>ML682063.1:7360859-7497843 GCA_007922195.1 Podocnemis expansa
CCCCGCGCGCGCGCCCCCCCCCACAGAACGTCCCCGCGCGCGCGCCCAGCTGAAGGAAGAGGGACCTGTGCCCCCTTCCCACGCGCACACAGCGCCCCCTGGCTGAGGGAGGAGGGAGCTGTGCGCCCACCATGCCCAGCCAGTGGCTGAGGGGGCTGTGACCTGCCAGCTCAGGGAAGAGGGTGCTGTGTGTCTGCCCTTCCCCCCCCCCACAACATGTAGTTGCCCTCCCTGCCTTCACCTGCTCTCCTCCTGCTGAGGGAATTGGGAGCAGCTTTGTCAGCTGAGGGTGGAAAGCGCTTTTCCTGGGCTTTCCCCCTGCTCTGTGGAGGTCAGAGGGGGCATTTCAATTCCTGCAGCTTCAGGGGTGTGCTGGGGGCTGGGGTGCTGCCCGTCGTGTCTTGTCATTCATGTACGGGCTTTCAGGAAGCCCAGGTCAGCTACAGGGTCACTATAATAAAGCCAGTGCATTTGGGAGCAGGGAAGAGGTGTGTCCTGGTCCCGCTGGCACGGCTTCTTGGGGCTGCTCCGGTTTGCGTAGGGCTCAGTGAGGTGTGCTGTGCTTCGCTTTCATTCATGGTGCTGAGCGTAGAACCGTAATTGCTGCTCTGCAGCACTTCGGTCTACAGGCCTGGTATTGCCATGGTCTTGCACAAGTCTATTAACCTGGCTGCCTCTGGCTAGTCATTCTTTTAATGGGTGGATAATAACAACTCATTTTAATTAGCCTGACTTTCATAGCTGTCAAGATATGGTTGGGCAAGTTACATAATGTGCCTGCATTGTGCCAGGACAAGCAATTCTTCATGATGATATTGCCAGTTTGCAAGATAACAGATGAGTACCAAACACAGTCCCATAGCTTCTGTAGTCTTCATAACGGGAACATTTTCTGTGATAGCTGTTCCATGAAGGAGAGGGAAGAAATGTTCCCTCTAATTTTTCATAGGCTATGTGTGCAAAAAATTTCTTTTGTGCAAATTTTTGGAGCCAGTGTCCAAATTTGTGTGCACTCCAGGGAGTGTGGTCAAACTTGTGAGTGCAATTAAGTGAGTATGATGCAAATAATATCTAAATTTTATTTTGATGTGTTGATGGAAATGATTTTATAAATTACAAAACATATTTGAAATACGTTACTTGAAATCACCTTCTTAAAGTAGCATAAAAATGTTAGCACTGTTGAATTTTTTTGTGCGTAGTTTTTGTTGTGCACGTGGGTTTCACAGCCTCTGTGCATGCACACACGTGCACGGCTTAGAGGGAACATAGGAGGGAAAGGAGTTGTGTATCAGTTTACAGATTCATGCCTTGCTTGCTCATACGTTAGGAACAAAGAAAGTCTGAGAAAGATATAAGCAGCTCTTGGGAGAGAGGCTAGCGTGACCCAGGGGCATCGCTGGCACCGGGCTTATAGGGCTTGAGCCCAGACTCTCGGCATCAGAGCCCCAGGTCTGCCATGGTGGTGGCTGCAGTGGCGGGGTGCCTAAAGCGCATGAGCCCCAAATCCTGGCGCCCGGGCCAGGGGTGCTCCTGGTATGACCCTCAAATATGTCTGCATAGCTGTCCTGGCAGAGCTGTGCTGAACTAGCCCCACTGTGTAGATGCAGCCTATACTGTCAGTAGAAGTTTTTCTGTCAGTATAGGAGCATCACTTCCCTAACTAAACCTTAGTCGGATCAGTGGAAGCTCTCTTTTGTCAGGGATAGCTGTCTATATGCTGGGGTGTTCGTTGGCATAATTACATTAGTCAGTAGTGTGGTATGGTCATGCCTATGGCCGACAGAGTTAATCCAATACAAATGTAGACCAACCCTGAAGAAATAGCTGTAGGAAGGCAATGGCCAGTGTGAACTTGCAAAGCTCTGTTCTAATGAAATGGTGAGGTTGTTGGAGAGGTTCAGATAGGGAACATGTGGATGGAAAGAAAGATGCCTTTGTGAAGTTCTGAGCAGGCTGGTGGAGGGGAGAGATTGCACTAATTAAATTGTTAGATGTAGAGCATGGACTTGTACTTACAATATTTGTATTCTTTTTCAGGGAGGTTGAGCTCTGTGAGAGCACAAAGACAGAGCAAGAATGCCTGTTGTGTGGCCAACCCTTCTGGATCTCAGCAGGGATGAATGCAAGAGGGTTCTTCGCAAACTGGGTACAGTGAGATGCAATTTGTGGGTCTCTGCTTCCTTCTGGCTACTTGTTGCTACAAATTGGTGCCTCTCTCAGTTTAAACAGTCACCAGCCTATTGTTTCCATTAAACACTTTCATGTCTGCAATCAATCTATAAGATACAGAAGGTGGTCAGTAGGTGTCAGTGTTTTCACAGCTTTTGCTCTGATGGAATTGTGGATGCTCTTGGAATCAATAACTAGAGCTGGTTAGAAACATAATGTCATAGAATCATTTTAATCAGATGGTACTTCTGGTGGGTAGAGTGCCCCATCTCTCTGCCCCCATGTACCTACATTGCATATAATGATGTTTTCATGCACATTAATGTGTAATAGGAGACACAGCATCTTAGTCAGAAGTGAGTAGTTTCTCAGTTTGTAGAGAAAACAGATGACAGTAGACATATCTTGCAAGATACACGTGTTTAGTTATCACTGGTTTGAGTTCTGTCAGCAAAACTACTGTGGTGCAGATTCTCAATGAAAGAAGTTCCCTAATATGATGTCATTTTCAGTCATCAAATACAGGAGGCTGGGAGATGTGAAAACTATTTCCTCAATTGACTTAACAGTCAGAACAACAGGAGCCCACAGAAACGCTATAGCCAAGCTTTCGGCTCTGGATGCCCAAACGAAAGGGGTATCTGTAAGAAGATTTCTGGGTGCTACATCTGTAATAACATGCATATACAATAAGGCAACTACACTCATTAGATTTTTAATAGCATTTTAATAGTTTTAGTTTCAGACTTTCTTTAGAAACACAGTCTAGTGATTGAACACAGTAGAGGGAGTCAAGATTAGATATTTGAGACTTTGCCACTGATTTCTTATGTGACCATGAGCAAATCATTTAACCTCTTTGTGCTGTATTTTACCCATTTATAAAAAAGTTGCGGGATTGTGCTGCTTACCTTGCAGAGGCATGAAGATTTTTTGAAGTATTTGAGGTCCTCCTACAGTTCCAGAAAATATGATTATTAGTTGAGAGAAAAGTGTTAAACTCATTTTGCTCTGTTGTGCTTGGTTGGGGGCAGAGGTGGTTCTGTTTTTAAGAGGCGGGACATTGAATATGGAATCTGAACCATTATTTTATTACTCAAAAATGTATCACTTGTATTAAGGTAGCATCTAGAGCAGTGTTTCTCAACTGGTGTTCTGCCGACATAGTGAATGTGTTCTGCAATCTACCCCAACCCTGACCCCTCTCCATTGGGGGCTAGGTGACGGTCTGAGCAGTTAGTGGGTAAGGAGCAACAAGGCCAGCTGAGTGTACTTGAGAGATTTAAAATGCACCAGCTGGAGTAAAGCTTCCAGGTGCATGTCAACATCTTCCAACACCTTGCTCCTTTGCTGCTGCTGGGGTGTTTTAAATTTCCTGCCACTGGGACAGCTGGCATCAAAATTGCTTGGACATAACTTTCACAGTAAGACATTCTTTGAAGAGCCTTACTCCAAGAATAGATGAAGGGCTGGTCTACACCATGGTGGGATTTTGGCAGCAGTTGAAGGGAGAGATGCAGAGTACCAAAAATACCTTGCATATCTCCTTTCAACTGCCTACTTACTGTGGTGTTTTCAGTGTGCTGAATCGGAAGGATATGCCCTCCTTTCGACTCAGCACTACTCCACTTGCTGGGCTGGTCCTCTGCAAGCAACCTCCTGATCGGCTGAGTGGGTTTTCACAGACCCGCTCAGTCAATTGGGAAGATTGCTCGGACAGTGGTGAATTTGCTGCTGTTAGTGAAGACGAGCCTGAACTCAGTTCAAAATTCCCATTAAAATTTCAGTAATATTTTCAGTTGTAAGTTGTGATCATAATCTACTTTTAAGAAATAGAAGTACGTTATATTCATAAAATTCTATTTAATTCTGTTTCCCTAGTTGTTTTTGCAGAAATGGGTACTACGCAGCTATTATGAGTGTTACAGCCAGTATGTATCGGCTTTTTTAGAAACTTTTCATGAGGTGTCCCATGTAAAGGAATTAATACTGTTTAGGTGTTCCCCAATCCACTGAAGGCTGAGAAACATGGGTCTAGGGGTCTCAACTGAGTTTGTAAGCTGGTGTACAGAGAGATGTGTTAGAAAGTTGAGTTGAAGGGAAATGGAGGCAAAGGGGTGTGAAGTGACTTGCCCTGTAGCAAGGCTACAGAGCAGCTCAGTAGCAGAGCGAGGCTTCTAGCGTGTGTTTCCCGACTTGCCAGGCTGGTGCCTTATCCATAGACCAGTTCGCAAAGCTCAGGTACTTCATAGCAAATTACATGTTATTGCTTAAATCACAACTGAGACAAAGTGTGATAGCAAGCACTGCCTGGACATCTTTGCAGTACATAGCTGAAGAAGCATGACATGGAATGAAGTGACAGCCTTAAATCCGAATGTGTTTGTTTTCATTTGAGTTAAACCCAATTTCCCTTGACACAGAACAGAGACTACACCAATTACAATTTGTCTGTGCTACTGAGGGATGGGGTAAGGAAGGCGGTTGTGTCTGTCTTGCCATTGTCACTGTCTGCCAAGATGATGAAACATAAATTTCAAGGTCTTGGTGTAGGGGCTCTCCACAAAAAGTTAGTACGTTACCCAGTAATCACACAATGGTTTCTTAGATAAGTAATTTCATAGTCTAAGCCGAGAAAAATATTGTTGTCTTTCTCAAGTTGCTGTGTGGTACCTGAGCAATGGCAGCCATTGGGATGCAAAATGCTTCATCATCTAAGCCTTAAATACTTCAGCAATTACTGTATGCCCAGTGTCCTGGGTTGGGAGTTAATCTGACCAAAGTGGATCTTCTCTGTTTTCCCTTAGGTTCAGTCAGGACTGGGCTGGATGCAGGACTTCTTTTGGGCTGTGTTCTTCATTTATGTAGATTGGGTCCACTGGACTTTCTTGCTTGCAGCTTCTGGGATCAATGCTTCTCCTTGTTTTGGCAGCTCATCTCTAACTTCTTTCTATGCTTTTGTCAGTCTTTTATTGGCTACTGTTTCTGTCCCTTTTAGCATTTATATTTTGTCTTAGCTGGCATTTGATTGTGTTATTCTGTGTTGCTAGGATAGACTGCTTCTGTAGTGTGTTTAAAAAAAATTCAAGGGATTTAGATTGCCAATTTAGAATAAGGCTTTCAGTCACACTTTTTAGGTGAAATGTTCAGTAACTAGGATACTAAGTAACTAACTGGTTAATTGGGCTAACAATTTATATGGCAAGTTCCAGACTAATTCATATTAAAACGGGAAACTTAACAATCTATGGGACAAAATCAGGCTTTATAATATGAATGTCAACTGGCCCTCAGCTATAATATTTTGAATGTGATGATGGTACATTGATTATACAAAAGTTGGGCCCATGATATTTTATTATATATTTTGACAGAGTGATATTTCTGTTTCGCTCTTTGGAGTTTTCTGTAAGCTAAAGTAAAATGTACTCCCTTTTTCCAGTGTTCAATCAGTTATTGTCTTTGACATATTGACTACACATTAATAAGCTAAGTGTATCTTGTTGCTTGAATGCATTAGCATTCTTTTCTGCTTTAAACAGTTACGTATGTTACAGAAATTATGCAAGATACATTGACTGCAAAATTTACGTGACAGGCTAAAAAGTTGTCATCCTCTCCTTAAAGAGCAGTGTTAGCGGGAATGCCAGTTTTTCCTTGGTTAGCAGTAACTTTTCTTGAATCAGGCTTTCCTATGGAAGTTTAAAGAAAAAAAAAACACAACTGATTGCTAAAGATGTTATAAATATTTTCATTTACTCCTGGAGAATTTCATAGTACTTCACAAATACAAAGACTGATTTTTCAAGTCTCTCTGAGGTTCCAGTGGCATCAGTGGGAGCTCTCTGTGCAGAAAGCTTGCAGGTTTGGGCTTATACGCTGCTTTCTGGAGAATCTGCTGTGAAATTGCAACAAAATGTGCTGCGTATAACAGCTGTACATGGCAAAATAATTTACTGAAATAGTTCTAAATCATCAAGTCTGTTAGAGAACACTGAATTTTTGAAGAAGTAACATACTTTTTTATGATGTGGATACATTAATAGGAAATGTACTATGTTGAAAACCATAGTTTTACTTTTTTTCTTTTTGTGGTTAATGTTAAGAGCAAATCATACTATTTCTATCTTTTTTTAGAATTGGAAGCATATGCTGGAGTTATCAGTGCCTTGCGTGCACAGGGGGACCTTACCAAGGAAAAGAAAGACCTTCTTGGAGAACTCTCCAAAGTGCTTAGGTAAACCTCACATTACTTATGGTAAATGTGGTTGGTGTGTAATTGGTTTATAGCCTGTTTTCTTTAAAAAGCATTACATAGGCTTCCCACCAGTGACATCTCCTGCTCTTAAAATGAATTTATAATCAGAAAAGTGACTCCAGAAACAATGTAGTGAGGATTCCACACTTACTTTCTTTCAGTGATTCCTGGTCATGTTTGCGTGTCTTGCAAATGAAAAGATTTTTTTTCCTTCCTTCCATTCGTTTAAGATTGCAATCTAAATTTGGAAATCTAGCCATGTAGCCACTAATGTAATCTCTAGTAACTATGGTGAAATTATTTTCTTTACTTTCTGAATAATAAATACTTGATTTTTCACTGTCATCGGGGAGAGAAGCAAGTGGCAGTCTCTAAAATGTAAATATGGAGCTCCCTCTCCATTAGAGTGGAACTAATATAACATTTCAGGATCAGATAAATATGTTTGTCTTGTCATGTCTAAAATATACCGGCTGCTTTCTTTCTTGACAGCATTTCAACTGAACGCCATCGTGCTGAAGTTCGGAGAGCTGTAAATGATGAACGGCTAACAACCATTGCACACAAGTAAGCTATTAGTCATATTGTTCATGACGTCAATAAGGTAGCAAATAGTCTTCCTATTGGACAGTTTATCTTTTAAACCAAACACTAGATTTTTTAAACCACTAGTAACCTTGAAGGAATAACACAGCTGACCACTGAAGCGGTACGTGTAACCACACTCTCATCTGATGACAAATCTGTAATAGGAAAATTTGTGGAGGTTGCTGAAATCTGTGGTTACCAAGTTGATGATATGTTCATTAAAGTAGTGCTTATGAGTCTGCTGAAAATGAGGGCATGATGTGTTGCACAGAAACATACTATAAGAGATAATCTGTTATTTGGAGAGTGTGCAATCTAAATAGGTAAGACATACAGAACATAAGAAAATAGATATAATGTATATGGAGAATGAACAGCATGATGGTTTCAAATTTCATGTTTGTGCCATGATTTTAATTTAGTTTAAATCCTTTGGTTGGGTTATGTTAACAGTGAATTGGCTAGATGGAAGGACAATAGACTTTGAGGGAGGCGGTCAGAGAGCCCTGGGTGGGGGATGGTCTCAGTTCTAAGTTCAGGAATTACAGGAAACAAGGGCAGCTTTGGCTGCGCCCTATTTACCCATCCCTCTACAACAGTGTATGGGTTGAACTGCTTTCTGCAACTGTTGTTTTAGTTTCAGTCTTTGGTTGGTTCCATACAATTTCTTTTCATAAGACCACCTGATTCTGGGAGAAGACTGGCGCTGACTGACTTAAAGTATGCTGGTTAGGGCTCTTAGAATGTAAAAGTAGTTTTTCAGAATGGCTTGAGGTTTGTTTGGTTTTTAAATTTTAACAGGGAAAGAAATTCCTTTAAACTTTAGTGTTGGTTAGGATATAAAAATTTTTCTTTACTTTTGTAAATTTGTATCATAAAACAGCTATAGATTTAAACTGTGAACCTTCCAACTCTAAAGTTCTGGGAGGGAGAAAGGCAATAAAACAATCATGTATAAGTAGCCTATTATATCAGCGACTCATCAAAAATGTCATACTGTATAGTTAACTATTATTCTAATATTTTGGGTGTAAAGGTTTGGAAATAGCCTGTTCTGTTAAACAGCTATATTACCATGACTCTTTAAATTTTTTTCTTTATAAAAAAAAGGAGAAGTGAATAGTGTTAGTCTTTAAAAGTGCCACAGAAATCCTTGTTTATTTTAGTGAATAAGGAATAACTTGTGTATTAAAACAAACAGGATGGGTTTCTTAAATTGAATTTTCTGTTAACACACATGCAGTTTTTGCCTTGAAAGGCTTAAAATATGGGGGACACAATAGGAAGCCCAAAGGAGGTACAGGAAGCCCAAAGGAGGTACTTGTTTAAATGATGTTGTCTCTTTCTTAATCTCTTTCTTGTTTTTAAGATTCTACGTAAGAAACAATGTGGCAAAGAGCTCATTTGACTGTTGTGAGTGAATTCCTGGCATCATTAGGAAAGTGCAATATTACAATTAGATTGGGGGGCACAAAATTTGCTCATAGCTACATACCACCAATTTTACTTTTGGTCACTAGAGGACACTCCTCCATTATATTTTCTCAGTGGAGCTAGGTGACAGGCTACTAAAACTGGTTGTCATGGCAACCAGAAAGATATATTTGTCAAGACCTGCATTAGATACACAGGAAGCATCACTCTTAATATTCCAAAGGGGCAGCCGTGTTACAGCAAAACATACAAGGAGTCTTGTGGCACTTTCAAAGGCTAACTATTTTATCTCATGAGTTTTCAGGTACTTTGAAGATGGGGGAACTTACAGAATGGGAGGAAGTAAATGCAGGGAAGTGTAAGTCATAGAATCAAGTCAGATTGTTACAGCAAATCATAGCACTTGTAATATAAACTTTCATTTTCAGTTATTTTCAGTAAAAGTAAAATTTTATCTCAAGTGATGCTAATCTGCGAATACTGTAGGAAAATTTGTGGAAGATGCTGAAACAAATTTGGGTTTAATGGGGAAATAGATGGACTAATTAATGCCAATCTTTTTGCTGCTTATTTAGGACTGTTATCCAGAGTTAAAAAGTAGTTCTTCAGTATGTGGTAATAAATCAAATGGTTTGATATCTTTAAATGCAAGTAAAACTCTCATTTAAAACTATAGTCTACATTTCTGGTAGACTTCATTTCTGGTGTCACTGATTCAGTGAAACAGTCATGTAAACAGAAGCATTTCTACCCAGCAGAAAAATGGGATAACATGATTCTGAAGTATTCTGTTTTGTTTTCAAACAGTGAGTTTAATTAGAAGTTAAAACCATGTAGTTTACCCCTTTTAAGGAAAGTAACATGGATTGGGTCATTTGATATGCTGTCGTCTTGTTGGTTATTGTGGTGGGGCCTAGGCTATATTTAATTAAAGAGAATGAGGTCTGCCTTAAAATAATTATTTGTGTAGCACACTTAATTTGATGGCTGTTTCGTAAGCATTATTGTGCTTCTGGTATTTTTAGTTAATTTGGGGAGGATAACATGCAAGCCTTTTTTTTAGTTGTGATTTACTGTACGTATTCGTTTGTTTGTCACTAGGAAAGAAATCACAATAGCTTTTATCTGAAATTTTTTTGAACAGCAGAGCACTTTCACCTAATACACATTTCTGTTTAGTATGTCTGGACCGAACAGCTCCTCAGAATGGTCTATAGAAGGTCGTCGACTGGTGCCACTGATGCCTCGGCTGGTTCCACAAACAGCTTTTACTGTAACAGCTAATGCTGTTGCCAATGCAGCCATTCAGCACAATGCATCTCTTCCAGTTCCTGCAGAAACTGGGAGCAAAGAAGGTGAGGGAATCCTAGTATCTTACTACTGCTGTGGACAAAACTGGCTCATAGCTAAGCATCAACAATTTTGCTGTTGGTTACCAGAGGATGCTCCTCCATTACATTTCTGTAGTGGAGCTATGTGACAGGCCACTGGCACCATGGCGACCAGAAACATAGATTTCTGGAGGCCTACTTACTATAAGTAGTGAGGCTGTAACAAGAATAATTTCACCTTTTAAAGGGATAGCGTCAGCTAGCTTAGTTCAGAACTGTGAAGGTTGTATTTAATAAAACAAAATTGTTCCTTCATCTTCCTACAGTACTATTAGAAATGTTTTCATGAAGTGTGATGTTATTTGAATTCCCTTTTGGCGGTTTTACAACCTAAATGTTGTATTGTCTTAGAGCATTGGAAATGGAATATGAAATTGACTAAATGCACAAGGGAACTTGACTGGTTCACTGTCTATGCCAAGAAAAGGGCCAAAATGTTTAAAAACATGAAGTGTGATGGTTGTTATAAAGGGTGCAAAGTGAAATTACTAAAAATGAAATAATTAAAAAAAAAATCATTAGATGTCTCTCTAAAATACACTGGTATGCAAAAAGGTGACTGCAAAAATTGCATGAATATCCTTTTTAATTTTGTCAGTCAGGATTAAATGTACGAAATTAAGAAGTCAAAAGATGTTTCCCCTCCCCTCTTACAAATGCCATCTTAACTGCAAGGCTTTCCTTGATTCTCTTTTAGGAGTTCCATTATGGTATATTTGAACAGATACAGAAGACTTAGTACTTACTGAATTAATTTTTTTTCTGATGGATTTGGGAACAGTCATACCACCTGCTTTTTCTTGCTGCTATTTGTGAACACCAATGTTAAAGCAATTAAACAAGGAAAACCATTTTAAAAGACATTAATTTGTCTCAATTTACAGAGAGTTTTCAGATTCATTCTGGGACTGACATGCCACTGAATACAAGGCAATAACAATTTTCTATTTATATCACTGATCTACAATAGAGTCATAGGGCCCTGTATAGTGAAACCAAGTTAATTAAAATGCTAAACATGTGCAAGATAAACTATAAAGTACAACACACAATCAGTAGAGAACCAAATAAAATTAATGATGTCTCAAAAGTCTTCTGAAATAAAAATTATTTAAAATATGCTTTGAAAGCAGGTAATTCCATGGTCGTGCTTGGGTCATGGTGGAGAGCGCTCCATGGTAGTCAAGTTATAGCTAGTGACCCCAGAAGACTTAGGCTTTCATTTAACTTTAAAACTGTCAAAATAGTGCTAGAATAATGGAATTCTTTAGTTATGTGGAAGGTGTCTTCTCTCCTCTTTAGTGGTGGTTTGCTATTCCTACACAAGTACCACTTCAACCCCAACATCCACCCCTGTTCCAAGTGGCAGTGTAGCAACAGTGAAGTCCCCCAGACCTGCCAGTCCAGCCTCCAATGTAGTCGTCTTGCCAAGTGGAAGTACTGTATACGTCAAAAGTAAGTGATACCAGTAACTTTGGTTAACGAAACAGAAAGGAAAGGGATGGTCTTATGGTTGAAACACAAGATGCTGCGTCAGGTAGTCTGGGTTCCATACCAGCTCCACCTCAAGCTTACTGTGTGACTTTGATCAAGTCACTTCAACACCTTTGTGCCTTAGTGTAATTATTGATAAAATGGGACTAGTACTCCCTTTCCTCATGAGGGCATATTGAGGCTAAATTCGTTAATTGAAAAAACCCAAAACCTAAAACCTGTGATATTCTGTTGTCTGGGATAAGAGAAATGCAAAGTATGAAAAATAAAGCCTAGCAATTGTAATGCAGTAGTAGATCATTCGTCCACCTAGTTTTGAATTTTGCCTCTGATGTGGTCAGATCTGATGCTTCAGAGGACAGTTTCCCTTCCACCTTTTCCCCAAGGTATGCCCTTGGCCCACAGTGCAGTCATTTATCATTTGAGGAAGTGGGAAGGAGGACAAACCCATTTCCCTTCTCAGGTGAGCAAGAACATTTCTCTGAAGATCATTTTCCTACAAGCATTCAAGTGCCCTAAATCAGGGAGTGATATGGCATGTCAGAGTAAATGGTTAAATTCTTACTTGGTGTAAATTGGCCTTATGTTGGCTAAGGATTTCACCTTTTATTGATATTACCAAAAGAATACAAACTTAAAAGAATATAGTAATTTTCTTTCTGTACTCTGAGCAGTGGCTGAATTTTTAAGCAAACTATACAGCTAATCTCACCTAGAGATTCTCTTATGATTTACTTATATGGTGCTGTAATTTGCAGTGCCACAGTTTAGCAGTGTGCTGGGAGATGAAGGCTTGCTACCAACTAGATCATTTTACTATTCTGGCTATCACAGTGGATAAAAAATTCAGACTTTAAAAAAATCAGAAATCGGATTTTATTTCTAATTCATCAGACTTTTATTTAATTTTTTCTTTAAAAACAAACCAGTCTAAAATTAGATTTGAAAATGACAGCCTTTGCTAAGGCCTAAATATGCTGTGTTTTACTGAAATAATTTAAATTAAAAATTACTACATCAATAAGCCTCCTCTTATTTTAATGCTAAATGCTTTTTTTTAAATTACATACAGAATCAGAGCGAAAATAACTTTTGAGTCAACTCTAGCTTTATCGATGTGACTGCGTCATGCTAAATTAAGTAATTATATTATTTTGTATCTTTACTTTGGAGCGAATGTTCTGATTTACATTTTCCAGAAAAAGACTGCCTTTACTAAACTGAAACAAAAAATAATTAGGAGCAGAGAGAATATTTTCTTCATTTTGACTAGTTCATTCAAAGTTGACCACCTGATTGGAAGTTGAAAAAACAGGAAAACTTGTTTATGAATAAAAGCCATGGGGCAGGTGATGATTTACTACTATAATTATAAATACTTGAAGGAAATGAGGTATTTGGGCAGCTTAAGATGCAGGTAAGTATAATGTTTAAAAACACCTAAGCAGGTTATGCAACTAAATCTTTTTGAAATCACTGTAGAAAGGCATCTACACATCTCTGCAAAATTTGGCCCATGGTGACCAGAAACAATTTATCAATCATTGCTTTGCTTGATAAATCAGTTTTAAATGCAGCACATGTTTTGTTAAACTATTTTCTTATGTATCCAGCATGGTTAAGGTGATTTTATTTATCTAAGAAAGAATTTTAAAAATCCTGGTTTTGTACAGTTTTATTTGAATTTCATTCAAGTACAGCCTCACACAAAACCCAGGCAATACATTATTATGTAGTGAACAAGAAATGCATCAGTACACCATTTTCTAACATTTAAGAAGTAAGAATTTGAATAAATGTGTATTAAGCTATATTATTGCTTAAATAAATATATACAGTATATTCTCCTGGTTAGCACAAAAAAAGGTATCAAATTTAGTTTAAATGTTTTAATGGTTACTTTAATCACTGAGAATAAACTTTATTTCAAAAAAAAAAAAGTACAAATGTGAATGGAGATTAAAACTGATCATTTAAATCATTTGGATTTAAATCAGCCTGTCCTACCTACTCTAAGAAGGTGCATTTTAGGTGTGGTTTCTTTAAGATTTAGATTTTTGTTGTTTGAGTTATCCTATAGTGATAAAACTAGTCTGGTTTCAAACAAGTTACACAGGGATGAAAAAAATCTCATTACTGATCCCTTAAATCATCTAATCCCTAACTTTTTAATTTTAATTTTATACACTTGCTCTTACTTGATTATGTAATTATTTATTAAATTATTACATCTTCTAAGAGTAAGAGCAGTGAGGCACATCATCAAGTAATACTAATTTACACAAAGGAAATATCTTTGAGTCAAAACCAAGAGGCTGAACCTCAGAGCTGAGTTAGAATCTTGGCACTAACTTGTTGTGTGACCTTGGGCAAGTCTTGTCTGATTGGGTTTTTATATACCTCTTCTTGCTTTAAAATGTGGGTTTTATCCAACTTTGTTGGTTGATACCCAACTAAAATGCTCTTTGGTATCTATATGAAAACTTCTGTAGAAGTGCAAATAATAATAAAATCAAAGACTGCAAGAATGTAATTCCCACAGAACCCATAAACAAACCAAAAACATATTTCAGATAAATGCCCTTATTTTTAACACATCTCACACTGTAGTGAATTTCCCTGCTAGAAGTGGAAAATATACAAAGAACTTGTGGCTCGTCTCCCAAAATGTTATGTTTCCCACCAAAATAATAGTACATACATTAACTCCTAATCTATGTATGAACTTCAGTTATGGTGGATCCTGTATCTTTAGATGAGCAGTTTTAATTGTCTTGTTACTTTTAACTTACAGGATAGCAACCTCATGAATATGAGTTCTAGCACATTCACAAGATATATTATAATGCTTTATTTGCTGTACATTTCAAAGTCCTTTTGCAGAGCTATGTAATCAGTGTCTTTACTTTATGAATGAAAAAATGGACACAGTTTGGCTTGCTCAAGAGCACACTGAATTGTTGGCCGAATTAGGATTAAAATTCAGGTCTTCTGTCTCCTAGGCTCATACCCAAGCCACTGAAACACAGTGCCAATGAATCCATAATAAATATGCCTGTATATGATTGCCTTTTGTGTGGCCCTGAAACTTACCTGCAGGCATTGGATGGCTCTGTTTTTAGGCACTGAGGCTGCTCCCCAGCTACAGTTCTGCAGCGGACCTAGGCAGCACACTACAAACCCTTGGCACTGTAGTGACTTGGCACCTGGGGTTTGTTGAGCTGTGCAGTAAGAATTTTTGACAATGTCTAGTGTTTTCTGAAAGTAGCACCTCATCGCTTATTGAGACCAAGAGTACATGTTCTAGAAAACTCATATGAGTGGTTCAGCAGAATGTGTTAACAGAAGATGTTTTATGCGACTGGAATGGTTGAATATGGAGGTGAAGGAACTTCTTAGAGGTAAACAGTTTCTTTTGCAAGATTTCATATTGGTAGAAGTTTTGCTACCACACAGATGGCAATTATATACAGGCAAAGACAGAGGAAACTGCAGATGAAAATGAGCTTGAAGTGGAAGCAAAGGCTGCCATTGTTACACAGAAGAGCAAACCCCCCACACTGACTGTTGCATTCTTTTAATTGGAGTTAAACAGCAAAACAACTCAATGCTCCTAGATTTTTTTTAAAAGACATTTTCATCATTATGAGAATGCGTGATATATGGGAAGGATTGAATCACCTGTGTTCTGTTCTCAGATCTGTTGCAGACTTGCTGTGACCTTTGGAAGGTTTTATCCTCTCTGCTTTATGTTCTCTCATTTGAAGATGGGTGTAGGAATTAACAAGCTTAATTTCATTAGGAAGCAGTGAAAGTTGGATCTGAAAAAAAGCACTATGTAATTGAAAAGTCCTGTCCTTCCAGGTGTCAGCTGCTCAGATGACGATGAAAAGCCTCGTAAGAGACGAAGAACTAACTCTTCTAGTTCCTCCCCTGTTCTTCTGAAAGAAGTCCCAAAGGCTATCACTCCTGTTACTAAAACCATTACAGTTCCTGTAAGCGGCAGCCCCAAGATGAGTAATATCATGCAAAGCATTGCCAACTCCTTACCGCCACACATGTCTCCTGTGAAAATAACATTCACTAAACCATCAACACAGACGACAAACACGACAACACAGAAGGTACGTGGGGGATGCTGCCAAGCATCGCAAAACTCTGTTTGTCAATGAATAAGAGGTGATATTTAGCTTTTTCCTCTCTGCAAAGTGTCAAGCCATGTTTTAAGGAATGTGCTTGGGATGAGCTAATCTCTTTTGTTAAAAACAAAAATCTTGTGTGAATTTAGTGCACATTTGTGTGAAAGGACCTGGATTGACAGTCTTGGAGACTGAAGCCCTCTTTTTATCCACAGAACAGGTACAGCACAGGCAGTGGGCGTTCAAGCTTCCCCCACACTGCCCCACCAATGTGCATCAGCCCTGACCTGAAGGGACCACTTCTAGGGATGAGAGGGAATTTAGTCTCCATGCTCGTTCAATTATTGGCCTCTCTGGTGAGACTGCCAGCAAGGTTGCCAGTTAGTACCTTTTGTGGTGTTGGGTTTTGTGCTATGGACACTAGTCCACTGAGAACTGGATCACATAGGCCAATGAACAGCCATCAGATGGTAACAACTTTTGGTCCAAGGTAATCTTTCTTATTTCTCTTTTCCTTCGTTAAAATTATTCTGTTTTTGCTGTAGTAGGAGCTCAGGAAAGTCTTTCCATGGCCTGCCCTAGAGTTGATGAGAGGTTGTGGGAATATTATTCTAGTGTGCCATTTCTCACTCCCTTTATGTAGCATTGTGGCAGTCCAGATCACCTGAGGTATTCAAGCTTGCAGTGCCCCAGTTTGACCATGATGGCTCTGGAGGCAAGTAGTTGTCAGCTGCAGATTGTTTTTTAATTGGATCCTGCATTTCTTGGTTTCCAGATCATGCTGATTGTAATGTCATTTTGTTTTTGATTCCGTGGGTCTAGGGTATTGGATGTGTCTATTTCAGTAAGCTAAAATTAATAAATCCTGTTTAACTTTAGACACAATTGTGACCATGGAAACAACACAAACTAAATTCATCCTGGGCCTATCTATTGATTTCAGTAGGTTTTTGTGAGAGATTAATTTGGTCTTGACCCAGAGAGGGTTGATTTAGATTGGTCATTAGAAAGTGTTTTTCAAGCAGTAAGAGCTTCTTTACTCTTGAACCCAGCCATAATCTGTGTCAAACTCATAGATTTACTTTCGATTTTATGTGGATTAGCAGAATTCCCATGTCCTGATTTTGGAAGCTTAGTTCAGTGGAGTGACTGCCTATATTTTAGTATGCAAAGAGTGACTTTATCCTTGGCCTTGACATCTGTTTTGGTTGTGTAAAGCAGGGATTGCTTTCATTTAGTTCCTTGAGGTCTGAGAGTGTCACTGCTCAAATAAATATTGTCTGGAAAAGCATTCTGGTAAATAGTATGTAGATGAGCACCAGCACATCAAATTATAAGTTCTTGCTTTCAGTACAGCAAATATTATTTGGATTGGAGTCTGGTTTAGCCTGTGACAGGGCACATGGGGAACACAAGTTTTGCATTTGAATCATTTATTGTCTTTACTAAATATAACTAAAAAGTGGGAGGCTTGGTCTACTCTACATATCATTGTCCATCCTATCTGTATTATCCATGTTACTTATACAGCTAATTTCTTTTTTAGAAAAGGTACTCTTAACTTTATGAATAAACTAAGTTTTAGCCTATGCTTTAATGTCTGATATATTCAAAATAAAATTAAAAGGCATAGATTATAAAGGAGGACATAGCATTTAAAGATAAAATAGATCTGCAGAGGCAAGGTACAGGCCCATGGTAGGACATTGAGCTATTAACTATGTTTATGTGCTCAGTTGCCTCTAGCCAAAAGACCATTCTGAATGGAACAGTAGAGGTCATCTCTTTAAATATGGAAATACTGTTCATTTTATCTTCTTTCAGTCAGGTGTTCACAGAAACGTGCAGATAGAGAGGTGTTTGCCACTTGTTCTCAAAAACCTCCAAAAAGATAAAATTTCTCATTTTGTTCTGCAAGTGAAATCTTACTCAGGTCAGTTTACAATGACAAGATCTAACCTTGTTGTAATAGGAAGTGTCATAGTGTTCATATATTTCACACATTTGTTGTCATGGTGCCCTTTTATATTGAGTTTCTGCATTGTTCTTTCCAGCCAAAGTAATAATGCATTTTAATAATCCTTTAAAATTACTAGAGGTTTGGAATTACTCTTGAATTTGCTATTCAGGTTTTTAAAGAATAAGTGATATTGACTATGGTTCTTGAATTCTGCACACCAATTTTCAAGATTGTGGTGGTGGTTCAGCAGGTTGGAGAAAAACTAATAAGTCCTACTGAAAGATGTCAATGCTCTTCCATTTTCCTATTTCATAAAGCTTTACACAAAGGAGGATAATTTAATAACTACAGCTAGTCAAGTCAGTGGCAGCTGATACCCTCACATCTGTGTTTGTGTGTCATTTGGCAAAATGATTCAACGACCACATTTTTGGGTTTCTTAAAATTGAAATGTCAAGGATAGCTTCAACATATACTCAGTAATTAAGTCTTTCACAAAATAAACAGGTGTTTCTCTTAGAAAACTGAGTAACTTACTGTTAGTCAGCTAATTAGATAACCTTTTACAAGTGGAAGTATGTGATGCATACAGTTGCAGAATTCTTCACCAGAGTCATTTTATCATGTTTACATATGTGAGAAAATAGTGTCTCAAAAGGATAACGGTTCAGACCCTCACTCGTTAATAATGCTTTAAAGAAATATTCTGCTTTCTAGGTGTCCCACTGTATGAGATATCAGTATTGTTTAAATTTTATGTGGCTTATACAATGTATATGTATACTTAATTTATTGTATTTCTTTACATCTTATGTGTTTCTATGTTAATTTATGTGTACGTATGTAATATACATGTAGTTATATTGTGCATGCATGTATGCAGTAAGATCAAAAAAAAGTTATGGGAATTAATTACATCTGTATTCAGATCATAAAACAATCAGTTTCTCAAATCAGACGGCATAAGAATATGATCTTCCTCTTGATAGGTCACAGTAGTTTTATCTAGGCATTTCAATGATTGCTCAGGTTGCAATGCACTAGGTATAGTATTTTTTATCTGCAGGCAAGTAGTGCCCAGAGAGCCAGGAACTTCCTAGCTGTCTTGAAAACATCTTTAGATAATCAGCTAAATCACTCCTGATACTTAAAATGGATTGTTCGCTGATGAGTAATAAGGAGGTACAGATTTATTGCGCTGATAGAAAATGTAATAATTATTTGCAAAATAGTTTTTGATTCGTATAGCTAAAAAGACTGTTAAAAGAAGAACTTATCCTACTCACTGTCAGGTCTTGGATATATGTGCTTTTGGAAGGGGATGGTCAAAGCCCTCCTGAAATTCCAGATGAGTGGTGGTGTCAGTCAGACTTTGTGCCCCAATGCAATGAACTGAGGCAGTTTCCATGTGTCTTGTTTCAGTTTGACGCTAAAATGAGATAACACTACTTGAGTCACATGCTGTTTTCTTTGTAACTAGGGAACAAAAGCTTACCTACTTTAAATGAAAATATAGTCCTGTTAGCAAATGATGGATTAGCTGTCCCACCCCTCAATCAAGGGAAATCTAATTTACTGCTGGCAAGTGTATTAAGTCCGCAAATGAACTGTAGACTAAGATCACCTAAAATTGAAATCAATGTTGTATGTAGTACATTACAAAAATGCTATCAAACCTTTAAACAAATGTGACTAATGAATGAATTTTTGTTGTTTCAGGTGATCATAGTAACCACCTCTCCAAGTTCAACATTTGTACCCAACATTCTCTCCAAGTCTCACAACTACGCAGCAGTCACTAAACTTGTCCCAACTTCTGTCATTGCCTCAACTACTCAGAAGCAGCCAGTGGTTATAACAGCATCTCAGTCCTCTTTGGTCAGTAGCAGCAGTAGCGGCAGCAACTGTTCCACTCCCTCTTCCACTCCAAATACTATTGCTGTGACTGCTGTGGTGTCATCGACACCATCAGTGGTTATGTCAACGGTAGCACAAGGTATGACAGTTACATGTATTTATCAAAACTTTGACGGGTGTAGTGCCTCTTTCCTTGGGAGTGTTTCTGGGGTATGTCAGGATACAATTCAGACTAAAGAGGAGCCTGAACTTCTCACAAACAGCCTCCAGCAGGCAAGTCACTCCCAGCACTGTCTGTGTGCTGCAGCTATCCAGCTACATTATGGCTTTTACCAGCCGTGGTTATCTGCAGAGAACCTCACCACATTCCCAGTCTTCATCATTTCCTCAGAAGTGTATGTCCTGTACTGCTCAGCCCACTGCTAGACAATATCTGTTTATATGAAGTCCATTATTTCTTCAATAGAAATAACACATACACAGCTTGCCACCCCAGATGATGTTTCCCAGACATTTCAATTCAAATGCACTGGATTAGCTAAAACAATAAAACAAGTGTATTAACTTGAAAGAGATTTTAATTAGAGTACAAAGAAAGTCAGCAGTGATTATAGGAGAGTAAAGATAAAACGCAACTGCTGCCTTACGTAACAGCTCTGTTTCAAAGTAGCTTGAAAAAAAGCAAATGTGTGTTACATTCAAAGTAGTTTTCTTTTCGTGTGGTTGAAAAAGTCTAACTGACCAAACTTCTTAGGTCAAGACCCCTTCTTCCAGGATCCAATAAATATTCTTATCCTAAACCTTGGATCTAAGTGACCCCATAGCGGCTTAACGAATCTCCAGCCTCAATTCTAAGAACATGCAATGGAAAATGGTCCTCCTGGGAAGACTTGCAAGGGTTTACTGGGGGTTTCCATTTAAATCGTTGGGAAACTCCCTAGACAACATGCCTCATGTCATTGAGAAGACACAGATACAGTCTTGCTATAACAGGGCTTGACAAAATTGGCTTCCAGCTGGATGCCAGCAGTTTTATTTTTGGCAACTGCATTTCCACAGTGGAGCTAGGGGCCAAGCTATGAACTGCAATTGCCGTGGCAACTTGGCACCCGGGTTTTGTTGAGCCCTGTACTGTAAGGATTGACACTTAATTTCTCCAAAAACAAAATGTTTCTTTAATAAATGTGAATTCTAATACAATTGTATTTTAAGTTAAAAAAATTAACACAGGGTAACAAACTGACACAGTGTAACCAATGAAACGAGCTACTTAAGACAATACAAGACATCGTAGAATATATAACCCAGTATGGCACACCATCAAAGGTAACAAATTCTAAAATTGCAATGCAGTACATGAAACTCAATACAACATTTCCTTAGCTTATGTTATAATTTTATGAAAAACAAACAAGGAGTTCTGTCCACTTAAAGGATTCCTTGTGTGTTTTCCTGAGCTAAGCTAACACAGCTACCCTTTTGAAACTTTATAGGTTTATGAATATCTAATTGTGGTGTGGTATGGTAGACATGTTACAACATATTTTGTAACAGAGAGAGAGAAATTCTGTGTACATATTTATAAAACCTTCATCCAATGTTGTATTAGAATACCAAACATTTTATAATATACAATTCCATTTTTCAGTGTGTACAATGACATTACAATGACACTTAATAATTTTGCTAGAAGCTAACATTCTTTGAGTGTTGATCAGGCAGTCAGAGAGTAGGTGGGCTAGGAAGTCTTTCAGATGCAAGCGGCCAGCTTCATTTATAGTCAAAGCCCTTATTTTTAGAAGAGTCACACTTACTTTCCTTCTTGGTTAAATACCTCTGTTTTGTCTTGGGTCCTTCTGCTGTTGGACTGCTGCTGTATTTGCAGTTGCTGTAGATGTGCTCTCCTGATACTCCAGTCATGCACGATGAAGCCCGTCAGCTCTCTGCTTTATGTATGATTTTCTGCTCTTTTCTGATTGGTTGCTTTCTTAATGTCACTCACAGACATCATCATCCTTTCCTCATTTGCAATCAGTCAGTTCTGTCCCCTCTCAACAGGTGTTAGATTGAGGTAGAACAAAGGTTACTCCTATCTTAATATTTCCATTTTGTTTCTTTCTTATCCTGAAATCATCATGGCCACTATTTCAGATTAAAACTTGTTCTAGTCTATCATTATATACTATTTAGTAAGCTTTAAATGTAAAAATAAGTATATTTTTATTCATGCTTAATTATTTTGAAAATCATACTGTCACAATCTTTATTTAAATTAAAACAGATAAAATCCACAGTGTTTTCTCCCCCTTTCTACCTGATTTTCAGCACTGTGGCTAAATGCTGTCTCTTGTGCTGATCTCCTTCCATGGATTAGAGTAGTTAAAAAAAAATATCTTGTCTTACTTCCTTTGTCTTTTTGGATGCTGTGAATGTGATGGGCAGGGATAGAGAAAGGGATGCCTTGGAGCAGTGGTTCTCAATCACTGCGTCTGGACACACAACTGTGTCACCACACAGCGGTAAGTGTGTCACTTAGAGCTAAGGCGATGGCATGATTTGCCTGGAGGTTTGGGGGCTGGGCTAGTGTGTGTGATATGCAGCCAGTTGTGTAGTGACTTGCAAAAGGTTGAGAACCACTGTCTTGGAGTGTTTGTCCCTCCTTTTTATAGTTTGCCACCTTCTGGAAAAAACATTTCCAGCAGAGTGTCAGAAAACAAAAGGGTCTATGGCAAAGGATGTTCTCTGCTCCTTTCTCCTCACCTGTTTAAGCATCCTTTTTTCCCCCTTGATGATTTTGATTGTTTAAATGTTAAATGAGCAGAGCACTCATTCCTTTGTTTAAGACAGATTTGTTTTCATCCTCAGTTTGGAACATGTATTATCAGCACCATGCAGTAGAATCTTACGGTTTCACATACAAAGCCACACATTTTACCAGGACGAAATTATGACTTCAGAATGATACCTTAGAAGGCCTAATTTGTACAAAGATTATTGCAATAGGAAGTAGGATGTGAGCAGAGGTAGATCTGTCACGGTGGCATAGGTAATGATCTTTATATTTACATATACATTGTAAAGGGCATGGAACATGGAATGTAATAAATATATACAGATTTAATTCCCAGTACAGTCAGTCCACTGAATTCCATAAACAAATCCTTAATCCATCTTTCTTCTCATCCCTCTGTGATTAATGTGCACAAATATATTTTCAAAGAGAATATTGCCGAAAAGTGTTATACAGTTTTCCACTTTAAATGTGACTTGACTGGAGTATTAAAAACTTGTAATCTCAGATTGACTTTTATTAACTTTCTAAATACTTTCCCTATCCATTGCAGGTATAAAACGGTAGTTCTGGGGTAGGTAGTCTTTTGGGGAAATTTCTTTTTGTTTAGACAGGTTCACAGAATGAAACTCAAGAAAAGATCATAATACTTGGCATATTTAATCTTCAAATCACTTTTAGTGTTAATCAGTTTAAGTCTCATGACATTTCTATGAGGAAGGGAAATATTTATAAATATAAATTCCTACATATCCACTTTTACTGGTAATAAAACTGTAAGGTTTCTGTGAAGAAAATGTTTGAGTTTGTTGGTGCTGGGATTAGAGTTCCGGAGTCAGTGTCTTCTGGTCCCACCTAATATGCAAGTTTACATTGGCTTTCATAAACTACTTTTTCAAGGCCCATGTTCTTTATCCCGTTCCCCTTTCCTGTTCTCTCATAAGAGCCCCTTTCAGAATCCAAGAAATTCTTCTGCTCTTTCCATTTCCTATCCTGTCTTCCTATACTGCTGCAAATTTTTCTGTTGGTATAGGATAATTTGATACAACTTCATCTGTAGTTTGTCTACATTTTTAATTTTGGTCAGACTGTTTCATAAGATAATGATGTGAGGTATTTTTTCCCTTTGTAATATTTCTGGGGAAACCTTTATTATTTTAACTGTTGGAAGCAGGAAGATCATTTGCAGACTACATTTCCTTCATGGCACAATAAAAACTATCTGGTGACCTCGCAAAAGGCTGGAATGTGTTGCATAGTAGAGTTGCTTTTTAGAGTTAGAGGTTGAGCTAAAATCTACTGGAAACTTGTGGAAGGGAAGAACAGAAATATTTTGAAGCGCTTGCTTAGACTGTGAAGGTGGAGTTTTCTAGTTGCAGGCTTTGTTTTTTAATCATTGCTATTACTGCATGGGATTTTTACACCTTGATAAGTACACTTGTATTTGCCGCTTTTGTTCAGGATTGTTCTTATTTTCCAAGTTCTGTATTGCACATATCCTGTGAAATAGTGGATATTATCTAGTTAGCTACTCATTGTCAAACATTACTGGTAATGCTGTTGATGTCCCCGTATTTTCTTTCACCCTCTTGCAGTTTTTATTGCACTGTCCATTTTTTCACTTTCTTGCAGTTAAAAATGGTGCAACTTGAAAGGGCAAGTTGTTAATTTGTGCTAAAAAGCACAGAGTAAGCTGCAGAGTGTTGGGAGCATGATTTCTACATTATCTATCCTGCGCTGTTTTACTAACACTTTGAAAACCTATGTAAAGTTTTCTTTGTTTCTAAATTATGACACTTTGAGACAGCATTGCAACTTGTCAGATCCTATATATATTTACATGTGCTTTTCACAGTAGTAAAGGCAGTGGAAAAGTGACTTGAATTTAAAGAAGAGAAGTTTACTCCCTTGTGTTTCATTGTTAAATCCACATTTGTTTGCTTAATCACAGGTGTGTCCACGTCAGCGATTAAAGTTGCATCCACCAGACTACCCTCCCCAAAAAGCTTGGTGGGGACCCCAACACAGATTCTAACACAGTTTCCCAAACAACAACAGCAGACCCCAAAACAGCAGCTGCATCAGATACAACAAGCCCAGCAGCAGGTGTCACAGACTTCTCCTGTAGCACAGCAGCAGCAGCCGCAACAGTGTCAGTTGCCACCTGGCATCAAACCCACCATTCAGATCAAACAAGAATCAGGTAGCTGGAATTAATCTTGGGTAATATTAGTGATGAATAAAGTCTGAGTACTGTAAAAGACATAAGGGTTAAATTCTGCCTTGAGATATGCACAGACTCTGCTCACTGGCTTCAGTGGGCGCTACCTGAGGACACAGTTCGGCTCTGAAACTGGAAAAGGTGGTTAACAGAGCATGTGTAGGTAATAATTTTAGTTTATCTTTATGGAAAAGTGCTGCTGTGGTTTTTCTGTTCCGCTGATAGAAAAGAGAATGAGCTCCTTTCTTAAGTTGGAAGTTTTCTTCCTATCTTTAGAGATTGCAGAAGGGTATACATGCCCTTGTATGCCAACTTGGAAGATGCCAGTTTTCTGATGATTAAAACATTTTACCAGTCATACAACTGTTGAGCTGTGTCACTTAAACTAAAGGTAACCCATCTATCCATCTCTTTCTTCTACTATTAGGTTAAAAAAACCCAATAATAATAAACACAGTAGTTAGAACTGACAACCGAAAGTTGAACTGGATTCTGTTTCTAACACTGATTCCTTTGATCCACTCTATTTTGTTTCTGCACTGGCTAACACAGTTGACTTTGAGCGAGTCAGTTGTTTCTCTGTAGCAGTTTGTATGAGTATCCATTTGTAAAATAGTTTACTAATACATACATCTAGGTGTTGAGAAATGATGTTTGTAAAGCTCCTAGAAATTTTGAAAAAAGTGTTATAAAAGTGCAAAGGATTCCTTTTATATTTTCTAGTAATGCATGTGAAATTGGCACTTTACTAAGGAAACATGTACCATACTTTTTTCAGTTCTAAACCTTTCTGGGCAAAGTAACTAAAACATAGGACATCAGTGTGCAGTTGAGAATCCATGATAAACTGTTATGTGGATTCTGAGTCCATCCCTTTGATAAAAAGTTCATAAATGAGCAAAATCAAATGCCTCCACTCTGCAGTCATTACACAGCATTAAATCAGTAACTTTAATTTTATGTCTGCACCATACAAAAAACTGGTACAGGAGCGGCAAGTGCGGAAGAAGGTCACATTTAAAATAGCTGCATTGGTTTTTATTTTGTTTTTTGCCTTGTAGTATGCTTTTAAATTTAAGATGGTAGTCATCTTTTAAGATCATTCAAAGTCACCCTTCACCTACCTTCTAATGCTTATTTGCTCTGGAAAGGTAGGTTCAGATAGGTGTCACTGAGATTTTGATTTTTCTAGTTGTTTTCTGGATTGACACAGGGAAGGTCAAATAAGTCAGCTGACAACACAGTGCATCTACTTAGCACAGAGTAGAACTGAGCCCTCTTGGCTTGGATACATTCCTTGGCCTGACTACTATATCATGGCTACTTAAACCCTTTAGTTAGAATGAGGTGTCTTCTGCGGCATGCCCCACAGATTAGGAGTGGGGAAGAGAAGACAAGCCCCCCTGAGACACAGGGTCTGTTTGATGAAAAGAGCAGCATTGACTTGTTTGCTTGCTCCTTCAATTTTTGTGTGTCTGGTCAGCCCCGTCCCACCTCACTTCAACTGTAGCTCAAAAAATGTGATGAGAAAGGGCGGGGGAAGGTCCTCACGCCTAGCTTCTGTGTCTAGTGTCACCATCACCTTCTCACTCCCACCAGCATCTTTGTTTTTACATATTTTTGATTGCTATAAAAAGGAAATCTAACAGCTATTACTAAAGTGTAGTAAAGAGACTTAATTGACAAATGTATGGATGCATTTTTTAGATATTTCATTGTTTTTGACCAACTTGATATTGATTAACACAGTGAGTCCCAAGAAGATCTATTTGGTCATGAATCGAAGAAGGTTAAAAACTTCTGCACCAGATCAAATGATTTAATGGTGTCATAAGCACTAGCAATGACAGGAGTTGTTAGGAAATGGCAGCAGGTACATGAAGGTGAAGAAGGTGATCGTTTTGGTTCTAGCAAAAAAGCTAAATATTATTTTCAGCAGTAGGACTATATTGGCTCAAAAATAAAAACCTTGTACAGCTACTTGCCCCTTAAGGTTTGGTCAGGAGAAACATTTTACCCAGTAATTTTTTGTCTATGTGTAAACTGTGACCTTTCTCCTTTCCTAGGTGTTAAAATAATCACTCAGCAGGTTCAACCCAGTAAAATCCTACCAAAGCCAGTTACAGCGACTTTGCCCAGCAGTAGCAGCTCGCCTATTATGGTGGTTAGCAGTAATGGGACCATCATGACAACTAAACTGGTCACTACTCCTACTGGTAAGTCACTTTTCTTGGAAGGGAAGGGGAGGCTCAATCTAGCAATGTTGAGAACGTTCCATAGCATTTTGTTCATAGTTCATAATAAAGAGTGTATCAGGAAATTCCTGAAGTTTCTTGATAGTCACATGCTAGGTTAGGACTTTTATCCTTGTCATATTCTAAAATACTGTATTATAAACTCAGAAGTTTACAACTGAGTGGTCTTCTATCTCTTGTACTCTGTGGTTTGGCACACGTAATTCTAGTCATCCGTGCCCACAATGTCACTGAAACCAGCAGCGACGATACTTCACACTTCCGTAGGACCTTGTGTAGAGGGTGTCAGACAAATGAATCACTGCATGCACTCAGGTATAAGCCGACCCCCCCAGTTCTAAGCCCAAAAAGAGGAAGGGTTGGGGGGAGAAAGGTGATCTATGTAGAAGCTGAGGTCCTCTTTTGGCTCCTAACCCCCCCCCAGCACAGCTAGCTTCCCCTGGAGTTCCCGACACCCTCCCAAACCCCTGCCACTGCTTTTCCCCTGTTACCTGATGCACTCTCTGCTCCCCACTGCTGTTTCCCTGCTCTCACTGCTTCTTTTCTCCATTCCCCACTGCTGTTCCCCTGCTCACTGTCTGCTCGCTGCTGCCTCTCTCTGCAGCCACCCCCCTGCTCTTTTCACTACCCCTGCTTTTCCCCTGCTTGCCGCTGTCTTCTCTGTTGCTCGCTGTTGTTCCCATGTTCCCCAACACCCCCTCCGCCCCTTTTCCTGTCACCCCCCCCCCCCGGCCCCCTTACCTGGCCACTCTAGACACTGGGGTCCCCTCCTAACTTCAACCCCAGCACAGGCTGACTGCCCAGTGTGACTGCCCCAGCCACACTGGGGCTCCAGCCAGGAGCATGTCCAGTGGAACTCCTGGGCTGGGGCTGTCTACTGTATTGACCCATGGCAGAGTGCCTGTTTTGAAACCAGTTTTTGGGTACAAAACTCTTAGCTTATACACAAGTATATACTGTAACCCTCTCAACATCCAGGGAAGGTAGGTAAATTTCGTTATTCCTGTCTTAAGTTATGGGTGGGGATTTGAGAGACTGTTAACTTGCTCAGGGTCTCTAAGTAAGTGCCTAGAGGAGCCGGGGATATAACTCTGGTCCCTCACATCTGTCCTGTGTTCATTGGTGGACACAGTTTCTTTCCATACCTACCAGTGATGTTACAGATTGATGTCTTATAAGGTTGTGTTGGATGTATGAAGAAGATTGATGGGAGGGCTGAATTTCTTTAAATTTTAGTTAAAATTAAGTTCTTTGCTAACTATTCCACATGTTGGGAGAGTTGATACAAATCTGTGCTTAAGTCTATTTTTATTCTACCTTTTCAGTTCACCTTTAAATTCTTTACTCATATAAAGGATCCTGATATTTTTTTAAACAAGTTAGTGGCTGAAATACACATTTTTATTATTTTTTATCAAGTTTAATTGGTAAATAGCCATGTGCATTCTCTCTTCAGACCAGGTTGGCTTCCCAGTTAAATCTAGCTGTTTTGTATAATACTCTTTAGCAACAGAAGGGCTGCAGTGCTTAGTGTACTGCATGTGAAGAAGTGCAACTAGAATAGAAAGTTATCCTTTCTTAAATCATGCCTGTTAATCATAGCGTTTGAGAGGACTGAGCAAAAGGCTGGAGTCAGGAACGGTATTCCTGTTCTGTTGCCACTGACTTACTCTGACTTTGGGCAAGTCCCTTAAACTCCGTTGGCCTTGTATCACTCCCATTGACATTAATAGGAGAAATATAAGTGTAGTGGCTGTTTCCTATCTGAGTCTAGAGCAAGGGTCTCAAACATGTGGCCCATGGGCTACATGCGGCCCCTAAAGCTGTTTCCTGTGGTCCACAATGACACGATCGTTACCAATATTTGTATTATCATTGTATTGAAAGGTTTCTGTGGTGCGGCCCTCAGGATAACATACTAATCATAGAATCATAGAATCATAGGGTTGGAAGGGACCCCACGAGGTCATCTAGTCCAACCCCCTGCCAAAAAAAGCAGGACCACTCCCATTAGATCATCCCAGTCAGTGTTTTGTCCAGCTGGGACTTGAACACCTCCAGAGATGGAGATTCCACCACCTCCCTAGGCAACTTATTCCACTGCTTCACCACTCGCCTAGTAAGGAAGTTTTTCCTAATATCCAGCCTGGACCGCCCCAGCTGTAACTTGAAACCATTGCTTCTCGTTCTGCCCTCTGTTACTACCGAGAACAGTCGAGCTCCCTCCTCCTTGGAGCAACCCTTCAAGTAGTTGAAGGTTGCGATCAAATCCCCCCTCAGTCTTCTCTTCTGCAGGCTAAATAAGCCTAGTTCCTTCAGTCTTTCTTCATAGGGCTTGTGCTCCAGCCCTTTGATCATTTTGGTTGCCCTCCTCTGGACTCTCTCTAATTTGTCCATGTCCTTTTTGTAGTGGGGAGCCCAAAACTGGACACAGTATTCCAGATGTGGCCTCACTAGTGCAGAATAGAGGGGAATGATCACATCCCTCGATCTGCTGGTAACACTTCTTCTGATGCAGCCCAGTATGCCATTGGCCTTTTTGGCAGCAAGAGCACACTGCTGACTCATATCCAGCTTCCCATCCACCATGACTCCCAGGTCCTTTTCTCCAGTGCTGCTATTTAGCTGATCACTCCCCAGCCTGTAGCAGTACATGGGGTTTTTTCGTCCCAAGTGCAGGATTTTACACTTATCCTTGTTGAACCTCATGAGATTCCTCTTGGCCCACTGCTCCAGTTTGTCTAGGTCTCCCTGAATCCTGTCTCTGCCCTCTAGGGTGTCTACCGTTCCCCCCAGTTTGGTATCATCCGCAAACTTACTAAGTGTGCAATCTATCCCATCATCCAGATCATTAATGAAAACATTGAACAGAACTGGCCCCAGGACCGACCCCTGGGGCACACCACTCGTTACTGCCTGCCAACTTGACATGGAGCCATTGATTCCTACACGCTGAAACCGTTGTTCTAGCCAGTTTTCTATCCACCTTACAGTCCATGCATCTAACCCATACTTCCTTAATTTGCCAATGAGAATGCTGTGGGAAACCGTATCAAAAGCCTTGCTAAAGTCAAGGTATATCACATCAACGGCTCTTCCCGCATCCACAAATCCAGTCATCTCATCATAGAAGGCGATGAGGTTGGTCAGGCATGATTTACCCTTGGTAAATCCATGCTGACTGTTCCTGATTACTCTACGTTCCTCCAAGTGTTTCAGGATGGATTCTTTGAGAAGCTGCTCCATGATTTTTCCAGGGATTGAGGTGAGGCTGACAGGTCTGTAATTCCCTGGATCGTCCTTTTTGCCTTTCTTGAAGATAGGTACTATATTTGCTTTTTTCCAGTCCTCTGGCACCTCCCCCGTTCGCCACGAGTTTTCAAAGATAATGGCCAACGGTACTGCTATCTCATCAGCCAGCTCCCTCAGCACCCTCGGATGCAGTTCATCCGGCCCCATGGACTTGTGCACATCTAGTTTCTTTAAGCAGTCCCTAACCTGACCTACTGTCACCAAGGGCCTCTCTTCTTCTCCCCAGTCCCCCGTACCTAGTGTAGTGGGCTGGGAGCTGACCTTGCTTGTGAAAACTGAAGTAAAAAAGCATTGAGCACTTCAGCTTTTTCCTCATCCTCTGTCACGAGGATGCCTGCCCCATTCAGTAAGGGACCTACACCATCCCTGATCCTCTTCTTGTTATTGATATACTTGTAGAACCCCTTCCTGTTATCCTTCACATCCCTTGCTAGTCGCAACTCCATTTGCCCTTTGGCCTTTCTGATTTTATCCCTGCAGTCCCGAGCAATGTCTTTATATGCCTCCTTAGTCATCTGTCCTAGCTTCCACTTCCTGTAAGCGTCCTTTTTATGCTTCAGCTCAGTGCAGAGCTCTCTGTTAAGCCACAGTGGCCGCCTTCCACATTTGCTGTGCTTTCTCCTTATCGGAATTGTATCTTCCTGTGCCCTTAGCAGGGTTTCTTTAAAATGCACCCAACTCTCTTGGACACCTTTCCCCTTCAGATCAGCCTCCCAAGGGATCCTGCCCATCAGTTCCCTGAGGGAGACAAAATCTGCTTTTCTGAAGTCCAGGGTCTGTGTTTTGCTTCTTTCCTTCTTTCCTTTAATCATCAACTTGAACTCTATCATTTCATGGTCACTGCTACCCAGGCTGCCATTGACCTCTACTTCCCTGATAAATTCTTCTCTATTTGTGAGCAGCAGATCGAGCGGCGCAAGGCCCCTCGTCGGTTGCTCCAGCATTTGTACCAGGAAGTTGTCCTCAACACTCTCCAGAAACTTCCTGGATTGCCTGTGCACTGCTGTATTGGCCTTCCAGCAGATGTCAGGGTAATTGAAGTCCCCCATGAGAACCAGGGCCTGTGCTCTAGAAACTTCTGTTAGTTGTACACAGAATGCCTCATCCACTTCCTCCTTCTGATCATGCGGCCTGCATAGCGCTTTGAGTTTGAGACCCCTGGTCCAGAGGATAAGTCTGAATTTATAAATACTTCTAAAATGTAAAGTAGTGTTTATTATTGTAGTTGTTCAAAGAGTGATGGTGTAAATTTTGCAATGGAAAATTTAAACTGGACAACGGAAGTTCTCTTAAGCCATGTCTATTGATATATGTGCACTCCTCCTAATCTCCTCAAAGAGGACGAGACCAATTTTAGGAAATTCCGTCCAGTAAATTGCGTTTGACCTTTAACAAAATGAAGGACAAATATTGAAGGAGAACAACAGAGCCATGAACCAACCTGAAATGTGATAGAAGAAATATTTAGACAGTGCCTCATGACATCTTTAATGTAATTTAAATTGGCACGTATATGAACATTGTCAAGCAGACTGAAAACCAGCTGGAGGGCTTAAAGACTGATGATAAATAGCACTGAATCCAATGGAAGGCTGAATTGGGATATGTCTGCTCTCTGAATACATGAGACTGGAAAAAGCTAAAGGGCAACAGTAGCACAAGAACAAATGGGTATAGACTGCCCGTGGATAAATTTAGACTGGAAATTAGAAGATGATTTCTACCTTCAGTTAGTGTGAGATTTGGGAACAGCCTCCCGGTAGGAGTAATGGGGGCAAACAACTGATTTTAAAATGGAGTTTGATAAATTTATGAATAAGGTTGTATTGTTGGTTTGCCTGTGATATCAGTGGACTGGACTCAGTGACCCAGGAGAGCTCCCTTCCTATCCTGTGTTCAATCTGTTGTAGTTAAACCAGATACTTCTCTTTTTATCTCAATTTTCTTTCACAAGTGGCTGTATTCAGTGTTTCATATTTTAATTTCAAACCTGTTTTTCTTGTTTTATTTTGAAACAGGGACACAAGCAACATACACTCGTCCAACAGTAAGCCCATCTATAGGGGCTCGGATGGCTGGAACCCCTGGTGCTGCCACCTATGTGAAAACAACCAGCGGCAGCATCATTACGGTAGTTCCAAAATCACTGGCTACGCTGGGAGGCAAGATTATAAGCAGTAATATTGTTTCTGGTAGGTGTATTGACACAAAACTTAGTAAGAGATACAAAAATAGATATTAGAATGCTTTAAGCCTCTTGTTCGATTGATCTTTGTGAGTACACAGATGGATATGTTTTCAAACATGTAGCAAAACTTTTTTGCCTTTAGGACCAATTATTAGAAAAGAAATATTCTCCTTTTTTACATGTCAGAAATGGCTGATTGATAAGAAAGGAATGAGAGAGAGTTGGGGGGATTGGGCCAAGTGATGGAGAAGAAGGGAGATATTGTCATGAGTTAAGAAATATGTTGATTTAGGAAGGAATTAAATTTTTAGCATCTTAATGTAAGAGGAGTCTAGGAAGCCGGAAGAAATCCTGATTAGTGGAAAAACAAGTTGTGATACTGTGGGCGAGACAGGGAGCATTGTATCAGGTCCTTTGGAAATGAGGGTGGAAATAAAAAAAAAAGTTATTTTTTTGGCCTGCGGAGAGCATTTCTTCAGAGTTATTGATGAGATTTCTAGATCTACTAGAGGAATCATAGAATGGCACATGCACCACTGTCCTTTGACACCGGCCTGTGCTCTTAATCAGTAATTGGCTTTTATTTCAAGGTGACATGACATGAGGAGCTGAAAACAATGCAGGTTTTGACCAGGGTATCTAAATAATCTTACCATTTAATGGAGGGTTCATTAAGGGATTTAGCAGGTTTGTAACAGGCTAGAATTTAGAGAAACCATACTTTACCATCTTAGAATTATTCCCTTTTCTCATAATTTGTACAAATTAAATGTATTTTAAAATCTGAAGTGTGATGTAAAAGTAGCCGCTGAGCGTCAATGATGGCAGAACAGCAGTTACTGAAATAGGCAGATTGATATCAATGTTGACTTATATAATGAATGTTCTATTAGCCATTGTGAGGAGCTGTTCAGAAAAAGTCATTGCAAATAAACAAGAAACCGCGATAGATAAATTATTGGCTGGTGGGAGGCCAGGAGAAGAACAGCAAGTTCATCAGTAGAAAAATGACTTCTGATTTATGGGTTTTAAAACCAAAACTCTTTCTTTTTAAACAATGCTATGAAGGAAACAAAAAGATTTGTTTTAAAATCCAAGTAACAGAATTTTGTGTTCTCATGTATCAGCTGCCTTAAAACCCTGGCATCACTCTGTGGAAAAGAGAGAAAATAGTATTAATGTGTTTAGCATATGAATAGCTTACTACTGAATGGGAATTCTCCCTTTTATAAGACACACATGCTCAGATTTTTCTCTTCAAAATGCATTGCAGATTGAAATTGTAGACCGCACAATTCTATCTTTATTTCTATTTGAAGTAACTTCTTTGATAGACTTCCTTTTAATACAGGGATGCCCAAAATTTGCAACACTGAGAACCAGAGCTAATGTATATATTTTATATAAAAATATTGATACCTGTACGTTACTTGATAGCTGTTCAGAAATTCTTTGGTTTGTTCCAGCCATAAAAACTGTTCAGCTCTATGCTTGCCAGACAAGCCAGTTGCTATGTATTCTCCATGGTTGGCCTCAAGCCACACACTGAATGTGATCTCTTTAGCAGTTTAATTTTTTCCATTGCATTTATACCTGCCATGATTTCTTTAGGGCTTCTGGTTTTCAGGGTTTATCAGGTTCATTTTTCAGAGTTTATGGTTAGCAATTTGTGGATTTTATACAGCTGTCCAAAAATCAGGGGGTACTCAGAAGTTAGTAAATATAATGAGTAATGAATTTGTTTGTAATGTTGTCTCGTATGCTTTAATATAGGAGCAGTATATTAAAGCACATTAGGGAACCTTTAGTACACACCTGAAGGGTCTACATGGGCCACTTAATGCTCATCGTATTAGCATGCTTTAGAAATCACATCCCATAGTCTGTATTACTACTCCATGTAGAAAAAGTTACATAAAGTAAGCATTTATAGTGGCTTTCCAGTGTTTATTGGATGAAAACTGATTTCATTTTATTTTGATCTAGGATGTCTTATTGATGTTTACTGGTTAAAACTGAAAATCAGAAGCCCTAATTATTTTCCGTATGCTGTACCTAGTGTTTTTTATAAAGACTCTAGAGTTATATGAAATGTGTACATAAAAATAGAGCATCATCATTTTTAAACAAGTCCTCTCTCTGTCCCACTTCTGTTAAGGAACTACAACCAAAATTACCACAATCCCAATGACATCCAAGCCCAATGTGATTGTTGTACAAAAAACTACAGGAAAAGGAACAACAATTCAAGGACTTCCAGGCAAAAATGTTGTTACAACATTGTTAAATGCTGGGGTAAGCAAGAGTTTTAAGTCTGGAATCTGTAGATCATGCAAGAGTATGTGTTGTCTTCTGTCTTCCTCAGTCTATGATAATTTTAGTTACATGTACGGTCCTGAATAGCGAAATTCTCAGGAGCTCGTCTGGTAGATGCAGCATGGGCCTAAGTCTGTGATTATTGAAAGGCTAGGATGCCCTTCAAGACTTGATCAGTTAACAAAGGTGGGGGGCTCAACAGGAACTGCTGCAGTTGGTTTAAAACAGTGGTTTTCAGACTATGGGATGGGACCCAGTACTGAGTCACAGACCCTCAGGTACTGGGTTGCGGCACCCCCTGCTGCCACCACCAAAAGACTAATGCATTGATGAAAGATGTAATGGTTGGGGTGTAGGCATAAATGATTTTTTTTTTCAACTGGGTCCTGAGGAAAAAAGTTTGAAAACCACTCATTTAAATCCTCTTATTTTCTCCCCCTTAGTGTTCCCTGATCGGCTGTCTGTGGGTTAAAGATGCTGTGCGGCCCCAAAAAGATGGAGCCATACAAAATGACTAGATTCGTGCACCAGGTTCTTCTTTTAGTGTGAGAATGGGATCCCCTGATCCAATCTATGAAGAGAGTGTCGTCCAGATATTCTGCACATTTAACATAGTTTGTGACAGTATATCCCGTAAAAATAAAGGCTAGATATAACTTGAAGTTTTTCAAGGAAGTCCTGAATTGGGACGAGAAGCTGAAAACTCAGATTTTCACTGAACTGAAATATTGCAGTATTTTTGGAAGCACCAGTATATGATATTCCAAAACAAAATATGCTCCCCAGCAGTTTGCTGCAGAGCCAGGGACCCGGAAGCTGCTGAATAAAATCGACATGGTGCTGGGCGCTCTTACTACTGCCAACCACTAAACAGCAGTAAATTGAGACTCTTGTTATCGGATTTACAAAAGTCTGATCTTCCTGGGATTAATTGCAAGTTCACTGAAATAGAACTGTTCCCATTGAAAGGTTCAATGAGAAATGGGCATTTTCAGATAAAAACATTATATTAAAAAATTCCTGACAAGCTCCACTGGATACCCCTGTGATAAACGTGACAACTTAAATTTAAAAAATCAATTAAAATAAATTAAAAGAACAAATTGTCAAAAATTTAAACTTAATATAGGTTTTGTTTAAAAAAAAACTTTATAAAATGTTAATAAAGATTTAGCTTTTTTTGTGTCCTTTTAAAGTATGTTTGGAAAGAATTGCAGAGGAATTTATTTTCTGTTCTGTGAATTCTTTGAAGCAGAGACTGTTTTCATAGCTGTGACTTACAAAGCACCTGTCTGTGTTTAACAAATCAAAAGTGTCAAAGGGGCAGCCGTATTAGCCTAGTTCAGCAGAACAAGAAAGGAGTCCTGTGGCACTTAAAGACTAACCATTTATTTATTGCATGAGCTTTCTTGGGAGAAAAATCCCACCTTGTCTGGTGCTTAGAAGACGGTGGAATTTACAGACTAGGAGGAAGATAAATACATGGAAGTGTAAGTTATGGGATCAGGTCACACTGTAACAGCAAATCAATGCAGTTGTTAAGATTCAAACACTGGGGAACAGCATACAGAGGGAGACGAGGTCAAATCACTTTTTGTAATGAGGAAAAAAAATCCAAAGTCCTTATTTAGCCCTGAGGAAATGTAATCAAATTAGCAAATTAATTTCAACTCTGCTGTTTCTCTTTGAAGACTTGAGCTGTTACTCATCTGTCTGAGCACAGTAATTAGTAAATCATCAATGGAGTGATCAGGAAGATTGAAGTGCTAACCTATGGGTTTTAGAATATTGTGATTTCTGGTGTCAGATTTGTGCTCATTTATTCTTTTGCATTGAGGTAGTCCTGTTTGTCCAATATATAAGGCAAAGGGGCATTTCTGGCACATGATGGCATAAATCACATTGGTGGATGAGCAGGTGAATGAGCCTTTAATGGAGGAGCTGGTTTTATTAGGTTTTGTAAGTGTTGCTTGTGTAGATATGTGGGCAAAGTTGGCAATGTGGTTCCTTGCAGGGATATGTGCCTGCTTTAATGGCTCTGTCGTTAGGTCTGTAGTTGCTGGTGAGTACCTACTTCCATGGGGAGGGAAGAGGGGACTGTCTGTAGGTGAGGAGAGGTCTGTCTCTGAAGACTCGAGAGAGTGAGGCATCATCTTGTAGAATGGGCTCTAGATCCTTGATGATGTGCTATAGAAGTCTTTAAGTGCCACAGGACCCCTTGTTTGTTTTAAATTAAAAGTGAGCATTCCCTTGCAACTGCTGCACCCTTTTCTTTCACCACACCTCCAGAAAAGTACATGAGAACTATAAATAAACCTGGCCAAACCAGTTTTATTGTGGAAACCAAAATAAATTTAGAACAACAAATTATGACTGGTGAATAAAATATTTAAAGTTCTTTCAATTTTAATAATCCAAGATGTTGCTACTGACAGAGAGCAACTCCTAAACATTTTTCCGTGTACTTGTAAATAGCTGGTATAAATCTGCTTTTGCAGAGTGAGTTTTTCTTAAGACCACGTCTTACTAGACTTCTCATCATCCACCTTCTCGTTATGGTAACGTTAAATGAGCAGATACTTTTGCACTCAGGTTTTGAGTTTACTTCATATTAAATGTATTTACTCTTTGAAATCAACCTGATCATGAAAGAAATTGGTTGACGTATTACAAGGTAGCCACTGTACTGCCTGAAATATAACTACGTACATTTAGATAAGAGTGTGTTCTATATCACTGAAGAAACTGCATTGTGAGTTAAGTCAATTTTGTCTTTACTTCAGGGGGAGAAAACTATTCAAGCAGTGCCAGCAGGAGCAAAACCTGCCATCATAACTGCAACCAGACCCATCACAAAAATGATTGTCACCCAGCCAAAAGGAATAGGCTCTACTGTCCAGCCAGCCACCAAAATCATCCCAACCAAAATTGTTTATGGTCAGCAAGGGAAAACACAGGTATGGTGAAGGCTCACTCTGGCTCATGAACCAAACTTAGATTTATGTAAAAAGAAAGAACATCCTTTATGCTGTGGATAGTTTTTTCCATTTGAGAGCCTTTGATGTGAGGTGAAGTTGATCTTTATATAGTAATGTGTATCTTATGCACCCAGTGAAGTAGCTCTCTCCTCAAAGCCTAACACAGATTTGTAGTTTCGTGCTAATTCCCTTCCATTAGCACCCTAGATGGATATTTAAACATGTTACTTTCCTGGAGAAGAGCCCCTCTCTTACCTCTAAAGCTAGTGCCAGTATTTGTAGCATTCAAGCAGAATATTTTACGACTGAATTGTACAAAAAGCTTTAAGAAGTTGAGCGCACAAACTGTGGAACAAAGGTCCCAAAAAACAAAGTGTGAAGCAGTAATGAGAAGAGGGGAAGATTACAGGTGTGGAGGGGAAGGTTATTCTATGTGAGGAGCAACTGAGAGGACTGAGATACAGTTGTTATAGAAATATGTAGCGCAGGCCAGTCACACTGTGATACGGTTCATACCCACCTCTCTCAGGGCAGGATGGGCCAACAGTCAGTCTCTGGCCTCTTGGACAGGGCAGGCCAACAGTGTCTCAGGGATCAGGGAGGTAGGGAGCTCAGTGTCTGGGTAAATAAAGGCAGAGATGTCATGGAGGGTAGAGAAGGAGGGGGTGTAGGCCCACCTGTCTCCACTGCGTCCCAGCTCAAGTCTTTATCTGCGGCCAAGGACTTGGCCCAGGTGTCAGCGGGGTCCCAGCCACAACATGCTGACCCCAAGATTGGTCCCGTGGCTGTGGGGCTGTGCTCTACCCCCCTCAGGCCACTTCCTGCCCCCTCTCCCAGTAGTACTTGATTGGGTGCGTCATCCTCCATCTCCTCAGGATAGTCACCTGAGGACAGGTAACAGAGCCCTTCCATCTCTTTGGGGGAGGCAGGTCTGGTGGTTCCTTGGAGCCATTGGCTGAGGGCAGCTCCTCCAAGTCAAAGTGCCCTGGGGCCTGTGCATCCTTGCTGGCGAAGGGCAGCTTCCCTGGACTGCACGTGGCAGGTGACTTGATGGCACCCAGGCTGCCAGGTGTTCCCCAGGCCAGGGGCTCCAGTATCACCTCTAGGTGTCCAGCTGTGGGCAGCCTCAGCCAGTCTTCAGGGCTCCGGACCATAGGCCAGCCCTCCACTGGCCAGTGGGGTGGCCGTGGCTCTGGAGGGAGCCGAGGTGTATCCTCCTTCTTTGAAGGTTTGGGCTGGACTGAGCTCCTTGGCTCCCTCCTTATATTTCCTGTCCTACCTCTCTGCTTGCAGCCTGACTGACAGGCTGCCCCTGGCTTTGCCTTTCTGTGTGCACACAGTTCCTCCCAGTCCATCTCTGAAGGGAGCCATGGCTCCTCACTACACACGATACTCATTGCTCTGTTTCCTGGTGGAGGTAATACATGATAAATTTAGAAGGCAATGTATTTTAAAGCAAACTTTTCTTCTTAAGCAATGTGTAATTATAGTATTCACTGCCGCAGAGTAGTGAGGCAAATCATATATGGCTAAAAACGGCATGTGTAAGAACATATTTAGTGTGAAATAAAAATCAAGGTCATTCTTCAGGGCTGCATGAATCCCTGAAGGGAAGCTCCTGCTTTCGACTGTAACCTAAGAAAGTATGTAACAGGGCTTATGGCAAGAGGAAGGGAGTTTTCCCCTAACCATCGACCTGAGGGACTAGGAAGAAGCAGCTTGACATGCTCACACTCGGGGTGAAGCCTGCCCTTTGGAGTGACTTTGAAGCATCTGGCCTCAGCAAGGTACCAGAGTAATTAGACTGTTAGCCTGTTCTGTTATGGAAATTCTTGTCTTCCTTCTGTCTACCAAAACCTATCCAAAACAATTTGATACAGTGGTTATACATAGGAGCTTTGGTGCCTTAAAATTGATACTTTTTTGTTATCTGTGACTATAGTGCTCCAAAAATTGAAGGCTTAATAGCAGTGGTTTGAGCTAAATGCAAAGTAAGCCAGGTCCTTACAAGCTTCAGTACATCTAATGAACCTTAGTCCTGACTGCTGCTGTTCTGGTCCTAATGCCACTGAGTACAGACAGACATTTGTAGTATGCAAGCATGGAAAAGGGCAAATACAGTGCCCATCTATACTAAGGGAACTAAGAACAACCCAAGGAATAACAGACCAGTCAGCTTAACTTCTGTACCAGGAAAGAAAATGGAGCAAATAATTAAGGAATTAGTTACCTAACATCTAGAAAATAACAACTTAAGTGATAGTCAGCATGGATTTGTCAAGAACAAATTATGTCAAACCAACCTGATAGCTTTCTATGATGGGGTAACAAGACTTGTGGATGGACGGGAAGTGATAGATACGGTATATCCAGATTTTAGTAAGGCTTTTGATATGGTCTCATATGACCTTCTCATTAACAAACTAGAGAATTACAATCCAGATGGAGCTACTATAAGATGAGTGCAAAACTGGTTGGATAACCGCTCTCAGAGAGTGGGTATCAACAGTTCACAGACATGCTGGAAGAGTGTGACAAGGAAGGAACCACAGAGATCAGTTCTGTGTCCTGTTCTGTTCAGTATTTTCATCGGTGATTTAGATGGTGACTTAGAGAGTAGACTTACAAATTTTACCAATGATACCAAGCTGGGAGGGGTTGCAAGTGCTTTGGAAGATAGGATCACAACTCAAAATTACCTGGACAAACTGGTGAAATGGTTTGAGGTTAAATAGGATGAAATTTAATAAGGATCAATGCAAAGTATTCCATGTAGGAAAGAAAAATCCATTGTACACATTCAAAATGGGCATACTGCGGAAAGGGATCAGGGTGGACCACGTGCAAAATATGAGTGAACCATGTAACACCGTTGCAAAAAAGCAGTCGTCATTCTGGGATTACAGGAGTATTGTAATACAAGATGTAATTCTTGTGCTCTACACTACATGATTAGGCCTCAGCTGGAGCATTGTGTCCAGTTCTGAGTGCCTCGTTTCAGGAAAGATGTGGACAAATTGGAGAAAGTCTAGAGAAGAGCAACAAAAATGATTAAAGGTCTGGAGTATTTGATTTATGAGGGAAGATTGAAAGATCTGGATTTGTTTACTCTGAAAAAGAGGAGATTGCGAGGGAAAGTAATAAGAGTTTTCAAATACCTAAAAGGTTATGTTACAACAAGGAGGGGAAAAAAATTAATTTTCCTTAACTGCCAAAGATAGGACAAGCAATAAGCTTAAATTACAGCAAGGGAGGTTTAGGTTGGGCATTAGGAAAAAATTCCTATCTGTCAGACTGATTAACCACTGGAATAAGTTGCCTAAGGAGGTTGTGGAATCTCCATCACTGGAGATTTTTAAGAGCAGGTTAAACAAACATTTGTAAGCCATGGTCTAGAATGGTACATGGTCCTTCCCTGAGTGCAGGGGACCAGATTCAATGGTCTCTCATGGTCTCTTTGAGTTTCATGATGATGTGGTCACTAAACTCCTCAACTTTGAACGTATAGTCTAACTTTAGGCATAAACTCTGCCTAGGATAATCTGAGCACTCCAAACTTGAACTCATTTTATGTCAATACTCTTTTATAGATAATGAAATTAAGTTGCATTCATATACAGACTTTCAGAATCTTCTGAATCTATCTAAATTGTTTAGGACTAGGAAAGCCTATTGGGTGTCTGTTTAAATTAGTGTCCAATCTCATAAATCATTTGATTGATAAGCTTGAGTATTAAGCATTTGAGTGTTATGATTAAGTACTGTATTAGATTATTATTATACTTTATAGCTCAATCAGTAACCTGTTACCTTAAGTAGATGATCTGTATCATCCTTTCTCAATCAGCATGGGCTGTTTTCTGGGATCTGCGAGTCTTTGGCACCTCACAAGTCAGAAGCCCTGAGCTGTAATTTTTGTTTGTATTCCCCCTCCCTTTCCAGCACACACAGCCTGGGTTACTGGCTGAGCTGATCAAGGGAATGGACGTGGTGCTCCCTTCCTGGGTCCTGCCATGTGGAGCTGGTCTGAGCCTTGCTGGGCCCTCCCTGGCACCCCAGGGGGCAGAAGCCCTCAGTCCTGATGTCCTGGCAGTTGAAGCAAAGACTCCTAAGGCTACGGGGGGAGTGGGGGGGGGGCATGGAAGGAAAAAAAGATTGAGATCCCTTGGTCTATACAGTTCTTAGTATTTACAGATGACAATTGGTTGCGTAGGAAATCTGCCATGTTTCTGTATGGATAGGAATGTGCACAGTGTGGATTATATAAGGGTTGTATGTATTGCCTTGATTACATGACGGGACATTGTACAACTGAAGCTCAAGAAACATTGAAAACTTAGTCCTTTCCTGAGTGCTTTTACTGTAAATAGCAAAATTATGTTTTCTATTAGGTTCTCATAAAACCAAAGCCAGTGACATTTCAAGCTACAGTTGTGAGCGAGCAGACAAGGCAGTTGGTAACAGAAACTTTGCAGCAGGCTTCCAGGGTGGCAGAAGCAGGAAACTCCTCTCTTTCAGAAGTAAAAGAAGAACCACAGAGCTACACAGATAGCAGCTCCTCCTCTACAGAGTCCTCCCAGAGCTCCCAAGGTAAATAGAATCACTTTGTTTCCTCAGTAGGAAAGTTTGATTCCCTTTCCCGAGGATGTAAACCAGTTTTGTATAACCTGTGTCTCTTTATTAGGTTTTAAATGCATGGTCATCTGGTCTGCCTAGGTGACAAGACATCGAGAATTGTTTTCAAATACTCATTTCTTGTGAGTCCTTTAACCTCATGTCTTGGTTCCCCATCTGAAAAACAAGAATATTATCTTCTTGCAGGGATGTCAGGGATTAATTTTAGAAGCACTTTGAGATCTGTTGATGATATATTGTAGAGAGGTATATAGTATTAATTCTAAAATGTGTTTTACTTTCACTGAAAAGCATCAGTTCCCTAAATATAAAATAATGTACTTTAAAAAAGGAAAAAGAAAAAAAGAAATAAAACACCCCATACTGCTAAGGTCTTCCTTTAACCAACAGCTAATCTGGACAGGGGCATCCATTGTTACACTGGGAAATTTGCACATACATTAAGAGAATGTGGGCACAAGTAATTTTAAACATTTCCTCTAGACTAAGGCCTCCTTAGCAAAGGCTCCATTTTTATCTGCAGATACCATTTATCTTTGGCATGTAATCCTCCTCCTCCAGTGTAACTTTGTAAACCTTATTGTTCTTGGAGTAATGTGCCATTTCAGATGCACCTGCGCCCTGTGCTTTTGACTGGAAATATTTGGTGAAGGTGCCCGTTTGGCCTGCCCATGCACCCCACACATTTTTTGCCCTGCACTGAAGCTACAAGAGACTGCACAGACTGACTGCCCCCAATTCCTTTGTTAATTAGCATGTGGTTAGTAACCTCTTAGTTTTTTTAATTGCTGGAACAGCTGCTCCCCTTATTTTTTTCATTTTTTCTTATTCCTTTTTTCCTTTCTGGGTACACCAGTCCAGATACTGGATTCTGTCCCTCATTTCCTTACCCATCTTTCCCATTTCCTGTGTGCCTGGATTCAGATAACTTCAGGCAGATAGGTACTTTGCATAGTAGAAGTGGGATATTCTTTCCAATTTTGTTCTCTCCTGCATCCTACTAACCCCTTCCCTTTTCAGAGACCCCCTCTAACAAGCAATTTCTTATACAAAAGGTGCAGGAACTGCTAAGAGCCAGAGCAGTAGAGAAGGTCCCTCAGGGACTAAGAGGAAAGAGGTTTTACTCCAGAAATCTCCTGATTCAGAAGGCCAAAAGGAGGTCTCAAACCCATTCTCCACCTACCAAACTTCAACAGATTCATGAAGACACAAGTTCCAAATGGTCCCTCTGGCTGCTATCATCCCTTCTCTAGATCCAAGGGACTGGTATGCAACCCTCAACCTGAAGGGATGCCTGCTGTCGCATGTCAATAGTGCCATTTCACAGATAATTTTTCAGATTTATGGTAAGCCACACTCATTACCAGTTTACAGTCCTTCCCTGTGGCCACGAGAGCATTCACCAAGTGTATGCCAGCCGTCACCACCTGTCTAAGGAAATGTCACATACAGTTGTTTCCATATCTAGATGAGTGGCTGGTCAAGGGCCACTCCAAGGACCAAGCAGAAGCTCATGTCACATTGATATGTATTGTCTTCTACAAACTGGGTCTTCAACTTGGGCACATTTATCTGACAGTATCATTTCAGCAGAGGATAGAGTTCACAGGAGCAATTCTAGATTCAGGCAAAGCCAGAGCACTGCTACCAGAGCCTCACTTCCAAGCCATGAGCTCCATATTAAGGGACATCAGCCTCTTTCCCATCAAGATAGTGCAAAATTACTTGAAACTCCTAGGCCACATGGCCTCTTGCATGTACATGGTACAACACATGAGATGATAGAATCATAGGGTTGGAAGGGACCCCACGAGGTCATCTAGTCCAACCCCCTCCAAAAAAGCAGGACCACTCCCACTAGATTAATTTAGACCCCTCCAGTCCTGACTAGCATTAATCTATCAGTCAAACAGAAACAAGATAGACAAGGTGATCTCACCTCCCCTTTTGTTATAGAATACCTTTGGTCGGGTTGCAGTCCTTAACTAGTAATCACAGGGCTTGTCTTTGTCAGACCACAGCTTTCATTGTCCTTGGTTAGAGATAGAATCATAGGGTTGGAAGGGACCTCATGAGGTCAACTAGTCCAAGCCCCTGCTAAAAGTAGGACAACTGCCCCCACTAAATCATCACATCCAAGCTTTTGTCTAGCTGGGCCTTAAATGTTTCCAAAGATGGAGATTTCCACCACCTCACCAGGTAACCCATTCCAGTGCTTCACCAGCCTCCTAGTGAGAGAGCTTTTCCTGATATCCAATTTCAGCTGCCCCAGCTGCAGCTTGAAACCACTGCTCTTTGTTCTGTCCTCTGTTACTACTGAGAACAGCCTAGCTCCCTCCTCTTTGGAGTACCCCTTCAAGCAGTTGAAGGTTGCTATCAAAAACACCTCAGTCTTCTCTTCTGTGGACCAAATAACCCTGATTCCTTCAATCTCTCCTCATAAATCATGTGCCCCAACCCCCTAATCATTTTTGTTGCCCTCCACTGGACTCTTTCTAATTTGTCAAACGACATAGTATTCCAGATGCAGCCTCACCAGGGCTGAATAGAGGGGAATAATCATCCCTCGATCTGCTGGCAACACTCCTACTGATGCAACCCAATATGCCATTGACCTTTGTGGCAACAAGAGCGCATTGTGGACTCATCCTACTTCCCACCCACCATAACCCCCATGTCCTTTTCTACAGAGCTGCTACTTAGCCGATCAGTCCCCAGCCTGTAGCAGTACATGGGATTTTTCCATCCTAAGTGCAGGACTTTGCCCTTGTCCTTGCTGAATGTCATGAGATTTCCTTTGGCCCAGTGCTCCAATTTTTCTAGGTCTCCCTGCATCCTATCCCTGCATACATGCTGGGTTGGGAGGCTCCTTTAGGGTCACTCTGGACCCATGGCCTATGATTCCCAGAGAGCTGAGAGCAGTTTGTTTAGTATGTCAAGCATTTCAGCCTCACCTAGAGGGCAGGTGTGCATCAGTCCTGAGGGACAACAAGACAGCGATGTTTTACATTAACAGATAGAGCAGAGCACGTTCCTCTCTTCTGTGCCAAGAAGCCCTCAGACTATGGGATTTCAGCATCGCTTCCTTGATATACCTGGAGGTATTTTACCACCCCAGATCACTGAGCGAATGGGTAGACCATCTCAGCAGATCCTTCCATAACCACAAATGGTCCATTTGCCACGATATGGTGAGCAACATTCTCTAGCATTGGGGGGTTCCCAAGTGGATCTGTTTGAGATGCATCTCAACAGGAAGCATCAGCACTTATGTTCCTTCCTGAACTACTGTCTGGGCTTGATCATGGATGCATTCCTCCTTTTGTGGAAATGCTACCTGTGTTATGGTTTCCCTGCCTTTCCACTCATTCACAGGGCCCTGCTCAAGATCAGAAGGGAAACGGCATCTGTCATTCTTATAGCCCAAGGTTGGCCCTGGCAGCACTGGTATATGAAGCTGCTGAAGCTTTCCATCACCACTCTGATGGCCCTGCCACTGGTATCAGACCTAATCACACAGGACTTCAGCTTCCTGCAGAATCCTAGCCTAGAATCTCTCCTCAGGGCATGGAAGCTGTTCCTACACAGGGCACAACCTAGTCTTTGATCCACACATTCACTTCACATTATGCCGTTACTCAGGAGGCCAGCGACGATGCCACGTTGAGCAGAACGGCGCTCCAGTTAGCGATTCCCTGAGCTCCAACCCCCTTCACATAGAGTCAACTTGGAAGTCACCTACTTGGAATGAACATGAGCAAGCACTCAAAGAAGAAGAACTGGTTACCTACATTCCATAACTGTTGTTCTTCAGATATGTTGCTCATGTCCATTCCAAGACCCACACAGCTTCCCCTCTGTCAGAGAAAATCAGCGGGGAGGGACTAAAGAGGTGGTGGATCGGCAGGTGTATATATACAGTTCCATAGAGGTGCCACTGCAGGGGGCTCCTGCAGTCACCCAATGGGTATTCCTAGGCCAGGGGTGGCAATAATATTCAGAGGGGGCCAGAAGGGGGGGCGGAGAGCTGGCCTAGGGCCAGGGGTGGGCTGGAGAGTGAGGGGAGCAGGGAGTTGGTTGTGGGGATCTGTCAGAGGAGGAAATGGAGGAGCTGGGGTGGGGGTCACAACAGGGCCTGGGTTGAGAGAAAACCAGCTGGGGGAGAAGCAAAGGGGTAGTGCAGCCCCCTAGTGCTACAGCCCTGGCCTTGAGACCAACCCCACAGCAGTGCAGCGCCAGAGGGGCAGAGCAGCAGCAGCAAAGGCCCCAGAGCACCGCGGCATTGCCCCAGTCACAGAGTGGTGCGGCGCTGGCCAGGGAGGTACAGAAGGGGGCAGCACAGCAGCTGCTAAGAGAACAAAGGAAAGTGGTACAGCACCAGCTCTGGCCCAAGAGTGATGCGGCACTGGCACTGGAGTGTCGCAGGACTGGTCCTGCCCCAGAGTGATGAAGTGCTGGCTGGCAAGGTTGGAGTGGGCAAGGTGGCACAGTGGCAGCCAGGTGGGGGGCAAAAGGGGGCGGGGGAGAGCAGGCTGGAGAGAGGCCACAGGTAGGCTGGATGTGGACTACATGTCATATTTTGCCCACTCCTGCCCTAGGGAAAAAGCCTTCAGGTTGACTATGCACATGATGCACATACCCCTACTTGGAATGGACATGAGCAGCACATCTTGTTGAAGAATAGTTACAAACAGTAAATAATGGTGTTTCGCTGATGCCTGATTTGTCCTCATTCTTTTGTGTAACAGATTCTCAGCCTGTCGTTCATGTGATTGCATCTAGAAGTCAGGATTGGTCAGAACATGAAATTGCTGTGGACACCAGCCCTACAATAATTTACCAAGATGTATCCAGTGAATCACAGTCTGCTACTTCTACAATAAAAGCCCTGCTGGAACTCCAGCAGACAACAGGTGTGTGCTTGCAATCACTTAATGTCCTGTCAGTCAATTGCACTGTTTAAATAACTATATTTTACATTTTTCTAGTTGTAAATTCTGTATTTTGGCTCTGACAAGTGCTCAGTTTGGAAGTACAGAGTATTTTGTTTGTTCTGTTTCCTTGGGATTGTTTCTGCATTTATAGCATATAAATTCTCTTACCTTTTTATGTATTTAACTTTCGTTCAAGTATGTTTTACTAAAAGGTGCATCTTCCCCTTCCCCTCCCCTCCCCTCCCCCCATCTTTAAGCAGTGAAGGAGAAGTTAGATTCAAAACCAAGGCAACCTACTATTGACTTGAGCCAAATGGCAGTTCCTATTCAGATGACTCAGGAAAAGAGACATTCTCCAGAAAGCCCTTCCATTGCTGTGGTAGAATCAGAATTAGTTGCTGAATATATTACAACTGGTAAGTGGCTACAAAAACATACTATGGCTGATTTTCGGTGAAAAGCCTCTTGTTGTATGTGGTGTGTGGGGATGTGTGTGTGGTGTTTGGTTTGCTTTGCTTTTGTTTTGGGTGCTGGTGCATAGGAGGGAGGGGAAGGGTCAATATTTTCTGGCTTGCTTTCCTCATAATATTTCTGTAGAGGAAAATCATGCTAGCTACCTTCTCCTACTGTAAGTTCCCCATCTTCAAAGTGTCTGACAAAGTGGGATTTTCTCCCACGAAATGTCATGCGATAAATAAATTCATTAGTCTTTAAAAGTTCCACAGGACTCCTTGCTTGTTCTCCTACTTTGAGACTGTTAATCAAGGAGCAGTGGCTGCTTCTGCCATTTTCTGGCAGAAAAACGTTTTCTGGTGTTCTGTCTGTTTCTGGTGTAAATAAGACAAAAAGTCATTGTTTCAGGGCAGATCATTTCAGACCTGCTGATGAAGGGGCAAAGTGTGCCCCTGTTTATGCTTGGGAAAACCTCTGGGAAAGGAAAAGTAGAAAATGAAGCTCAGGATTCATTATATGATGTCTGTTGTGTGAGGGGTATAAGATTTCTTACTGGACTAATTCAACCAGCTGTGCAGAATTCAACTTGCCTGCCAGTGCTGAGCAAGTATCCTCTTTTTGATCAATTGGGAATTTTCAGTTACAATTGCCTGTTTCATGATGATGTGGGCAAGTACATTTGGTGAAGTGCCAAATTAATGCTTCAGACTGGCATATCATACTTATTATTGGGCTTCCCCTTTCACTGCCCCAACTTTCACTGACCTACTCTGATCTGTCTAAAACTTTTTTGATCCTCATGCGGCCTCAGTTCACCAGGGTTTTACTCTAGCTGGCTTTCTAATTAACCTGTAACACACTCAAACTGGAACACTAGTCTGTTCCCAGACGGTTACTCTGAGCAGCCATCCAGTAAGGGTTAACATGTTTAGCACTTTAAATTCAGCATTTGAATGAACATTTTACATGCTTGAAGTTTGCATTTCCCAGTTAAGGGTTAACTGTGGTGAAAATGTCTGTTCGAAAACAGAAAAATGCTTGTTTGTATTTCAAATATGTTAAATATAATTTCAATGTTTTTAGTATTTGTTAAAATGTAATCTTAAATTTCCATTATTTTTCATTTCCCTCTTCACCTCTTCCTCCTCTGCTTTTGCCCCCCTTACCTCCAGATTTAAGTTGCGTAGGACTTTTATTTTTTAATTTGTTGCTTACTGTATCTGGCTTCAATTCTGATGGTGAGAGTCACAGCTCCAAGGGATCCCTATTGGGAAAGCATTAATTTAATATTAAAAAGCTATTTTAATAACAAGAAAGTATTTAATAACAAGTAAGTTTATATTATAACATTATTAAACTAAACTCCAGTTGGATAAAACCTTGGCTGGGATGATTTAGTGGGAGTGGTCCTGCTTTTAGCAGGGGGTTGAACTAGATGACCTCATGAGGTCCCTTCCAACCCTAATAGTCTATGATTCTGTAAATCTGGTTAATTGAAGGTCAGTCATATTTCCTGACATCACAGTACACTGAGAGTCATGTCTCGTATTCAAGTCTTCAGTCTCATATTCTCCAGGATCTACTGGAAAAGCCAAGTTGAACTGCATATGTATTTTAAATCAGTGCTTTAAAAAATGCCCATTTAATATTCCTGTAGTTTGAAGTTCTCTTTATTCATAGATGCAGGATAACCAACAACAGCAGTGAAAACTTCCCTGAACTTACAACAATCAGTAACTGAAAATAGTGGGTTTTCAAAGCAAAGCTCAGTGATTTATGGTATTATAGGGAATGTGCTAGGGGTCCATAAACTTTTCCCGCCAATTAAATGTAGCCAGCCTGGGTTGGAAAGCAGTAGCTTTTGTAACAGCATACAGATACAGTTACGTCACCAGTATCTTCCCAAGTGAGTTTAAGGAGCTCAGGTCATTGAATTTGTACTTGAAACAAAAAAGCACCTCAGTAATCCCAGAAGAGGAGGATTTTCTTCTATAATGATAAACAGTGAAATAAGGTACTAGAGAGAGTTCCATTTCATGCATCTGATGAAGTGGGATTATACCCATGAAAGCTCATGCATTAAATAAATTTAAGTCTTTAAAAGTGCCACAGGACTCCTTGTTTGGTTTAATGTACTATACCAACAATTGTGTGTTATGAATTTTTATACATGCGACTGCAGCAAGGATTAGGCACATTTTAAATATATCTAAATAGGGGTTAGGTTTGAGCACTAACACCCATTCAGCTGGATGTGGCAGTTCACACCTCACATCTTAGTATTATCATTTTTTGTCTGTCTGCAGACTCAGGAAGACAACTCTGTATTGGTTCACATTCGGAAGAGTATCTACACAACCATATAGGTTAGAAACTTTATTTTTAAATTAAGATTTACATTCTGTAGAAACTGTTGGGGAGATCCTGTAAGAGCTGGTATAACATGCAAGCCAGTGCTGACTTTATACAACCTCTCTCCAGAAGTGGCAAGTTAAGTTTCCATGTTCATCCAAATGTTGGCCTCTGTTCTAGCTGGCCTTTACCATATTCCTTGAGCCATCTATATCATACAATATTTCCAGTGTCTGAAATGTTTAGGAATAAGATAATTAAAGCACACACCTACATAATGCTATGAGTAGGTATAAGTTAATTTGGGTTCTCCATTGATGCTGTTGTCTTATGCTGTGGACTGCTTTGTTTAGATAATAGAATAAATCATTATCTGAATTTAGGACTTTTTCACTCTGCCTACCTATCTGGTTAGTTATGGAGCCAAAGCTGTAGCTCAAAGATTAGTGTGATGCTAGCCTGATAAGTGACTCTAAAAACAGGTGTGATGGGTTGATGTTTGTCTCAGTGACTTCTGAACAAATTTGCTCAACTTCTTTGTAAGTAATTAATTTTGAGCCCTATACTTTTAATGTAGGGTCTGAGAATCCTAAAGTTCTCTTTTCTCACGTATGATCACCATCAGTAATTCTCTGTAATAACGTTTTGCTGTTTTAATTTGTCTGTGCAGCTGCATTGCTTTCGATGGAGTTGCAAAAACAACAGTGTAATTTGGACTCCAGAATGTTTTCATGCTGGTGATGTATGACAAACCCACCTTCAGAGTCTAAGCACACATTCAGGTTGCATGGCTAGCAGTTGTGGTTGGGGATGTTTTTAAACTGAGCATACATTTCTTCAGAAATCATTTAAGATGAACACTGGACCCAATGATGTCATTTTAAAGCTGCTTCTCATAGTAGATCTACACTGTAAAATTGAAGCTTGCATACAGTAAAGGACTTATTTCATACTCAGATTTTTGTTTCATCCATGTTTGCTTCCACTTGAAGGTAGAACAACAAATCAGGTAGCTTCAGCTACTACAGTTAATTCTGGGGAAGTGCCATTGACCTCTTTGCTTTCAGTCAGTCATCGGTCACAGCCACACCAGCAGTCATCCCAGCCTCAGAGGACTCTGCTGCAACATGTCGCTCAGTCTCAGACAGCAACACAGACTTCTGTTGTGGTGAAATCTATCCCTGCATCTTCCACAGGCGCCATTACCCATATCATGCAGCAGGTTGTACCCTTTCTTTTCCAACAGTCTATAAACACAAATAGGTTATATGAATTACATAGGGCCAGGTTTTGATTTAAATGCATATGTCATGTTAACTGAGGTCCATGGAAACCCAAGCATGAGGATAGAATTTGGCCCATGATGAGTTGCTCTTCCTTGAGTCGGGGACTAAAAAAAAGACTATCTGAGAATATCTTCCATAGTTGGTTTTAGTGTTTCTCTAGCCATGTTGGTGCCAGAATATGGGACAAAGTAGGTCAGCTGATAGCTTTTACCAGGGGTTAAAGTATAATTTGGTGGGCCCCCGGAATCCTCCTGCACGGGTGGGCCCCCCAATACCCGTCCCTGGACGGACACACAGTCACTCCCAGACACACACAACCCCAGCAGCCCCACCCCACCCCCCCACAGCCCTTATCTGGACTTTTTGCAGGCTACCTGACTGGCTGGGAGTTGCTCCTGCCTGAGGGTGGCGATTCCCAAACTCCCAGCCTGCCACAGCTCTCTGCTGGCTGGGCTTAAGGAGGAGCAAGGTTTAAGGTTGAGCCACGAGAATGCTGCATTCTGGCTGCTGCAGCTATTTTTAGCAGGGCCCTGGAATGCAGCGTTCTGGTGCCTTCTCTATTTTTAGGGGCCCCGGAATTGAGTTCGGTTCGTTCCTCCTTCCTTTAACCCCCACCTTTTACCTTGGAAGCATGTACCTTTCACCAAGATAAGGCAGTCCATTAAGATATAACTTGATCTACCTTGTCTATCTGAGAACAGTAAGTGGAGGAGTTGTCTTGTATATGCTACATGTTTGTTACTGACCATTTAGAGAGGTGGCTCTGTCTGTATGGGCCCTCTTTGTTTGCCTGGAGTCCATCTGACAACAGAGTAGGACTTGTCCCTCTCTGCACAGTAATAAAATGGGGAAAGGCTCCACAGGGATATGTTAGTCTTGAAGCACAAGAAGGAAATAGAGCAGAATTGGCAACAACTTAAAGAGGCAGGTTGTCTTTGGTGTGGCACTTGGTTTGTGAGGTGCCAAACTGAAGATGGCAGTGGCACAATTCTCAACTTGCCAAGTCACAACTGTGAGACTACTTTAAAATGGGCAGTGGAACACCCCGAGGTGAAAGTGAAAACCCAATAAAAAGCAAAGGAAGGTGTGAACTTCTTGTTTAAATAGTTTAATTTCCATCTCACATGCAAGAGTTGGCATTCTGTTGTCTGCCAGCAGTAACAAAAAAAGTGGTAACTCCAGGTTTGTAAGGTCCTTGGGTGGATATAGACCAGTCACTTTTTATGTAGTTTGTATTCAGATAAGATCTGTAAAGCTGCTGCCCACAGCGTCTGTAGAAGTAGAATTCTGCTGCATGAGGCTCCTTAATAATTATTTTGGGTTGTTGATACACAGAGTGCTGTACAAAACATGCCAGTATCCAAAGGGGCAGCCATATTAGTTCAGTTCAGCAGACTAAGGAAGGAGTCCTGTGGCACTTAAAGACTAACAGACCTATTTATCGCATGAGCTTTCGTGGGAGAAAATTGCACGTTGGGTTCCCCCATCTTCAAAGCATTTGACGGTGGGATTTTCTCCCACGAAAGCTCGTGATAAATTTATTAGTCTTTAAGTGCCACGGGACTCGTTTCTTGTACAAAACGTGTAATCAGACAGTACTCTTGGCCCCTAAGGAATTTAGTCTAATTCAGATATGAAAAACTGGACAGTTGTTTTAGTGGTATGAAGATTGGCATGGTAGTGATGAGGAAATCAACACAGGAGGAACTGGATCTAAGGAAGAGATTGTGATTTAGTGTATGGGAAATGAGGTGGGTTCCAGGTGTAAGTAGTACTGTAGAGCAGTGTTTCCCACCCAGTGTGCCATCTGACCTCAGCAGGTGTGCCATAGAATTTTTGTGGGTGGGTGGGTGGGTGGGGGAATCTGATTGGCTTATGAATATTCATGAGTTCATTTGGCAACTATATAGTGGTGTGCCTCAAAATCATTAAAAGGTATCAAGGTGGGTCGTGGCAGAGAAAATGATGTTGGGAACCACTGCTGTAGAAGTCATGAAGAAGAATCAGAGGAAACAGGGTTAGAAAACAGGATCAGAATCTCTCTAGGTAGCGAGTCCTAACTTTAGCAAGAACCTGACGATTCACCAACTGAAGATCTCTGTTGTACCAGCCAGTCCCGTCCATTTCCCCTTCAGCCACCATGGAACTCAGGGTGGTCCAAATCTTAGTCTTCCAAATGTAAGAGCAATGCAAACTCCACTGAAACTAAGACCACCTGCAATTAAGAGGGAAGTAGTGGGTGGTGGACTAGAACCTAGCTTATTATGGTATGGAAATAGCCATTGAGTGCTATGACTTTGGCAGCTCACCCTTTTAAGATATTTCAGCTTTTATACAGGAGTTGGACATCTGAAATCCTCTGATGTATTCTACTTTTAAAACAGTCTAGCTTAAATATTCTGTAATATGACTAGATTTGTGTATCTGCAGTAATTTAGATGATGTCTCGTTACTTATTCATTTGTAACCTTTTTTTTTTTTTTTTTTTTTTTTTTTTTTTAATGAAGGCTTTAAGCAGCCACACTGCATTTACCAAACACAGTGAACAGCTTGGAACTGAGGAAGGAGAAGTGGAAGAGATGGATACCCTTGATCCTCAAACTGGTCTGTTTTACAGATCCGCCCTGACGCAGTCACAGACACAGAAACAGCAGAAACTGACTCAGCCCCAACTGGAACAGACTCAACTGCAAGTGAAAACTCTGCAGTGCTTCCAGACTAAACAAAAGCAGACTATCCACCTGCAGGCTGATCAGATCCAGCACAAACTCCCACAAATGCCCCAGCTTTCTATCCGGCATCAAAAGCTAACCCCACTTCAACAAGAGCAAGCACAGACCAAACCAGATGCACAGCACACCCCACAGCATGTGATGGCCAAAGAAAGGCAACTCCCTACCTTAGTGGCGCAGCCACAGCAAACTGTAGTACAGGTGCTTGCAGTAAAAACCACTCAGCAACTGCCCAAACTGCAACAGGCACCAACGGCCCAAAAAATCTACGTGCAACCCCAACCCCCCCAGAATCAAATGCAGCTACCTGCCTCTTCAGAGAAACAGCCAGCAAGCCAGGTAACAGAATATTGATAGCATGCAAAATAAAACGTCGCTGTTCAAGGAAAAATCCAAACTCCAACCCAGTTGCTGTAGCCGTGTTTTCTCCTGGCAAGAGAGAACTCCTCATTACAATGGCATTAATTTCCCCATCAGAAGGTTGACGCTAGGAAAGAGAAGCACATGTTATAGTGTAGGGGAAAAAAATCCATAGAGCTCACAAATCAGTTTTGTTGGACAGTTTTTTGTGAATTTCTGCAACCAACAATGCATGGAATTTTCCCCAATTTCGTTTATTTTTTTAGGTATACCATATTATTGATTTCCGTGCCCATAACATTTTTCTAAATTTCTGTGGAAATAAAGACGAATACACTGCAGTTTCCCAAGGATCTCCATTGTACGTCTCCCTTTGTTGTTTACATCACCATCACCCTTCAGTTAAATTTACCTAGAGGAACATTTTTCTTTCCTTGGGAGGGGAAGATTTAAAGGCTGAGGAAAATGAAATACTGTATATGTATTTTAACTAATGCCAAAAACCTACTACTTCCCAACCCCTTGAAGCATATGTAAAATAATGAGAGGGGATTAAAATAGATCATATGGGGATGTAAATCCCAAAGGAGAATGGGGCTGCTGTGATATCCTGCTAGAAACCTTGTCTAGCAGGTCAAAAGCTACCTTCCCTAGGCTTCAGTTGAATGTTAAGTATCACTTCTGATTCCTTTGTTAAAACACTGAGCTTCAACTGTCTTCCTCGTAGCAAGTATGTTGTTTGTGCTGTATTGTCCAGATAAATATTGATTAGGTTTAAATTAAAAAAATAGCTGTAACATGCACAACAAAAATTTGATTTTCAGGTGCAGCAGCCAATTATAACTCAAGGATCCACTGTTACAAAGATAACTTTTGAGGGGCGTCAGCCTCCTACTGTTTCAAAGGTAGCAGGTGGCAATTCTGTGCCCAAACTGGCCTCGCCAGTTACAAGCCTATTTCCCATGCAGGCATCCGTGAAGACAGCAGTAGCAGACATTTTGAAAATGTCTATGATGGAAGCTCAGATTGACACAAACATAGAACATATGATAGTGGATCCCCCAAACAAGGTCATGTCTACTAGTAAACTTGCTAGTGAAGCAGAATCATCACCTTGTACCCATGTGCCAAGGGCGACTGCAGTAGGGATGACGGCAACTTCCATCCAGCAACTAAAATGTAAAGAATCCTGTTCGAGTCCTCCTGCTGTTGGTCCTGTGTTAACAGAAAGGAAAATGGATGCACAAGGAGTGCCTTCAACTAACCAGTTTATACACATTCAGAATATGTCCCAAAAGAAAGCTGAAGAGATTTCCTCTGAAATTATTATCCAGGTAAGAGAAGACGAGAACCTAAAGATCAAAAATAAAGCAGATATGTCTAGGTTTATTTGTCTAAACGGATTAATAGCAGCTGAAAAATGCTCCAAGTATTTTTTCCTCTCTTACTTCAGTTCTCGTCTACTCCAAAACAGTAAGCAATTTAAGAGTATGAAGGTGTTTAATGCTTGTTTGTTAAATTGGCAGTAATTTTTAAATAGTTTCTCAAACATGCTGGTCACTGCATTCCTGCTATCTGTCTACTGTGTGTTTTAAGTGTTGTATTTTGCTTTCCTGTTACGGAAACAAACCAAACTTGCTAGCCATTCCAAACCCCCTTCTAAATGAAATTCTTGGATGTGCAATTTTTGCAGTTATTACTGAGGTGTGATTTGTGCCATGTCTTTTTACAGTGTCTAACAGTCTTAACTTTTTTTTTTTTTGAGTATAATGTTTTCTTAATCATAAAGGAAATATCATAGAATTTTACTAATTCCAACTGACAGTCACCTTGTGTGATTTAGTGAATAAGGGCCATTCACCAAAGCACTTTAAGTACATTTTTAAGTTTATGCATATGAGTAAGTGTCATTGATTTGCATTCAACAGGACCATGCACATCCTTAAATTAAGCAAATGCATGAGTGCTTTGCTGAACTGGGAATTAAGTGAACAATTTGAAAACATTCATTTATTCTAATTTAGTTTTAATTTAGTACTTCATAACATATTAGTGCATGTCATAGTCCAGATTGTCAGAGCATTGAAATCTTGTCATCGGAGATATTACTTACAGCACCCTGATACTGAGTCATTCCAGAGAAATAGGCAGAGTGCAAGCATGTTTTTATGGAAATTGGTACTATATGGATTAGAGAGATCTTACTGCATATTACATATGCACTAGTTATGGTGAAAATGTGTAGTTTTTTTTATGGAAATAAATACTCTAGCCTTGATTTTTGTATAAAGTTTTGAATTATTATGAATTATACAAATGTTTTGAATTACTTTTGTAATATTTTCCCTGCAACTAAAGACTTTTTCTAGGAATACCCAGGATTTTGTATCTCTTGAAGAATGAAGGCTAGAAGATAGATTATTTTATTTTAATATATCTATATATTTATTCTAATATATCTATATATTTTAGATATGTGATGCCTAATCACCATAGCATTTAGATCTGGTTTGATTTGAGGACCATTTCAAAATCAGAATACCCATCTGATTATCAGTTTTAATAGTTAAAATCTAGATGTACATTTCATAGGATCTAGAATTAAAAACAAAATGGTTTGGTCATCTGTTGCAGGGGTTCTCAACCCCTTCAGCCTTGTGACACAGCTGAGAAGGCTCCCGGCCATGTGTGACACACTGCTGCCTGCATTAGAGAGCCCACCACCATCAAGAGTCCCCAGTTGCTGAAGTTCCTTCCCAGTGCCAGCACTTTTGGGAGCGGGTCTCATGAGTGGCCCCTGCTGCCAAAGAAATTCTGCCTCAGCAGGCAGATTTGGCAGTGGGAGGGTGAGCAGCAGGCTCTAAAGGGCCAGCAGTGAAATCAGACTGCAGCCACAGCTGTCGCCTGGGGGGCATTTTTAGCTGCAGCCTGATTTCACACAACAAATATAGCTGTTGTGCCATGGTGTACTTTTGTGTCATGACACCCCAGTTGAGAATTGCTGATCTATTGTATGCCCTTGTTGCTGTAGTACTTTACTAGTCGGAATCTAATTTTCTTTCTTTTTATTAATCCAGCTAAGATCAGGGATGCATTGTGCAACATGTTATACACACAGCAGTAAGAGAAGTTTCAACCCCCAAATACTCAGTCTAAATAGACAGAACACACAAGGGGTGTGTGTGTGTTAGTGTTAGTGTTACTTCTATTACAGAGACACGGCAGGTTCCTAAAAAATTAAGTAAAAGCTTACCAGAGGTTACAGAGGAAGTCTGGCAGAGCTGGCTATTGAATTCAGACCTTTGAATCCCAGCTAACTGCCTTAACCACAAGGCTATCCTTTCTTTAATTCTAATCATTTCAACTTATCCTTCAGTAATAAATCCTGCAAAATGATCCTTTCATGCCACAGTTGGTTTAACAGTATTATAGCAATAGGACAAAAACAAACGTACTGACCTTAAGGAAGAGTTGCAAGGAATCTTACAACTGTTTCACAGGGATGAGTTTAACTCATGAGTTGAAGGTACTTTCATTTACAGACAAACAAATCTTTGGACTTACCTGTCAAAGCTGCATATTAACAATTCGTTTTTTTCTTTCTTTTAGACGATTCCTCAATACTCCATCCCTTGTCACTCCAGATCCAATGTGGTGGTGGAACCCAGTGGGCTCCTGGAGCTCAATAACTTTACAAGTCAACGTCTTGATGATGAGGAGACAACCCTGGAACAAGATGTGGACAGTAGTACTGAGGAAGGCACTGAGCCCAGCCCCTCACAAAGTTCTGCTGAGCAATCCTAATGAATTGGAACGATGGAGTGCACTTTACATTTATCTTGGCAAATGAGTGTCCAAAATACCCCTGTATTGTGTTGTATTAGAGCACTTTGCCTATTTAGTATTGTTCATTGGACCCTTGAAGCATCAGTGTGTTTTAACAGGACAGTATTGCAGAAACCACCTCTTAAAATGGTTTCCAAAAAGATGTAGTTACCAAGATGTAGTAAACTGTGACAGTGGAATGTATGTCTTTTTTTTAAAGGCACATCTACAACGAATTCAGAAGATGAGTAGAAATCCTTGCCGTGAAGCTCTTGACCAGATACTGAAGCTTTTCAGTAAAAAGGGACCTTTTAATTTACTGTGTCTTTCTTTTTGTAGCTATTGAGCAAAACAACATCACAAAGAGAGGATGTTTAGTAGATATTTGTATTGTTAGATAGCATGTGAGATAAAAGGCGTCTCTGGCAGTGCTGGAAAAGCCCCAGGAATTTCTGTATTCGTTAGCTTTCTTGCACTTGAGCTCAATTAATGTTCAGATTTTTAATATGCCTAAAAATATAGTTTATTTTTTTAATTACTTGTTGGTGAATGTTTGGAAATAAGCAAAATCACTGACAGGTAAGATGGGTTTTGTTTTCATGTATTGCAAGAAATATGCTAATTTAATGTGCAAAACATTTCTTCTTTGTGCCACAAGCACATGATGTGCCCATTTCATCTAATTAGTTAACCTCTGATTATTTATTTAAATGTAACAATTAAAAACAGGCCAAGTTGCTTAACTAGTTCCTGTTAAACAGGCAAATGTTTTCATTCTAGTGTTGTGGGATGGGGGAAACATATTCTGGTTTAAAACAAATTTTGAGAATTGGGAAATACTTGATTCTTTGTCTCACAACTTCAGCCTGTGATATTCAGATGCAAGCTGAGGTTTTTTAAAAATCTATATTTTACTCTTACATGCTGTTTTTAAAATGACCATTTTGGGAGTCCAAAAGCTTAAATCAATTAGTTGTATGTTTCAGAGGTAATCCTCAGCCTTAAGACTTGGCTTGTTCAAGCAATATGTTGGGGTTTTATGATTGTTACAAGCCACAGAGGGAGATTTGGGTGCAGATGGGATGACAGGAGAGCCAGTTTTAATATGTTCTGGTAATGAAGACAATACTTTTTCTTTTTTTTAAAAAATGTGTATATAGAAAGAAGTTTTTAACAGTTTTGTATAGATTTCATTATAAATAACTAAACATTTTAAGATTTTGACATATCATTCAATTGTACATACATCTATCAGCTAACTGCCCACATGTTGGTGCTCAAATACTGCTGTAAGTAGGATTCATCCAAAGTACAATACAGGGTTTGCATCAGTCTTTTATAATATGTGATTTTACTGTTGATATTGTAGTTTAAGATTAAATTTCAACTGAAGAAACACTCATCAGACCAAAATACAAAATCTAAAAAGATGAACATATTTGTCATGAGCATCCATGTATGTAACAACATTGCAGTATCCTGTAGATGGTGCTGTTGGTCCTCCTTTTAGCCTCTGTTAGCAGTTACATTGTTTATAAAGTCCTTGTGACTTCCATTTTTATGTTCTGTTTTGTCTGTTAATTATAAGTCTAAATGGCAAGGATTTATCTTTCGTGGTGGCAAAGAGATGTGTTCAGCCTTAATGTTATAGAAATGCTGTACATAGCTAGGTAAGAACTGGATCATCTTCTCTGCGTCACCTATGTGTTACAATGTTGAATCCTGTGATAAGCACTTCTTTTTAGGATGTAGACATGAGAGAATATGTGTAATGGAAAATACCTTACACCTTTTTCACTAGTGAAAAATTAATACAGAAATATTATCAGTCATTTTAGCTGGTGTTTCACTTTTAGTGGCTGTGCCTATGTTTCTAGAATGGAGTCTAGAGTATGGCCATGGCCCCCAAAGGCAGTTGCTCCTTCCATGTAACTACAAGATGACGACAAAGCTTATCATCTGCAGATTTTGATAGTGGGTTCAAGCGAGCTACCTCTTCTGATCATTTGTCATTGTAGAGCTTAGTATTAGCCTGTCATATGTTTTTACTGTTGATAAGAATAGAGGTAAAATTCTATGCTGATGAGATAAAACCTGTGGCTTGTGCCAGGCTGTTGTCACTGGTGATCTTGCAGTGATGTCCTTGTCATAGGCCAAGCTAAAGGGAGCAGAGGAGATAGCGCCTGTCAGTATTTTCATTGCTGCACTATTTGAGAAATTTCTCTTTTCGATAAAGCATGGCTCTGTGCTTAAATTTATCTCAGTGCGACTTTAGGTGGCTGCTCTCTCTTCTGCAAACAGATTTAAAAAAAAAAAAACTAATGAAGTGTAAAATTTATCTTATCACTCATGGCATATAATGGGGTTAAGTTCTGACCCGATTTGGGTTTCTCGACAGAAAAGTTTATGATGTAGTAGTCGTGCTTTACTATAGTTGTAAAGAAGTTTTTAGAGAGGTCCATGAAACTGAGTTGTTTTCTATTGTGAAATTGTATTTTGCACTTACGTGTTCCATTCCTTTACTTTACTTTCCTAGAATCTTTGCAAACATGAAGGCTCACAAAACCTCTGTTATGAAAGGTGAGTATTTTACAGACTGGTAAGCTGAAGCACGTGTTAAATACCTTGCTCACAGATATATACAAAGTCTGTTGGGTAGATAGGGAAAGAGTGCTAATTAAGTTCAGACTTTCTTTCTTAAGCCTTTCCCAAACCAATTATGAAATGAGATCCTAAAATGCTCGGCTTATGTTCTTTGGTGAATATACGGTAATTGGTAATTAGTTTTGCCAGAGAGAAATCTACAAAATAACAGGTTGTGATACTGCACTCCAAGCCCAGCCTCTCTTCTTTCAGCTACACTAGCTGAAAGTAGTATGTGTCGTCCATTACGTTTCCTTTGGTTACTCTTTACATCTCGTAAAATAAAACATGTATTCTTCAAGTTGCCATATCCAGCAAACATCTACATCTGTCACTATCTGCCAAAGATATGGTTGAAATTGTTTCCAGTTCATCTTGCCAGATAAGTTGCATCTTCCTTAAATGGAAGAGATTTGACTTCCTTGCCCCTCTTTTGCAATGGAATAGCTCAAAAATTACCTTTGAAGAATTGTTTGTTGTTCTTTACATTAGTAATTGGAATATTGTAAGCAGAGTATGGAAGATTTCTTACCAAATAATTTCCTTTCTGCCTGCAGCATCTCCCAAAATTCTGCTACACATGGACTGTTCCTCTCCTTTCTGCAGTTCCCAGAGGTGATTCAAAGCTGCAACACCATGTGTTCTGTCTCATCTCCCCTTCTCTTGGTTGATGCCAAATTAGTCATTTCAAAAGTGTGTAAAACACATAGAATAATATTAGTAACAGAAACATCAATGCCAACTCATTAACTGCATAGTAGATGACTGCCTACATGTTGGTAATCCAAATAAAATGCTGACCCTTGGCAATTAAACTTTCCCAGGTGGGTAGAATTATGGGAGGCACTGCTAATGAGAAATTATTGGGCAAGAAATTTTCTATTCTGTGTCTCTTTGCCCCCACAATTCTGATATACGTGGGAAATAACCAGCAGTAAACAGAAATGGAAAGGGGGAAAGATGAACTGAAACAGAATGAGATAAGAAAGGCACTCCTCCTAATCTTCTCTTCTCTGGTTAAGATTGCTCAAAAATCAGTGCTGCCACCTGTAGCACCTTCCTGCTGAAGCAGGCCTTTGCAGCAGGCATGAAGTCTATTTCAAAGTGTCTTATAAAGGTGTTTGCTGATGACCAAGTGGCTGCCCTACATATCTCCACAGTGAAAGCACCTGCTCATTCAGCCCATGAGGTTGCCATGGGTCTTGTGGGGAGTGTGATTTGACGCTTTCTGGAGCTGAAATGCCGGACTCCTTGTTGGCTTCAACAATGCCCAGTCTGTCCATGTAGTGAGGAGTGTCTTGGAGACTCTGGGGTCCTTGACACTGTGCATGGAAGGAGACAAACAGGGTGCATGATCTCCATGTGGATTCTATAAATTCAAGTAAATCTAAAGTGCCCTTCTAATGCCTGAAGTGGGCCACAGTACATATGGCATTGAGCAGAATAAAGGATAATCTCCAGTGAGGTATGAAAAGTAGAGTTCATTTTGAAGGAACAAGATTCTGGAGTTCTCAGCACCACTATGTCATTGTGTAACATTCAGTAATGTGGTTGCAGAGGTAAGTCTCTGCCCTGAAACTTGCCTAGCACAAATGTATTGGCAAACAGAAAACTAGCTTTGGTGGAGAGAAGGAGGCTGATGTTGAAGTCAGAGGTTCTAAAGGGTTGAATGGCCTGGACTTTTAAAAATCAATGGTAGATTTCCAATTTAAAAATATTGGTCTGATGTCTTAGCTGGCCAGTTTAACTGCTGAGAAATTTGGATACCCAGAGGTTTGCTTCCAAGGAGCCTTCAAATCCTCTGAATAGAATGTTAGTAACACCTGCCACCTGATGTGTCATGGTATTGGGTTCAAGGCATTAATGCACACCTTCTTGGAGAAAGCCCAGGGTATCTGGAATCCCTTAGTCTCTTGGATTTGTGTGCTTCTGGCACTAGACACTGAACTTGGTCCAGATGGAGAAGTAGGTGTTAAGATGGAGAAGCCTGGATGAAACCAAAGTCCCAATCACTGTGGAAGACACGCTAAATGCTACTAATGCTTCCTTTTCAAAAATCAGGCTGTTAGATAAAGATAGTCTAGGTCTGAAAGAGAAGATGGATCTCGGGAAAGGTAGTCTGGTGTTGCCTGTAGCCATGACAGTGGTTTCATTTTTATCAGGTCAGAAAAACAGGGTTTCCTTATCTCAGTACAAAGCTAGAGTTGTTATTGCTTGTTGCTGCTTTAACTCTTGGGTCTTGTGTTTGTGACTAGAAGGGTGGGAATGAATACAGCAGGGATCTGTTCCTAAGAACTTAAGAGTCTGCCTTTTTGGCAGAGTGCTTCAGACGCCTTGTATTTGGGAGATAGGAGACCAAATGTCTGTAAGATCAGGCTGAAGACTTTTGATTCAGTTGCACTTTTATGTGAATTGCTTTTGGGGAAGAGACAGACTTTTCTGCCTATCTCATTATGTTCATTACTTGTGCATGTAGTGTTGGGCTCATTGTCCTCAACCTGTTTGGCTGTTCATGTATGCAACCTGAATTATGCTGTCTGACTGGACTAGGACATGTTTTCTACTAGATCATTCTAGCACCTTCTTAGGGCTGGTCTGAAGGCCCATGGCTCCAGGAGACTAATCCTGTGGTCCCTTTCCCTGGGAGCTTCAGGTGCCTTGAGGTGGTTCTGGCTCCAAAATGCACTCTCGAGCCCTACAGTTTGGCATCAATTGTCTGGGCTAGAAGGTCTGGAAGACACAAAGGAAGACGCTGGTAAATATTCCTTGGGGCTGCCCACCATTTTAGGGAGCTGCTTACCTGCTTTGGGACCGGCATATGATCCTTCATGCCTTCTGGGGAATGCTCCTGTACTTTTAGTAATATGTCCGACAAGATTCTAGCGTTCTCAGCACCACTGTGTCCTTGTGGAACATGCAGTAACATGCCTGCAGAGGTAATCACTGTGCAATCACACTCTTGCGGTCACCCTTATGCATGCTGTCAGGAGGGCCACTAACTCAAGAGACTTGATCATTAGTTGGCTTCGTGCACTTGTGCAGTGTAGGTACGAGATCCTGGATCTTCTGCAGTCTATCCATTGACTTTCACCACCGAGCTGTCTATAGCCACTCCCATGTGACTTATCCTTGTCAAAGAAATCAGGGAGCTTCCTTTGATGTTTATTACAAGCCATGAACTTCCAAATCAGGGCGGTGTGCCCCACAGCCTGGATCAGAGCTCTGATTAGAACGTTGTCTAGAAAGGGGTAGTGATCATTACCCTGAGGGGTAGCCATGTAGTCCATGTACAGTAAAAATGAGAGTCCTGTAGCACCTTAAAGACTAAGGGCATGTTGTCACTGACAGCAGCAAAATCACCTCTGGCGTTCCAGGAGCGCAGAGCAGTGAGTCTGAACTCACTGCAGCACTGCTGGAAGTCCTGGGGGCCAGGAGGTATAGGGGAAAGCTGACCGCAAGGTATTTGCAGTCGACTTTCCCAAGTGTGTCCTGGCAGCTTAGGAGGTTGCCACCATTTATGCAAGGCCTTGCATAAATGATGGTTGACCACCGAACAGCAGCCCTAGCGTAAACTAGGGCTAACATTTCTTCAGGCATAAGCTTTCATGGGCTCCAGCCCACTTCATCAGATACATTGTGAGTCTGGCTATGATCATTACCCTGCAACCTGAATCTGCCTACAGTCACCACCAGGATCTTTGTAAAGACTATCAGGTCCAACAACAGACTGAATGGGAACAGTCATTACTGATAATGATGTGTGCCACACCCAGACCTCGGTAGCTTGTGGTGCATGGGTGTGTGAGAACACGGGTGCATCTACCACATCCGCACAGGTTGGGGGTTCCCCTTAAGTTAGGGATGGGACTGTGGAAGTTAGGGTCTGCATGTGGAGTTTTGCTGGGTTTTTTTCCTGAATCTCTTGAAGCCAAGGACGGCCTGACTCCCCTGCCACATTTTTGAGCAATAAAAATGATGAAGTAGAATCCTCAGTACCTTTCTTTTAAGGAAACTCCTGGTATTGCTGCTCTGTGCAGGAGATCTCATTCTGGACCAGTTTGTACTTGGCAGAGTCACGGGAGGTGAGACTGGATAAGAGCTGTAGCTCAAAGGAGAATCTCTGATATGCTTTCTCTCTTACCCACTTGTCTATGGGCAGTGCATTCCTTTCCTCTGCAAAGTGTGAAATTCTGCCCCCTAGATTCATGTGTGGGTGGAGGCACTTTTGCTTGTTGTCATGCTGAACTTTGGGGCATTGCTGAACTGACTGTGGGTTTTCTGCTCAAGCCTGGGTTCTGAGACTTGCCCTTGACATATCTGCTATTTTTCCTTCTCCGAGGAGGATATGCAAAGGGCATGCCTCTGCCTAAAAGCAGTTTTGTACTTGCTTTGTAGACAGTCAGCAGAGAGGGGAGGGCCTACTCTAGATTTAGCAGCATTTTCTGCCATTCTATGCAATCTAATCCTCCAAAGAGGAGAGATCCTATGAACTGAGAGGAACATAGGACTTGCTTGGAATGAGTATCTACTATCCAAGGGTGGAGTCACCTATGTTGGCTAGCTGCTGAGCTGTGTGCCGTAGCCATGGCTAACAATCTCATTGCTTCCATTGAAGGATCACCCGGGAATCCCATTGCTTGGCAAGGTTTCTTAAGAATGCAGTTGAAGTCAGGGTGATCTCTGTTTCTAGATTCCAGCCCACAAGAGCATGGAAATTTAATACAATAAGGTCTCCTGAGGGAGGATGTTGCAGGAAACTGCTGCATCTGTTGCTGACAAACAGCTAAAAATGACAAATAGAAGAAGATGGAGCAAAGCAGGCTGCCACTTGGCTGCTGCGGTAGAGGCAGAAGATCTGGTGGCAAATGAGGAAGTAGAAGTGACTGTTTTTGAACTGCTCCAGGAACTGCAGAGAGGAACAGCTCGTGTAGCAGATTTCTGGGAGACACTGGGCTGGTGAAGCTCATTCAACAGGAACTAATGTTGAGTTGGAATTATAGTGAAGTTTAACATTAGTACCCATGCAACTAGTCCTGTGGCACTTAAAGACTAACATATTTATCTCATGAGCTTTCAGGGGAGAAAATCCCACCTTGTCAGATGCTTTGAAGATGTGGGAACTTACAGAACGGGAGGAAAATAAATGCAGGGAAGTGTGTCATGGGATCAGCTTTTCCAGTGTTTGAATCTTAAGAACTGCTTTGATTTGCTGTTAGTCTGACCTGATCCTATGACTTGAACTCCCCTGCATTTATTTTCCTCTCATTCTGTAAGTTCCCACATCTTCAAAGCATGTGATGAAGTAGGATTTTCTCCCATGAAAGCTCATGCAATAAATAAATTAGTTCATCTTTAAGTGCCACAGGACTCCTTGCTTGTTTTGCTGAACTAGACTAATGCAGCTACCCCTTTGGAAATTAGTAACCACAGTCTCTTTGGATTTACAGCATCTTACAGAAATTGGATAACTGCATGTTTTCCCAGATTTCCCCAAGCTGTTTTCTTAGTGAGCAGTTTACCATGTCTTTTCTAATGTGCTGGGGGGGGGGCAGTGGCTTTGACAAGGGAAATACTGTTCTCAATGATTTATGTCATAGAGAAGGGAGGAAGTCCCTAATTAAAAAATTCAGCATAGTATAGAATCATAGAATTGGAAGGCACCTCCTAGGTCATTTAGTCCAACCCCCTGCCAGAGGCAGGGCTACTCCCACTAAACCATCCCAGTCATGGTTTTGTCCAGCCGGGGCCTTAAACACCTCCAAAGATGGAGACTCCACCACCTCCCTCGGCAGCTCATTCCAAGGCTTCACCACTCGCCTAGTAAAAAAGTTTTTTCTAATATCCAGCCTCGACCTCCCTAACCACAACTTGAGACCATTGGTCCTCATTCTGTCCTCTGTTATTACCGAGAACAGTCGAGCTCCATCTTCCTTGGAGCATCCCTTCAAGTAGTTGAAGGTTGCTATCAAATCCCCCCTCAATCTTCTCTTCTGCAGACTAAATAAGCCTAATGCTTTCAGTCTTTCCTCATAGGGCTTGTGCTCCAGCCCTTTAATCATTTTGGTTGCCCTCCTCTGAACTCTCTCTAGCATGTCCCTGTCCTTTTGGTAGTGGGGAGCCCAAAACTGAACACAGTATTCTAGATGTGGCCTCACCAGTGCAGAATAGAGGGGAATGATCACATCCCTTGATCTGCTGGTAATACTTCTTTTGATGCAGCCCAGTATGCCATTGGCCTTTTTGGCCGCAAGAGCACACTGCTGACTCATATCTAGCTTCCCATCCACCAAAACCCCCAGGTCCTTTTCTACACTGCTGCTACTTAGCTGAATGTTTCCCAGCCTGTAGCAGTGCATGGGGTTTTTTTGTCCCACGTGGAGGATTTTACACTTGTCCTTATAAGATTTCTATTGGCCCACTGTTCCAATTTATCTAGGTCTCCCTGAATCCTGTCCTTGCCCTCCAACATGTCTACTGTTCCCCCCAGCTTGGTGTCATCTGCGAACTTACTGAGAGTGCAGTCTATTCCATCATCCAGATCATTGATGAAAATGTTGAACAGAACCGGCCCCAGGACTGACCCCTGGGACACACCACTCGTGACTGGCTGCCAGCTAGACATGGAACCATTGATTCCTACACGCTGAAACCGTTGATCTAGCCAGCTTTCTAACCACCTTACAGTCCACCTATCCAACCCATACTTCCTTAATTTGCCAATGAGAATGCTGTGGGAAACTGTATCAAAAGCCTTGCTAAAATCAAGGTATATCACATCAACGGTTCTTCCTGCATCCAGAAAACCAGTCATCTGATCATAGAAGGAAATGAGATTGGTCAGGCATGATTTACCTTTGGTAGATACATGCTGACTGTTCCTGATCACTATTTTCCTCTAAGTGTTTGAGGATGGATTCTTTGAGAACCTGCTCCATAATTTTTCCAGGGATTGAGGTGAGGCTGACTGGTCTATAATTCCCTGGATCCTCCTTTTTCCCTTTCTTGAAAATAGGCACTACATTTGCTTTTTTCCAGTCCTCTGGCACCTCCCCCATTCTCCATGAGTTTTGAAAGATAACAGCCAGCGGTGCTGCTATCTCATCAGCCAATCCCCTTAGCACCCTTGGATGCAGTTCGTCTGGCCCCATGGACTTGTGCACATCCAGCTGCTTTAAGCAGTCCCTAACCTGACCTTCCGTCACCAAGGGCCTCTCTTCTTCTCTCCAATCTGCCATACCCATGGTAGTGGGCTGGGAGCTGACCCTGCCAGTGAAAACTGAAGCAAAAAAAGCATTGAGCACTTCAGCTTTTTCCTCATCCTCTGTCATGAGGATGCCTGCCCCATTCAGCAAGGGACCTACACCACCCCTGATCCTCTGTTTGTTATTAACATACTTGTAGAACCCCTTCCTGTTATCCTTCACATCCCTCCCTAACCACAACTCCATTTGTCCTTTGGCCTTTCTGATTTTATCCCTGTAGTCCCTAGCAATATCTTTATATGCCTCTTTGGTCATCTGACCAAGCTTCCACTTCCTGTAAGCTTCCTTTTTATGTTTAAGCTCAGAGCAGAGTTCTCTGCTAAGCCATTCTGGCTGCCTCACATGTTTGTTCTTTCTCCTAATTGGAATGGCAACTTCCTGTGCCCTTAGCAGGGTTTCTTTAAAATATAACCAACTCTCTTGGACTCCTTTCCCCTTCAGATTAGCGTCCCAAGGGATCCTGCCCATCAGTTCCCTGAGGGAGCCAAAATCTGCTTTCTTGAAGTCCAGGGTTTGTGTTTTGCTTCTTGCCTTCCTTCCTTTAATGAGCATCCTGAACTCAACCATGTCATGGTCACTACTGCCTAGCTTGCCATTTACCTCTACCTCCCTGATCAACTCTTCCCTGTTTGTGAGCAGCAGGTCGAGAGGTACAAGGTCCCTAGTTGGTTCCTCTAGCATTTGTACTAGAAAGTTGTCCCCAACATTCTCTTAAAAACTTCCCTGGATTGCCCGTGCACTGCTGTATTGGCCTCCCAGCAGATGTCAGCGTAATTGAAGTCCCCCATCAGCACCAGGGCCTGTGATCTAGAAGCTTCCGCTAGTTGTCCATAGAACACCTCATCCACCTCCTGCTTCTGGTCTGGTGGTCTATAGCAGACACCCACCACAGCATCCCCCCATTGCTTTCCCCTCTCAGTGTAACCCACAGACTTTCTACTGGCACGCTTCCACTTCCATAATGGAGCTCTGAGCAGTCATAGAGCTCTTTTACATATAACGCTACTCTTCCCCCTCTTCTTCCCTGCCTGTCTTTCCTGAACAGTTTATACCCATCCATGGCAGAGCTCCAGTCGTGCAGACTACCCCACCACGTCTCTGTTATTCCTATGATGATATAGTTCCTTGTCTGCGCTAGTACTACCAATTCTTCCTGCTTATTTCCCAGGCTCCTTGCATTAGTGTATAGGCACTTAAGATACCTGGCCGATTGCCCTACTTTGTCATTTTGATTTTCAATTCTATTACATATACCTCCTTGCATTTTTTCTTGGAGTTCTCCTCCCCCACTCTCCTCACACACTGGGGCTTCAGTGGAACATTTTAATACAATTATTTGACACCCCCCCCCATGTTCCAACTACCTTCTCTTTTACACCTGGTGCTACACTTGCAGCACCCGCCAAGTTCCATCCTTTTCCCCAGATCACCCACATTGTCACTTACCTGTGGGCTTTGGTCTTCTTCCCCCGTTGACCCTAGTTTAAAGCCCTCCTCACTAGGTCAGCCAGTCTGTGCCCAAATACGCTCTTCCCTTTCCTGGACAGGTGAAGGCCATCTCTGCCTATCAATCCTCTGTCCTGAAACAGTACTCCATGGTCAAGGAAGCCAAATCCCTCCTGACCACACCATCTTCGCAGCCAGGCATTCACCTCTAGGATGCATCTGTGTCTCCTCAGGCTTCTAGCCTTGACTGGAAGGATTGATGAGAACACCACCTGTGCTCCAAACTCCTTCACCCTCGCTCCCAGAGCCCTGAAGTCACCTTTGATCTGCTGATGATCACCTCTTTGCAGTATCATTGGTACCCACGTGGATAAGAAGCATGGGGTAGTAGTCTGAGGGGCAGATGATTTTTGACAATCCCTCCGTAACGTCTTGGATACGGGCACCTGGCAGGCAGCATACCTCTCTAGAGGTCGTGTCAGGCCAACAGATGGCTGCCTCCGTTCCTCTCAGGAGTGAGTCCCCAATCACCACAACCCTATGTTTCCTCTTAGGTGAGCTGGCTGTGATCTCCCCGGCCTCTGGGGTGGATGGCCTCTCCTCCACCTCCTTCAGTGTGTCCAGCACCGCATAACGGTTCCTCACCACAATGGATGGTGGGATGTGAGCAGGCGTGGAGCACTGTCTACTGTCAGAGGTGACCAGCTGCCAGTGTCCTTCCTCTGCCATAGGCATCCCATCCATTTCCAGAGCTGTGGCAGTAGCCCTTGGCACTGGGATTGGGACCTCCTCCTTGCAGGTCTCATTGTGGACACTGTCAAGGAACTTTTCCAGGACATAGATACCCCTGAGTTGTGACACCTCCTCCTGTAACTCTCCTACCTGTTTCTGGAGAGATGCCATCAGAAGGCACCTATCACATAGATTCATCTCCCTAGCCTGATCATCAGTGGCAGGAAAATGAAGGCCACACTCCCTGCAAATCCACACCAGGACCTGGGTGGAGATATCCATGGTCAGTCTCTCTGGCTACAAACAGAGGCAAAGGAAACAGAAGGGGCGCTGGCACAAGCAGTGCAGCTCCTCTTCACCATTGTGGCCTCCCCAAACTCCTCCTCAAACTCCCTTGCAAATTCCCCTGTTTGCAGTCCTCTGGTCACTCAAGCAGTGGCTTTTAAGGCCTTCTCTGCCTAGGTCAGCCCTTGCTAGTCACACAGGGGCAGGCCAATCACAAGGCTGCTAGAAGTTGCTAGAGGCTGGTGATTAAAGGTGATCAGGGAGCAATAGTGCAAACAGCCCCCACCCAATCACACAAGCACAGTCACACAACTAACAGCAATCACCTATAGGGAAAAAGAGACACAGCCAGCAAATAACCTGTAGGGAAAAAGTACTGATCTCTTAGATTTGATCTGTCAATTCCTGTTGGTAAGGCCAACTTCGGACCTTAAAATGGAGAAGGTGCCTGACAGTATGACTTAAGGCGCTAGGTTTTTTTAGCTTATTCAGAGTGTTTTGAAAGGGGTGAGATGATTGTGGTCTGCAAGTTTAGCAGGGTATAGCAAGAGTAAAAGGCTGGAAGCTGAAGTTAGAAAAATTCAAACAGGAAATAAGGTGGACAGTAACTTTTAGAATAAGTTACCAAGGAAAATGTCTTTAAATTGCTCAGAGTCTAAAATGAAGATTGGATGTCTTTCTAAAACGTATGTTAAGTACATGAGTTGCTGGGTGAAATTCAGTGACCTATGTCATACAGAAGGGCAGAGAAGATGATCATAATGACACCATATGGCCATGGAAAAATTAGACCCAATATGAGGAGAAATCTATATGCATCTAGAGTTGCCACAAAGAAAGAAACAGTAGATGTAATAGATAAGTGAAAAAATATTTTCAATCTCATAATTTTACTTGTAGAATTCAAATGGGACTGAAAAATTGCTAAAAGTCTGTAAACAAGGGTGGTAATTGAGATTTTGCTGTTTGATAATGGATTCTTTGGATACAGTTGGGGGGGATGAGACACTGAAACACACTGGGTAAATCTGCTTTCTTTTACTAACTCTATTTACATCTGCTTAGAATAAATCATCTTATTCTTTTTAATGTTCTAAGGCAAAAACAAAGATAGCAGAATGTTTGTTTATTACAGCAAAAGTATAATTACAGTTTCTAAACCTGTTCCTATTGCTAAGCCCTTAATTAATACTGGGGCCCAATCAGTCCTGTCAAGCATTATCCTTTATACTTACCAAACCATGGCTTATTCATTTGATTCAGATTCAGTTTTGATTCAGATTCAGGTGCACCAGTCTTATCCCAAGTAGGATGTTTCGTTCTCGACCTGCGAGCTTACCGGCAGTGAGATTCGTTGTCGGGGAGGGAACTTCGGGTGATCAGTCCGGAGTTTGGCTATTAGATGTGTGCCTTCCTAGACCTCCAATTTGCATGGGCTTTTTGCAGCCTTTATCCCTGTTCCACAACCCACTTTGTTTCCGAAAGTTACTGTTACATTGCTCTGCCTTTTTTGGTATTCTGCCAAGACATTATGCCACCATCTGATTGGTTCCTTGACTGGTTACTGTTTCTAATATAGGTACAATGCTGTCGATTACAATTCTTTAGCCAATTAGAATTTGTTACTGGGAAGACATGGTTCTGTGAAGTTGCCTTGGAATTGAGCTATTTCTGTAAAGTCATGCAAGGCTATTCTTTTGCAAAAAAGGGAAGTAACCCAGTGTCTGGAGCAGAGATGTGATTACCACATGACAAGAACAGAATAAGCAGGTACAGAACAGCGTATGATTTATCACAAGATTCATCAATCAACTTGCTTTCTATTAAGCCTTACCTTCTAATTCCAGTTGGATTTCATTGGCACACACTATATCTTGCACCGACAGTAATTAAATGACAAATATATTACACTGAGGTCAATTTGGATATCCAAGGATTTGTTGGCTTTTAATTAACAAATGGCTTCTAGGGAGATGAATAAATATCTGGGAACCATTAGATGGGCTTAGGGAGATAGCTGAGAGGTTTTTTTAAAAATGTTATTAGAAACTCTTAGCAGTTTGGCTCTGAAACGTGGTTAAAGCTTATAAGACAAAATAAATAGTGGTACAGCATTGTCCTCGTTCCTCAGTGGGAGGACTAACTGCTTCAGGTAAGAATTGTTTTCTGTTGAAGAACTTTTCAATTGAAATCTTTGTGGACAAGACTTGGCCAATTGTGGAAAATAGAAAGTTTTGTGAAAGTGGTTTGGTTTTTTTTTTTCTTTTCAGTTTCCCCCACCCCACCCCCAATCTCTCCTTGTTTTGTTTTTCACTTTTAGGTCCCTTTTTTCATGGCCCGTTTTGACTGGGTTAACTGTCACGTAGTGTAACTTTTTTCCAAAATACGTTTAAAAATTCTGGTAATGTAAGAACACTTCTCTGACCTTTTGCTCACTCCAGCAAACATGTCTTAGTAATGGTAAAGGGTATCACCACCAGTCCTACCCATGTGGCAGTCCCCCAGACATGTGCCTTGGGCCTAGTACCTGCGTTCTCTCTTCTCATCAATCTTTTTATCAGTGTGGAGTTAAGTATTGGCCTGAAAGTTTCCCTGCCCATGATTCAATTCTGAAATGAATGATCTTGTTGGGAACTTCTCTGTGTTTTCATCACCTTATCTGTACTCTGCTTTCTCTAGAGGCAGTGAATAGGCTACAGTCCACACACACACACCCCATTGTGTCTATGTGCCTCTCCTGTTTTTGCCCCTTTGCTTTGTGGCAGGCACCTGCTCAGATCCGATTCCTACCCCAGGCCAATCTATTGTGTGTGAACAATTAGGCTGCATTAGATATTCATTAGATATTCAGCCCCTTGGCAGTAACTGCTGTGCATCTGTCTCAGGCACCTTTACTCTCCTTTGTCCCCAGTCAGCCACTACTCCATAATTTCAGTTCAGGCTTGTGATGAAGTGCATCTGCTTCTGCTACTCATGACCCACTCCACTGCTAGGTTCCCCTCGCTAAGTTTCTCACTCCTCAAGCTGCCTCCAAGTGTCACAGCATCCCCAGAGAAGGAATTCCCATCTAGGAACAGAAATTTCAAAGGGTTTCTGAATTCCTTTCTGCAAGAATATGGGACATAATCCACTTTTCCACTCTCCATGCTGATCATCAGCCTTCCGAGAGAGGAGGGATAATCGTGAATCTTTTGTTCATCAGATTCACCATTATGCTTAGTAACACATTTGATTCCCCACCCTCTGCGTTCTCTGGCCTTTCTCTACCAAGTTTGTCCTGAATGCTCAAGGCTCTCTAAGTATTCTGCATAGTCTGGATACTTTCCCTATAGAATATAAACAGTGTCAAGAGCTTGGTTACAAAAGCCTAAGGGAACCTTGCTCCTGCCTTGAGCTTTTAAAAACCTGGCCTAAAGCAGGAAACATGTCCTTGAACACTTGGCTTTTGACCAGATCCCTGTTTGTGTAGGTTTTCACAGTGCACATGATCTCAAAACTGAGCTTTCCCTAGGACTTGAAATTGGAGGGGGGGGGGGTTTTGGGATGCTCACCAAATTTGGTAGACAGGGTTACCGGGGGGGGGTGGTGGGGAAATCCGGGGGGGGGTCGGGGGCGTGTTGGGGAAATCTCTCCTCCTATAATAGATAAAACTGCTGTTTAGGCAGCTACAGTGATGTTTAACTTCCAGCTATAAGGAACGTGGAAATGATGTAAGGAAAGAGGTAAGAAGAGCAGAAGTTCTAATAGAAGCTGCAGTTAGATCTTCCTTTCTGAGTCTAGTGGACAAAGCCAGTCTTCTGTGTTTTACATTTGTTGCCATAATAGATAGAATAGAAAAGGAAACCTTATTCTAACTTGCAAGCTTGTTATAAATAGTGTAGTAGCTAGCACCTCTGCTTAACATGCAGAAGGTCCTGGGTTCAATTCCCAGTGGGTTGGACTCAATGATCTCACGAGGTCCCTTCCAGCCCTATGATTTGATTTGATATAGTCCAGAAGTGATACTCTTTTCTCAGGAATGCTCATCCTTTCCTTTGTTCTAGTTAAAGAGGTAGAAGAGCAAGTCCAAGGCCCCTTTGTTATGTCAGAATGTTGAATTTGTTTGAGCCAGATTAGTCACTGGTGAATCTGCTGACTTCATTCAAGGCTGGTAACATCCGTAAATGTGTAGCTGAGATCTCCAGAGTGGGTAATAAAGGGCTGAAGACTAGAGCCATCACGTTTAAACAGGAATTTTAAAAAGTTGTTTTAAAATTAGACTTCTTTTCATAAGCAAGGAGAAACCTGTACCACAAACGTGGGGATCCTGCAATAGGCAGGTGGGAATCAGAAACTGGAAGGGACCATGAGAGGTCATCTAGTCCAGCCCCCTGAACTCATGGCAAGACCAACTACCATCTTAAACCATCCCTGACAGGTGCTTATCTAACCTGCTCTTAAACACTTCCAATGATGGAGATTCCTCAATCTGCCTAGGCAACTTATTCCAGTGGTTAATTAGCATGACACTTAGGAATTTCCCTAATGTCCAACCTAAACCTTTCTTGCTGTAATTTGAGCCCATTACCTCTTGTCCTATCATCAGCAGTTAAGGAGAACAATTTCTCTCCCTCCTCCTCATGACAACCTTTGCCTCCAGGTCACCAGTTCTGTTCTGGAGCTCCCATCCTACAGATAAGGTGACACCTGTGGGTGCTCAGCTCAATGTTGGCGGTGCTCTTGGTCCCTAGCTGAAACTAGGATTTCTAAATGCCTTTCCCACCTGCAGCACCCTATGGCCCCTGCCTAATTCCTCTTCTCCATACTAACACAAGCTGTCCAGGCACCTCATATGGTTGTGAGCACCCTCTGTGTTTGTAGCCCTCGCTCTCCATCCTATACCTTTCCCTGTGGTTGTGGCAACTGAGAGCCAGGGTGTGTGCGCCCTTCTGGAGTGGAGGCTGGAGGAGGTTCATTATTCAAGGACACTTCTGGCACAGCTACGACTAGAGATTCAGTATCAAATGGCAAACCTGTAGCGCTTATTTACTCAGCTACACTACCTTGACTGAATGTGTCAAGGGCAGGGCCATAACTAGTGCAGGGCATCCAAGCAAAGTTAGAGGGCACCTTCAAGGCACCCTGGTGGGGAAGCCAGTCAGCTGGCCGACTAGCAGGAAAAGCGCCATGCCAGGGAACCCTGCCAGCCGGTGGGGAAGGTGCATGCTGGGGGACCGCCGGCAGTGGCAATTTCTAGAGCAGGGGTCTCAAACTCAAATCACCATGAGGGCTGCATGAGGACTAGTAGAGGGCCACATGAGAATTAGTACAGTAGCCTGAGGGCTGCACCACTGAAACCTTTCCATACAATGATATTGCAAATATCAGTAACGATTGTGCCATTGTGGGCTGCAGGAAATAGCTTTCGGTGCCTCCCCATGGGCTGCGTGTTTGAGATCCCTGTTCTAGATCCAGGTGGGGGGGCAGTTTGGGGTTGCTTGCCCCAGGCACCAACTTTTCTAGTTCCAGCCCTGATGAAAGGGATGTGCTTGGTTACCTTGTCTGTAGCAAATTCAGTAATAACCAAATTAGTGCCACATTCCCCTCCCAGTGCCAGAAACAGAATCAAGAAATCATGCTTCCCATTATTTTGCTGCTGTTCAGGAAATAGTTGTGTAATTCACGGGTAATGTGTGTCATGTGCCTTCTAGTGGCCATGAACCACATAAGATCAGATATTCCTTTTGCTTAACAAGCAAGGAGTCCTGTGGCACTTAAAGACGTACAAAATTTATTTATCACATGAGCTTTCGTGGGAGAAAATCCCACTTTGTCAGACTCTTAGTGATAGAGACCTATTGTAAGCCTCATTTGCCGGTCCAATGTGAAAATCTTGATCATGACTCTTCTAGGTTCTTCTGGTTGCAAGAGATGGAACTTCTATTACTTCCCCCCCAGTTTCTTGTGGAAAAACTGTTTTGCTTAACTCCCCCAGTGAAGAAAACATCCTTTAAAACAGATTTTAGCTTTTTGTGTCTTGTCTGATTTGGATATCTACTCTCCAGCTGTAAGCACAGTTCAATGCCATTTCCCCCACACAGTTCACAGAATCGTAGAAGATTAGGTTTGGCAGGGACCTCAGGAGGTCATCTAGTCCAATCCGGTGCACAATCCAGGACCAACTCCAACTAAGTCATCCCAGTCAGGGCTTTGTCAAGCTGGGTCTTAAAACTCCATGAGCATTCTACCATCTCCCTATATAATCCATTCCAGTGTTTCACTGCCCTCCTAGTGAAAATGATTTTCCTCGTATCCAACTTAGACTTCCCCGCTGCAACTTAAGACAATTGCTCTTAGTTCTGTCATTTATTAGAACTGAACAACCAAGATCCATCCTCCCTGGCACTCCCTTTCAGGTAGTTAAAGGTTTTTATCATATCCCCTCTCACTCACTTCAGCAAACTAAACAAACCTAGTTCCCTCAGTTTCTCTTCATGGGTCATATACTTCAGCCCCCTACTTATTTTTGTTGTCCTCCACTGGGCTCTCTCCAGTTGGTTCATATCATTTCTGTACTGGGGGGCCCCAAACCGGACATACTACTCCAAGTATGGCCTACCCAGTGCTGAATAGAGGGGAATAATCATGTTCCTCCATCTGCTGGCAACACTCCTACTAATGCAGACCAATATGTCATTTGCCTTCTTGACAATAAGAGCACACTGTTGACTCATACCCAGCTTCTTGTCCAATGTAACCCCCAGGTCCTTTTATGCAGAGTCGCTGCTTAGTCATTGATGTAGTAACCCTTGGGGAGGAAGGGGTTAACACTCCGGTCAGTGAGTCCCAGGACAGCCAATAGGAACAAAGCACAGGTTTTCAAATTGGAGCAGCAGCCTCGTCTCACCAGCCATGAGTAGAACAGGGAATGTGTACTTAAACGCATTCAGGGTATTTTCTTTGGTTTTGGTTTGTTTTTTGATTTCTCTGTGCTGAGCACATGTACCCCTCCCCACTACCCTGGAACTACCTAAGCTAAATCCCAGAGAAGCAACTCTCTGTGTTTATCTGTTCTTTTTAATTAAAGATTTTACCTTTTAAGTAGCGCTGGTTCTGTGTCCTGAAAGGCAAGAGGTTTGTGTGCATGCATCTCAGATTGCACAGCCAGCTACTAAGGAGGATACCTCACAGGAAGGAATTCTCAAGTGTGCCTTCCTGAGTTTCAAGAGGTTTTTGCATTTGAGTGGTGGCAGCAATACCACTCCAAGGCCAGGAATTGGTGGCCATGGAGAGTTTTAAGACTAGGCTTTAAGGCCAGTGGGCTTTAAGGCCTGTTGGGGGCCCCTACCTTCTGCACTCAGAGTGCCAGAGTGGGGAAACAGCCTTGACAGTTGGTCCCCAGTCTGTTAGTGTGGGGGGCTCTTTCTTTGCAAATGCAGGATTCTGCACTTGTCCTTGTTGAACCTCATCAGAATTCTTTTGGCTAAATCCTCAAATTTTGTCTAAGTCACTCCATAGCCTATCCCTGTCCTCCAGGGTATCTACTTCTCCCATCTTAGTGTCATCTTGCAAACTTGTTGAGAGTGCAATCCACTCCATCCTCCAGATCATTAATGAATACATTGAATGAAACTGGCCCCAGGACCGACCCTAGGGCAGTGGTTCTCAACCACTGTGGCAGGACACATTACTCTGTCACCACAGAGTGGTAGGTCTGTTGTAGAGAGCCAGGGAGATGCCTGGGTGGGGTGGGCTGGTGTGTTGCGATATGCTGGCCAGTCTGTCGTGAGCTGCAAAAGGTCGAGAACCATTGCACTAGGGCACTCTGCTTGTTAACTGCCAACTAGACTCTGAGCTGTTGATCACTACCCATTGAGCCTAATGATTTAGCTAAATTTCCATCCATCATACAGTCTTTTCACTCAACCCATACTTCTTTAACTTGCTGGTGATAATACTGTGGACCATATCAAATGCTCTGCTAATGTCAGGATATAGCATGTCAACTTTCCCCACAACCACAGAGCCAGTCATCTCATCATAAAAGGCAACAGGTTGACCAGGTGTGACTTGCTCTATGTGAATCCATGCTGACTGTTCCTGATTGCCTTCCTCTCTTCAAGTGCCTCAAAATGGACTTCTTGATGACCTGCTTCATGATTTCTCCAGGGACTGAGGTGAACCTGAGCAGTCAGTTTTGTTTGATCCTCCTCTTTCCCTTTCCCCCCCCCCCGCCCCGGAGGGGCACTATATTTGCATTTTTCCAGTCATCCAGTACCTTTCCCAATCAGCACAAGTTTTCAAACACAATGGTTCTGCAAACACATGAATCAACTCACCCAGCACCCTTGGACACATTGCATTCAGATACATGGATTTGTGCATGTCCAGCCTTTCTAAATAGTCCACTTCTGTTCTTTCAGCACTGAGGGCTGGTCACTGCTTCCCCATTCTGCGCTTCCAAGTGCAGTAGTCTGAGAGCTGACCTTGTCTGTGAAGATAGAGCCAAAAAAAGTATTGAGGACTTTAGGTTACTCCACATCATTTGTCACTAGGTTTCCTCCCCCATTTAGTAAGGTGCCCACGCTTTCCCTGAGCACCACCTTGTTGCTAACATACCCACAGAAGCCCCCTTCCCTTTTTTTAAACCCTTCTTGTTGTTTGCCCTCTGCTGGACTCTCTCACCTCACCCAGACTTCACTAGTTTCCACCAGACTTGTGCTTCTCGAGCTCCTCTTAAATGCAGCCAAGTTTTTCTGTCCTTGAATGAGAGATTTTTCTAGATTGTAGTGACATAGTGTGATTTGTAGAGTGCACAAGGGCCTCGCACTCTAACCCCTGTTTGGACTCAGCTGGAACACACTAATGTATGTCTCATTGAAACAAGACTATATCAATACATTCCAGCTCCCTTGTTTGGACGCTGAAGGAGCACAACACGCCGATATGCCTGGTGTCCAGCAGACAAGCCCCAAGATTCTTGGGCTGGGTGAAATTGGTCCATGGGTTTCCTCTGCTCTACAGATCAAACATTTGACATACCTCTGATAGTCAATTACATTCAAACCCAGGTTTGACCTAACTAAAACATGCATGTCTTCATCCAAGAGGAGAAGGCACAGCAGATTGTGCCCTGGGAAAGTAGGTGAGCATCTCCCAGGCACACGAAGCATTGAACATGCATGTCCATTTCCAAAAAGGTGTTTGGGTAGGGCACATCAGTTGAGTCCCCTATGTGGCTCATGACCTGACAGCTGTAATAGCTTGAGGAAAGTGCCTCAACTACCCCAACTATACAATAACTCCAGCTAACAATAAGAAAAAGCTAGCTAACTCACTCACACAAGAGTGAGTTTCATTCAGTTCTGGTTGAGGGATGCACTCCTTTAGAGAGAGAGTTGATGACTTCCTCCTAGTTCAAGAATGTTAAAGCACGCCACATCCTCCACTAGATGATATTTTATAAGCACGAACACAGCTGGACAGTAGAGAGCCCAAATCCTATAAATGAAATGCACAGAGGCCCTCAAAGAACAAGTATTAACACACCATTGTTATCAGGGTCAAGGTGACGAAAGGAGGCAAGTTAAACAGCAAAGCCTGAAGTTGTGAACAGCCACTTACTATTACAGAGACAAGTTCCAAGGGGGCAGCCATATCAGTCTAGTTCAGCAAAACAAACAAGGAGTCCTGTGGCACTTTCAAGGACTAACAAATTTACCACATGAGCTTTCATGGATATAATCCCAATTCATTAGATGTATGAAATGGAAGCTATACCATGTCAGTGGAATAAATAAATACAGAGGGGGTAGGTAAGTCACAAGGTCAGTTCAGTATTTTTCAGCAGACCAAACAAGTTGTTTTGATTCAAACAATGTATTCATGCAATCTTTAAGTCAATGCTTACAGCAGATCCTCAACCACAGGCTGTTATCCTTGTGCCTTTTTGTACCTTGAGTAGGGCTTTTAGACAGGAGCATCATTGCCCTGGAGAAAGACCTGGGGCCTGGGCCCCACCTCTTGGACCCAATCCGGAGTCAGGGCCCCAGGCTCCTGCCGCTGCCAGGCCAGCCCGTGATCCCCACCGGGGCCTCGCGAGACAGTGGCTGCCACAAGCAGCCCAGCCCGGGGGAGGCAGGTGTCTCCATGGCCGGCCCACCCCCGTATACCTGGCCAGGAACGGGGATGGGAGAGGCGAGAGGAACACCAGCCATTCGGGGCACTGCTGCCGGCACTTGGGGCATGTGCCCTGTATGCCGGGCACCAGCAAGACCCCTGACCAGTTGGTGTCTGGTGTTTGCGGAGCGACCCACTTTATGTAGCCAAATTATTGTGTTATTGACAGATTGATTACCTTTTTTTTAATCTTTTCCAGGTGGAAAGTTATGGGAGGGGGGACCTGGAGGAGGGGAGTGAATGAGAACTCCATCCTGAAGACCAATGCAACAAATGATGTAATTTTCCTCAGAGTATGAGGAACCACGTAACATTATCGGTGAAATGTATAAAGCCCACAGCCACAGATTGTCAACTCTTAACATCAGAAAACGTGGGGGCAGAGGGAAAGAAATAGATGAGTCATCTCCAGAGCTGTTCTTGGTAAGGAAAGAAACTTGGACTGGCACAGTAGGAATTGGCTGGAAATCCCTGAGCTATATTAACACGCATCTTACAGTTGTTATCATCTGTGACATCAAATTGGGGAATGCCATTGTCTGATAAGATATAATTTCTCTTGAACTATCAGATACATTACTACACTTCTGAACCTTCACTTCTGCCCGTAAACCCAGGACTAGGCTTGGTCAGGTATTTGGTCATGAGCATTATCTGTCCTGGATACAGTCTTAGGAGATGGAAAAACAAAAGACATTTTTCATTCTCTGAACTCCAGAAGGAAAATGAGTTGGTCCTTCCAATGAGCTAAACAAGCTGAGACTGTAGCTGTGTGGACTAGAAGTCTAAGGTTAGCTAGAGAAAAAGGGAAGAGCAGAGGTGATCCATCTTAAATATGTCTGGAGAATTTGGAAAGTTGATAAATTGTTTAAACAGTATTTCTGGGGTCGGTGTTCCAACATTAGGCTGGAAGATGAATGAAAAAGAAAGTAGACTTGCTGCAGTAGGGTGACTAATGATGGCAACAAGGCAGGTATGTATTCAGCTTCCTTCTGTTTCATAGACTTCCAGTGTGACCTCCGACAAGTCACTTAGCCTCTGTGCTGTGAATGAGGATGAAAACCATTGGTGATATGAGGATCAATACAATGAGGATTGTGAGGTGCTCAGCTATGAGAAGGGGGCTGTAAAGGTAAGCTATAAGCAGTCAGCTAGAAATCAAATCAAGACCTTTCAAACTAGTTTCAAAGCCCATTGTTGTTTACACAGAAGTTATATGCAGATCTACACACATGTTACTCATGAACCATTAAATACCAAGCCAGAACAAAACATACCACATCCTCTTGTAAATAAATTTCCATGTGAAAAACAATAAAATTTAACTATCGCTGTTTTCTTATAGTTTGAGCCAAAAGTGGCCTGTTACCATTTTCAAGATCTCTTGCAAAAGAAAATATCAGAGCCTCATCAATTAAATGCAAAAGTATTCCTAAATGTATTTTTATATTGATGCACTTTTGAACTTACTCATGTAGATACTACAGTTCTTTCTCAGACTTAGCAAATCAGAGAGAATGGAACACTTCATTAAAGCTGAATTTGTAACTAAAGTATGCAAATATTGATGGTCATTTTATGTAGCTCCCTGTAAACTTTAGAAACCTAAGCAACTGTACAGAGAAATGATGCCATCATCAGATTTTACCCCTCATTTCTCATTCTAGTGTCCATTACCAAAGTGTATGTTTGTACCTTCCAGTAGTTATCAATCAATGAATTACAAATTGTGCACCTGTTTAATGGTACAGAGCAAAATTTTGCAACAGGCTGGCATGGAGCAAACTGCACTGAGAAATCTACAGCTAGAGATTTCTTGGTGAGATTTTGGTTTTGCTTTTTCCCCTCATGATTTTTATCACACTTCCTGTGTATATGAGTGGAATGAAGAGATGCTGGCAGCTTGGTGTGGTGGAATGGGGGAACTCATTCTAAGCACTTGGGACAGCATGGAAAAATGCAGAGAGACACTTGTGAGAGAGGAGCAAATTGGGACATGAAGATTGGTCAAGCAAAGGTATCTTTGTATTCCCAGAAAAGTCCCATGAATTTATAGACAGAACTTAATTACTCAAGCTGAATTTAGTTAGGACACAACTTCTCTCAAGAAAAGTGTTATGGGATCTTTGAGGAAGGAAACTGAGCAAAGAAAAATTTATCAGGTTGAATATCAGGAAGTATTTCAAATGGCAAGATCTGTTAGACTGTAGTTGTCCCCCAGAAGTGGGGAAGCCCTATTGCATGAGACAGTTCAAAATCGGACAGGTCAGAGTTTTGTGGACGCTCTAGAAAACAAACTACAACTTTTACTGTGGGCTTCAGACCTGGGTTTAGTGTCCTTTAGGTCATTTCCTCTTTGATTAATAGGATTATTGCTGTAATGGCCTTTCTTTGCTGCAAGGATATACAATCCTGCTGGAAGAGAAAGCAATCTAGAAGAGTCTTCTGGAAAGTCAAACATCTGCTGGTGCAAAGAAGAGTGGGGAGGAAGGGAAATTTCCAACTCTCACAGAGGTAAAGTATAACCCATGTTTTGTTTTCCGTAGTGGGTGGAATCTGTATAGAAATTTATGAATAGCTGCTGTCTTTGAGTCAGGGACTTTCTCTTTTTATCCAAGCAGTAAAAGTATTATTTTAAAACCTGAGGTCTTGAGTTTCATTTCAGCAGATGATATGATCATGGGTGACATTACACAAGTATCAAACCTGCCCATTTTTAAGCCTGCAAAGACCCCTCTGGATCTGGGGATGTTAGAGGAGAACACCCTACCAGAATGGAGCTGTTCTCATGATGTAGTATAGAAATTGAGTAGCATCTTTTAAAATCATTTGTGAGCCCGTTAGTGGGCCATCCATTGTCTTCTGTCACAGAAGACACCACAACCTAACAGGGTGGTTGTGTATTTATTTAGCTGGACTGTGTGTGTATGCTGGTATATATAACGTGCATTGTCTCAGGTGTTAAATGCCACAGAGGGTGAAGAGCTATTTAAGCTAGGGAATAATGTTGGCACAAAAGCAAATGGATATAAATGGGCTATTGACAAATTCAGATTGGAAATCCACCCAAGGGTGCCTCTCATTTGAGGGCTGAATTCTGAAGCAGCCTCCTAAGAGGAGTTGCATGGGCAAGCGACTTAATTACTTTTTAGAGAGTTGGACACATTTATGAGTGTGAATATATGACAATGTTGCTTAAGATGGTATAGGGCTCACTTCCAGTATCTCTTATGTTTCTAAAAGCTCATGCTTCAGGATTTCATTTAGCCACCTTCACGAGTCAGGAAGGTATGCTTTTTCACAATGTATTCTGGTTTTGGTTTGAAGCATCAGGGGTGGCAGCATCTGGAAATGGGACATTGGATGGGGAGGACCAGGGCTCTGAGATAGCACTGGGCATTTCCTGTCTCAGGTACTTGACTGGCTAGTTCTTTGCTTGCTCAGGATCTGACTGATCAACATATGTGGGATCAAGAAGGAATTCCCCTCCTCTCCACTCCCAGGTCAGATCAGCAGGAACCTTGGGGGGTTTTCACCATCCTCTGCAATGAGTGGGTGCTGATTACTTGCCCAGATAATATGGGTACATCACATGTGCTTATTTCTCTGCCATTGTCGGGGGCCTTGGATACTGGCATGCCCTACTCTCCCTTATTCTTTGTCTGTAGCACATAGTAATATAGTTTTTTTGTGGGCTATAATACTTTGGTTTAATTTCAGTTGTTGGGTGAGGTTGGTGGCCTGTGGTATGCATGAAGTCAGACTAAATGAGCTGGTGGTCTCTTCTGGCCTTAAACTCTCTCTGTCTATAAAGTTAGTTAGTAAACACAAATATTTGGAACCCAGCTGTGTCTGCGTGGTTTCCTCATATTCTTAATTTTTATGCCGAGAGCAAAGATGCAAAACATATGGGTTCAAGGGAAATAAGCAAGTGTTAACATGGGTGAACAAATATTATCTACTTCCTACTAGTGCCTGCATGCCAAGAATTCCCATCCCTCCTACACATCTTTCTGTCCCCAACAGAAAAGTCACCCAGAAATATTAACACTGGCAATTATTTCTCTGCTGGTCAGTCTAGCAAAAATATCCCCCAGAACACCCCCACAACTTCCCAGGCACCAAAGGTCCCAACTTGTCCCAGCTCCCAAAACCTTATATTTTCTCTCTTGGTTGCCATATATAATTCTGCAGCACACTGGAAATAAATTATGTGAGTACAAAGTAGGTTACATTAACTCTTTTTGACCAGAGTGGCTAGTCAAAGTTCAGGGCCTGTTGAAAGCAGAAATTGATAATGGAGTCTATTTTCTTTGATGCAAGCTTGTTCATTTACAACTAACGTACAAAGTAGTGCTTCTTTAAAACAAGAGGCACCAAAACCAAAATTAGTATTTTCTTAATTTATGTAGCCCAAGTATAATTCAGTCAGCACTTCCTCTCCAGAGCTTCTCTTGGCTTATTGTAGCCCCACACTTTGCTTTCAGGTTGCTGTTCAGATTTTTCTTTGCTTCTGAGTCTTCAAGCGCCTGACAAAGTGGCATTTTTGCCCATGAAAGCTCATGTGATCCATAAATTTGTTAGTCCTTAAAAGTGTAGCCAGACTACTTGTTTGTTTTTCTGGATTAGATTAACATGGCTACCCCTTTGGAACTTTGTGTTCCTTGACTACACTTCAGCTTGTCTTTTCCACACAAACGCAAATACACACACACGCAAAATCAAAACAACTCCCCGTGGAACGTTCTGCCAGCTTCTAGCAGACTCCATTTTGTCTTATTGTATGTGGAGCCCCTTAGCTGTCTCAAACAAAGGATGTGGGTACACCAATCAATTTCAGTGAGGTTTATTGTAATCCAAAATTAAGCAAAGTTTAACCCACCTCATAACAATAAATGCAATATTAACTGAAATAACAAGAAACTCTCTGGTGGTTATTAATTTAAACATGAATATTCATAGCAAAAACTTCCATATGTGATTTATCTGAAGCAGAGGCAAAATCTTCAGCCTGTAGAATTCAAGTCCCTTCCCAAAGACTTTATGGTTAAACTTTCCTTGTTTATAATCAGTCCCTTTCTCCATTACAATAAGGTAGAACTCAGAGGCAATGTCTATATGTGTTGAACAAAGCAGAAGATTGAGGTTTTACTGGTCTGTATATTTTAGACACAAGTCTAGACACCTCAGTTCAACAGGCTCGTATTCCTGTAATTGTATACAAGACACTGAGGAGATTCTGAAGGGAATAAAATGGTTCAAGTCATTAATTACCTAAAGAGACACAGACTATTACAATACTGCCTATTTTTGTCAGACCTGTGACGGGATTGTTTTCTGGATAGGACTGCTACCCTTGGTCACGAGTAGCTCTGGTGATTCATTAGTCAGTGAAACTTTCTAGGCGGTAGTATAATAGAGAGACCCTAGAGGGCTGGGTGCAGTGCAGAATCTGACACCCGAACCAGAGGTTGTGACCCAAATTCAGGCCATGTATTAAAACAGATGCTTACAAGTTCATGGTCTAGTTCACGAAGCCGACAAAGTTGTTCCTAGTGTGCCAAGCACTAGATATTTATATAAATGTGTGGAATACCAACTAGTACAAGTACAGGGGCATGCACAGGAAATTCCAGCACTTTTGGAGGGGCACAATCTGTTCTCCCATTTTCTCTGAAATTAGAGGAGCTGTCAGCTCCCACCAAGACCCCGAAGGAGCGCACACTGGTCCCACCAATTAGTGGGAAGTTCTGTACTGGTGCATGCCCCTGTACACAGATATCTTGTGTTAGATTGGGATGTAAGTTGGTTTGATAGAATAATGAACAGGGATGTTTTGTTCAGGCTATCCAGGACCAGGGGAGGTAACAAATTGATGTCATGAAATATGTCATGTGTACCTTAGCTGTTTTTTTTCAGTCTATAAATGTTGGGGTACTTTGCCATAATCTTTTGTATGCAGACTCACCACTGGCTGAGCACTAGAGCACTCGTGTTAGAGTACCTGCAACCATGGAGCCCAGGTAAGCAATGTCTTTGACACTGAGCTGTGCTTGTAGTCTTTCTTTATGTACACCAGTGAGGTCTGCTGAATGAGCAGGTGTCCTTATCTGCTGTTGTTAACACTGGGACCCCCAAGACAGAAGCACACAGATCTGCAAGAACACACGTGCGAGCCAACTGAAAGTGGGACTTTCACGTCACTTCACTTCCTCCGGGTCGTAACTGGGTTGACTTTCCCCCAAAACTGGCTCCTTGGTAAACAAAGTAATAGTCACGTTGCTACTATATAGCTGAGCAGTCTCAACATCCTTCCAGCACCTTCTTCCTCATCTCTGACATCTCTGATTAACTGCCAGTGTATAACAAATTGACTGCCACTCCCTTCCAGAGTCACTTCCCCATCCTCTGCAACATCACATCACTTTCCAAAGCCCTCCATCTAGTTTTTGTGACACAGATGGTAAAGTTCCAGGGATGGACAGACTGACTGCCCTCTTCCAGGACATTCCCCCAGCTCTCTACCATCCCCAAAGAGCTGTCAGTTTGTTGGTGACTAACACCTTTTCTAAAACTCCTCTCTTCTCTAGAACTTCCTCTCAAGACTGCCAATCTGACAGTTAGGACATTACGGTTGAAAATTTGCTGTTAAAACTTTTTGCCAGAAAATTGGATTTTTTTTTAACAAAAAAAGGCTGCTTTCTGCAGAAAATGTCAGTTATTTGTCAAAATGTTTCTGGCTAAAACCGAAATATTTTAGCTGAAAATGAGCTGTAGAGACTTATGGTAAATGTAGTTTCTTCATTGGGTCCCCATTCTCCTATGCAAGCAGTGATCCACAGCACTGTTCCCTCTAAGCTGTGCACATGTGTGCGCACAAACAGGTCGTGAAACTTGCGCACACAACATAATAAAGTGTATAGAAAAAAATTAATAGTGCCAATATTGGTGCTCACAAAGAAATTGTTTGTGCACACAGTCTACGAGGAATTAGAGGGAACGTTGATCCACAGCTGAATTACATCTTCCAAAATGCACTGTGGTTAGGGGCTGCAGGAGTTACAGATTCCCACACAAGAAGGGGGGAGACTGATGCAGGGCGGCCTGGTGTGTGATCGCTCTAGGGGTGGGGCTGACTGGCGTGCTATACAGCCTCCAGCATGGGCCCTCGAGTGCTGCCCCTGAGCCACATTGCACACCAGTTGGCCCTGCCACTCCTTGAGGCAGACCATCCAGAGAGGTGGGGGGAGAGTCCATCAGTGGGTCAGGGCTGCTAGGCCCCTTAATCCACCCTAGATACAAGCCTATAGCTTCCTTGCATTACTGCTGAGTAAAATAAAAGGCTAAGCTAATTCTTAGATTACAGTTCCTGCCCCATTATATTTTTTGTAAAAGTAAACGTAAGTTTCCTCAGCCAGATTTTTCTCCTCACCACTATCATGCTATATTCTGGCTGTGACCCGGGCCTCTTGGGACAACCATCTGAATATGCAGAAATCAGGGCCAGCTGCAAAAATGAGAGACAAACTCTTGAAACACTGATGAGTGGTACTTAAACCAGTCTCCCAATCAGCCACAAACCATCCTTCTGACTTCCCACACCAGTTATCACAAAGCATAACAAAATAGAAAGCTGCATTTATTGCACTTCAGCTCATCTGGTCCCCACCTAGCCACTGGGTCTCTTAAAGAAATAGGTTCTCCTGACCCCAATGGGCCAGCCACATTACCCAGAACAATATAGGTTTGGCTTTTACCCAAAATACCATGCTGCCAACCAATCTTTAGTAATTAAAACTGACAGTTTACTACAAAAAGAGAAGAAACAAAACATGAGAGATGTTAAATTGTCAGAGGGAATTACATGCATACAAATGATTTTAGAGTTCAGGTAAAGCAAGTCCTTGGAAGATTAGGAGTTTGCAATCTTGTTCCCATGGTGGACACCCATCACCTGGGTGGGCCTCAGTCCTTTGTCCAGTCACAGAGGAATAATTCCAGGGATGGGTTTTGGTTGTAGGGTGCTGATTGAAGATAAAATGGAGTTGGGGCTGCTGCCTTTTATCACTTCCAGTCTTTCCAATGCTGTGTGGAGTTTTGCAAATCAAAATGCATTTGAGTCACATGGTCAGGCTGGGTGACTCACATTGCAAGTTTCTCCCTAGGCCCATTGTACCTGTGGTTCCCTTAGTGGGCCATTCAGAAGAAAATGACTGTAGACATCTAATCTGGAGAGTTTCCCAGAATCAAATAAGTTGAAATGCAGATATAACAAATGTATTCCTAACATCTGCTATAGATATGACAACTACATAAACCATAAAATCATTCCTAGGAAGTTACAACCTTTCTGTTGGTACCAAACATGGCATATCTCTTATGAAATATTGCAATTATAAAACACTAATGTAACCCTTCTGCCAGGGAGGGCTGGCAGGACAAATGCCAGGTTCTCTACCTTGGGGTTTCCCAATGACGACACCACCACCACCACCACCAATTGGCTCGAGCCCACACCCAGATTTCTGGGAATCCTGCACAGTTCCCTGGGCACCCCAAAGGGGTAAGGCTTCCCCACTCGCAAGCATGAGTTTGAGTATAGTAAACAGCAGTTTTAATAGTAGTAAAAAAAATGCAAAAGGCCAAATAACAGAGATCAGCACTAATCTAGGAAAGTTAGTATAGTGTGAAGTTCACAACAACCCACACCGCATAACAGGACATACAAACTTAATGGCAAAACCGGCACTGATTTGGAGAATCAGTGCTAACTGGGCTCCCAACCCACCCTAGGGTACGTATGGAGTGTCTTTCATGCCAACTGTCCGCCGACACCATCTACCGGTCACTTACTCTATCCTCTAGAACAGTGGTTCCCAACCTTTTCTCTGCTGTGGCACACCTTGATACCTTAAAATTTTTCAAGGCACACCACCATTAAAAAAAACTCATCAATATTCAAATTAACTTAAATTACTTATGAATAGGCATGAACCATAGCACAGTGTTTCAGAAATGCTGCTATGTGGGGTAGTAGGGGTAGCAGAGCAGGGATGGCAAAACATGGGAGTTCAGGAGTCTTGTGCAGTGGCAGGAGTGAGTGTGGGGAGAAGAGCAGGGCAGGGGTGGAAAAGAGGACAAGGGCAGCCATGTGGGGAGCAGCACAAGGGTGGCAAGAGAGGAAGGGAGCAAGAGTGGATTTGTGGGAGGGGCAGAGGGGAACCTGGGGAGTGGGAAGGTTGGGCAGGGGAGCATGGTGCAGCACCCACTTCCCCCTTCTTCACAGTGGCTCCCTGCCACCTGGGGAAACCCTCACCCCACTGCTGCTCCCTCCCACCCCAGTGGGTCCCATCCTCCCCTCCCCAGCCCTCTGCCGCCTGTGATGGACCCTCCCATCACTGCAGGGGCCAGAACCAGGCCTCCAGCCCCCAGCTACACCCCCCCACAGCCACTCCAACCCCTAGCTACACACATCCTCAACTGAACAGCCACCCCCCCCCAACACCAGCTACACACCCTCTGCTACACAGCCTCTCCTGCCCACCTCTGCTACACACACACCAGCCACACACAACCCCCAGCAGCCCTCCCTCTCCCAAAGCCCTTACCTGGGCTGTTTGCAGGCTGCCTGACACAAGCTGCTCCACCCTGCAAGGGGAGATTCACACACTCCCGGCCTCCTGCAGCTCTCTGCTGGCTGTGTTAAGGTAGAGCCACCGGCACTTTGTGTTCTGGCTACTCATGCTATTTTTAGGGGGACCCCTGGAACTCTGCGTTCCGGTGTCTTCCTCTCTTTTCAGGGGGCCCAGAAGGCTGCCTGCCTAAAATAGGGGCCCCCGGAACTGTGTTCAGTGCCTTCCCCCTTACTTTAACCCCTACCTTTTCCCAGTCTTGCACAGCCCACGTGGCTAGGCTGAGCAGGGAGGGAACTTTTACTCCAGCTCTTGGGGATGCTCACGGCATGCTTTGGATGTTGCCGCAGCACACACGCTGGTTGGGACCCACTGCTCTAGAACAGGTTTCTCAGTTCCACCCGCTGTCTGCCAGCTCTGCCCTCCAGTGATTCGTGTCACCCAGCTCACCGTTGGCTGCTCTCACCATCTGCCAGTGCCACCGTCTGGTCCCTTGTGTTTGCCCACCCTCCTACCTCAGGGAGTATTCGTTTCAGTTGTGTTTTCTGCATAATAGGCTGCTAATTTGTTAAGACGCCTATTCTTTTTCACTTGATTGTGTGAATTTCAGAGGCATTTGATTCATTAGCTCTGGGGCAGAACAGACATGTCCATATCCTCTAGTTGACCATGTGACAGTGTGCACATCTGTGCACCCTGGGTTATGATCTACATGATTTTCCTATTCACTTATACACTGGAATTGTATGATTTGCTGCCAATTACCCCATGCAATGTTGCATTATAGATGCTAATGACCCAGTCTATGTGATTTCTATGATGATATGTTTCCTACAACTTCATACATGTGAACAAACTGGCTCAGGGATGAGGGAACGGACAGAAGTCTCTCAGTAGCAGTGAGCAAACAACTAGCTGGCAGGGACAAAGGTATGCTAATGGAGGTGTCTGTGAAGAGACAAAGGGATCTCCTCAGCCCTAAAAGGGAGGGACTGAGGGGCTGGGTGCTTGCTGGGGGATCATCCCTCGAGTAGCCAGGGAGCATACACCCACTGCCTGGGACCGACTGCACGCAAGAGGCTGGAGTGGACTGACTCAGGAGTGAGTGGTCACTTGGCAAAGCAGGGTGAATTGGGTTCCAGGAGTGGGAATTGGGAGGTCACAGTGGCACACCAGACTGGATCTGGGGAGGGGTCCGTTACAGACCACACTGCTGTTGTCTTTAGTCTCTCTTCCTCCCCACCCCCACCAGTACAATAATCAGCGAAGGTAGCGATTGGTAATTTGTGTATTGGGAGGATGAATTTATTAAACAAGCAGCCTGTTTAGGATGACAGTTTTTGTCTGTCTTGAGTATAAAGGGTCTCAGAAAAAGAATGAGGTTAGTGAAATAGCACTTTTGCACAGAGCAGTGTTTGCTGAAGAGTGGAAAAACAACCCTCTCTACAGCTAAACTGCTCTACTATATATAGGCAGGATCTGAATAAGTTGCCGAGCTGGCTGGGGCAAGGGGAACAGCTTCAGGACCAAACTGTATTTGCGCGAGCACACCTGCCCTGCCTACTTGCTCAGCACAATGGGACTGCTTTGGCCAGATTACTTTGGCTGGTGATGGGTTACGGATCATTTTAAAGTTGAATGCAAGGATAATAAAATATTCTCATTGTATGAGCACAGGGCAGCAGAACTGTGCTTAACCCCGGTCACCATTATCTGAACTGAACTTGGTAGGAAGGGACTCGGATGCACACCCCCATAAAAAGTGTGTGTGTGGGGGGGGATGTGGGGATCCTAGTCCCTACTAGGAGGTTCAAAAGAGGTAGCCATGTTAGTCTAGTTCAGCAAAACAAATGAAGAGTCCTAGAATCATAGAGCTGGAAGGGATCTCATGAGGTCATCTAGTCCAACCCCCCCACTCCTAAAAGCAGGACCACTCCCACTAAATCACCCCAGCCAGTGTTTTATCTAACCAGGCCTTAGATGTTTCCAAAGATGGAGATTCCACCACCTCCCTAGGTAACCCATTGAAATGCTTCACCACCCTCCTAGTGAGAAAGTTTTTCCTAATATCCAGCCTTGCCCACCCCACCTGCAAACTTGAACCTGTTGGTCCTTGTTCTGTCCTCTGTCACCACTGACAACAGCCTAGCTCCCTCCTCTTTGGAGCATCCCTTCAAGTAGTTGAAAGTTGCTATCAAATCCCCCCTTAGTCTTCTCTTCTGTGAACTAAATAAGCCTAGTTCCTTCAGTCTCTCCTCGTAAATCATGTGCCCCAACCCCTAATCCTTTTCCTTGCCCTCCGCTGGACTCTTTCTGATCTGTCAACATCCTTTCTGTAGTGCAGAGCCCAAAACTGAATCAAGGAGAATAATCACATCCCTCGATCTGCTGGTAATGCTCCTATTGATGCAGCTCAATATGCCATGGCCTTTTTGGCAACAAGAGCACACTGTTGACTCATATCCAGCTTCCCGTCCACCGTAACTCCAGGTCCTTTTGTACAGTGCTGCTGGGTCCTGGGCACTTAAAGACTAACATATCCCACTTCATCAGATGCTTGAAGTGAGCTTTGCTTAAAAGCCCTTACGAATGGTTTGACCATCTGCTTTTCAAAGACGTGAGTCTTTAGAAGTCTTTTTGTTTTGTTAAGCCTCCATTAGGGGCCTTTTGTCTGATTAAGTAAGCTGAAATTATTTGCTATGAGACAGCATCCCTGACCAGACTGCCTGGTCAGTGAAGTTCTCTCGCTAAGATGGGGTGGCAACCCCTGGCGCACACACCTAGTCACAGCAGCACTCACGGCTTCCAGACCTCCAGAGCCATGACTGATCCTGCCACTGGCCCCACCCCGAGCGGGGCCTGGAGTCACAAGAGCTGTACTTGCTACGGCTCCTTTTGTTTGCTGGCCCGATTCCCCAGCTGGGAAAAGGAGTCACTGTGTGCTGCGGCTCCTGGTCCCACTCCTTGAACCTGCTAAGGGCTGCGGGGGCTGAGGCTGACACAAGCATGAGCATGGCAATGCTAGTCCAGGAGCAGGTTGCTATAACCATCTGGGAGCTGATTATCATGGGCTGTTACAAGTCTGTTGCCAGCAAGTTTGGTGTTGAAAAGTCAACTGTGGTAAAGCAGCAGTGGAGATTTCTGAGGCAGTCAGATGTGTGGTGTACCCCAAAGTGATGAGCATAAAAAAATATTCCTGAAGTCATAGCTGACTTTGAGGGAACTAGTTTTCCACACTGGGGTGGGGCCATTCACGGGACTCATGTATAGTTTGCATATACTTTGACCACCTCAAGGACCATACCTGAGTATGTTAGATGGCCATGGGTTCTACTTCAAAGTTATGTAGGACCTCATGGATCCAAGCACTTCAACACTGACTGCACTGGAAAAATTTGTAATTCCAGATTTTTTTGATAATTGGGAGTCTACATTAATGAATAGGCTGGAATGATATTCCCACCCCCTGATGTTGTAAATGGACTTACTCTCCCTGCTGTTGTTTTGGACAGAAGTTCTCAGCCACTGTCGGGACACGTTACTGTGTCACTGCACGCTGGTAAGTGTGTCATGGAGAGCTGGGGAAATGGCCAGATTTGGCCTGGGGGAGTGTGGGCTGGTGCATCCTGTAAGGTCACGCTATACCACCATGTCATGACTTGCAGAAGGTTGAGAACCATTGTTCTAGGGGAGCCTGTGTACTTCCCTTTTCCCTTGTTGTATGAAACTGTACCGGGATCTCAGAGGTCCTGAAGGTTCAAGTACACCCTCAGTAAGTGTAGAATGGTGGCTAAAAGTGTTTGGTGGATTGAAATCCCTCTGACTGCATTCACAGACCTGTTTTAAATTCTAATATTGTCAATGCTGCCTGCATCGCTGCGGTTTCTGGACACCAGTGGTTCCCAGACTTTCTGAGCAAGAGCCCCCGTAGTTATCAGTAGGTGAAACACATGTCGCTGCCCTGTCTGGGCTCACCCCCTCAGTGGCCATAAACATGTAAAACCCAAAAACGCATATGTTGATGATACAACATTACATAATAACAAATGACTCTTACCTGAGTAAGAAACTAAGCTTCTCCAGCTAAGCTGCTATCACACACATCATTAGGTCCTGTCTCTTTGTAGCCCTCATGGACTGAGGATAATGGAGGCAAGCTCTGGTGGGCGACCGGGGTTTCTCCAGACCCCACTAGTGTGGTACACTGCTCCTTTCCAGCTGGGCATGTGGCCAGTGCAGGAGCTGCATGAGGAGACCGCTTCTCTGCTGCGGCCCCTGCAGAGCTTGAGGCTGCTGTGTAGAGCTCAGGGGACTAATGGCTCCATATTACTGAAATCTCAGGGACCTTCTGGATTCATTGGTGACCCCCCACCCCCCACCCCAGGTTGGGAAACGCTGCAGAACACAATCTTTGTGAAGTCAGAGATGAGCCATTTCTCCCTGACTGGGCCTATGACAGCAAGGGTCTACTGAGGTAGCACATACAATCAAAAAGTGCAACCACCTCTGTTGTAGCTGGATGCCGTCAGGCAACACAAACCAGGCAGGCTTTGTGCTCTCATATTATGGACTTGCATGGGTTAATGGAAGGGGGAGAATAGCACCTTCCTCAGTGTGTGGGGTGGCTTTCGTGCCATGCATTGTACTTAGGAATAACATGACTTCTTATGGAATGGGGCGGGAGGGAAGGAAAATAGCATAGATCTCTGACAGGCAACTTTCTGGATTTGATCCTGTTTGCCACCATGACACCCTGATCTTGAACCCTGACTTGCTCCACTTTGCAAGGTGACCGCTCACTCCTGAGGCAGTCCACATGAGCCTCCTGCATTTAATCGATCCCAGGCAGTGGGGATGTATCATAGGTCACCTATGGGATAGTCCCCAAGCAAGCACCCCAGTACCCAGACACCACATCAGGGGCTCCCATTCTATGAAGATTGTGACCCATCCTCAATCACCTTAGACTCCCAGCCATCCATTTAGCAAAGAAATGGATGTACCCAGCCTTCCTCATTCACACTGTCTACAGTTCACATGGCTTTAGCTAAAACTACTAGTAGTTTATTGATTGGAATCAGATTTTAAGTGAGTATAGCAAATAAATGCACAATCATTTAATAAAGGCATCAGGAGTTGCCATAATCAACAATGTAATGCAGATGCTGATCTAATGACACAATCTAGGACCACACTTCAGTTTATTCTCATTGTTCTTGCCTGTGAGAGTGGCTGTTTGGTAGAGTTATGCCAGCCTAGGCCCTCCTGGCCACGGGGATAGGCTCAGAATCTTTAGCTGCTGTCAAGATGGTCTGGTTTTCACAGCCACCAGCCACATCTCTCCCGTTCAAAGTATCTGTCTTTGTTTTCAGGATCCTCTCAGCCCCCACCTTTCTGTGCTGCTGTGTGATTTCTTTTTGTCCCACATGAGCGAGGCCATTGAATTTACATCGCCGTTGTGACGCACCTCTCCAGTCTCCATACTGTTTGTGCTGGAAATGATTTCTGCCTGTCCTCTACCCCTGAACCATGTAACCTGTTCCACATGGGCACACGTGCATGATACTGTCAGAAATATGATACCACAATAACCCTGTAGAATATCTATGAGCATTCATAAAGGACCCTTACATGGCATATTGGGCATCAAACCATACAGTTACATTGCAAAAGTGGACAGACAAATGACACTGATCACAGCCCATCGTGTATCACATGACAAGATCATTGCAAGTAACTGATGTGTTTAGCTGTACTGAGACATGTTTTGCATACAGCCTCCCTAATGCCCCAATCATGTTTAACATCAAAAGTTTTATTTTTACACATGCATTGGAAAAGGACAAATGTAAATCAACATTTTCTGTTCAACATTTTCATCAATGATCTGGATGATGGAATAGACTGCATTCTCAGTAAGTTCGCGGATGACACCAAGCTGGGGAGAACAGTAGACACGTTGGAGGGCAAGGACAGGATTCAGGGAGACCTAGATAAATTGGAACAGTGGGCCAATAGAAATCTTATGAGGTTCAATAAGGACAAGTGTAAAATCCTCCACGTGGGATGAAAAAACCCCATGCACCGCTACAGGCTGGGAAACATTCAGCTAAGTAGCAGCAGTGTAGAAAAGGACCTGGGGGTCATGGTGGATGGGAAGCTAGATATGAGTCAGCAATGTGCTCTTGCTGCTAAAAAAAGCCAATGGCATACTGGGCTGCATCAAAAGAAGTATTACCAGCAGATCAAGGGATGTGATCATTCCCCTCTATTCTGCACTGGTGAGGCCACATCTAGAATACTGTGTTCGGTTTTGGGCTCCCCACTACAAAAAGGACAGGGACATGCTAGAGAGAGTTCAGAGGAGGGCAACCAAAATGATTAAAGGGCTGGAGCACAAGCCCTATGAGGAAAGACTGAAAGCATTAGGCTTATTTAGTCTGCAGAAGAGAAGATTGAGGGGGGATTTGATAGCAACCTTCAACTACTTGAAGGGGTGCTCTAAGGAAGATGGAGCTCGACTGTTCTCGGTAATAACAGAGGACAGAACAAGGAGCAATGGTCTCAAGTTGCGGTTAGGGAGGTTGAGGCTGGATATTAGAAAAAACTTTTTTACTAGGCGAGTGGTGAAGCATTGGAATGAGCTGCCAAGGGAGGTGGTGAAATCTCCATCTTTGGAGGTGTTTGAGGCCCGGCTGGACAAAACCCTGACTGGGATGGTTTAGTGGGAGTGGTCCTGCCTCTGGCAGGGGGTTGGACTAGATGACCTATGAGGTCCCTTCCAACCCATCATTCTATGATTCTATAAATCATTGCCAGGCGGGCCAGCGGCCACTAGCACTCAAAAACATCAGCAACACTGAAAGCTTTAAAAGTAACCAAGAAGAAAGTGCATAAACAAGTACAAAAGTTATGTACAAGACACAAATTATGTACCAGACACATCCACCCACCATTGCTTGTCCCTTGGCCTTGTGTTCTTTCCATTCTTTCATGTTTGTTGCACCGTTAGTGCTGGGTATGGGGGTGGAAATGCGCAGGAGAGGAATTCAGCACCGAGGACTTCATAGGGCATGGTTGCCTTGTCCGCTTACCCCTGGGACCCAATGGTACAGGCTGCCCAGCTATGGAGTGATCCAAGCTGCTGCAGGAATGTAGGCCAGAGTACGGACAAACGGACACAACCTGTGGTGCAGGTGTAGGAGGACCTGCGCTCTTGTGGCCATTAGAGACAGCAGCCATTGGAACAGTTCTTTTCTTTCTTGTGAATGCTATTGTCCACTCTTAACTGCCATTCCTGATTCAGGTGCTTTGAGGTGAGTCCCTGCTCCCCTCTCTCAAACCGAGACACCAGTCTGAGCCTTTCTGCTTGCTCCTGAAATCTTTCTTCTCATCACAACTCCCTCTGCCTTTGGTACTGGACCTGTTTATCGTCCCTGTTCAGAGCGTTAATTGTGAGTTTGTCATGGAAACACTTCCTCTTGGGATGGCCCCTGAAGATACATCAAACCAGGCTTCTGCAGTGTGGACGGTCTGTGCAGATATTGCAAGCTGTAGAGCAGAGTTTCTCAACTGGTGTTCTGCAAAATAGCACTGCTCCGCACGCATAGTGAAGGTGTTCTGTGACTGACCCCAACCTGTCTCCATCGGTGGTGGTTGGGGTATGAGATGCCCCAACCACACCAAAACTTCCATGCACATGTCATCATCCACCACAACATTGCTCCTTTGCTTTGGTTTAGGCATTTTAATTTCCTGCCACTGTTACAGCCGGCATCAAAATCACGTGGACATAACTTCAATGGTAAGTCTTTCTTTGACAAATCTTACTCCAAGAATAGATTAACTTTGTTCAATCATGAAAGCCCAAAATTCCCATTAAAACTTGAGTAATATCATTTTCAGTGTTAAGTTGTGTACATAACCAATATGTTTCTACTTTTTAGAAATAAACAGGTGTTATTCTTAAAATTGTCATTTGGTTTCCTGAATCATCTTTGCAGGAATGCATGCAGGTATTGCAATCATTACAGTCAACAAACACTGATTTTTTGAGAGTGTTTTGATCAGGTGTTCCGCATCAAGTAATTCATATCTTTCAGTGTTCCCCAGTCTACTAAAGGTTGAGCAACACTGCTGTAAAGGTTGAAGGGCCTGCAACGGGACAAGACTCAGAAGGTTATTGTCTTGAATACGTCAGTGAAGGTGTACAGGGCAAAAAAACTTACTTTTTGAAACTAAACTTCAATAAGTTGGCACTGGCAGAGAATGCTTCAGACCCAAACAAGCAAGGCATCCTGTGGCACTTTAAGACTAACAGATTTATTTATCTCATGAGCTTTCAGGGGAGAAAATCCCACTTTGTCAAAGCATCTGATGAAGTAGGATTTTCTTCCCTGAAAGCTCGTGTGATAAATAAATTTGTTAGTTTTTAACAGGGTCACAGGACTCCTTCTTTGTTTTTGCTGAACTAGACTAACCTGGCTACCCCTTTGGAACTTCAGACCAAAGGAGCTCCCAGTACATAGCTGAGTTCCTGGGAGTGAGAGAACAGTGTGCTAAAGGAATTGCCATTTAAAAATTAAATTTCACTGAAATTGAGTTTGAAGGTAGGGCAGTGTTTGCAGCATGCTACATAAACCTTTATTATTTTAGGCATTTCACATGCTGGAGGACATGGCAAATGTTGTGGTGCCTGACTAGCAAAGAGAGGTGTTTTTGCAAGCTGCATGTCGAAACCCAGGTGTGTATTGCCACCAAGGTATTCAAATGTATGGTCACTGAACAGTGCAGTAGGCTGGTCAGCTACAGAGTTAGCCATGGAAAATATGCCCTTCCCCAAAAAGCATTGAACCTCTTCTCCCTTTCCTCCATGGAAAATATGCCTTTCCCCCAAAAGTGTTGGACCTTTTCTCATTTTCCTCTCCCTCTCAAGCAAACACCACTTGCCCCAAAACATGTCCTCTTAATACAGACACAGGCTACAAGGAGACTGATGGGGGAATGTCAAGAATTTCAAGTGCAGTCAGGAGCATCGCTGCACAAAATAAAGGGTCTCCAGCTGGGGCCCAGATTGGGCTCTGCCACCACCTGCAAGCAGACCAGCTCCATGTCCTCATCCAGTGTCGGGGTCAGTGCCAGCTCCTGCTGCTCCTGGCGGCCTGCGCCTGGGTCCCCGTCTGGGGTTGGGGCCGGCGCCAGATCACGCCACCACTAGCAGCCTGTCCCTGCGTCCCCAGCTGGACTCAGGACACTGGTGGTGGGACTCAGGGCTTGTGCCGCCTGCGCCCAGTGCCAGTGATGCCACTGGGTATAATAAACCTAAACTGGGACAGTGGCAAGGGTTCAGAGGAAGAACTATAAAATTACTTAAGCTTCAGAAAACTTACTATTCTTACGGCAGGTCAATCTAATTTATTCCAGAGAAGTGACAGGTGGCTTGTTCATAATCTGTAAATACCTACGTAGGGAGAAAATTTCAAAAAGTGCAAGGTTGTCTCACTTGATAGATGAAGGCATAATAAGACCCAATGGCTGGAAGTAGAAAGACAAATTCAGACTGGAATTAAGTTTTTTTTTAAAAAGACAGTTTGGAATAAATTACTCACAGATGTGCTGGACTCTGTCTCTTGAAGTCTCTAAATAAGGTTTGGATATTTTTCAAAATGCCAAGTTCCAAAGGGGTAGCCATGTTAGTCTAATCCAGCAAAACAAACAAGGAGATCTGTGGCACTTTTAAAGACTAACAAATGTATTTATCACATGAATTTTTGAAAGTATCTTTACTTCTGTGTGTCTAACTCAAGTGGTGTGACTGCTTGTGTCAGCAAAGCTGCAGTCTGAATACTGCGGATTCTTCCCCTCAGTTTCAGAAGCAATCTGGTTTGAACTCCAGATTAGTGATTTCAGGACCCCTTTGTGAGACATTCCCCATGTTTTACTCACAGTTGCTCTGGGCCTGAAGCAAAGACTGAATGGGTTAGAGCTCAGCTGCTGTTTCTCTGAAGACCAGGTGCACCCGGGATCTGCTAAGAAACATTCCACTGATCTCCCTAGGAGGGTTCATGGTGGTTTTTTCCCTAAAGCCAAGGAAAGGCAGCCAGACTTGCCTATGGGATTCAGCAGCTTGTTTGAATTTTTGAAGTTTGTCTTGAAAAACACCTAGACTCCACCTATCAATTCCAGGGCCTCTCCTGAGAACCCCCCTTACAAATTTTCTCCTTCACAGAAGACTTCTGCCTTCACTTTTGGGAATCTGTACTTCTTGAGACCAAATTAGCTCTTCTTCTCTTCCCCACCCTGAAGCTGTGATGCACCAAAAAGGTCACGTTCTCACCCTGTCCTTGGCTTCTGAAAAACTCCAGTGTCTCAGCCGTTGAAGAACAATTCGCAGATGAAACTATAAAACTATGGTGTTGACAGTTAATTATCCCAAGGTTACACTCTACTGGAGAGGGGTTTGCTTGGGTGTCATCAGCCAGAATTTCCTCTCCCACTGTGATACAGCAGGCTCTGTGCAGTTTGCATTCCTGGACCTCTGCCTAATCACCCTGGGGGAAGAGGGCAGGATGAGCGAAGAGTTTTCCCCATGTGAAATTTGGGGAATGTGTATGGGAAAGATGTTGTCTGCATGTAAAAATTATTACAGTTCCTACCTCACCATGAAATGCACACAGCTGGAATAATGTTCAGGGAATATTCTCTGCTTTTTATGTCAGGGAAGGTCTCCTCCTATGCTGACAATTTATTTGGGTTTTCCAGACAGCCACTGGTTTTTTATTGCTATTTTGGAAGGTTCTACTTTAAGTTCAATCCACTGATGTGTTGCGACTTCTGCCTGGCCAGTAACTATAGCTTGTTACATGAGAATTGCCTGTTGAAAATATCTTTATCTTTTTTCAGGCTTCACTTTGTGGATGAGAACATCATTGTTGGTTCTATGTTGCACTTTTGCTTGTGCGTCTTTCTGTAAGTCTGAAGTAGGTGGCATATTTGGGACTTTTCTATTATTCTTAGTTGTGGCCTGACACTAATACTCACAATGACTACGTTTAAAATCACTTATTTATGCATCAGTCTCCTCTGTGACTTTCAGTTCAGCTCTGATCACAAATTGTGTGATGCAACTGACTGCTGATGGTTTTGAAATGTTTTCTGCCCAGTGAAAATCCCCCTTGACTCTCTTTCAAAGCCTCTTCCACACAAAGAATGTGCTAAGTGGAGCTCTAGAAAGGGAAGAAAAAAATGCCAGCGTCTCTTTTGTAGGTAAAGTAAATGTGACTACAGAGACAGCTGGGTGATTTTGGAAATTAATCCAAGAAGTTTGATACAAGAAGGCCCAAGCAAAGCATCTGCTCTTGTGTGATAGTAGACTCCATACCCAACCGGAAAAGCTGAACATGTGATATTCCTGTGGGGGCTTTTCTCCTCAATGTACAAATGCTTCTGCTCTATTTCTGTTAGGCATCAGGAAATGCATGCTGTGCTGTCACTCTCTCTTCTTTGTTTACACTGCTGAAGAACTGTTCCAAAACCATATGATGAAATATGTACAACTGCCATAGCATCATACTGCAGCAGAACAAGAGAGTCACGTTCCCAGAAATGTGAGTAATGTGTACAAAGTTGGAGGATGGATTTTCGCAAGGTAGCTGATGTTTTCCTGGAATTTTCTTGTTACTCCGGAGTTTTCTCAGTTTGCTGGAAAATCTGTAACCATTTTATTCTTGTCTAGGTCATGGTGAAAAGTTCCAGAGGAGTAGCTGTATTAGGCCTGAAGAAATCTATCAGTCTTTAAGTTGCCACAGAACTTTATTGTTTTTGCTGTATACAGGCTAAGTTTTTGTGAGCTCCAACCCACCTGGGCGGATGCTTCTGATGATGTGGGTTGGAGCCCACAAAATCTTGTGCCCAAAGAAATCTATTAGTCCTTAAGGTGCCAAGGATTCTTGTTTTTGTTGTCCAGATCAGATTCAAGCAAATTAGGAGCACTGAACATGTTTCTCATACCTGATTTCTCCTTGTGAATCCATTTTTTTATTGAGGGTCGACTGAATAATCCATGTATTAGTCCTTTCCGTACTAGGGTCCCTTATGAAACTAGTGGCATCTCTCCCTCTTTCTTGATGAAATTGCATGAGATCTGTTCACAGGTCATACAGTGAGGAATTTGCCACTCCCATCGCCTTGTTACCTCATCACCTTATCTTGGCAGAATACTCAGAGGCACTAACTTTCTGTGTAACTAGTAGAAGGTTGGGTATGAGTTTTCTCACGTATACATTTCCTGGAGTCTTATTACTTCTGGAGTATCAATGTTTGCTGGAAAGTCTGTGACCTTTTCTTGTGTTTCGTCTCCAAAAAAAAAAAAAAAAAAAAAAAGCCCCAAACCACCACCCATTCTGCATATATGAACATATCTTCCTCAAATGGGATTGCTAGTTTTTTAATTCATTTTTTTTATTCTAGGTGAGCTGAAGAGTCAAGATATCAAACTTGTGAATGCATTGGGGTCCCTTGTACCTTTTCTGTATATATTGTATACATGCTGTGTATGTGTTTTCTCTGGAATATAACCTTTTTGTAAATAGTTTAACATAAATTGTACTTGTCGGACATCCAAACTAACCAAATGATAGCTAAAGACTTCATATAGGGCATACAAGTACCAAGCATGTGTTCCCTTGTTCTGTTTGCTTTTGGTTTAACTTTTTTTCAAAATAAATTTAGAGTGACTGAAACAAAGGTCCTTTAAGAATCTCCATCAATAGGTAAGCGCTTTTCACATCACTGTCAATCATTCCCACTCTCCAGCACTGTGCAGGATGCTTTACATTTTCATTTCTTTTCTGGAGATGGTTGGGTACCTATGAAATGCTGTAGGGAATCCTGATGGAAGACTGATTCACAGAGCAAGTTCTGATCCTTGTGAACAGCGTCCTCCTTTGACCAATAAGATTTTGCAGATGTTAGCAATAAGATGGGAATATATACGAGAGAGGCAAGCTGTACACGCATTTGGACCTATCAGTTGCTTGACCTGCAATGTTGCCGTATGGGTGAGAACTGAATTACCACAGTGACAGTCCTTGGCGTCGTTCATACAGCTTACCAACTCTGTGGAGGTCATTGAAGTTAGTTCTATGTTGCTGTTTTATTTCTGCATCTGTTTTAAAATCTTAATTTAACCATTGGGCGGAAAGCATTTTAAACCACCAGGTAATGGAACGGAGTCTTCTTCCATTTCAGGTTCTGCTAGAAACACTGGAGATCCCAGCAAAATTGGCTCATGAATTATAATGGCATTTTAGGAGTCTCCTGACTTTCTTACAGATGTTGTTACATTCTCCTCTTTCCCAGTTTTCCCCTCTCCCATGCATTAGAGGGAGGTATGCACAGCTGGTCACAGAGCTAAAATCAGAGTTTTTGTCCAAATTGCTGAAGTTGCTGTAGACAATTGGCAATCACTGTCTGACATTGACCTTTCTAGCATTTCATGTTGGCCAAGGACGGATCTGTTTCTGAGTGACGCAATCTATTGTTTTCTCTACTACATCTGTTCTAATATCTGTAGAAAACCTTTTTTACAACAAGTTTTGTGTGCTACTTCCAGCAGAGCACATTTAATGCTACAAGCTGCCAAGGAGTTTCTCAGATATTGCTCACACGTTTTGCACTATTTTTCTGAATTGTCACCAAGCCACCCCAGTGACTGAATGGCTCAGGTAACACACTCTTGTACAGCTATTGTCAGCAACTTTGTTAGCAAAGTTATTTAGTTAATTATCATGCGCTATCTTTGGTAGCATTACTTTTTGCTGTTGCATGTTTGTCTCTCGTTCTCCAGTGGTGGGTCAGTTGGTTCGTTGGTTTGTTCATTCTTTGCCTTAATATGCTTCTGTGATTGACTATCAATGGTGGCTGTGCATTGAGCTGGAGATTATTACTTCCAGGATGGCAGCTCTCCTGCTGATTAGAGTATAGATAGAACTAGCTTTAAGCCCCCTCGTCAAGGATCTACACTATAATCCTTTTAAGGAATCCTGAGCAATCATGTTCATTAAAGGAACCCTATATTCCTTCAGAGGCAAACTCTGAAGAAAAGCCAACTTCAATAATAGGAAGTCAGCATTAAAATGAAGATTTTTCTTTCAAAGGATTGAATATTTTTTATCATGAAAAGCTTATCCCCAAATTTAATACGTGAAACTACTTTTTTGAATGTAGCTTTTATTCACTTGAAATACTCTGCCAATATGTGGGATCAGAAAATAAGAGTTCATTAGCTTGTATCATTGGTTCTTTATGTCCTGGGGATTAATTGAACTATCAATTTTGTCACAATTTAATGCTTCAGAGGAAACTGAAGGCTTAATTCACAGAGATACTGTATCTAGTGCAGTAATTTACACCATTATAACATAGGTGTAGAACACTACCAAATCAAAATGATGGGCATTTTTACCCATTTTAGATTGTGCGAATGTCTGACAAAGGTGCAGGGCAGTAGTGAGTGGGCCCCCAAGTTCCTCAGAGTTTGGAACTGAATCCTAGTGAATTCTTTCTGGGGCCAGCACTTGACTCAGCCCTGAAGTGACAGTCATGTGAAGTTTAGAGGAAGAATGAATGAAACCAGCAGTTGAATGTTTCTCTTAGTATTTCTTCCAGATTCTTGGAGTTTGAGGGAAAGGTGGTTCTGAAGGACAAAAGTCACAGACTTTTTCACCACTGATGGTTTATGAGCAAATTTATAAGAAGGCTCTTCTGTTGAGCCGGGACTCTCCCAGGAACAAAGATAAGCACAGCATGTGCTAGCATGCAAGTAACCAGGAACATATGTTACCACCATCTCCAGGTGCTAGTGGGTCCATGACAGTTCTGCCTCCTGATGCCAGAAATTACCAGAGGGGTAGCCGTGTTAGTCTGTGTGTAGCAAAAGCAACAAGAGTCCTGTGGCACCTTATAGACTAACAGATATCTTCGAGCATAAGCTTTTGTGGACTTCAACCTACTTCTTCAGATGCAGGATGTTGCATCTGATGAAGTGGGTTGAAGCCCACGAAGACTTCTGCTCAAAGAAATCTGTTTGTCTATACAGGGGTGGCCAAACTTATGAAACTCAAGAGCCACACAAGCTGATTATTAAACCTTCAAGAGCCAAACTGAGGCTTATAGTCATATACTTTTACCTACTCCAAAATTACTAAGTTTAAAATTCATTGCACACTTTAATTTTATTGTAAAAAGAGGACAAATATCAATCCTACTAATGTCAGATTCTAATAATTACCTAAGGTTACCATGAAAATTAGGCCTATACAGTAAAAACTTAGCTGCTGCTCAATGTAGAAGACTGCAGGCTAGTGGCAAGTTTTAAAAAATCTTGACAATGCCACACTTCTCCCCACCATTCCCGATCATGCCGCACTTCTCCCCACCATCCTGACCCCCTCCTGAATTCCTAGGCTGGGGCTGCTTTCCTAAATTGATTTGCTGATGTTCTTCCGGGAGCCACAATTTTTTATTCAAGAGCTACATGTGGCTCCTGAGCCACAGTTTGGCCACACCTAGTCTATAAGGTGACCCAGGACTCTTGCTGCTTTTGACACCAGAAAGTTGTCATATTACAGGGAGGTAACCCATCTGTATGCACAGAGAAAAATCTCTCCAGTCTTAGCTTAGCGTTTGCTACAGCTTATCCAAGAAGCCAGGCAGTTGAATAGGCAAAGCTTGGCAAGAGTAACAGAAAATAGCAGCATTTCAGGGCAAAGTTCTGTCTTACTGCGGGTATTAACCTGCTGTGGAAACATATGTGGGTGTCTTATCAGACTCACTGTCTTGAGGCAGCCCACTCAACTAGCTTCAGGGGTGCTCTGTACTGAAACAAAAGATCAACATTCAAGTTTCCTTCCCCCTCCGTAGCTCTCTGGCCTACAAGGACGGGATGGGCTATGGAAAAAGCACAGTCAGGATGCACTAGTGTTATAGGCTTCATTCTTTGGTGATGTTTAGAGGGAATTAACTAACTTCACTCACCCTTCCCTCTATTTCTGTCTGGTACATGGGATTTATCACCTAACAGAATTCTCCCTTACAGAATTAAAGTGTGGTAGTGAGTCTCACCTGTTGTGATGGATGGATGTTATTCCAACTGTGCAATAACAGGGATGAAGCATTACTAATAAAAGTACGGCTGCAGATGCAATCAGTGAGTTGTTAGGTTTCTTGTACAGACAGCAACTTTAGACCCACACATCCTCCCACAGGTTCATCCAAGCAATACAACTTCTTTCTACTTGAAAACCACACTCCTAACCAAAGCACTTCTTCCCAGACTCCCTACTGATATCACCAGTTTTATTTCTGAAGAAGTCCATTGCTTTAATAACCTACTATTCTCTGTTGTGCACACCAAGGTGGGGAAGTGAAAATAACCTTGCAAGTAACCAAATGGCCGTTCTATCATAAAACTGTGAAGAAAAAATGCCATTTTTTGACAGAAGGATTCAGGATAAACTGCTGTATAAAATATGAATTACATTTCAGCAAGATTAGTTTAAAAGCAATAATATTTCTCACTATGGGAAACCTTTTCCCCACGTTTTCATGTATCTTAAATTTTTTAATTTTTTTGGACGATTTCAGGTTAATATTATTTTTCTTTCTTTTCTTAAAGTTCTCCATGCTTTTGTGGGAAATGTAAGCAGGTCTGCACCAGCAATTGCCATTAAGGTTAAGGTTTTCAGAACTCTGAGGTTCGTACCCATGCCCCACACTTCTTTGCAACCTGGCATGCAGGAGGTGTTTGCAGTCGTAAACCGTCTATGTTGTGCATGGAGCACATATTCCTTGCACAGTTCCTGACCAAGCCACAATGCTACAGAGCTGCACCAGTTCTTCTTCTTCTGCCAGAGGACTGAGACTTGATGTCATTTGAACTACACATTTTCCCAAAGTTTATTGCTTTTGTAGGAACTGAGCTCTTCAGATTTGGTTGCTGTCCTCCAGTGAATTCAGATAGGGATTCTCACACTAGACTCATTGCTGAGGGGGCACACTTAGATGTGGAAGATGTTAGTAGGAATGGGATAGCAAGTGAAGTTGGCTCTATGCAACTACACCACCACTTGTCCCAACATGATGTCTTATACCCATATGACAATATAGTCTACAACTAAAAGTGTCAGTTCAGTACATAATCTTATGCTGGCATCAACCGATAAACATAAAAGAACTTAGCCTGTGAAGTGGTTCTGCTCATAAGCCATGGTGGGTGAGAAAATACATTGCTTCTTACCCTTTAAAGGCATCTCATAATATCGAGGCTTCCCACAAGAGGCAGATGTGAAGGGTTGAAACTTCCTGAAGAAACTTGTACTTAGCCAATAAAGACTTTGGCTAGGACGCTTATGAGGAGAGGTATGAGGACACATCTCAGAAAAGGAAACTGATTCCAGTAGTTAACTCAGATTTAACTTTTTTATGAGAGATTTATTGGGTTTTTTAGTGTCTCTGTTTGCAAAATTGAAACTTGTCCAATAACAGTCGGTTTCACACACTTCCTATGGAATAGCAAATGCTTACAAAAAAAGTAACATGGTTCTCAGTTCACATCTGCACTTTCTTTTAACTAGAAGGAGTTTGAGAAACAGCCAATATGTAATTAAAGTAGTGGACTGGAGCAATTTCTTAACAAATTTTTAACCAAGATCTTGGCAGACCAGAAGAATGATTAACTATTTTAAGTGGTTCGTGTCAGCCATTTACTGCACCCATTGATTGTAATAGACATCCTATGGCCCTCACATTTGGATAATGCAATTTCTGGCACAAAAGCCAACTGCGTAAGTCTTTTGGCAATGCTCGGGGGTGTGTGTGTGTGTAGTATTGTCCTTTATGGTCCTTCTACTAAATATAGGCAAGTTCTTTATGAGTTTAGTCACTAAAATAGGCTTCTTGAACTATTGTCAGCAGATTTAATCATATGACTAGAAAAAAATGGTACGTAGCTGTTAGTGAATATTAACTTTTTTATTGTTTTTGTATTGTAAACTCTCATAATTCTTTAAAATGCTATCCAAAAATCCTTTTTATGTTGTGCATCTATATATTAGGCTTGAAATCATACACTTGTGCACCTATGCTTTAGACTTGAAATTAGAAGCAGTTTTCTGTCTGTCAGAGGCGTGAAGTTTTGGAATAGCTTTCGAAAGGGAGCAGTGGGGGCAATGTTCCCTATAAGCCGTACAGCACCCTGCTAGCCACACACAGCCGGCAGGCAGAGTCCCTTCCCAGCTGGAAGACACTGTCTTCCGGCTGGCTGAGAGCTCCTCTGGAGCTGGGAGTTTTAAAACCTCCCGCCCAGTAAAGCTCTGAAGGAGCATGCTCAGAAGCTCTGAGCATGCCCTATCAGTGCTGCTCTAGCTGGAGGAGCGATGGCTGTGCTGTGTCATGCCGTGCCACTCCAGCATCCTGGTAAGGGTGTGGAGGGTTGGGGGTCCAGCTGGCTAGGGGGTTACCAGGGGCAGTTAGGGTGGAAGGAGGGAAATTGGGCTGGCTCGGGGGGGCCAGTGACTGGCAGAGCAGGGGACAGGAATGGGCTGGTCAGGGGGAACGGGAGATTAAGAGCCAGGATTGGGCCCGAGGGGGGGCAGCTCTTGCAGCAACATTGATGTGGGGGCAAAAAATCTAACTGATTCCAAAAATGAGTGTAGTAAATTTATGGAGGGTTTGTTAGAATTGGACAGCTTAGTTTGGCAGTTGACTGATCTTTGGCTCCTGGTGGTAGCTGTGCCAATCAGGTGAATGATGAGGTGGGTTCTGAGTTATTGCAGAGAATTCTTTCGTGGGTGTCTGACTTATGAGTCTTGCCCACATGCCCTGGGTGTAACTGATTGCCATATTGGGGTCAGGAAGGAATTTTCCCCCAGGACAGATTGGCAAAGGCTCTGGGGGTAGGGTGGGGTGTCACCTTCCTCTGTAGCAGTGCAAAAAAAAAAAAGAGAGACGGTACAGAAGAAGTGCAAAAAAAAAAGTTGACAGTCCAAGAGAAAGGAAAGTGGACAGTGAGTAGCTCTAATGTTTATATTTGTTTGTTTATACCTATTTATGCATATGCTAGCTGTAAGAGTGTGGGAAAGGGGTAGGAGAAGAGGCAGTACTGGGAGGGGTGGTCACCGCCTTCCAGGCCCTGCACCTCTCGCAGTGCATGTGGCCCACCAAAAAGCAGACATAGCCAAAAAGTTTGCCCACTGCAGACCTATACAGAATCATAGAAGATGAGGGGTGAAAGGGACCTCGAGGTCATCTAGCCCAAGCAGCATCTCAAAGCTAGACCAATCCCAACTAAATCATCCCAGCTATGGTTTGTCAAGGTGCACCTTAAAAACTTCCAAGAATGGAGATTCCACCACCTCCCAAATCCCTAAGTAACGCTTTCCAGTCCTTCACCACCCTCCTAGTGAAAATGCTTTTCCAAATATCCAACCTAGGCGTCCCCCCACTGCAACTTGAGACTATTGCTCTTTGTTCTGCCATCTGCCACCACTGAGAACAGCCTAGTCCCATCCTCCTTGGAACTCCCTTTCAGGTAGTCAAAGCCTTCTATCAAATCTGCCCCCCCCCATCTCTTCGTCTCTTCTGTACGCTGAACAAGCCTAGTTCCCTCAGTCTCTCCTCATAAGTCATGTACGCCAGCACCCTAATAATTTTTGTTGGCCTCCACTGCAGTCTCTCCAATTTGTCCACATCCTTTCTGTGCTGGGGGGCCTAAAACTAGATACAGTATTCCAAATGTAGCCTCACCAGTTCTGAGTAGAGGACAATAATTACTTCTCTCAATCTGCTGGCAACACTCCTAATGCAGCCCGATATCCCATTAGCCTTCTTGGCAATAAGGGCATCCTGTTATGTGATAGCCAGCTTTTTGTCCACTATAACTCCCAGGCTCTTTTCTGTCAAACTGCTGCCCAACCTGTCCATCCCCAGTCTGTAGCAGTGCATGGTATTCTTCCATCCTAAGAGCGGGACTCTGTAATTGTCCTTGTTGAACCTCATGAGTTTTCTTTTAGCCCAGTCCTCCAATTTGTCTAGGTTGCTATCTGTCCTATTCCTGGCCTACAGCCTGTCTACCATTCCTTCCTGCTTTGTCATCTTCAGACATGCTCAGGGTGCAATCCACCCCAACCTCCAGATCATTAGTGAAGAGTTGAAGAAAGGTGACCTCACAGTTTATTCATTCAATCCACACTTCATCTGTCCATTCACCCACACTTCATCCAATCCATACTTCTTTAACTTGCCTGTAAGAATACTGTGTGAGACTGTATTGAAAGCTTTGCTAAAGTCAAGGAATATCATGTCCACCAAGCATGACTTGCCCTTGGTGATGAAGGTGATGATGAGCTTGGGGAGAGAGTTAGGGTAGCTAACAAGAATGAGGAGATAGATGTGGAAATTACCGTACCTGAGGCAGAAACCAAACTGGAGCTGCTTGATGGGACTACATGGTGGGGCGGGGAGGGGGGAAATAATCTCCACTCAGGGTATTAAAGGAGCTGGTATGTGAAATTGCCAGCCCATTAGGAAGGATTTTTAATGAATCTGTAAACTCAGGGGTTGTACCATATGACTGGAGAATAGCTAATATAGTTCCCATTTTCAAGAAAGGGAATAAAAATGATTTGGGTAACTACAGGCCTGTTAATTTGACCTCAGTAGTATGCAAGATCTTGGAGAAAATTTTGAAGGAGAAAGTTTTTAAGGACATTGAGGATAATGGTAACTGGGATAAAATACAACATAGCTTTACAGAAGGTAGATTGTACCAGACCAACCTGATCTCCTTTTTTGAGGGGATAATGGATTTTTTTTTAATATAAAGGGAACGTGGTGGACCTAATTTACTTAGATTTCAGCAAGGCATTTGATACAGTTCCACACGGAATTATTAGTTAAGTTACAAAAGATGTGGATTAATATGAATATAGTAAGGTGGATAAGGAACTGGTTAAGGGGGAGGCTACAGCGGGTCATACTGAAGGGTTAACTGTCAAGCTGGAGGGAGGTTAGTAATGAAGTCCCTCAGGGATTGGTCTCAGGACAGATTTTATTTAAACTTTTTGTTACTGACCTTGGCACAAAAAGTGGGAATGTGCTAATTAAGTTTGCAGATAACACCAAATTGGGAGGTATTGCTAATAGAGAGAAGGATTGGGATATCATACAGGAAGATCTAGATGACCTTGTAAATTAGAGTATAAGGAATAGGATGAAATTTAATAATGGGAAGTGCAAGGTCATGCATTTAGGGACAAATAACAGGAATTTTGCCTATAAGTTTGGGATGCATCAGTTGGAAGGGACAAAAGAAGAGAAGGACTTGGGAGTACTGGTTGATCGCAAGATGACTATGAGCCGCCAATGCTATGTGGCTGTGGAAAAAAAGCTAATATGATCCTAGGATGCATCAGAAGATGTATTACAAGTAGAGCCAGGGAGGTGTTAAAGCCACTATACAAATCACTGGTGAGATGCCATATGGAATATTGCATGCAGTTCCGGTCCCCCATGTTTAAAAAAAGATTAATTCAAATTGGACCAGGTGCAGAGAAGGGCTACAAGGATGGCCTAGAGAATGGAAGATCTGCCTTATGAGGGGAGAGTCAAGGAGCCTGGCTTGTTTGGCTTAACCAAAAAAAGGTGGAAGGATGATATGATTACTCTCCATAAATTCATCAGAGGGATAAATATCAGAGAGGGAGAGGAATTATTTGAGGACAGCACCAATGTGGACACAAGAACAAATGGATACAATTTGCCTATCAGGAAATTTAGGCTTGAACTTAGATGCAGTGTTCTAACCATCAGAGGACTAAAGGTCTGGAATAGCTTTCCAAGGGGAGCTGTGGAGGCAAAAAAACATAACTATCTTCAAAACTGAGCTTGATAAGTTTATGGAGGGGATGGTATGATGGGATGACCTACTTTGGAAAGTGACTGATCTTTGATCTTTGACTACTGGTGGTGGACATCCCAGTGGTTGAGGACAGGAGAGTAGATGGGATGGGTTCTGAGTTATTACAGAGAATTCTTTCTTGAGTGACTGGCTGGTAAGACTTGCTCTCATGCTTAGGGTTTAACTGATCACTGTATTTGGAGTCTGGAAGGAATCCCCCCCCAGGGCTGATTGATGAGGGCTCTGGGGGGTTTCGCCTTCCTCTGTAGCATGGGGCATGGCTTGCCTGCTGGTGAATTCTCTGAATCTTAAAGTCCTTTAATCATGATATGAGGACTTAAAGAAGGCAGTCATAGGTTAGAGGCTTATTGCTGGAGTGAGTGGGTGAGGTTTTGAGGCCTGCATTGTGTAGGAGGTCAGACTAGATGATCATGCTGGTCCCTTCTGACCTTAGAGTCTATGGGTATGTCCACACGGGGCTTTTATTTTGCAACAACACTGGTTGTTTCAAAATAAAAGTCCCTATGTCCACACAACTTATTCTTGTTTCGAAAGGAGAGAGCTCCTCGCTTTGAAACAAGAGCCCTCCTTTCGAAACAGCTTAAACCACTTTGCTTTCGAAAGGAGGGTTATTTCAAAACCAGTTGTTTCGAAATAAGCCGTTTGGACATGTTATTTCGAAACAAAGATTGTTTCAAAATAACAAGGAACTTCCTCCCAGGGTGCAGAGCACCCTGGGAGGATGGTCCCCCCCCAGCACCCTGGCCAGGGATCAGCACCCTGACTAAGGTGCTGAGTGGGGTGCAGGGGGTTGGAGGGTGCCCCAGCTGGCTTCCCCCCAACTTCCCCTTGCTGGGAGCAGGGGGAGACAGGTGCCTCAGCCTCCTTCGGCCCCCCCTCAACTCCCGGCAAGGGGAAGTGGGGGGAAGCCAGCTGGGGCACCCCCAGGGCTCTGCCCCCTGCGTGGGCTGTGGGGGAGCTGCTGGCCCCACAGACCAGTCAGGGGGATTGCAGCCCCCTCGGGGTGGCTGCTCCTGGGACGGCTCACCCCGCCGCTGGGGCTGCCCCCAAGCCCAGGACGCCCCACCCCCAGGGTTCCCTGGTGCCCCCCTCCTGCCCCCCCCGCCATTCCTGCTGGGGGTGGTGGGGCTTCCCCTGGCCCCCCACTGCTTTGGCCACAGGCAGGGGACTTCCCCTGCCCCCCTGTGGCTCCTGCCGGGGGCGGGGAGTCTTCCCTGGCACCCCCCACAGCTTCTGCCACAAGCTGGGCCGGGGCTGCCTCCTGCCTGGGATTCCCCAGGGCCCCTCCCACCCGCAGCGGGGGGGGCCCCGGGGAACCCCGGACGGGAGGAGGCCCCGGCCCAGCCCGTGGCAGAAGTGGCGGGAGGGTGCCAGGGAAGACCCCCGCCCCCGGCAGGAGCCACGGGGGGCAGGGGAAGCCCCACCACCCCTGGCAGGAGTGGCGGGGGCCAGAGGAAACCCCCCCCACCCTCTGCAGAAGTGGGGGGGCAGGGGAATCCCAGGAGTGGGACGTCTCGAGCCCAGCAGAGGCCTCCCTGCCCCTCCCCTCCCCTATTTCGAAATAGCATGTCACAGTGGACATGCTATTTCGATTCCCTCTTTTTTCCTTATTTTGAAATAGCTTTTTGTTATTTCGAAATAAGGCGTTTTGAAATAAGGCCTTTATTTCAAAACAGCTTGTTTCAAAACAAGGGCTTGTGTGTGGGCATAGTCTATGAATCCACACTGACTGTTCCTGATCACCTTCCTTTCTTCCAGGTGTTTCAAAATGGATTCCTTGAGAACCTGCTCCAGGATTTTTCTGGGGACTGAGGTGAGGCTAACCAGTCTGTAGTTCCCCAGATCCTACTTTTTTCTCTTTCTTTGAAGATAGGCATTATATTTGCCTCTTTCCAGTTGTCTGGGACCTCCCACAATTGCCACAGATTTTCAAAAATGTTGTCCAATGGTTCTTCAATCAGATCAGTCAACTCTTTCAGCACTCTTGGATGCATTGGATCTGTCCCTATGGACTTATGCATGTCCAGTCTTGTGAGCAGCAGATGAAGAAGAGCATGGCCCCTCGTAGGTTCCTCCAGCTTTTGCATCAGGAAGTTGTCTGCAACACTCCTTAGAAACTTCCTGGATTGTCTGTGCAGTGCTGTATTGCTCTACCAGCAGATGTCTGGGTGATTGAAGTCTCCCAAGAGACCCAGGTCCTGTGATTTGGAAACTTTCACTAGCTGTCTGTATATCCTCCTATACAAAATATTTCCATAACAATTATTTTCCCTCATAAACTTTAGCAGCTTGAGAATTTCCTGTGCTATGGTCATTCTTCCATTACAATAGTAAAGGAACCTACTGTGGCTAAACAGAGGACTTCTGTCTCCACAACTGTCAACCTAACATCTTCTATGAGCACTATGATTGACAATGAAGAGAGAGACTTCAGAAATAATAGCAAAAGAGGTATTTAGTTAACTTACCATCTTCTACCCTGTCACAGCCATGCCCAGAAAGGATAAAAGCTTTTTTTCCACTGAAGCGGCCAGTTGATGATTTGTAGCTACAGGGGACTGACTCACAAATATAATTAATTGTTAAAGGATGTTTAGAATCTAAAACAAAAAGTTAGCTTCTTGTGGGGTAAACTGTATATCTCAGCAGGCTGATGAAATAAAAAATAAAAGATGGTAACTATTAATTGTATTACTCAGAGTGTTGTAGGATTTTGGAAAGGCAAGGCAATATGTTTCACTGAATTAAATGGTGGAGGAACAGGGAAAAGGCTTGAGTTTTCCATATAATTAAAACAGCAGAGGAAAATAACATGAATAGTGTAGGTCATCTTTGTGCAGTAAAGCCCATGTAATGAAATTTGTGAAATAAATAAATATGTAATGTATTTTCCCTGTCCAAAATGCTGTCATATAGTAATCCCATTGAAATGAAACAGTCTTCTTGTGAAATAAGATTCATTGGGCTTCTTATTCATTAAATGATCCTTATTCACCAAAGCTTTACTTCAGATTTACTCTGTGTAACTTGTTTGGAATTAATTGAGTTACACCAGAGTAAACTTGGAGTTACCATACTGGCAAATCAAGCACTTTGAGTTCTTCCAAATATAATCCGGAAGGTAAAGGTTAATTAGGAATGAACAAGGCCTGGAGAGCTATGAAATGTAAACAGGGGTGAATTAAGGGTAAAAATTGATAAATAAACTGAGGAACTGTGGTGGGTAAGTAAGTGCAGAATGACAGTTGAATGTGATTTTGGTTATTTAATGGGACACTGGTGTTGTTTACTCACAGGACTGGATCTTGGTGAAAAAACAACCCAATGCTTATAGCTGCCTGCTGTGTTCTGCATAATATCTGTGAAGCAAATGGGAAAAAATATTTCTACTGGGGGTTGAGGTGGAGTGGCTGGCTGCTGAGGTTGAGCAGCCAGACACAGGGGCTATTAGAAAGACAGCACAGGCCTTAACAAATAACACATCTGTGGTCACCATTGCAACCAGTTTTAGCAGTCTATCACCTAGCACCACTGTAGAAATGTAATGGAGGAGTGTCCTCTGGTGACCAAAAGTAAAATTGCTGCCACCTAGCAGTGAGCCAGTTTTGTCCACCGCTGGCTTAGCGTGGAGCCATATGGCTCAAGGAGGCTTTGAAAGAGTACTTTGGCAGTGAGCCACAGTAACGTGTTGTGGTGTACTGTGCTCTATCTGTCCCTGTTATTCTGGGGCCTGTTAGGAACTGTGTGGTCCCTGTTGTATGTCTATGAATATAACATTGTCACTGCACCTATCAATTTTGTGGTGCTTGCTGCATGTGTATGACACTGTGTGCCACTGATCCTATGAGTTGTCACGCTGTACAGTGACAAGTGAGTGGCTGCTTTGGAACTGCCAGGTGCTCTGCAGCATATGTGAGAAACTAAGAAAGGTGAGTTGTTTTCTAACAAGAATTTTATTCAGTAACAACATGAGTGCAAAGAAAACGTTGTGCCATTAAAAGTAAACACATTAATAAATTAACAGAGCAGAAGTTAACATGAGGAAAAATCATTAGTGTTCATTTTAACCACACATACAGCAACTGTGGCTTTCACAGATCGTGTATGTGAAGCTGTGGTCGCCCTTAGTGTCTCCTGGGCCAGCATGGTAGGGGTAGAGGCGCACCCTCTGAGGCCATGTGAAATGTTGTGTTGAGGGGGAGGGACAGGGCATGAGAAGGATCTGCTGCAGTGAAGTTTTCCATGGATGGCAAAAGGAGGCAAATCTGAGCTTATTCTCAAGTCTGCAGTATGTGTCTTTGCTGTCAGAGAAGGCTGGTGTCTCTTCCTCTCCTTTTCCTGCAACAGGAGTCTCTCCTGTCCACTCTCGCTGTCTGCAGTGGTCACCCACTAGGCTCTTTGCTCACAGGCTGATGCTGTACTGGCTTGGAGAATCTCATTCAACATGTTATTTTGAATCCTTTTCTTTCGCATCTTTATCTGGTTCAGGCATTTCCTGTCCATGGGTGTGAAGGAAGAATGCCTCCTGGCCACGACGGCAGCAGCTGCGTCTAACACACACACAAATATCACTGTTGGAATCATCATAACAGAAAACAAAACTCAAGGTTCAGAACTCCCTTCCCTTGCTCCTGTAAAGTTTTAAACAAGCCATGACACTTCTGCTTCAGAGAGCTTGTGCCCAGTGCTACACTCAGCCACAGTAACAGGGGGCATGAAGCCCCAGTCCCAGAGCCCCAAGTCCTGTGGGTAGCACAGGCTCAAAGAGCCTGCGATTGCCCTGAGCTCTCCTGATCCAGCCCTGACCCCAGCTGGGGACCTGGGGCACGGCTACAATGGTGGCAGCCCCATCTGGCCCCAGCTGGGAACCTGGGGATGGATCCTGCTGCCGCAATGGCAGCCTGATCTGTCCCCAACCCTGTCATTAGACGCGGGACTGGGCTGATGTGGCAGCAGTCCGATCTGGTCCCGACCCCCACTGGGGTTCTGGGACTGGGCTACCAGTGGTGGTAAGATCCAGCCCCAACCCTGACCGGGGACCCGAGACCAGGCCACCAACAGTGGCAGCATCTGGCCCAGCCAGTGACCTGGGGCTGCCAGTGGCGGGAGTCAGATCTGGCCTCAGCCCTGGCTGGGGAACTGTGGCTGGAGAGCCCAGGGACCAGACTGGGGCCAGGGGTGGGGCTGGCATAGCAGGGGACAGAGCTGGGGGGACCTGGACCAGAGTCCCAACAGTTTTGGGGGGCCAGTGATGCCCCTGCCCAGCAATGGTGAGCATGTGCTCTCCAAGGGTGAGAAAATTGCATGGTTGCACATTTAACTGAGTGTATGGGGCAACAACACTGAATGCTGGCACCATTTTCCATGGGCAGTGACGATTGTAGTTGATGTCTCATTCTGAAGGTTAACACAGCCACAGAAAGCACAGCTGCTGCTAGTATCTTGAAGCTATCCAGGGCCATATGCTGTTCGTCTGTGTATTGCAAAAGTACTGCTGAAGCTGTTGCTCACTGCGATGGAAGAGTGTCCTGCCGTGGAAGAAGAAATAAGGCAGCCATTCCCCAGAAACCTCCAGGGAAGTATTGCAGGTTACCCCCATGAAAGTTCAATCAGCACCTCTCAGGGGGAGTCATAGGACATCCCTGTGTATATAGACTGCTCCATAGGGCCCCCGCCTAACTCTACAGGAGAATCAAAATGAGATAACAACACTATCTCTTTGTTGTATCTTTAGCTCTACTAGTATAAATATGTTAATGAAATGTCAATAGTGGTGCTCTGTTACATTGGGGGTGCCAGCAGCACTTCACTTTAATGGTTCCAAAGGGGTAATCGTGTTAGTGTAGTTCAGCAAAACAAACAAGGGGTCCTGTGGCACTTTTGAATACTAACAAGTTTATTTATCACATGAACTTCCATGGGAGATGCTCTGATGAAGAAGGATTTTCTTCCATGAAAGCTCATGAGTTAAATGAATTTGTTAGTCTTTAAAAGTGCCATAGGACTCCTTGTTTGTTTCACTGTAATGGGAGATTAATACATTTACACGCTTACCTGAGCTTCCTTCCTGTGCATCACACTCATCATCGGGAAGAGGGGGGGGGGGTGACCAGGTTCAGCTGTGCCATGAGCCAGGACTTGTTTGGGACTTCATCACAGTCCAGTCCATCGTGGATCAGCTGTTGGCCACCTTGACCTTTTGGTATGCTATTCCTTTGCTTTCACATCTCACTGCTGCTGATGTCTGTTGTGTCCCTTCTCTTGCATCCCCCATAAAATCTGTTCATAGATGTTCACATTTCTTTGCTGGTCCATAGCTGTACCTGCACAGTGTCTTCTCCCCACAAGTCTAGGAGATCCAGTTTGTCTGCTCTACTTCAAGCCAGAGTGCTTCTGGAGTGTGTAGCTGGCATGGTCAACTGGGCAGTTCACAGAAGAGTGGAGAGCTGCTAGGCATGGTTCACAAGCTGGACAATCAGGAAAAGGCATCTCAGAAATTCACCTGGCTTTAAAGGGGACAGAGGCCTTTTAGTCTCCATGGCCCTAGAGCAGCGGAGTTCACAACTGTGACGAGCCGTCAGTGTCAGGTGCTTGTCTATGGCAGTGTCTATGCTTGTGCTATGGCAACCTCAGTCCATTGACCATGACACAGCACCGCCCTTGGAGGTGATATCGCTGTGTTGTGCGACAGGGTCAGGCTGGAGGGTTCCTGGATAGCAATAAAAGGGCAGTGTATTAGCTCAACAAGTCTCTTTTCCCCTTGTAGTTGAGCAGAGTTTACTCCAGGTTATTGGGCACATCTGGGGGTCATTAAGGCCCCACCCAGGACTTGTTAGAAAGCCTCCCCTCCAGTGAAAAGTATGGCTGGAGTGTGAGAGAGAAGAGAGCTACGAGGGTGCGTGAGAGGAGCCAAGGTGCAGCTAGAAGGCAGACAGGTCTAGAGGAGGAACAGTACGCTGGTCAGGAAGAGCCCTGAAGGTACGAAGACTGGGGGAAGGAGAAACCCCTGCTCAAAGGGGGCAAAGGACCTTTCCCAGGCCTGAGGGCAACAGACCCTTCCAGAAGGAGATTTAACTGGGTGCTACCACGCCAGTGGGGCTGTCAGAGACCAAGGACTTCCTCTGATAATGAGGCCAGGAAGGGCCCTGACTGAGCAGAGCTTGGACATTATATCTACAGGATATGGAGAAGTAACCCAGGGACTTTTGCCAGTTGCAGAGTGAAGCTGTGGCTCGTAGGGTCCCTGGGTTGGAGCCTTGAGTTGAGAGTCATATCCGGCCATCCACTGGAGGCAAAAGGGCCTATGAAAAACTCAGGGATGAAGCAGTTTTTCTGACCTACCACTAGAAGGAAGCACTGGACCCACCAAAATAGAGGAAACCAAACAAGGAGTCTCATGGCACCTTTAAAGACTAACAAATAGACACCTTGTTTGTTTTGCTGAACTAGACTAACTTGGCTACCTGTTTGGAACTTGTCAAGGTACACGAGGAGCTTTAATGTGAGGCTTGCATGACTAGGTTGATGCAAGGTGACTTGTGTCTGTCTAACTTTATGGTATAGACAAGGCCCTAGTGCCAATTTCCAGAGTTTAGATAAATCTCAGGACTTTTCCCAATGTGTGCGGAACATCTGTAACTCTTGATCATACTGTATGTTTTATATAAAGGGAAAAGAATCAGATATGATGCTGAGTAATAGCCAAAAACACTGTCGCTTACAATCAGAACAGTGCAGCACTCTGAGCGATTGCATTAAGATATGGGAGTATTGCTTTATGGGGCATCACATTTAAGAGTCATTGATTTTACAGCAAATATTAACTGAACTTTCTTTGCATTGAGCTCCTCAAGGTTCCGTACCTGCTAAGGAAGAAGTAAGCAAATGTCTCCCCTTGAATCCCTGTCATACACCACTAGGATGGTACCTCCTCCAGATCTGATTCCTCCTTTCATCATCTCACGTTTGCCATGGAGCCATTCACTTTCTAGGACTCTGTATGCTTCCTACTCAGCCCTCCTGCACGGTCCTCCCATAAAGGGGTATTGAAGACCTTCTGGATCAGTTGTCTTCATCCACTCCAGATAGTTTTCCAGTCCAAGGTCAGATGCAGTGCCGCATTCCCAGGGGCTGAAGGGGGAACTTCACATGCCCACTATTAAGTATCTTTGCACTCAGACTCCGTTGTATTTCCCTGGACTTCTGCCACTTCCTTTCTCTTTCTTCTATGCCCCTCCAGGGTTAACCAGCTCAAGCTCATTCCTACCAGAAAATGTTGGTAGGGCACTTAACTCTATACCCCAAACTTGTTTCTGCCTGAATGTTAAAACTCCCCAAAAGACAGCATGCTGGACAGTGGTGAATACCTATTTATGGTGCACCACTCTGTTGATCAACCCAAGGACTCCTGGTGAGTGCACACAGTGCTGACAAAGGAGTTAAGTATACGCTGGCACACGTGATACACTAACCGCAGTGGCCTCATGCCAACGTAACTTGCATCAACCAGAGATTGTGGTGTACATTTGACCTTAGCTCTTGTCTCTTTTACTTGAATACGTCATTGGCTTTTTACTGAGAACATTGCATACATCTCACAGAAAGTAAATTCTAGCACCGTTGTGGACGTTTGTGAGCATGATCAAGTCATTTATTTGCTTCTGAACAGAATCATCAACAGGTTCCTAATCCTGTTGCGTAAAGTCTAATGAAAAATAAGTTCCCTTAGTGAACTAGGTGTTATCTATCTGAGATCAGTGAAAGAAATGGCTATTAATTAATTGTTTAATAAGGAGGCCTGAATTGTGAAAGGTCCTGTAAATCCCATGATGTCTTAAGGATTAACATTATCCAGGGTAAAATAGCAACATTACAGGAGGCTCCAGTCAGCAAGGAAACATTTTCCCTTCTTTGTCAAAAACATTTCTACCCTCCAAGCTTGCATATGACCCTATTTCTTACCTCACAGGGTGTCCTTCATTTCCTTACAAGCGACTTATTCTCCTCTCTGGTTAAACATGAAAATACAAGTTTGGTGCATGGGGCTCCTGTGTGGAGGATACAATTTTCCCACTTAGGACATGGGACAGTAGTGGATAAGCTTTCTGGATGTACTCCTCCTTATCCAGTGGTGGGGCCTCCAGAAAACTTTCTCCACAATGGTGATGCCCTACAAAATTGGGCTCCACTGAATGCTGGGGTACATACCTCCTCTACAGACTCAAATGCTCCTGCCCCAGATCTTGCATAGAAGTATTGTGACCAGAGCCCTCCCTGGCTGTGAAATAGCTGGCAGAATTCACCTTACAGTCAATGCACTAGTAATTTTTAACTCATTGGTTTGTAAAGCACTTGGCGAGACCTTTATAACAATGTGCTGTAGTTATTTTCTTTCAGTTGACCTTTACTGCCTTCTGAAAGACAGTTTAGTGGGTTTCCTGCCCCTGCAGTGGTTTCCATGCTGCTGTTGATGCTGTAGTTTGAAAGAGATGCTTTATTGAAGTGGTTTTCAAACTTAGGGTCAGGACCCAGGACTGGGTTGCAGACTCTCAAGCACTGGGTTGCGGCACCCCCTGCTATCTCTGCCAAAAGACTAGAATGCATTGCTCCAAGATGTGATTGTTGGATCATGGGCATAAGTGATTTTTTTTTTCAACTGGGTCCAGAGGAAAAAAGTTTGAAAAACCACTGCTTTACTGAGTACTTTGATGCCTTACAAAACATTTAGCATCCCAATGTCTGCAGCTGATGCCACTCCACACTGAAGATAATGAGGCAGACCCTTTGCTGGCACACACGAGTATAATTCCACTGAAGTCATGGGCCATGTGCCATTTTCTGTCAGCTGAGGATCTGGTCCAATATATAAGACAAAACAAGAAAAAGAAAAATCCCACTTTGCTAATAACCAAGCTGTTTTGCACATCTATAAAATTATCCATTGATCTCACAACCATGTGTAAGCATTAATTCAGTCTTACGACAACTCTGTGACAAAGGGAGGGGATACGTAGGAATCACTTCACTCATCCCTGAAATGCAGCGAGCTTTCCTACCTCACAACTACACAACAGTTTTGAATATGTTGTGAAGAAAAATACTGCAGCCAGCTGAAACTTCTGAGGCAGACTGACATGAACAGAGGCGACATTTGGCCAGAATATCACAGTTCTTCCCCTCCTACAATACGTGCCATGGGAGCTTTAATAACTGCAAGTAATGAGCATTTTGGTGTTACATTTCATCAACTTCTGCTGAACTGTGCCCACTGATGTCTTGCTAATGGATTGATTCAATACAGACCCTGGGTCCAGCCCTATGAGGCACTGAGTGAACTCAACTGCTTGCAGGAGACATTGACTGTGTTGTGCTGGATAAAATCCTCCAAGGAAAAAGTAGTATCTATTGGATGACACACAGCTTTTTGTAGCACCCGCATTCTAAGTATTGACTGAGACCTAACTCTTGTTAGCAATGAGATCTAACAAATTTACAGCCCAGGATGGGATCACATGCTTGTGGCCTAGCTTGGGCCGTTTCTCTCAATTTGTATGACTCTTCATTGTAACTTCAAGGTTTTCTTGCAGAACCTTCTAATTTTCCTAATATCTGAGGTTTAGATGTCTCTGCTAATTACCCAGAACAGGCTTCAGTCGATATGCCCCGGTTTCGGATATCTAGGGGAAATCCAAGGTTCTTTTTCACAAAAGCATTCAACCGTGTAACGATAATTTGAGATGAATGCTGATAGTGCATTAAATATAATTCCAGAGCCACTGTGGTATTATTTCTGCATACATTAAGATATCATACATATCATCTATTAAATGACAGGTCTTGGTTCTTGCGTAGGCTGATTCTAGTTCATCTCTTTTCTTTTTCTAGTTTGAAAACATTTCCTGTTTCCAGGTGACTCACCTAGCGGTTTCATTTCTTGGTGCAGCATTCATTTTAGTGGTCTTTGTCACAGTGCAATTTGAAACATTTCAGAGTATCCCTTGACGTCTGTGCCAGATCCAGGTTGGATTTTCTTATTCACAAATGGAGAGTTGAAAAGAAATATTTTTAGCGTGACATCACAGACCTTTGTTTTGGCAACTGGAAATATTTGGGTTCAGGGTCGACGACGATAAGCATCAAGTGGAGGGATGACATAAGTAGCACAGTGTCTACACTTCTGCTGCATCAACCTCAATACATTGATCATGGCTCAACACTGCTCTTGGAGGTGGTGTCACTATGTTGACAGAACAAACAAGGAGCTTTGTGGTGCTTTTAAAGACTAATGAATTTATTTATTGTATGTTGACAGAGTGAAGGCCACACTTCAGTGGAAGACATGCACAGCTAGGTTGATGGAAGGCAGTGTACATCAACATAACTTTTATAGTGCCGATCAGGCCTTAAGGCCTATTTCCAGAGTTTAGATGAATCTCAGGACTTTTTCCTGTGCATTTGGGACATATACAATTTTTGATCTTACAGTACATTATATATAAAGGGAAAGAATCAGATAAGACTTTTGAGTAACAGTCAATCTGAAGGCCACACATGTGTAACTCTAAACATGTGGCAAGTTCCACTTAAATCTTGCTGAATCAGGCACTAAGTCACCAATTCTAATTCTGCCCAAATTGGTAGTAAGCAAATATGGCTGCTGATCTGATGGTTGTGGCAAGGCCAGTGTGAAATGAGGAGGGTCAGACCAATTCCCAGTGGATAAGTGACTACATCACATCCCAAAAATAAACATAAAAAAGTTATTAGTGAGGCAGAAGGGCCCAAGACTGAATGGGCATCCACAGTGTTTATTTACATAAGTTGTTATGGGCGGGAGAAATAATTCAGCACTTGCTATTGCTTATAACTTTTGTATTAAAATTGTTCTTAGCCCCACTGGATGAGACATGCTACAAATACAGTTCCCACCGTGTCATGAAATCAGAACAAAACTTGAAGCAAACCTCAGCCCAAACTATCGACACCCGTGCTTTCTACCCCAAAGCAGCCAAAGCTCACTGAAAACTGAGTCCAGGTTCATTCCCGCACTGAGTTCACGTATCTCAGAGTGAGCCCTGCACTTCATCCTTTCTTCTGTCCGTCTTCCATAGCTTAGGTTCTTATACTGCTTTCTTCACAGTAGCATCTGAGTGCCTTCTACAGCAGCAATTTTCAAGCTTTTTTTTTTTTCTTGCGACTGTGTTTAAAAATGTCTTGTATGCCCATGACCCAACAATTACATCTTTGAGCAATGCGTTCCAGTATTTTGGTGGTGGTAGCAGGGAGCGCCGCAACCCAGTACCTGAGGGTCATCCTGACTCATGGTTTGAAAACCATTGTTGTACAGGATACCCAGAGGGATAGGGAAAGAAGTGCTAGTTTACCCCAGGGGCATAGCCACTTTGGCATGAGACCCTCCCACCTTAATACCTGGCAGTGGTGTGAATTTCTCTGCTGCATCAGCAGCCACGGCCACAAGTGGAAGAGAGACACTGGTGCTGGTGTCTCTGCCCCAGCAGCTGTGGCAGCAAAGTCCATGCTTCTCTTGCGACCCATGCCTTTCTTCCTCCCTCAGGGCAGAGCCATCTCTGGGAGGGAGATGAAAGGGGTCACCGTCCGACGCCCTGTGGTTCTGTGGACCACACACTGCCCTGCTTGGAGCAGGGCAGCGTGGGGCCCACATTGCTGCCCTCACCACTGCCACCCTGTGCCACTGCAACGGGGAGGGATGGGAGCATGGATCCTGGCCCCTGGGCTGGCCCTTCCCTCCCCCAGAGCCGAGCAGCCACCCAGGGGGTGGTGTGGACCAGCCTAGAGGCTAGGGTCTACACTCTCACCCTGCCCCTGGCATTGCAACCTGGTATGAGGGGCAGCAGAACCACTCAGATTTGGCTCCACTGCCTCTCTGTTATGTGGATGAGTGCTGCAACCCCGTGTGGCGGATTGCAGTGACTGGATTGGGCATGCAGGCCCAGATGCATGGAGCAGGAGTAACTGATGCAGGATGAGTGTGGGCAAGGCTGGGTCCCCCCACCCCATGCCTTGCCCCAGCAGTAATTGTTTTGGAAGGGCAGAAAGTCTTAATTTCAGATTTTGTTCCAGGCTTCATAAACCTCTATGAGACTTCGGCATTCTAGAAGTGCATTAAGGGAAGTGGCTGCTATCCGTCCGCTCATCCTTTCCCAAGGGGAAGAACTGGGCATGCAATGAAGAGGTATGGGGGTAGGGGGTTGTATTTTGGTGGGATTGCTTATTTAAATATACACACTGCTCTGTATGCATGTGAGAGAAGGCAGAGCAAAGAAACAGATCCTGCACTTGGAGTGGAAGGTGATGAGGTTTGTGAAGGCCTTTAGTGCCTACCGGAGTTGCTGAGCATAGTCTTTATCCCCAAACTTTGGTTGATCTTTTAGATATTCTGGGCATGGGCATTCAGTGCCTTCAGATTGGAGCCACATTTCCGATCTCAATATTCTATGGCGGACCAGTGCAGAAAGTCAAGGATATGGGTAACGGGCTGGCATTGATTCATGTTGGTGAGAAGACGTGCTTCAGATTTATGCCAATTGGAGGTTTCCTCATGGCTCCAGGCCCCGGCAGCCTTTTGATGACTTCAGCAGACTTTGGCTCAGGTCCATAATGTACTATCCTGGCCTGTGACATGTTCTCTGGTGCTTCTGTACAAACTACTACATTACCAAATAGATATGTTACATTTTGTTTAAGGAAAGAGCCAATTGTGCAGCTGCATTGCAGGCGTATGAGAAGGAGACAATATGAGCTGGTCTCTTTTTTTAAATCTCAGTACTTCTTGTTTTCTTTTCCTTTGGAGTTTAATTTTAAAAATATTCTGTTAGGTTTAGTGCCAAATACCGACATGTTGCTTATTTGTGAAACCTTCACAGCTGGGGACTTTCCATGGGACATTCTGTTTGGAAAAAATGATGTAAATTGTAAACCATGTCTTAAAATGTCTTAAAATAACCGAGCCTGGGAAAACACATCCCTTGTCGAAGATAATACGGATGCTTGGAACTGTAACAGGTAGAAGCAGAAAATACATATTTGCACTGAAAGTTACAGCTATTTTTAAGGACAAAGGCTACGTTGCACAGCTAGAGTTTATTACTGAATAACAAAAGGGAAGAGCTGTGCTTGAAACAAATGGTTCAAATTTACTAATTATGAACAGCCAAGCTGGAACATATTTATCGATGAATGGCAGGCCGAACGTTTCTGATTTAATGGGAAATTGGTAAATAAACACATTACAATGAATTAATTGCCAAAGGAGGAGAAGGACCATTTCTCTTTATACATGTTTCAAAGGGGTAGCTGTGTTAGCCTCATTCTGCAAAACACACAAGAGGTCCTGTGGCACTCTTAAAGACTAACAAACTTATTTCTCACATGAGCATTCATGGGAGAAAATCCCACTTCATCGGACACTTTGAAGATGAGAGAACTTACAAAACGAGAGGAAAATAAATGCAGGGAAGTGTAAGTCATAGGATCAGGTCAGACTGTTACAGCAAATCAAAGCAGTTGTTAAGATTCAAACACTGGGAAACAGCAATATAGAGTCAAATTTGACTCTTTTCTCTTCGGGACTGTTTACAGACTTTGGATTTTTTTTTCTTATTACAACAGGCAATGTGACCTCATCTTCCTGTGTAGCCATTCCCCAGCGTTTGAATCTTAACAACTGCTTTGATTTGCTGTAACAGTCTGACCTGATCCTATGACTTATGCTTCCCTGCATTTATTTTCCTCCCATTTTGTAAGTTCCTCCATCTTCAAAGCATCTGATGAAGTGGGATTTTCTCCCATGAAAGCTCATGCAAAAATAAGTTTGTTAGTCTCTAAGTGCCACAGGACTCCTTGTTTGTTTTTTCTCTATATATACAGTTATCAGATAATTATATTAGTAAAAACCTGTAGATTTTCATGTTTTGCTTCTTGAAGGATTCCATAGTCCCTTACAAATGATAGGGTATTTATGAATTATTCATTTGGATTTGTTACAGTAACTCCTAACAGCCCAAGTCAAAGATCAGGACATCAAGCGTGTACTGAAATCAGTGTCAGAAATCAAAATGACTTAACTTAGTTTAAGGATAAATTCAATTGTTGAAGTCTATGGAATTTCATCGGAAATCTCACAGAGAAAGGTTTGTTCACAAGATTTCTGCTACTCTCTCCTTCCAGAACAAGAACAGGTAGTATTTTTTAGTATTTCAGGTCTCTCACTTGTCTGCTGAATTCAAAAGTGCAAATGCAATTGCAAAAACAGAAAATAACCAAAAGAGTTTTCTGAATATTTTAGATCTTCAAAGGCCTTCATTTCAGGGTGGTTTGCAGTTTTCAGAAATACTTCACTCATTGCTTTCTGCAGTATACTCTAGTGTGTGTGTGTGTGTGTGTGTGTGTGTGTGTGTGTGTGTGTGTGTTACCCTTTTCAGGCCAATGTGGTCTGTTGTACAAAACTCTGGCCTGGGAATCGGGATCTCTTGTGTTCTCACTCTGGTTGATATTTATGCTGTCAAGGGTTAAACTTAAGTAGAAAGTTGCTACATCTACTATAAGACACTGCAGAGCTTAACTTTCTCTTGTTTCATAGATATAGATAAAAACAAGTGCCAGCAGTTGAGCAAAACAATGCAGCAAGACATTAAAGTAGCACTGATATGTTTTGTTTTATTTCTTGCTGTTCATTAAATTAATGACACTCTGAAACCAGCTTCAGTCATTACTGAAATAGAGCAAGTCATTTACTTTCTCTGCCTCAGTTCCCCCATTTTTAATAATACCCCTTAGGAATGCAGGGAAAATTAGATAGTGTCAAGGTGGATAATATTTTTTTAAAGTGGGAATTTTAAAATTTAACTTAAATACAGGTTTATTTTTTAAAAGAACATTAAAAATGTAAAATTAAGTTTGAAATAGACAACATATGCGAAGGCCTAAAACTATCATCTATTAAAATCATTCAAATTAAACACCAGCCCAATGATAACAGAGTCAGAGTTATACAAAAACCTGTGTATTGACCAGGTCTATGTCAACATGACTGATCATAAATGCAAAGGATATTGAATGAGCCCAGACTAGATGGAAGAACTATCAGATTGTTGGTGTGATGGAATCCCAAGTTCATTCCTTCCTTTTCAGCATCTAAAACTGCACCGAAACAGAGCATGGGTACGGAAGTAAAATTGTGGCGGACAGGGTATTCAAAATCATCTTTCAGGGTCACTACTACTGCCCACTCAACTCAGCATCAGTCAAGTGGGATTTTAGCACATTCTCATTGATTCTGTCAGAAATCTGTAACAAGCTAGATGCTGAAAATGCAAGTAAGTTGCCAATAGGGCATTATTATCTAAGGGCAGAAACAAAAGAGTGGTGAATCTAGTTAGCTAGTAGATTGAGCCCTTGATTAGGGTTAGAAAGGACTGCCGTCTAGCCTAATCCCCTGCCAAGGTGAGGGATTTGTTGTGGTTGAACCATCCAAGACAGATGGCTGTCCAGCCTCCTATTGAAAACATCCAGTGAAAGAGCTTCCACAATCTCCCTAGGCAATCTGTTCCATTGTCCAAATGTTCTTATAGTTAGGAAGTTTTTCCTGGCATTTAATCTAAATCTGCTATACTGCAGTTTGAACCTATTGTTTCTTGTCCTGCCCTCCGTGGCAAAAGAGGAAAAAAATTCTGCATCTTTTTTTATGGGAGCTGTTCATGTATCTGTAGATTGATATCATGTCTCCACTTAATCTCCTATTTTCCAAATTAAACATACCCATTTCCTTTAGCCATTGCTCATACAGTTTATGTTCCATCCCTGTGATCATCTTTGTTGCTTGCCTCTGGATCCTGTCCAATTTCTATGGCAGAAGCCTTACTGATGTCCAGGTATATTATTTCTACCACATTCTCTCTATCTCAAAACCAGTTACCCTGTCAGAGAAGGAATCAGACTGGTTTGGCATGATTTGTTCTTGATAAATCCATGCTGGCTGCTAATGATAACCCCTTCATACTCCAGCAGTTGGAAGTACAGGGGTGAGGTCTAGAGCAGTGGTTCTCAACCATTACTGTGTCACCACACAGTGGTAAGTGTGTCTTGGAGAGCCAGGAAGATGGCTGGATTTGGCCTGTGGCTGGTGTGTCCTGTAAGGTTGTGACCTACAAAAAGAATGAGAACCATTAGTCTAGACTTTGATGGTAGGATCATTAGTAAGTTTTTTTCACTCTTGTTTTATCCATTTGAGGGTATTTTTGTTCTGTTCATGGTATTTAGATATGCTCCAGTCACTGAGCTTCAGGCTGTGTCCTGTATACTCCAGACCTCTGCCAGTGAGCTAACCTCACGTTAGCTGTCTGAAGTGCTTGGAGGAAGCAGTGTGAAGGCAGTGCTAGATGTGCAGGGAGTTCATGACTAGGATGAGAAAGAATAGAGAGGCAAGGCTGAAATTCCTGCTGATGGAAGAGCATTGAGGTCACCATTGGAGGTGCCCCAGTCCAAACCCTACAGCTTCAACAGAATACTGGCACCATTTTCCCTTACATGCACTGAGGAAGAAATATAAAGCAGCCATGGGATGGTCTCCATCCGCTATGCCTGGGAAGAGGGTCAAAAAGGTGCTGAGTAGAGAGCACGGGAAACCAAGCTCTCCTCCTCCAAATTGGTGGATTAGTTGACACAATCAAATCCAAATCCACAAGATCACTGTCAAGCCTAGGGCCAGAAGCAATTCTGCCAATGTCTTTCCTTCTGCAATATGGCACAATCTTGACAGCAAGTACCCTGGAGGCATTTGGAGCAGCAAGAAACCTGTTCTATCTCTTGGTGCTGGTGTCTTCTTCCTTGGCGGGTTCTGGTTCCTCAGCACCATGGCTACTTCTGCTATTGCTTCAACCTCCAGTACTGGCATGCTGATTTCCCCAAAAGGCAGTGCCTTAATACCATTCAAAGGGAGCATTGCTTCAATGGCATTGCCCTGTTCATCACCAGGCTCCAGCACCAGTCCCTGATAATTGGGTGAGCCCCACCATGGTCAGATGAGAGAATCCCATCCTTATCATCATGCTCAGAGATGAAATCTCATGTTTCACCATCCTGAAGCAGGAATGACTGGCCTCTGCCCAACTCCTCTGTTTCCACCTACCCTTGTGAGTAGAACTTGCCCTGGGATTATGGTTGGGGCAACAGGGCCCTGTCCTGTATCAGTAGCCATTTCCAAACCCCTGGCGGTTGCTCCCAGCTCTTCCCTCCACTTTACGTGAGCTTCTTTTAGGAGCAGTGAGCTTAGGCACCAAGTGGCTCCATCCCTGGAGCCCAGTACTGGGATACTGAGCATCAAGAGAAGGTTGCCAAACAAAAGCTGGTAGAAAAGATTCTCTCCCTTCCAGTCCTGGCTTCCTCTTCACCCTTGCCAGATAAGGCACTTCCATCTGGCACAACTTCATTGCCTCCTGATAATTTAAGAGTTCATCAGAAGTGGTCAAAGAGAGTGGCTGCACACTTAGGTGTACAAGACAAAGCGGTCATGGAGTCTTCACATTGTCTGGATGGCATTTTGTGATTGGTGAGTGTCTCCGAGGTAGCTCTGCCCATAAGCAAGGTGATACTAGAGCTGATAAAGCCTTTGTGGCAGACTCCATCCTCTTACCTCCCATCTCTAAGGGTATGTCCACACAGGGCTTTTATTTCGAAACAACACTGGTTGTATTGAAATAAAAGTCCCTATGTCCACATGACATTTTCTTGTTTCGAAAGGAGGGAGCTCCTCATTTCTAAATAAGAGCCCTCCTTTCGAAACAGCTTAAACCACTTTGCTTTCGAAAGGAGGGTTATTTCAAAACCAGTTGTTTTGAAATAAGCCGTTTGGACATGTTGTTTCAAAACAATCCTTGTTTTGAAATAACACAGACCTTCCTCCCAGGGTGCATAGCACCCTGGGGGTAAGGTCCCAACCTGGCCAGGGTGCTGAGTGGGGTGCAGGGGGTTGGAGGGTGCGCCACCCGGCTCTCCCCCTGGAAGCAGGGGAGGATGGGAGCCTCAGCCCCCCTCCCCCTCCTACCACGTATGACGTGAAAGTACATATTATATACCTTGGACATTAGAAGAGCCTTGGATTTACCCTGGACAGAACCAGTCAATTTAATAAATGCTCCCAGCTGCTCATGGCTGTGACAGACAGTAAAAGGTCTATCGGTCTCCACCCAGCAAATTTCTTCCTGGATCCTATCCCACATACGTATGTGCTATGATCTGGCTAATGTTGCTCCGCCTGGCAGAGCACTCATTTCAGTGAGGTCACATTTGGGCTTGGCAGCATTTCTGGAATAAGTTCCAATTGCAGACACTTGTAGAAATGCACCCCACTCCTGGACCCACACGTTTGTCTTCCTCTATGCTATGGCTCAAGACTCCAGAGATTGTGCTAGGGTCAGATGAGTTGATCTCCAGTCTTTATTGGAATAAATGCCAATCCCACCTCCTCTCTTACAGCTTGAGTGTCACCAAAAGCGGAATACACCTGTGTATCACTTGAAGAAAAAATGATTACTAACCTATCTGATTGTATTATTCTTTGTGACGTGTTGCACATATTCATTCCATGACCTGCCCTCCTACCCCTCTTCACTGGAGTTAAGGCAAGAAAGAGCTGAGGGGAGTAGGGATGACACTACCTTTCTTATCTGAACACAGTAGCACATGGCAGCAAAGGGAATTTGAGCCATCCAATGGGTAATGCTGAGGGGAAAAGTTTCCAATGGCCGTGCAGTGGGCACACTTAACACCAAGAGTGGAATGGACAAGTTAGTTTTTAATGTAAAACATGTTTTGATCACCTGATGATAAACTTTTGTGTATCTAGCACATTTAAGGTAGCTTTATTAAAAATATAAATCCTGGTTTTGTGCATTTTTATTTTAATTTGAATTTCTATCCAAATAGATCTTGGCAGATACCACAAATGAAAAAATCACTCTAATAAATAAGAATGCATAATTCATCATTTTCTAACATAATAAAAATGTAAAAGTTAAGGACCTAAACAAATATAAATTAAGCTATATGATTGTTTAAATAAAATATGTATAGATATAATGTATCTTCCTGGTTAGCAAAAGCAGCACCAAATTTAGTGCAACGTCTATATTTAGTTGCAGTTCAACATGTTTTAATGATTACAAACTGGTAAAAATCAACTTTCTTTAGGAAAATAACTAAAATGTACAAATTCAATATACAGATTATTTAATTGACAGTTTGTTGCTTTCTAATTTAAATATTACTAAAATCAGTAATTTAAATATTTTTAAATCAATCTAGTCTCAACTGTAGGCTCTTTCAGTGAATAATACATAAGTGCAAACTATTGTTTTTACATGACTAAGTATCTATATATTTAGAAATATGATATGTATTATTATTATTCAGTCATTATCTGTACTTCATTGGTGCCCTAAAGTCCTAATCAGAGTCAGGGCCCAGTTTTGCTAGGTTCAGTACAAAGAGAGGAGCGTATGGTAAATGCCTGCCCCAAATAGTTCGGAATCTCATTTGAGCACTAAACCTTTATAATCCCAAATAAGGGTCAAAAGAAATTTAGGATCCTAATTTTTATATTTAAATATCAAAGTCCATGCACCTAGTTCAGTATGTGGTTGCCAAATTGTCAGTTAGAAGCTTGGAATAGATATTTTGATACTTTTGTGTGTGTCTGAACATTCAAAGGTGAATTCAGGCACACAATTCGGAAACCCAAATTACTGGATGTTGGTAAGTTATAGGTAAGGTATTTGAGGCATTTTTTTCCTCTAATGATTACCTGGATTCTGTTTTAGCAACAAAAAGCCTTCCTTCTCATAGGAAAGGCACATTCATCCCTCTGTTTAATCTTAGATGTGAATCCAAAATCTTTTTTCAGTTGCACTCATGTAAATGAAGATAGTGGGTAGAGTCAGCCTGGATTTGCATGGTGTTACGGTGTGAGGAGAGGACTCGCTATCTTTACATATGCTATGCTGTGCTTTTCACTAAGATGGTGGCAAATTTCGAGGAAGCCACAGAAGACATATATAGCACTGAGAAACGGTTACAGTCAGCTATTACTTCTGTTGTTCATGCCCCAGGAATTTCCCCTCATGCAGTGCTAGTTATGTGACTAAGACATTTCTTCAGACTAATCCATGCTGTAATGGAGTAAATGAAAACAAGCCTTCTTTCATAGAGGCCAAAACATTTTGCATAATTTTTTTCCAGAACATGAAGATGAACAAATTATAAGTAAATTAAAAGTCTATGTAAGTAAATATAGATGTACACACACACACCCAAATATCCTCAGGCTCAGAATTACTAACTCTTCTTGCTCTATAGCTGGGATGGGTGTGGAAACCACATCCGTGACTCTAGTATATCTGGACCCCTATTTCTGCTGCATAGAGACTTGAATATAGAAGAGTGTTGGAGTCTTCTGAGAGAATGGCAGACTTTAATGATGGCAAAAACCTATGATTTCATCTCCATCATCTCCTACCAGAGCAGGAATTTACAAATAATTTGTTCAGCTGTATGTCTTAGGAAATTGGCTTCCTTCTTTGAAAATTGTTCCACAGTCTAATGGATTTTATCATCATGAATTTCTCACTGCTATTCAGCTGAAAATTTCCTTTGAAAAATAATTTATTTATATTCTAGCAGTGCCAAGACACTCCACCTAAGCTCATGCTCAGTGCTTTACAGAAACTGAGCAGTTAGCTCAAGTTCTCACTTGAGTCCAACCCTAGCTTGAGAACATTCCCATCCACTCACACAATTCTTTAGCTCGAGTGAGGGGGCACTTTAAACTCAAGCTACCTAGCCAATGTGGGGTGTAGGATGAAAGTCAAGAGCTGTTGAAGCTCAAACTAGTAACGCAGTGAAGGTGCAACTGCTCACGTTCCAACAACTCATCAGCAACTAACACAATTCCTCTGGGCTGCTAAACCCTCTCTGTGTAAGTTGAGTGGTGGTGTGAAGTGTGGCTGCACTTGCTAGCTCACGTGCCTCGCTTTGCGTGTGCGTAACTCCAGCTAATGATTGCAGTGGAGACAACCCTAGAGAGAGAGAGAGACAGTCCCTGCCTTGAAGATCTGGCTTCACCAGGAGGAGAGCCAAGCAGACCTACATCAGAATGTCCTATACCCAGTGATTAGAGCAGCTATCCCAGAGAGAAAGTTTTTAAGGGTGACATCTCCACCTCTTGGGGTGTGTGTCTTGCAAGAACAGCTTAGAAACCAAAGCTGCCCTGGCTTCCTGGCTGTGGATCAGAGGATGCCTCCCTGCACTCTAGATATAGGTGTGTGGCAAGCTGTAAGATGCATTCTTCATGTCAGTAGCTCCCGTTGGCCAGCTAGGGGCTTGTCTTCATGTACAGCACTGCAGCTTCAGTGAAGACAGGAAGGTTGTGCCTGGGGGTCAGATTGATATGACCATGTTGCTGTGGTGGAGGTGTGTGGATTTTTCACATCCCTGATGTGTTTAGTTATACTGATATGAGTTTGTAGTGGAGAGCGGGCCAAGGTAGCTCTGCATGCTGGCTTCTGTAGATCCTGTTCTTAGGTGCCTGTCGCTCCCCATTCATTGTTCAGGGTGCCTAGGCACCGAACACTGGCATTGGGGATCCCAGTGTTGTTCTGGCAATTTTCCAGGTGATATAAAAGCTAGCAATATCTAAGTCCGGGTGTGGACCCCAGCCTTAGCGTCTAAATAGATCAGACTAACAAAGCCAAAGTAGTTATCCTCATTTTGCAGGTGGAGCTCTCAAAACCAGAGATTATGCAATTTACACAAACTCAGCTGCCTTAATCTCAGGAATTCCTTCGTTTTGCCACTCCTCTTTCTCACTCCTTATGCCACCTTAATCATTTCTTCTCCTTTCTTGGAATTTACAACATGTAAATACTAGCATGTCTGTGTGTGGCCCTCTTATAGCTATGGATGATGGGAGGTAGGCGTGGAAAAAAAGAGACAATTTTACTGCAGCCCCAAGTTCAGGGTGGCCCCAAATGTCTACAGCATTTGTGAAAATGAAGTGAAATAGGAGAAGGTGGGGCCCCAGCCATCTTTAGGCTTCAAACTAACATACTTGTTAGCCACAACCCTGACTTGGTGGTGGGTAGGAGTCATACCACCCCAGTGAAAACACCCAGCAGATATTTTACTGCAGGAAGGAGGGAAGGAGCTGACCTTGTTGTGGTTTCCCTAGCTGTACAATAGAGGTGATGATGACAATCTCCTCTGTCAAGTTCTTTGAGAGCTACAGAAAAAAAGGACTAAGTAGCATTATTGTGAGTTTCTGTGTGGAAGGTACATCAGGGAAAGGATCACTTGGGACCTCTAACCCAACCACATAGCTACACTCCAGCTATGTACTCATTCTGTTCTCAAAAACACTAGTCACTCTGGTGTCAGACAGCACCGCCTGCTGTCAATTGCCATTCAAGTAGCAGGCTGTGATGTAGAAATGAACAACAGATGTTTCATGGGCTGAGACTTTTCAGCCAATCTCAGTTTCAGGATAACCCCATGCTTACTCAGGGGAGGGGTATTTCTCTGTTCCCTGTAGCACATTCTGATTCATGCACCCCCACTAGTTTGGAGCATCTGCAGTGGTTACATACCGCAGTCAAAAAAGAGAAAGCTTGAAGTAATGCAGTTTGAGGTGTGATCTGCCGGTGTGGACAGCAGAGCTGCTGGGGGTATCTCCGGCACTCTCAATGTACATATGCCTGGAAAGCTGTAAATATGATGAAGCCTACAGTAAGTGTTGCCATTCAAACCACAAGCAACAGCACAACCACCGGCTTCTTCCATGCACCCCAGTAAGGTCCTTTTCTCCTATCTGAGATGTAATGGGATACAGCAGTTGCTCATCTAAAGCAAGGGTTCTCAGCGGTCTTCCAGTGGGTAAACCAGCTCATACATTTCTGGAACTGGAAAGGACCATGAAAGGTCTTCGAGTCCAGTCCTCTGCACTCATGGCAGGACCAAGTACCCTGACAGGTGCTTGTCTAACCTGCTCTTAAAAACTTCCAATTATGGAGATTCCACAACCTCCCTAAACAACTTATTCTAGCAATTAATCACCCTGGCAGTGAGGAATTTTTTTTCCTAATGTCCAACCTAGGCATCATCTAGGTATTTGCTAGTGCTTTTTATGTAACCTCTTGTAGAACTAGGCAAAGTCAGTACAAAATAAAATTGCCTGCAGACAATGAGTTCTGTATACTGCTGTATATATTATACACTGGAATGTAAGTATTATGTTTATTTTCCAGTTGATTGATTGTTTGTTTATGATTAAATGGTAAAAATGAGAACTTAAGCAATTTCCCATTAACTGAGTGCTGTTAGACTTTTGTACTTTTCTGTCTGGCTGTGTTAGTGAGTATTTTTTAAGCAGGGTGAAACTTAGGGTAGGCAAGACAAATCAGACTCCTGAAAGGGGTACAGTGGTCTGGAAAAGTTGAGCACCACTGATGTAGATGCTTTTTACACCATCAGTCGCATGAGGTGAGCACAAAATTCCCATGTGTCTTTTGCAGCAGTGTTGTATTTACATAATTTGCTTAAAAATATTGGTTCTTGAGACTCTAAATGACACATAAGAACATAACTAGTAGCTACAAGAGTAGTGACAAATTCAGGCTGCTGAGTTTCTGAGGAATCACGTGTGTGTGCTGTATAACTGCATGCTACTCCTTAAATGCACATCAGTATAGCAAAATTCAGTCAATCCAGTGGTTCTCAACATTTGGGCCACTAGTGGCCCAATCAGCTCAAAGCTGGAGCCCGTGTGATGTTCTCAGGTCCTTACAGTGTGTGTGTGTGTGTGTGTGTGTGTGTGTGTGTGTGTGTGTGTGTG
>ML682063.1:7507023-7751249 GCA_007922195.1 Podocnemis expansa
ACCCCTGCTCCTGCCAGGGGGGTGGCTGGGGTATCCCTGGCCACGCCCCTGGAATCCCTGGTGCCCCTGCTCCTGCCTGGGGCGTGGCCAGGGACACCCCGGCCACGCCCCCAGCAGGAGCGGGGGCGCCGGGGATTCTGGGGGCCAGCGCTCACTCCGCCCCGGCAGCAGCGGGCTCCAGCCGCGCGCCGGGGACCACGCCGCCAGGTTTGGGGGCAGGGGGGGCTTTAAAGCCCCTGGGGTGAGGCGCCCCGCTGTGCCTCACCTGGTGTGTGACTGCAGTCCCCTCCCCAAGCGAAATAGCAGGTCCACAGTGTGGACCTGCTATTTCGCTCCCTTATTTCAAGGACAAAGTTTTTGTCCTTTGAAATAAGGTGTTTCGAAATAAAAAGTTATTTTGAAACAGCTTGTTTTGAAACAAGCCTGCCCTGTGTGAACATAGCCAAAAAGTAACAGCAAAATTTTTAAGTACCTCAGAAGCAGGAAGTCTGCTAAATAACTAGGGGGTCCATTGAACAATTGAGGTGCTACAGGAGCACTCAAGGAAGACAAGGCTATTGTGGAGAAACGAAATGAATTCTTTGCATTGGTCTTCACAGCTGAGGTTGTGAGGGAAATTTCAAAGCATGAGCCATTTTTTTGGGGTGACAAATCTGAGCAGCTGTCCCAAACAGAGGTGTCATTAGAGGAGGTTTTGGAACACATTGATAAATTAAATTATGATATGTCACCAGGGCCAGATAGTATCTACCCAAGAGTATGGAAGGAATTCAAATGTGACATTGTAGACCTTCTACCTGTGCTGTAAAACCTGTCATTTAAATCAACTTCTTTACCAGATGACTGGAGGATAGATAGCATGACTTGGGTTTTTATAAAAGGCTCCAGAGGAGATCCTGGCAATTATAGGCTGGTGAACTCAACTTCAGTACTGGCCAAATTGGTTGAAACAATAGTGAGGAATAGAATTATCAGACACATAGATGAATATGTGTTGTTGGGGAATAGTCAACATGGGTTTTGTAAAAGGAAATCATGCCTCATCAATCTACTAGAATTCTTGGCCGGGGGGGGCGGGATCAGTGAGCAGGTTGGTGAATGTAATCCAGATATAGCGCATTTAAATTGTTGAAGGTCTCCCCTTAGCCTGGGGCCCTGGGTTTCAACCCCTGCATTAATCCAGCCCTAGCCATTGTAATCAGTGGAATTTAAGCATGTGCCTTGCTGGATAGGATGTGCTTAAGCACGTACTAAATGCTTTACTGAACTGAAGCTTTAATGAGAAAAGTGTCATGTGATTCTGCTCAAGTGGCTAATAAGACAGGCTATGTCTACACTATAGGGCTTAGTTAAGTCAACTTAATAAAGTCTACTTAAAGTCAACTTTATTGCAGGAAGCCCTTAAGTCAGCTTAATAAATGTCAAATGTGGCCAGGATTTTGCTTAAAGTGACTTAAGCCTCCTTAAATTGACTTAAGCCCATAGTGTAGACGTACGCATAGAATACAGTACTTTGGCTGCCTATGGAAGTTCAGGCCTACGTGCAGTATATTTTGTATATTTCTTTTGATGCTGACTCTATCATTGTTTCTTTCAAAACCAGATGAATGAAGTTCTTCAAATGTCTATGCTGTGTTCACACAGCACTCTTGTTTTGAAACAACAGAGGTTGTTTCGAAGTAAGAAATACCCTGTTCACATGATGCACGGTTGTTTCGAAACAATGGCACCCGTTGTTTCAAAACAATGGCGTTGTTTTGAAACAACTTAAACCCCATGTGGGGTCGAAACAATGTTGTTTTGAAACAATGCCATCCAAACATGTTCTTTCGAAACAACAGTGACTTGTTTCGAAATAACTGTTGTCTGAAACTATTTTGCTTTGAGCTTTTTTCCTTAATTTGAATTAACAAGCTGTTAATTTGAATTAAGTTATTTTGAAATAAGGCATTATTTCGATACAAGTTGTTTCGACACAACTTGTATCAAAATAATGCCTGTGTCTGAACACAGCCTTTGATTTGGATTATCATTGTTATAGACTCTAAGTAAGGTGTGTGAGCACACGGCCTTCCATTGCATCTGATGATGTGGGCTGCAGCCCATGGAAGCTTATGCCCAAAGAAATGTGTTAATCTTTAAGGTGCCACAGGACTTTTTGCTGTGTTCAGACTAATACAGCTACACTTCTGGAACTTGCCTACCCAAACTTCTCCAGTTGGCACACTTGAGTCAATTTCTTCAAAGATACTGAATAGTCCATATTCATAAGGCTATCTGATCCTCTTTACAAGCTTCAAAGTATATTTGACACCAATGCAGCTTTTGGGAAGATGGAATACCATCTGCAAATTTGTTGATTTTGTGATGTGAACAATTATGTTGTGTTTGCCAAGGTGTGTTAGAAGTTGCATCTTGATCATCAGTATTTTATGATCTCCTGACTTTTAATCCCTCAGAATTAGATTATGATATCTTCTAGTAAATGGCTTCTCTTATTTGTCTTGTTAACTTTCAGAATTAAGGGCAACAGTGTCTTGATGGCATTCCCACATGACTTTCTGACTGATTGCATGAGATTTTGTGGCCAGACAATTGCTTTGTAGGCCATGCCAAGTCAACTGCATATTTAAATGTTTGAAAACAAATTTTCAGAAAAGGTAAGATTGGTTATTTATGTTTGTGCTTTAAAAAAGAAACCTTTCATACGTTTTCTTATGGTCCTTTTTAGCTCAAAGGTGGCTTATTATTTCCCCCGTCCCTCTCTAACTGTAAAGGAACTCAACACAAAACAAATAGTGAATTCGAGTGAGAGCGAAAATCTGGGAGAACTGAATTTAATTGTGCTATTTTGTTGTTGTTGATTACTAAGGCCCATTTCTGCTGCTTTTTCCACCAGTATTAATGGACCACAATGATTCTCATGAGAATTATTTTAATTAGATTGCAGCTGAAGCAACAGCTGTGCATACTTGTATGTATGTGTGAGTGGTTGTTTAAAACTTGTAGAGTGCATAGGATCCTTTGAGTCTAGTGCTGACATAGACTTGCTGCATATATTAAATATTCAGGAGAAGATCATAGCTAGACTTTTACTACCTTGTTTGGGTAACCCAAATATTGGCTGTGTGAGGTGATATTTATTTCATAAGCTATGCAGCTAAGGAAGACAAGATATTTCCAAGAGTTTACCTAGTAGAAAGACAAATTGATCTGTGCAGTCATAACTGGGGATGTCATTGATGATTGATACTGTTAACTTCTAAGAACAACTGACAGGTTCTTTTATTTTGGCCAGGAAGACCTTGTGTGCATGTTCACACCAGAGCTGTTAAGGAGACTTGTGTGGGTTTTGCCTCCCAAGAGCATTGTGAAAAACCTTTGCAATCAGTTGCATGTTTTCCTAGGAAAGATGGAATGAGTCCGGTGGTTGTAGCTGAAGTTCGTGCAGCCTGAGGTGGCGTGCCAAGCTGCCAAAACCTGAGTGAGGTGGCAAGGTGCACGTCAGAGCTGTGGGAGTAGCATACACAGACTAAAACTGCAGAGAGTCACGAAGCAACCCTGTGGAACAGAACACCTGTGTTTCAGCTTTTCTCTGTCCTCCCCTCTGTATGCCGCTTGCGTGCCTCAGAGTGCATCTGTGGTTTTTCTGTTATTAATTAGTTGTTTTACAGGATCCCAGAAGCTTCAATCAGAGGAGGGCCTCATTGTGCTGGGCACTGGGTGTGCACATAATCAAAGACAGTCCCTATACTGAATTATTTATATCCTAAAGTAAAGCAAGAAACGGACTGCAACAAATGGAGTGACTGGGAGAAGAGGTGGCAGCGTCTCAAGCCTGGTCTGTACTTACTGGGAAATTTGGTGGCAGTTCATGGGAGTTATGCAAGCTATGCAGAGTAGCTGTCTTAATATCCATTGACTTCTTAAATCCTCTTCTACACAACTACTTCACTGCACTGCACCAATGGGAAATGCTTTCCTGTCAATGTAGTGTTATGCCAGCCACTGAGGTAGCCTTACTAAATTAACCTCCAGGGCTTCTGGGTTTGATTGAGCGTGTCTTTACAGATGCTTAATCAAACTTGAAAAATTGAACCTCCATTGTCAGTGGTGCTATGCTGGCAATGTACATATAGTCTCAGTAACAAGAACATCTTTGTATGAAACAACTACATGTCCAATTGGCAGGTTTCAATTCTTTATTTCTCACTAAACATGAGATATTAAGGATAACAGTAATGCCTGCTGACCATGTGCCTCATTGTTATATTTTGTATAAGCACCACCACAGAAGTGGGATTTGAGGAAAGATTTGGAGGACAGGGTAGTGGCTTTGTGGATTAGTATGGGGATGGTGTACCCCATGGATGGACAGCATGGAAAACCCATTGCAGGTGTATTTGGAAGGACTTTGTTGTTATTATGTGTTTTTGTGAAAGACCATCTCTTTAGTCAGGGGCGTTGCTGGCTGGGGGAGGGACCCGGGGCACGGGCCCAGGCCCCGCCCCTGGCCTGCATGCCCCGCCCCTGGCCAGGGACAGGGACAGGTGCCGCTACACCGCCGTGGGCAGCCAGGCCCCACATCCCTGGCAGGAGACGGGGCCACCGCAGCTGCCAGCAGCCAGGCCCCGGATCCCTGACTGGGGACGGGGCCACCACGGCCACCAGTGGCTGGGCCCCAGATCTCCAGCCCAATTGGGCCAGAGATCCTGGGCTCTGGTGCCAGGGTTTGGGGCACGTGCCCCAGAGTGCCTAGCGCCAGTGACGCCCCTGCCTTTAGCATGTTTGTAAGGAGGCTAAAGAACTCTACAAGAAGAGAAATAAGTACACCTAGCAATGAAATGCAACTGTGTCTGGAGCAGAACACAATCACGGGAAACAGCAACACAGTCTAGCAGTTTAGGGGTGGAAAGTGATGGACACTATTCATCACATTTAAATGAGAGAGGGGATTTAGACTAGACATCAGCATAAACAGCCACCTTGGAAGTTGGCCAGGACACGACTGGAAAAGCCATGTGAGAAGCACAATGGGATGATTAATTGCTACAAGAAATCAAGACTTCAGCATTCTGTCCCCACTGTCAGATCCCCCAACAGCCAGTATCTTTCAATACTACTGATCAATAATGCTGGTACTAGTTCCAAGAGGCAGCTGTGTTAGTCTAGTCCAGCAAGATAAAAAAGGAGCCCTGTGGCACTTTTAAAGACTAACAAATCAGTTTATCACATGAGCTTACATGGGAGAAAGTGCTACTTCATCAGACGCTTGAAGGTGGGGTACTTAGAGGTTACTGCTACTAGTTTCAGCTTGGGTTATCACATCTAATTGCCTACCAGCATCAATCCTGATTAGAGTGAGAGCTGTTGCTAACATAGTCCTGCAGTTTACTTGTGGCTCCTGCTGACTCTACTATAATAAGGTACTTAAATTATTCTGCAAAACAAACAAGGAGTCCTATGGCACTTTTAAAGACTGACGAAATGAGGTTTTCTCCAACGAAAGTTCATGTGATAAATAAATCTGTTAGTCTTTAAAAGTGTCACAGGTCTCCTTGTTTGTTTTGCTGAACTAGATGAAGACAGCCACCCCTTTGGGTCTAAATTTTTCTGCATTTCATAGATCAGTCAATCATCCTTCTCCAGTGAAATCATATTACACAAGGACAGGGGTGTATTCTCTCCTGTAGTGCTGAAATCTAAAAAAAAAAAAAAATTTTTTCTTACCTCCATTAAGTAAATTAGTCAGTCTTTAAAAGTGCCACAGGGACTCCTTGTTGGTTTGCTGAACTAGCCTAACACAGCTACCCCTTTGGAACTGGTTTGAAACGATTCCACTATATTCCAAACGGCACAAATCCCTGCTTAAGGTTTATGCATAGTATCACCTACATGATAGTTTATTTGAATGGATTTATTACTGTACTTAACATTCCCCTCACAAGCTGTGTAATGAATACTCAAGGAACATATTTTATACAGATTCAGGGCGGGGCAGGATTTAAGGATTTCAGAGTCTGAATCTGCTTTCTGTGCAACACAGCATGCATCTGAAGGAGGAATTTTCTTCCTTGTGATTCAGGAACCAATTAGGTATGAAAGATAATATGTTACTTCTGCTGAAAAAGAATGTGCTACATGAGAAGTTTGGCCGGGTGAGTAAGGCACTGGATTTGGATTTGAGATAAGGGTCGTTTCCGGGCTCTGCATAGACTTTTTGTGATGTTACTAGCTGTCTAGGTCAGTGCCCTTGCAACCTGGTGTAGCACTGCAGGGCGCCAGGCCTTAACATCTCCCAACAGAGGCAGCAATAGGCTCACTTTAATAGCCCCAAGCCAAAAAAAATGGCAGCGGATACTACCAAACTAGTATGTCGCACTATAATACAGTTTCAGGACTGCAACAATTTTAACAAACACTTCTTGATGTCCTCACTGCAGGACCCTGGTTGGTTCTGAGCTCCACAAAATAAAATCTTTGGCAAGACTGCTCTCCTGGAGCCTGAGAGGAAAAGAGTCATCCCCACATGGCTTCCACTCTCCTCTCTCCTGCTCAGCTCCTGTTCCTGTTTAAATAAACCAGTCTGCCTTTTAAAGGAGCAGTTCTCACCTTCACATGCCTACGTGTCTTGGAGAAATCACTCAATTTCTTTGTGCCTCCATTCCCTATCTGTGGAATTGAGATGATAAGCCTTTTCTCTAGTATCTGTCTAGCCTGTAACCTCTTCAGGACTGGGGCACTCTCTTCTGGACACTGGTAGGTTGCTAATGCAATGGGCCTGCGATCTTAGCAGGGTCTCAAAGAGTGTTGTAAACCAAATAATGTTACACCACTAGATCCATAGTCAGTGGCCAGCCCGTGTAGGAGGATATATCTTGTCTTGCTCCTAAGTAAGAATTGAACTGAGCAGTGCTTCTGACTCTAATGGCACCCTTATCTAGTCTTGCTCAGCCAGAGAAAGAATTGACTGTTTTTTGTTTCTGAAGATGACTGGGACAGCAGAAGATGGACTAGGGTTGGGAAAGTCCCAGAGGATTGCCTATGCCTCATCCCCACAAAAGGTTTTCATAGAGAGGGTGTGGTTCTGATCTCTTTTTAAAGCCATGGCAATCATGAGCGACTTACTTGAAGTCGACGGAGTTGCACTGGGATGAGAAGAGAATCATGCTTAGAAATGGGACCAGACTTTGAATAAGTCCATACCATGATAAAAGACCTGTGACCCAGCTGCAGCTGGCCCAGTTCTGCTGATTTGAGTTCGCAAGACTTGGGCTGTGGGGCTATAATAGTGCAGTGTGGAAATTCAGAGGCCCTCAGAGCCCAGGCTTCAGCCTCAGCCCAAACAACTACACAGCAGCTTTCAGCCCTGTAGCTCTAGCCCTGTGAGTCTTGAGTCATCTGACCTGGGATCTTAGACTTGGTGCCATGGATTTTTTATTACAGTGTAGATGTATCCTTAGTGTCAGTTCTAACTGGAGTAGTGCATCACCAGATATTACATACCTGCGAATCAACCAACCAGGTGAGTATGAAAATCCATAAAAATTATAACCTGAACTATTAGTCACGGCTACAAAGAATGAAAAGCTGACAAGCCACAGGCCATCCTAGGCAGAGCTAGTTCACATCTGAGTAGCTCCATATGGTGAAACTCAGAGGAGAAGTGAGGCCAAGAGACAGAATGAGACATGCAGCCACAGTGGGGGATAAAAGGGAGCATGTTTCCAATATGTCACCAGTCAGAAATCTCCCGGGTTACAGAGATGATGCCTAATGATGAGACAGAGGGAGAGAGGTTGAAACAGAAGTAGTTTCATATTCTGGTATGTTTATTTTTGTGAGTGGATTGAAGGAGATCATTGAATAGGAATTTCCTGGTCAGATCATCACTATTAATTTACTCTTGGTTTTGATGTAGTTATTATTTACAACTTATGTAGCACCATTGATATGCATTGCACTTTCATCATACAGGTCTCGGGAGGAGGATGGTCTGGTGGACAAGGCACTGAACCGGAACTTAGGAGACTTGGGTTAAGTTCCTGATTCTGCCACAGAATTGCTGTGTAAATCTGGGCAAATCACTTAATCTGTGTCTGCACATCCAATTCCCCATCTGCAAATGTAGATGATGGTCTCTGTCCTTTGCCTTGGCTATTACATTGTAATCTCTTCAGGCCAATGTGAATCTGTTGACCTCAAGGTATGCTGTAATTCCTACCAGTTCTCTCACATTTTTGAGAAAGTTTGGGTTCAGGTGGGTTAAATGTCCTACTGGAGAGAGGTAAGACAGTCCATAGGGTGGTTTGGTGGATGAGTTTATTACTGAGATAGAGTCAGAATGCATCTTTTTTGTATTATTTGTACTTCGCAGGTACCTAGATCTAAAGTGGGCAGACAAATGGCATGCTCTGATTCCTACGTTTTAGCAGGGAACTGGTGTTGGTTTGTTTCCCACCAAAATTTGTTGGTAGGCTGATCTAACCCACCTCCAATTTTAGCAACTAGAGAAGCAGGAACTGAAATATCTTCTTTTATCTCACTCCTCCCTCTGCGACTGAAAAGTCTACATTCTGTGGCTGAAATGTCCCACAATGCTCTGGACTATTCCCATTTCTGTATAAGTCATATGGAGCCACACTGGATGATTGAAGATGAGTCGATGGAGTTAGTCTAATTTACAGCAGTGGAGAATCTGGCCCTTTGCATTTAAAGCCGGACAGAGACAGGGAAGCGCCATACCTATATCCAAACAGTGTGGTTCCAATTTAAGCTTTCAGTGAAGGTTTGAGATAGTTTTGTCTGAGCCAGCTAGCTAGTCCCTAACGTTCCTCTGTTATCTGCCTGGGGAGATGTCTGGATGTGGCTTGTGGTGTGGGGACCTGGTATGTCCTGTAGGGTCATGATATGCCACCAAGTGTGTCACAACCTGCAAAAGGTTGAGAACCACTGCTTTAATCACTGGTCAAAGTGAGCTACTCCTTCTTCTCCAACCATTTAGTAAATTGAGCTCATTAAAAATGACTAGAAACAATATGTTTTGGCTTGAACGATGTGTTCATTTGACCTGAAAGGCCTTCAGCTAAGATATGGGAGACCCAGCTTCAAGGTCTGCTTGAATAATTATTTAATTATTCCTAAAAGACTGCAGTATGCCTGTCCACCCCGTCACCTTATAGAAATATAAATAGGTCTTCTGTTTCCCTCACTTTGTTAGTGGTACAGCTCATCTTATTATAACGGCTCATTCCATTAGAATGAAAATAGAGTGCTGTGTACACATTTATGATCATGTATAGATGAGATTCAGTTCCATGTGCAAAGGTGAGAAAAATGAGAAATTTCTGTGTTCTGATTGGGCAGTTCTGGGCTACTTTAAGGATGAGGCTGTCCATCTGAATGGCAGAAGTGAAGCCACCTCACAGGTGAGTTCCATGGACCGTGTCCCCTCACCTGAGTCATCATTCCAGCCTGAGAAGATGATCCATTAGCACTTACCTGTCTTTGGTTCCTACTAACCTGATTCTGGTTCTTGTGGTTTCAATCCTGGCTCACCCTGGTTCTCCTGGACCTGATCCAATCCTCTGTTACATTGATATCAGTGATCAACACCTCGCAGGATGAAGCAAAATAGTGATGTTATATGTTTATTCCCTGTCCCATGTTTATCTTTTGTGTCGTCAAGGACCTTGATTTTATAAGTGTATTTGTTGCTGATTTATTCTCAGTTCAGAGTCCACAGTCTCATTGATAGACGTGGGAAAGCAGTGCCTGAATTTAACTGATAGAGGAATTTTCTTTTAGCTAAAAACCTCCTTTGCCTTACACTCTCCTACATTTGTTTTGCTCCCATTCTGTAAGTTCCCTGTTTTCAAGCATCTGACAAAGTGGGATTTTTTTTCCCATGAAAGCTCATGCAAAAAATTAAGTTGTTAGTCTTTAAAAGTGCCACCAGACTCCTTATTTAACCTCCTTTAATGCTAATCTCCTCATGGCATTTGTTGGACAGACCTGAGTTTACCTGGATCCCACCACCAGCTCAGTGGGAGGTAATGTCTTTATTTTCTTCCCATATGAATTTAGTTGGTGGTGCCTCAAACCCCTTTGCTCCTTGACGGCTAGATCTCCATGGAGTGAGAATTCTAAGCACAGGGTACCTGCCACTTACTTGTCAGATAGCTGAAGACTGCCAAAAAATAACACAAACCTATGAATTAGTGGCCAGAGCAGCACTTGCCATGTGGTAAGCGATTTTGGTCAGGGTAGCTCTTCTTCCTTTTACTTGTCAGTCATTGGATTCTAACCCCTCTTTTCTCTCCCATACCGCTTTTCTTCTGAGCACAGCAGATGCCCTGTTATCCTCCCTCAAGCAAGAGGAACCCTATGGCTCAAAACAGTATCTCTCTCTCTCGGTTTCTTAGATGGCTTTGAGTCTGGCCTTGGACCCTTCTTCATCCCAGGGACAGGGATTCTCCCTGAGTTACAAGCATACAGAAAACCAGGAACTAGTAAACTCCTTGGGGGTTACAAGTGTAAAAATTGCAACAGGGGAGATTGAGAAACTTGCCGCCGAATATCCCACAGTCACTAAACTACAGCATGTTCGTGCAATAAGGGGGAGACAAATCCAAATCCCTCTGCCATATCAGGCAGGGTAAAGCAGGGATTGAACCCAAGTCTCCCACATCTTGGGTGAGTACACTAACTACCTGGCTGAAGTTGGGGGGGGGAGTGGGTGTCATCCTCAAATCTTTCTAGCCCAATGTATTCAGCAAATTTGTGTCAAATTCACAAATAGTTTGTCAACCTAAATAGGAGTTTTTGGAGAATAAACCATTTGTCCTAAAAAATTCACCAAGTTCTACTGAGTTTCTTTTAAAGATAAAAGGCACCCATGGAAAATAAAATGTGGGCATCTACTAATGCATGCTTGATCAAAGGATATAATCTAAGTCAGGTAAGCAATCCCTGTAGGCTCAGATAAGAACATCTTCAAATCTTCAGCCCATATTAGGCTGAAAATCAAACCAAATCTTTTTTCAGGCACTAATGAATTAGTCTTCTAAACTCCAGAACTTTTTCAATAGTTCACAAACAAGGCTGTTCTCCTGAAGTTTCTGCTCCAGCCAGAAGCAAGAAATTTAAGTAGCCAATGTAGCTGTTGCAAGAATTATGGATAGTTTGGTTAAGATTTGGGTAAGTATCTAACTCAGCTTGACCACCAAGCCTTTCTAAGTCCATTCAGAGGTTTCTTGGACCTTCCTCTAAAGTATCTGGTGATAATCACTGTTAGAGACAGGACACAATGCTAGAGGGACCGTTTTCTGATCCAGTCATTCCTATTTCCATCTTTAATTGTACTTCATGTTTTGTACATCCTTTCTCTTAATGAGGCCAAATTCTGCTCACAGTTATGGTGTAAATCTGGGATAATTCCATTGAGTTCCATGGACTTGCTCTAGGTTTCCACCAGTGAGAGGAGCATTTAGCCCAGTATTTTTTTTATGATATTTCATGGAATGACTTTATAACTGAATGAGAGAGTGAACTGGATGGGTACCTCATTTTCACATTTCACGTTCAAACCCAAACCAACAGACATCCCTGAAGAATGACTACCTTCCATTTTCATGTGCTTCTAAGATTTTATTCTTTTTTTACCCCGTTTTTATGTAGTGAGTTAACATGGTGCCTGAATTTTTTCACCTGAATCATATTCTAACTGGTATATGTAAAAGTGTTATCAGGCTAACAGACTTCCTAAAGTAATAGCCCCCATCATTGCAGCATCTGAGTTCCTCACAACCTTTTATATTTTTATCCTTACAAAATCCCTGTGAAGTACAGATGTGCTATCTTCATTTTACAGGTGGGAAAGTAGGGCATAAAGGATAGTGATTTATACAAGGTCACACAGGAGGTCTGTGATGAGGGAAGAGGTAACTGAGCCCAGACCTCCCAAGTCCTAGGCATAGTCCCTAGCCAATGAATCATCCCACCTCTTTCTCTTCCCTAGTTCCTGCTTCCATTGTAATCACTGGCAAAATTTCCACTGGACTGGAATCTGCACCTCCACTCATTTTCAACTGAGTTATTCCTCACTGAAGGACCAATCCAACTACCACCGAGGTCTTCGAGTTACTTTATTAACATCAGAGCAGGTCTTTTTCTCCAATGTGAGTAACAAGATAATCTGCCCTGTTCAGTTCAATGGAACTTTAATCTTGTCCCTTGTGTATAAAGGCAGCTTTAATCTGCTTGCTCAATATGAACACATTAAAAAGCTGTATTTCTTCATACAGGGGTAATAAGAAAAATCTTCTACTCTTGTTTTTCCTAGTGGGGTTGATACCCCCCTTTAATGCTTGTTATGTCTGGCATCATACTGAGGAGTCATCAAACATGTTTACTAGTGCACTGTGTGTAATGTAAAACCAGAAGTTCATTTGATTACTTCATAGCATAAGATGACTCATAAAACTTGTGTGCAGGAAACATTGGTTTCCAAGGTAATATCAATGAACTAACGGAAATAAAGGAGTGTACTGAAGAACATATCAAAGACAAATGCTGAAGGCAATATATATGTATATGGCATTTTCTTTTATTGAAAAGATCCATGTCCTTCAAAGCATTAAAGCACATCAAGAAACACATAACTAGAATCAAATTAGGAGTCATGGAATCATAAGGTTGGAAGGGACCTCATGAGGTCATCTAGTCCAACCCCCTGCTAAAAGCAGGACCACTCCCGCTAAATCATCCCAGCCAGGTTCTTGTCTAACTGGGGCCTTAAATGTTTCCAAAGATGGAGATTCCACCACCTCCCTAGGTAGCCCATTCCAATGCTTCACCACCCTCCTAGTGAGAAAGTTTTTCCTAATATCCAAGTTGGCCACCCCAACTGCACCTTGAAACCATTGGTGCTTGTTCTGTCCACTGTTACTACTGAGAACAGCCTAGCTCCCTCTTCTTTGGAGCACCCCTTCAACTAGTTGCAGGTTGCTATCAAATCCCCCCTCAGTCTTCTCTTCTGTAGACTAAATAATTCTAGTTCCTTCAGTGTCTCATCATAAGTCCTGTGGCACTTCTAAAGCCTAACAAATCTATTCATTGCATGAGTTTTCACTTATGAGATAAATAAATTTGTTAGCATTTAAAAGTGCCACAGGACTCCTTGTTTGTTTTGCTGAAATAGACTAACATGGCTATCCCCTGCATCTTATAACTAGATTATGGGCAAGCCTACACTACAGTGGGATTTCAGCAGCAATGCAAGGGAGATATGCAAAGGACTTAAAATAACTTGTGTATCTCCTTTCGACTGCCTATCACTTACTTACAGCAGTGTCTTCAGGGTGCTGAGTCAGTGGGAAATGCCCTCCCTTCAACTCAGTGGTACTCTAGTTGCTAAGGTGGTCTTCGACAATCAATTTCCTGATCTGCAGAGTGGGTCTTCACAGATCCGATCAGTCAATTGGGAAGATTGATCTGATGGTGGCGAATTTGCCACCATCAGTGAAGACTAGCCCTCAAATATTGAATTTCACAAGCAAGTTTGGTGGGAGGTGGGAACAGAAGCTTGTATATAGAGGGTGAAATTTTTACGGTCTACTGTATGTGAGCTGTACATGTCCCTATTTACAAGGGAGAGCAGGAGGGAAAAAAATGAAAGGTAAATTTGATAGATAATGGATAGATTCATAGAATCCTAGGGTTGGAAGGGACCTCATAGGTCATCTAGTCCAACCCCCTGCCAGAGGCAGGACCACTCCCACTAAACCATCCCAGTCAGGGTTTTGTCCAGCTGGGCCTTAAACACCTCCAAAGATGGAGATATCACCACCTCCCTTGGCAGCTCATTCCAAGGCTTCACCACTCGCCTAGTAAAAAAGTTTTTTCTAATATCCAGCCTTGACCTCCCTAACCGCAACTTGAGACCATTGCTCCTCGTTCTGTCCTCTGTTATTACCGGGAACAATCGAGCTCCATCTTCCTTAGAGCATCCCTTCAAGTAGTTGAAGGTTGCTATCAAATCCCCCCTCAATCTTCTCTTCTGCAGACTAAATAAGCCTAATGCTTTCAGTCTTTCCTCATAGGACTTGTGCTCCAGCCCTTTAATCATTTTGGTTGCCCTCCTCTGAACTCTCTCTAGCATGTCCCTGTCCTTTTTGTAGTGGGGAGCCCAAAACCGAACACAGTATTCTAGATGTGGCCTCACCAGTGCAGAATAGAGGGGAAGGATCACATCCCTTGATCTGCTGGTAATACTTCTTTTGATGCAGCCCAGTATGCCATTGGCCTTTTTGGCAGCAAGAGCACACTGCTGACTCATATCTAGCTTCCCCTCCACCATGACCCCAAGGTCCTTTTCTACACTGCTGCTACTTAGCTGAATGTTCCCCAGCCTGTAGCAGTGCATGGGGTTTTTCCATCCCACATGCAGGATTTTACACTTGTTCTTATTGAACTTCATCAGATTTTTATTGGCCCACTGTTCCAATTTATCTAGGTCTCCCTGAATCTTGTCCTTGCCCTCCAAAGTGTCTACTGTTCCCCCCAGCTTGGTGTCATCCACAAACTTACTGAGAGTGCAGTCTATTCCATCATCCAGATCATTGATGAAAATGTTGAACAGAACCGGCCCCAGGACTGACCCCTGGGGCACACCACTCGTGACTGGTTGCCAGCTAGATATGGAACCATTGATTCCCACACGCTGAAACCGTTGATCTAGCCAGTTTTCTATCCACCCTATAGTCCACCCATCCAACCCATACTTCCTTAATTTGCCAATGAGAATGCTGTGGGAAACTGTATCAAAAGCCTTGCTAAAATCAAGGTATATCACATCAACGGTTCTTCCTGCATCCAGAAAACCAGTCATCTGCTCGTAGAAGGAAATGAGATTGGTCAGACATGATTTACCCTTGGTAAATCCATGCTGACTGTTCCTGATCACTTTATTTTCTTCTACGTGTTTGAGGATGGATTCTTTAAGAATCTGCTCCATAATTTTTCCAGGGATTGAGGTGAGGCTGACTGTTCTATAATTCCCCAGATCCTCCTTTTTCCCTTTCTTGAAAATAGGCACTACATTTGCTTTTTTCCAATCCTCTGGCACCTCCCCTGTTCTCCATGAGTTTTGAAAGATAACAGCCAGCAATGCTGCTATCTCATCGGCCAGTTCCCTCAGCACCCTTGGATGCCGTTCGTCCGGCCCTATGGACTTGTGCACATCCAGCTTCTTTAAGCAGTCCCTAACCTGACCTTCTGTCACCAAGGGCCTCTCTTCTTCTCTCCAATCTGCCATACCCATGGTAGTGGGCTGGGAGCTGACCCTGCCTGTGAAAACTGAAGCAAAAAAAGCATTGAGCACTTCAGCTTTTTCTTCATCCTCTGTCACGAGGATGCCTGCCCCATTCAGCAAGGGACCTACACCATCCCTGATCCTCTTCTTGTTATTAACATACTTGTAGAACCCCTTCTTGTTATCCTTTACATCCCTCGCTAGCCGCAGCTCCATTTGTCCTTTGGCCTTTGATTCAGCCCTGGATCACACTGGTTTATACTGGCCATGTGCAAGACCAGGGGTGTCGCTCAGGGCTGTAACTATGGTGGGGCGAATGGGGCTTTGCCCTGGATGCACCGGAACAGCTCCATTGAACTGCTCCATTAAAGGGCATGTTTCGTGTTGCTGGCCCCAAGCGCCGCTAATTGCAAAGGGCGCGTTCCAACTGAAATGCGCCCTGAGCACTGAAACAGAGCATTATGGCTCTGGTGTGACTGGTGCCAGGTTTACAGGGTTCAATCCCCAAGTCCCAGTGCTTGAGCCCCGGGTCTACTGCTGGGCTGCCCGTGGTGGCAGCTGCAGTGGTGGCACACAAGCCCTGAGTCCCAGCACACCAAGCCCCGGATCTTTCTGGGACCAGTGGTGCTCCTGTGCAAGACCCTGGGCAATGCAAACCCCAAAGGCTTAGACAAAGTGGTTGCAAATGCTCAGTATGGCATGAAAAATGTTCTGCTTGGGAAGAAGGCTGGTGGAAAATTCATAGGATGAGCTAATTTGAAGCATTCCCTCAGCACCTTCCACTAGCCAGGCTCCTCTAAAGCACCCATGTGAAATTTAATCTTTTCCCTGCATCAGGAACCCTCAGGAAGGCCAGAGTGTATCTTGCTATGTAAGATTCAAGATATTTGACAGAACATGGGACTCTTCAGTAACACCCAATAGAAGTAACTCTATTCTGTCCAGATTAAATTGCTCATGTTCAGATGCATCAAAAGAAAATATTACTTTTTATGACTTCATTTAGGAGGTAAAACCCTGCAGAGTGAATCACAAAGAGATGTCTTACCCAACAGGGTGAAATTTGGACATTTGAATTGCATCTCTGGGAAGAGATCAATTGTAAACCATTTCCTAAAGTGTTGAAATCAACACAATGTGTAGGTTGCTCACAGTGGCTGGGAACTTCTATCCTCTAATGATATAAACAGAGACAGGCACAACTACTTTCCTGCTAGTTAGACACTTGATTTTATTTTGGCTTTTTTAGGGACATCAAATTAGTCCACATAGGTGATAAACACCTATAAAAATCTCAGATAAACAAAACCCATCAACCATTTCAAACCTTACTTCTTTTTTACATTGTTCAATGGCTTCAGCGCACCAGCCAGAAACAGCTTGTTAAGAGAAGCCAAATGGTGTGCCTGCTTTTGGTCAGCTACTTTTTACTCCATTCTTCCCAGGTAGAAAAGGGAAATAGAAGTGAGCTCTAAACATCAAAAATTGAATGTGAACATGAGAAATATGGAGGTGCTGAGCACTACACTAAGGTGGTGGGTGGGGTATTAAAGATCTTGATAGATAATTTTGCACACTGAACTTCTTTATCTTGGTTCTTTTCCCATAGAAAATCTCCTTACCCACCACAGAGCTAATGAAAGCTTGTCTCAGGTAAGTTAACGATCATCCTTATCATTTTTACTCTTCTATTGCAATATTGGCTGTTTCAATAACTTTTCCTTGACCCTGGATGGGACCCCCATGGTTTTACATCTGGATTGATCAGTAGGAGTAGCTACCCAAGCAATTTGATTGTTCCCATACCCCTTCCTCTCACTGTTTCAATGATATACATATATCACTTCTGCAGCTTTCCCCAAACTCACAAATTTTAAAGGCACTCAGAATAACAGTAGGAATAATTAATCATTACTGTCAGTAAGAGAGGTCCAATCAGCAGGGAAGTATAAATTGAGTCCCTTTTCAACTCATTGAGTTCACCTCACTCCAGCCATGTCACACAAAGGTTCAAATTCTTTCTGATCCTAAGCATGAGTACAAGGACCAGACAAACAACTCCCTGCACTTGTGGAAGAAAAGGGTTGTACGCTCATTGTACTGGAATGCAACTCACTCCTCAGCAGACAGGGAGCAGGTGAAGCTATGGCATAGCCCTAATCACACAGTGGCAGAACTAGAGAGAACAGCTTGTATGCAAAAAAAAAAAAAAAAAAAAAAGAGAGAGAGAGAGAGACAGTACAGCCTCCATGCTTTCCCTGCGGCTGTGTGTCTCTGTGCCCACTCCAGTCTAGATTGGGGTAAAACTGCTGCATTCCAGCCCAAAATAAGTTGAAGTGTTCATGATGAATGTATAAAGGGGCAGACACTGCAAGAATGTAGAAATGCTTGAACATTTTAGTGACTTGTCTCAAAGCAGCTGGAGAAAATGCCAGTGAAGTGGCCTTTGATGTGTCTTCTCAATGACTCCTGGCTTAGCATTGGATAGTTATTGAATAGCATCATTTCTAAAAACTACTTGTAGCCAGACTTTGTATCATGGACCATTGATGCTAAGAGTGAATTGGCAACTGGACTTATCATTCCTTTTCCTTGGAAAGAAATGTCTTGCACTGCAAAAGGTGATTTCCAAACTGTCACAAAAGAATGGGGAGCATATATGGATTAAGTGACTTACTCTTAAAATAAACAGCTTCTCTATGCTAGAGAATTCATATTAAGGTCAAAGAGGACAGTCATGGCAATCTAATTTGACCTCCATCATATGGGCCAAATCATCTTCCCAGATAATTTCTGCATCAACACCACAACTATTCATGAAGGATGGTCTTCAAGAAGAGACATTAAACTGGAAATCTGGGTTCATTTCCTGGCTCTGCTGCAAGTTTCCTATGTGATCCTGGCCAAGTCCCTTTCTCTCTCTGCCTCAGTTCCTCACTGGCAAAATAGGAATAACACTTCACTGTTACAAGAGGATATGCTCATTAATATGTGTGAGGTATGCAGATACTATGATGAGGAGTACCATGGAAAAAGCCTATAAATAAGTCTTCTGTGTCTGTCGGGACAGAGTCAGGCCTGATGGCTATAGGAGGATGGTCCTATTTGAATACCAGGAGGTGCATGGGTGCGAGCTCACCCACAGCTAACGTCCCACCCCCAGCGTAAGGGGAGGAGGGACTGGGAAGGATTCAATGGCATGAGGGATGAGAAATGAAGAACCAGGGATGGGAGTGGGTATCACAGGTTCAGAATGAGGGACTTGTAAGGGGACACTGAGCAGAGAACCCCAAACAATGCCCACTGCTTGTGGAAGGTATTGAGGGACCAGTGGACACTGCCTACAGGAGGGTGGTGAAGGGCAGGTATATTAGCCCTAGGATCAGCAAATCGCTGTTTCCTGAGTAACTAGGACTAGGTTACTTTAGGACAATTAGGACACCTACGACCAGTTAGGGCAATTAACCACAGTAAATAAACATCCCTCGTTGCAGCAAGGCAGGAAGAGTTTTGGGTGTGGTGTTTGGAGGTGGAACTAGGAGTGGAGTAGAGCAGAGCTGGACAGAGCTGACCTGTAGCTGTTGCTGTCCGCAGCTCGGAGGTATAGTCAATCCGGGCAAGCTCTCCCAGACAGACCATAGGGCCCCAGGCCCAGCAGCCCATGGAGAGGAGAGTCCAACCCAAAGACAGGATGGACCAGGGAACTGTAACACTGTGAGTCTGGCAGGGAGAGAGCCATGCCTCAGCTGGTCTCCGGGGCCTGAAGAGCAGGACTTATGGTGACTGAGTGCATCCCGTTTGCCACAGCATATTGAATTTTGTGTCTGCTGATATTAAAGCTTCCATGCAATTTTCCCTTTATGTTTTGATGTTCCTTATCCCCATGGCTATAGAACATTGCCTACTGGATAATGTCTTCTAAGCTCTCTTTAAAAACAACTTTAAAGCCCCCTACCAAAACAGTACGACCATCCGTAGTACCACATAATACCTACTACATGTATAGGTCTTTACTTCATCAAGGCATTTTACAAACATCCACCAGGAAGTTGATTTCCGCTCTGATGTTGAGATTCCCAGGCTATCGTTTCTATTTTGGAGAGATGTTTATTTTGGTAGTGTGGACCTCCAGAAAGAATAGCCTTTGCATTTTTAACACATCCTTGGCATAATTATATTGCAAACAGCATCTTTTAAATGACTGAGTTAATTTATGTATACGATGTATACAATATTACCATTCTTTGATCTTCATACAAATTGACTAGAAATTTCTGGTAACTGATTGAATGAACAAAACCTGGGCTTTTTAATATGTGGTAAAGAGAGGTAGAAAATCCTCTCTTAGGTGGGCACAGAATTTAGTTTCATAAAGTCTGATCTGAGAAAATATCTGAAAATAATTGTGACATTATGCATATAATTTTGATAGTTTGCTCTTCTGTAAATTACCCCCATCCAAGTATCTCACAGCATTCTCCAAATATTAATGTTCATAGCCACTTGAGACCATTGTCAAGTATTGAACATTACTATCCCCTTCATCATCCATAAATCACAGAAAGAGAAATTAAAGTACAGAGAATTGAGGGAGTTGATCATGCTCACATCTTGTTCCCATGAAATGGGAAATATGTGCTCCTCCATAGTTTTGAATGGGATATGCAGCAAGTTTAACTTGGTTCTTTTTTGTTCTCCTGAATCCTAAACTCAGGTTAAAACTTGTTATTAAAAAAGAAGCGCGGTTCAAGATCAGATCCGAAGGACATGTTTGCACATTCCCAAGAAATGAAACGTCCTAATTTTGTGCAGTTCTTAGCTCCTAATACTCTGCTGTCACATTAGATTGCCGTGCTTCCCATACTGAACAGACATCTTTATATCGTAGCAAGGGCAGTGAAATTAAAGGAACAGCAGGACTGGCCTAGCTGTAGCCTGTGTCATAGGTCTTGTGTCATGCAGAGCAACTATATCTAGTGTAAACAATTCAGCTTGGAGAAATAAACTTTAAAACTAAGTTTACTTTAAGGTAAAGCTTGTTTAAAAAACAAAACCTTTTTTTTAACAGATGTATTTTGTCTTTGATAGGGTGACAGGTATCATAGCAACAAGGGATCCCTTTCCCATTAAACAAAATGGAGGGGACTAGATCCTCAAATGACATCAATCAGCATTATTTTATGGAAGCCAATGAAACAATGCTGATTTACACCAACTGAGGATGTGACCCTGCGAGTTTTGCTATTGACTTAAATGGGAACAGGGCTGTACTCGGATTTTGCAAGGAGAGGCAACATCAAAGTGTTATTTCTGGGAAGTAACAGATGCCAGAGAACCAGCCTCTAAAGATTTCCTGTTCCTTCTGAGGAGGAAATGTGCAAACAGTCATACCGAGATAGCAAGCAACAGTGATTTTTATCGAACGAGAAACTCTTTGGCCCATCAGAGATGTGTGATTGCTATCTTTAGATTCAAACTCCAGTGAAAAGAACAGTGTAAACAACTTTGTGTGCACTTTTAAAATAAGGTGATTGAAGATCACCTTTCCAGTCCATACTGGCAAAAGTGGTAATATAATAAGTTAGCATGATTCAAAGGTCATCTGTGGTCTCCCGGGCCATAGTTGCTGACCTCATTAGACTCTTTATCATATTTATCCTTATAACACAATAGGTAGGGAAGGGCTACCAGCTCTATTTTATACATAGGGACCTGCAACAGAGGGCTTAAGCAATTTGCCCAAAGGCACACAAGAAGGTTATAGGAATGGAGCTTGGATTTCCTGAGTCCTCAACCCATGCTGTAATCATAAGACCATATTCATGTCTGGAATACACAAGCGTCCCTAAGTAGTCATAACTCTTGGATGTTATCTTGCATTAAGCCTTGAATAAATTTATCTTTGTCTGTCTAGTGCAATGGTTCCCAACTTTTCAGTAACGTGGCACACCCCCAATGAGACAAACAATTCCATGGCACACCCAAATTGATTGCTCATAAACATCATTTACTTAAATTTACTATGGTTACAGTCTTACTAGAGAGGTTTGCAACATAGTTCATACAACAAGCTAAAGGATCAAATGCATTAATGTTTCAAATCCACTGGAAAAAAATACACATCATTTCAATTTTTCCCCTTTGGCCACCTGTGGTTTAAAATGCTCACATTTTAGAATCAAAAGACCAATACCTCACTTTTAATTTGATGAGTGTTTTTCACAAATTTTATAAGTTGTAATTATGGGTGGATAGAATATTGTTGAAGATGAAACAATGTTTGTTTTACATTGATTTTCATTACCTTTGCATGAAATTTCATGGCACACCAGTCTGCCGTGGCACACTGGCTAAAAACCACTGCTCTAATGTCATCTTCACAATAGAGAGAGGAGAAATCCCACTTCATCTCTGGCAGAAAATATCATCTCCAAAATGTGTGGTGTTTCAATTTCGAATTCACAGAGGCAAAACCCAAGATCATGAGCATTTACTAGAGACAAAGAAATGAGCACGAAGACACTGATTAGCAAATGCTTCAGGCTGCCAAAGCTGGGTGCTTTGGCCAGGGCTGGTTTCCTTTCCAGCAGCCTGCTGATTCACAATCTGCATTCCTTATGCCTCTTTGATGGGACCCAGATGCTCCTCCATGGGAGGTGAGCAATGATATCTTTGCGACGAGGTTTGCATGGGAGAAACTGCTGCTCACCCTCGTGGCAAAGTGAAAGGATTCTTGCAGCATGTACACATCTTTGGAGAGTGACTTTTTGGGAGACATGAGTAAATGTGATGTGGTCTGTCTGGTTTCTTCTTGTTTGTTTTCTAGACACCCATTACTTCCTTTGGGAGGACAGTCTTCGTAATGAGACTTTCACCTCTTGACTGTGCTGCTTCCCTCTCACCTAGTGGTCTAAGAAGATCTGGGGACTAGAACCACAAAACACCAAGCACCTCCTGAATCTCCGTATCCAAACTACTTAGCCACTAGTCAGAATGCCAGCTGGGCTGACTCAACCCCTTTGTCTTTCAGAAGATAAACTGAGTTATTTGCTGTTTAGAGTGAGCATCTTTGATCTGAGGCCTTATCTAAACACAAAACTTGTACTGCTTTCACTATATCAGTATAGCTAAAGCAATACAGCCTATTATGGATGTTCTTAAACCAAATAGTCGGTTCCAGTAACGGAAAGGGCATAAACTGTACTTGTATAAAACACCATTATACTGATATAAAGATATCCACACTGGAGTCTTACTGATGGAATGTATTGGTAAAACATTGCGCCCCTAACCAAAATAATTACATTGGCATAAAACTGTGTATATACCAGGAGCCATAAAAACTTCAACTCTTTTCCTTCCCTACAGCCATCAAGGAACTGGTCCAGAGCCCATAGACATGAATGGGCTCCTTTCCCTTTACTTCAATGGGTGCAAATTGGGTCATTTTTCATGAGAGATGGAGTTTGCACTCTTGTAGCTGACTAAAGTTTCCCCTCCCTCAGGGTATTATGTGGACTGTGCTGGGCACCATGAGCACAGCCAGTTAAAAATTCAAAAAGCTGTACACCGTTCCTTGGGGCTGATGGGTGTTTGTGAATAGGCAGATGGCCTCTGAGTAGTTAAGAAAATGCTTATGAATCCTGAAAGTTTTAATGAGTTTCATCATGAAGGATTATTTATCCAGAAATTCATAGCCTGAAATCAGATGCCTTTTGAACAATTTATAGACTCAGCCTCCCTGATGCTTTTTAAGGCAGGCCTGACCTCCTACGCAGGGAGACAGAAAAAATGACAGTAAATCTCTGATTCGCACTTCCGAGGAATGTCTGAAATAATGAATGAAGTCTACAGAAATTCCAAACATTTTAACTGAGTTAAAGGCAAAATGAATAATGCTCAGTTAGCCAAGCCAGAAATGCTAGATCAGTTCATCTAAAATGTCTTTAAATTAGTGACAACTCTGCCAGCATTCTTGTATTTATCTAGGGCACTGCGCTGCTTGCAAAAAGCAATGTAAACATCCATGAATGAATGCTGCCTGCTACCAATCATCTCAAGAAAGGTCAGAGTTTATTGCATTTTAAAAGCTGAACAGCAACGATAACAAAACTGCTGGTCATGGAGCCCCATCATATCTAATCAGAGTCTTCCCACTCCATAAATCTGCTACATACAATTTTCCAGGTTTTCTGTAGCATTTATTTTTAGTAGGGTGACTGGATAGCACGTATGAAAAATTGGGAGTGGTGGCTGTGTGCAATAGGTGCCTACATACAGGGCGGTCCCTGGGGGGGAGCGGGGGCCTAGGGCGAATCAGTTTGTGCAGGTCGCCCACATTTTAAACTTTGTGCAATGTTCCCTCTAAGCTGATGATGCAGCTGAGCAAGTTCTCTGCTCGTTCTCCAGACCCCAATGGGCTTCTTTCCTGCTGCCCGCTGGCTCCCCAAGTGCACCCATAACTTGTTCAGCTGCATCATTAGCTTAGAGCGAACACTGGTGGCAGTGTCATAATTTTTCATTAATAAAATCATAAATTTCTAGTCCTCAGGCTAAAAAGTTGCAGAGGGAGGCTGAAAAGCATGACGTGACTTTATCCTAATGGCTCAAAACCCAGAAATCAAAGAAAATGGCTCCCTCCCATTTATTTCTTCAGACATCTCTTTATTTTTAAGTGAGCTTTAATGATATATTTAAGCCAGACTTGTGACTATTTTTTTATGTTTGGGGTTGGCGATACTGAATGTATCATGGTGGGGATTCATCAACCTCACTGCCAAATGGACAGGAGCATCTGGAGGTACCCTTCTTTGTGGTTCTGGTTTTCTGTTCAAGATGGGCAGACAATTTTACAAGTTTAATAATTTTTCTTAGATCAAGTTTTTGTTACATTGAAGATTCAGAAAGAGAGATGCTATTTTTATATGATATCAAGAAATAAATCCAGGTCCTCTCTCACCTTAAAGCTCTAGATTCCAATTGTCTAATGTATGTTATTTCCTTTATGCCTCCTAACTCTCTCCTTTTCCATCTTATTTTATTATATTCATTCATACATTCCTCATTGCTTTGCAGGTGATCTAAGTAATGAAACTCAGGTACTGTTTGAGGATGAGAGGAAGACACAAGGGACCTTTGGCCTCCTCTCAAATACCCTGATATAAAACAAACAAGGAGTCTTGTGGCACTTTTAAAAGCTAACAAATAAATAAATTTGTTAGTCTTTAAAAGTGCCACAGGATTCCTTGTTTGTTTTGCTAAACTAAACCCACACGGCCACCCCTTTGGAACTTGTCAACATACTGTGTATCTCTAATAGCTGCTTTCCTCTTGCTTTGGAACTGGTGATCTGCCTGCAATCAGTGACAATGGGGCTTATTTACAATGAAGAAGGAAGGACAAAAAACTTCTTTAATGTGTTGATTGATGGCCATTAACCCCCAAAACCCAGTATTTCCATATGAGCGCTAGCTTGGGGTCTTCTCTCTCAGGTATAATAGATCATTATCTGCACACAGAAGTTTGCTCAAAAAGACATCCCTGAAGACAAAACTCTTGTTAAATGTAGAAGGAAAAATGTTCTTTAATATCTCGAAGACTTTCTTGAGATGCTGATGTAAATTCAAAGAGAAGGTCCTGTTTTGTAAAGGTCGGGGATGTGACATTCTCCTGACTTTGTCCCCGTTTGCTTGACTGAGGCTGGCTCTATAAGTTTTATCTCAACACTTGCCCTTTCTCTTCCCCTCAGGGAACAGTTGTGAGAAGGTGGCTACTTAAGTGAAGAGTTACTGTAACCAAACGCTGCCTGTCCCAATTCCCTTCCCCACAGGCTAGTCCCACAGCTTGAAGAAGCTCCCTGCTTCCTTACTCCAGCCGGCTTTGTGGGATCTCCCAAAAGCACGGGGCCTAGGGCGGTTGCCCCTTTTGCCCCCCCTTAAGGACGGCCCTGCCTACATAAGAAAAAGCCCCAAATGTTCGGGCTAGAGCCCTGCACAGATACAAATAAGTGGATCCGTATCCAACCTGCATCCGCAAGAAATGGTCCGTGGATATCCGTGTTGTATCCGTAGATGCAGATATAATGCAGATATCCACGGATATCCGTATATTTGCAGGGCTCTAGCTCTGTGCAGATAAAAATATGTGGATCCATATCTGATCTGCATCCGCAAGAAATGGTCCGCGGATATCCACGTTGTATCCGCGGATGCAGATAGAAGGCAGATATCTGCAGATATCCAAGGATTTGGAGGGCTCTAGTTGGGGCTATCCATATATAATTGGGACATCTTGTCACCCTATTTTGAGCTCGGTACTGAAGTCATTATTAAGGCAAAATACCTGTCAAATTTAGCCAGTCCCAGGACTGGAAAGCCCACAGAGGTGATATGTTACCTTTTCTCCCCTTCCTCATCTTCAGTCCTGCTACAAGCTCTGCTTTAGCCACACCATGTCTCTGAAGAAGTGGGGATCTTGTAAGGAAATAGCATGCTTCTGGGGCATAAAAAGCATTTTCTCATGTGAAATAATTATTGGTATGCAGGCCTGCACAGTGAATATTCGGTTGAATTAATATTAGACAGAGAGAGTCAGTTTGTAGTCATTAGTTATCTGTCCATTGTATGTCTTTGTCTTATCCAGCCACCCTGTTCTCCCACCCATTTCTTCCTCTTCTCAGCTTGAATCTAAGTGTACCCTATAAGATATCTGTATGAAATTCAAATAGACATTTAGCTAGGGAAAGTTGTATGTGTTCACACATATACTCTATCAGTCCCTAAAATTTCATGTTAAGTATTAATCTGTTTTGGTTTTTGTTTTACATAGCACCAATGTTCCCTGTAAGCTGCACCAGTGAGCAGTGGCACAGCTGCCGTCGCGCACTAGCACAGCAAGCACTGATCCCAGTGCAGGTCCGGCAGCCGCAGGCCATCCCTGGCCCCAGAAACATTTCTCCTGAGCGCCAGGAAGCCTGGGGTGGGGCTGGGCTTTGAATAGGCAGTTAAACATCTCTGGCCCTGAGCATGCTTTGGATGCATGTGCAGGGCTGGGAGAGAGCAGCAGACACTGGACTAGATTCACGTAGGCAACAGCTGGGTGGCCTTGCCAGGTAAGGGGGTGGGGTAAGAAGAAAGTGAGTGGGGGAGGAAAGAAGGGGTTGGTCTGGGGGCCAGGACTGGGAGCAGAAGCAGAGGATCAGCGGTGGTCGGGGCTCTGGGGCTGGGAGTTGAAGCAGGGATCAGAGCTGGGGTCGGGGCTGGCGGGGAGCAGAAGCGGGGATCGGAGCTGGGGTCGGGACTAGCTGGGAGCAGAAGTGAGGATCAGCACTGGGGTCAGGGCTGGCTGGGAGCAGAAGCGGGGATCAGCAGCAGTCAGGGCTCCCAGTCTGGGAGCAGAAGCAGGGATCGGAGCTGGCTAGGAGCAGAAGCGGGGATCAGAGCTGGGGTTGGGGCTCTCAGGCTGGGAGCAGAAGTGGGGAGCAGGGAGTGGCGGTGGGGGCTATGTGGCTGGGAGCAGAAGTGGGAGATCAGAGCTGGGGTGGGGGCTCCCGGGCTGGGAACAGATTGGAAGTGGGGGATAAGCTCATGCCACGCGGGGGGTGGGGGGGAGGGTTGATGTTAGGGAAACATATTGTTTCCCTTTCAAGTCATTCCTGCCAGATAGGTCAGTGGTTCCCAACATTTTCTCTGCCATGTCACACCTTGCTACCTTTAATTGATTTGAGGCACACTGCCATATAGTTTCCAAATGAAACCATATATTTTCATGAGCCAATGAGCCAATCCAGAGCTCTTTGAGTAGTTTTTCAAAAAATTTGTGGCACACCTGAGTGCTGTGGCACACTGGTTGGGAAACAGTGAGATAGGTAGACACAACACACAAATTCCACCCAAGATTCAGAATAAATACAGAAAACTGTATAGAACCTTATGTTCTCCTTCCAGCGCTGCTCACATCATTCAGTTACAGGTGTCTATGTGCCGAGCGCACAGCAGCCAAAAAGTCTTTAGCGTTAGCCTGTCAGGTCAGGGCACACGGCCAACGCCCCCGCCACGCCGCGACTGCAGCTATATAGGTGACCATGACCATGACCCTGACCCTGACCCTGACCCTGATCCTCCCAGTTCCTTTTTCCACCATCAGCGTTGGTTCGGATCAGCATTATCTTGCGAAACGCAAGGGCCTGTCTTTCGTGTGAAACTCGAAATGCCAGGTTTCAAGCCAGGCTTGGGATGCAGCAAGGCTTTCCCGATGGACAACCTGCACAAGAAATGCCTCACTTGCTTGGGTGAGTCCCACCTTATGGTGGACTGCCCCATTTGCCGATCCTTCAAGCAGAGGACTCGGCTGGAAAGGGAGCGTCGCTTCCGCCTAATTTCAGGGACCGGAGCTGCTCTGCCCGAAAGCGGCCGAGCCACCAGTGCTCTGCCACATCCTCAATCAGCCTGGGCTCAAGATTCCTGCTGATCTCCAGTACCAGGCTCAAAATCTCAGCCCTCTACGGTACAGCACCAACCTTGCCAGTCTCCCGGTAGCCTCCCGGCCGCCCCGAGTAGGGCCCCAGCTCACCAAGGGCATTCAAACCTGGCTCTGGTGCAGAACAAGAAGAAACAAGCCACAGCGGTACCACCTCCCTTGGCACCACTGGATACGGCACCGCCCTGAGCGGTACTGCCCCCAAGTCTGGTACCGCCGTCAAGCCCGGTACCACTGGACTTGGCACCGTCGCTGATACCACTGCTTCCATCGCCATCATTTCCGGTACCGTTGGACTTGGCACAGGCAACACCCGCACTGATACCATCGTGGGCCTCTTCACCCTTCTCCGACCCAACACTGTCAAACCTGGTAACAGGTCCAAGTTCTGCGGGTCTGCCTCATCGCTCTTCCGAGGAGCTTTTGGTACCGGACTGCCGGTTGTCGGGGGGGGAAGTCATCCAGGTCATCCTCGGAAGACCCCTTTCTTCCCCCTCAGGTGGAGTGCCAAAGAAAGCGGCCCTGAAAAAGCTCAGTGTCACCGGGCTCAAGAGGAAGACACCCATCGGGGAGGCGCCTGCTCCCCTCACGGCGCCTACACCGCTGTCGAGGTCTCCGCACGATGAGTGGACCCTCGACTGGCTGAACACAATGGCAGATGATATCTCCTTCCGCTATGCCCACTCACCAGCACTGGAGTCTTTGGATTTCTCTGACAATGAGGCAGACCCTGATTCTACCCAATGAAGCAGATTTAGGGCCCCATCATCTTCGTCACCTGACGAGCGCCTAATTGATATGTCTGCCGACCGCGAGGGAGATCCCCGCATCAAGCAGGACCGCCTCCACCGCATGGCAGCAAACCTGAAGCTGAAGCTAGGAGTGATCCAAGTGGAAGATGATTCTCTCTTCAATGCGTGCCGTAGAGCCCTGCCGGCTAACGTCACAATTCCCATGCATGCCAGGGTGTTCCGCATCATCCAGGAATGCTGGCAAACACCTTCCTTGATCCCGCCAGTGTCCAAAGTCGCAGATAAGAAATAGTCTGTCTCCCCGGAAGGATTCCCCTTCCTGTTTCATTACCCGGCCCCAGGATCCCTGGTGGTCGACGCAGTTAACCAAAGGGAGAGACAAGGTCAACCTAGCACCACGCCCAAGAACAGAGAGGTGAGGAGGCTTGACCTGTTGGGCAGGAAAGTTTACTCCTCTGCCGCCCTCCAGCTGCACATCTCAAATGACTCAGCCCTGATGATGCGCTACATCTTCAACTTGTGGGAAGCTCTACGAAATCTCTGCTCAGTCATGTCCGAGGATGACCTGAGAGACTTCAAGGCAATGCTGGATGAAGGAGAAAGAGTGGCCAGGGATGCGCTCGTGGCAACCTGGAACGCAGTGGATACAGAGGCACGTATAATGGCATCAGCAATGGTGATGCGCCACTTGGCCTGGCTCCAGAACGCCGGCCTCTCCACACAGATGCAACAGATTTTCCAGGATTTCCCCTTTGAGGGCCCCAACCTCTTTGCACCTTCCACAGATGCACAGCTGCATGGTATGAAGGACTCGAGGGCTACACCGAGGTCCCTCGGGATCTACACTCCTCAACCTGTTAGGCACTCCTCGAGGTCACACCAGCTACAACAGCTGTTACAGCAACTGAAACAACAGCTGCAACTGCAGACTCAGTTCCCGAGATCCCTGCAGTTTCCCCAGCGCCACCTCAGAGATCTGGACAAGGACAACGGCCGATCAGGTAAAGGGGGTAAGCCAGACGCCTCCCAGTCGGGATGGCATGGATAGGGGTCAGACTGTTCATCGGGCCATAAACAGCGTTTTTGATGGTCCCTCCAAGGGCAGCGCTCCACAACCTCTGTTCTCGCCCACCGCCACCACCACTTCGCTCCATGATGGACCTGTGTCACGTCAGACCAGTGGGTCCTCGACACAGTGGCCAGAGGTACCGCATCCAGTTCCTTTCAACCCCCTGGGACAGAAAACTGCCCCATCCCATAATCCTAGACAACCCAGATCTGCTAAGCAAGCTCAAGGTTGAATGCCAGAAGTTACTCTCCCTCAGAGCCATCGAAAAGGTTCCTGAGAGAGCGTGGCAAAGGGTTCTATTCCCGCTACTTCCTAGTCCCCAAACCCAACAGGGACCAATGCCCCATTCTAGACCTCAGAGTACTCAACAAAAACATAAAGAAAATTAAAATTCCGCATGGTCTCCCTACCACAGATTATTCCGTCCCTGTCCCCAGGAGTGTGGTTTGCAGCCCTCGACCTAAAGAACTCTTACTTCCACATAGCCATCTGACCCCACCACAGGTGATTTCTCAGGTTCGTAGTGGCATGACGCCATTACCAGTTCACCGCCCTCCCCTTTGGGTTATCGCTAGCCCCCAGAGCGTTCACAAAGTGTGTCGCACCAGTCACAGCCTTCCTACGCAGGAAGGATGTAAGAATCTACCCCTACCTAGATGACTGGCTCATAGTGGGCAAGTCAAGTCATCAGGTACAAGACCATGTTGACATGGTAGTGAATCTCTGTGAGTTCCTGGGCTTCCGCATAAACCTGGAGAAGTCCAAGCTTTGCCTCACTCAGGACATAGAATTCATTGGGGCACGTTTAAACACCTGGCAGGGTGCCACATCCTTGCCCCTGTCAAGATTTTGGTCCATCTGCACCATCATCACGGAGCTCCAGGCACCTGGGCTGAACACAGCGCGCAGGTGCATGCGGCTTCTGAGGCACATGGCAGCGGCCACGTTGGTAATCCAAACAGCCCACCTGCAGATGAGACCGTTCCAGCTCTGGTTCACCACAAGCTTCCAACCAGAAAGGGACCATCTGGACAAGGTAATCTTGGTACCCCAATATGCCCTGGAGTCCCTCCAAATATGGAGACCCTGACTTCACGATGGGAGAAATTCCGTTCAGGGAGTCCAAGCCCTCAGTGACCCTGATAACGGATGCCTCCCACTCAGGATGGGGTGCCCACCTGTCCAGGGGCCTCTCCACACAAGGTGTTTGGAACCCCAAGGACAGTCTTCTCGACATAAACGTGAAGGAGCTCAGGGCCATCAGACTGGCCTGCATGATCTTCCTAGACCAGATCCAAGGCAGGGTGATCCAAATCCTCTCAGACAACACAATGGCCGTGTTCTACATGAACCATCAAGGGAGGGTCCGCTCCTCGATGCTATGTGAAGAAGCGACCAAGCATTGGCAACTAGTGATAGACCATCACTTCATGCCAACTGCCGCCCACCTACCCGGGGTGGACAACGGCATAGTGGATTTACACAGCAGAAAACCCCTGGTGAATCACAAGTGGTCCCTCCACAACAAGGTCTTCTCCCTGCTGACAGTCAGATGGGGAACCCCTCAGATCAACCTCTTTGCCATGGCGCAGAACCGCAAATGCCCCTGGTTCTGCTCCCTCCGAGGTCGGGAGAAAGGTTCTCTCAGCAATGCCTTCCTCCTCAATTGGTCGGGGGCCCTAATGTATGCCTTCCCACCAATTCCCTCGATTCACTGGGTGCTCCTGAAGGTCCTCGCGGACGAGGCACTCATCATCCTGGTAGCCCCGGACTGGCCCAGACAACACTGGTTCCCTCTCCTTCAAGACATGTCAGTGAGGACCCTGCTCCACCTCCCACGGTGGGTGGACCTCCTGACACAGGACTCGGGATGCCTTCAGCACCCAAACCCAGGCCTCCTGCACCTTGAGAGCCTGGATGCTCTCTGGCTCAGCGAGCAAGAGAGATACTGCTCGGATAGGGATGAAAAGGTCCTGGTTGGTAGCAGCAAACCCTCCACCAGGTCCACCTACATGGCAAAATGGAATCATTTCTCCACTTGGTGCCGTCATAAAGACATAGACCCTACCTCTGCACCAGTTCAGGCAACTTTGGATTACCTTCTTGATCTAAGAGAGAAAGGCCTATCCCTGTCCTTTTTAAAAGTCTACTTGGTGGCAATCTTGGCCATTCACCAAAGAGTAGATGGGGTTCCACTCTTTTCACACCCTATCTGCCATAGATTCCTGAAAGTAGTGGAAAAACTTTTTCCCCACATCCATCGCCCCCACCCTGCAGTGGAATTTGAACGTTGTGCTTGGGGTCTGACAGAACCGCCTTATGAGCCCTTGGACTCAACCACCCTGCTTGTGCTGTCCTGGAAGGTGGCTTTCCTTGTAGCTGTTACCTCAGCCAGAAGGGTCTCAGAGTTACAAGCCCTATCCTTTGAACACCCATATACAGTTTTCTTCCCTGACAAGGTGGTCCTGCATCACCACCCCTCATTCTTGCCCCAGGTTGCCACCCCCTTCCACATGAATCAAGAGATCTGCCTGCCAGTCTACTATCCAGACCCTCAGCTGACAGAAAACCAGAGACGGTGGCACACCCTGGATGTGAAGAGAGCGCTCCTAATCTATATTGAGTGCACATGATCTTTCCACAAGACCTCCCAGCTGTTCATGGCGGTAGCGGAACGCATGAGAGGTTCTCCGGTATCCTCCCAATGCATCTCCAAATGGATTATGAACTGCATTAAAGACTGCTACGGAAGGTCAAACACACCTCTCCCAGAGACTGTGAGAGCCCACTCTACCAGAGCTCAGGCATCTTCCATGGCCTTCCTCGCAAAGGTCCCGATCCAAGAGATCTGCAGGGCTGCTATGTGGTCATCGATACATACCTTCACGACGCACTAAGCCATTGCCCAACAGGTGAGAGATGATGCTGCTGTGGGCAGAGCTGTACTCAGTGTGGGTAGACTGTAACTCCTCCCACCATCCTTGGGTATGGCTAGCAGTCACCTGTAACTGAATGATGTGAGCACCGCTCAAAGGAGAACAGTTGGTTACTCACCGATAACTGTTCTTCTTTAAGATAGGCTGCTCACATACATTCAGGTCCCTCCCACTGTCCCCACTAATGGAGTTGGTGAAGGTATATGGGACTGGGAGGGTCAGGGTCATGGTCACCTATATAGCCATGGTCGCGGCGTGGAGGGGGTGTTGGCCGTGTGCCCTGACCTGACAGGCTAACGCTAAAGACTTTCCAAGCTACCATGCACTGCGGCACGTAGACACCTGTAACTGAATGTATGTGAGCAGCCCATCTTGAAGAAGGATGGTTACTGATGAGTAACCAACTGTTACTTTATTAAAACACAGCATTTCTACAGCACTTTCCATCCCATGATCTCTCAATGACTCACTATAACAGGCATTCACACATGCTTGGCTCTGTGGTATCCAAGAGGCACACCCCACCTTGTGCTCACATTTAAGTGAATGGCCCTGACAATACATTATAGGCAAACTACGTGTCCTCACATTTTGATATCTTTACCAAGTGCCATAAACAATGGCTTTAGGAGGAGGTGTCCCCTCAAGAACATGCATGTATTTTTAGCACAGTTCTGTTGTCAGTTGGAAGCTGGCAAAGGAAAGTTCAAAACTTGCAGACAAGAACAAGACAAAACTGGTAGATGGGGATTGTAGGAGAGAGAGAAGGCAGCCTGCTCTAACTTTTTCAGTAAAGTGGGAAAACTGTCATTGACCTTAATTAACATTAGCTCAAGTAATATATAGGCCTAAATCAGGGTGACTTCATTTAGTTCAATGAGTGAGATCTAGTCAGAATTGGCACATTCATTAGGAATCTAAAAAATAATAGAATTGTATTGGCTATCTGTGATCATCAGCCCTTATCAGTGTAATTTCTCACACATGTTCTTTATGTATTTTCACATTTTCTAAAGGTGAGCTGAAATTATAGACAACCAAAATGTTTGTTGTTCTGGAAAAGGTAATGGCTGGTACACTGAACACATTCTTAGACTTTGTCGCCTATACACTGATAGAAGGTAAGTTCCCATTCCTGGCCCAGTTGGTTGATATATGTGGTACGTTTCAAGTGTCTAGTGCAGATGCTGAACACGGCTTCAGTTTAATGAATAATATTAAGACAGAGCCTCATAACAGGTTGGATGTTTCTCATCTAGACACACTAATGCGTATCAAGTCATATCTAAGTGCTGGATTCAAGGTTGACCTAGACTCTGTATATGCATTCTGGAAATGTGACAAAGACAGGCGTCAAAAACTGAAGTGTAGATGATGGTAGAGGAGGCTTGATAGGCAGTATCAATTGTTTCATATTCGTTTAATAAAAATGTTAAACTGAAATACTGTGGTTTTATTAATTTACTAAAGCTTGAACAAAAAGACATCTATACAATGTTCCCTCTCTAAGCTGGTGATGCAACTGAGCAAGTTATGGATGCACTTGGGGAGTCGATAGGCAGTGGCTCAGGGGCCTGGTCCTGGGACAGAGAATGGGTAGGGAACTTGCTCAGTTGCATCCATAAGTTGCTCAGCTGCATCATCAGCTTAGAGGGAACATTGCATAGCACCCAGAGACACTGAACCATATGGAAGTCCCATGATGCTAGACACTAGACAAACACCTGCAAAGAGAGAGTTCCTACCTCAAAGACCTGACAATCTCACCATCCTGCTTCAGGCTCTGATACCAGAGAGAGGCCAAGGGTAACAGTTCACTTCATTCACCCCTTGTTATCTCACATGCGCCTTTCCGCTTCCCTCCTTTTCTGTTCCTTGCTCCAGAGGAAAGCTGAGGCTTGGATAAACCTCATAATGATATAAGAACAAAAATCAAGAAATACTCATATTAGATCATGCTGTGGGAGATATCTGAAAAATATTCTAATGTCCTGGAAGATGCTCTGGAAGGAGTGGAAGCATATGCATTTTCACTTAGCCAAAAGTCAAGATAAATCTGTTTACCAAGCATCTTTTATAGACTTGTACTGCCAGAGGAGTCCGTGATAACTCTTCACCATCTAAAAATGAAGTCCTGCTTCAGTGTTTGCTTTGAAAATGTCAAAGTTCCCCAGTGAAGCTACCAATCATACAACTGCAAAATGGCCCCAACATCCAGCCGGCTAGTTGTATATAGTTGACTCATGCCACTTGCCAAAAGACACGAGAAGGTCTAGCTCACTCCAGTATGGATTTACTTAATTGAATAAGTATCTGACACCCTCCAATTACCCACAAATGGGAAAATGGGAAAGCCCTAAAATAGAAAAATGCTTAAAAATAAAAGTATCTTTCAACATTTAAAAAAAAAAAATTGAATTCTGAGAAGTCTATGTATATGACGCTAAAGCATTTGGGCCAGCCTCACCTGTTGAAAATGCCAGTGATGAACCAGAGATGAATTTGGCCCCATATTTTCCCAAGGATCATCCCCCGACTCTTGACTTTAGTGCCTCATTTTATAGGGAGGCTCTTACTTCAAAGCACCAAGGTTACGGCCTTTTTTCTTGATAAAACAGATAATCATGTCAAGCAAAGCAGGGGGTTCTGCCAGAGAACAAACTAGTCAGCTAGCTCAGGACCTCTCTGAGACCATCGTGTTAGCCAAGCACAGCTGGGGAGTCAGGGAGAAAGTAACAGCCTTAGTCAAGTTAAGGTTGTTTGGTTTTTTTTTTCTTTAAGCCACATCTTTCTCAGTGTGAAAAAAATGTACTTCAAAGTTGATTCTTTCAAAGAAATATACAGAGGTAACTTGTGTCATGATTTTCCCCACTTCTCATTATTGATTCTATTCAAATGTTTTTTTCCAAGGGACTTAATGGGGACCCAAGACAGAACTCCCTTGTGGTTCCCAATGTTGTGCTGAGGTTTGAAGGCCTGTGGTTTGCAGTACACACTACTGGTCTGATTTAAGAGACAGTGAGAGAGTGCCTGCTAATGAAGTTATTTCACACACATGCACACAGACAAGATTTTGGTGATGCAAACCAGATGTTCTCTGTCTGACCTGTAGGTAAACTAATTTAACTCATCTGAGAATGTATAAACTAGAAAAGGCTTCTCTCAAATAGTTGCAAAAAAAAAAAATTAGCTAAAGATCTGAGCTATTTTTTAAAATGTTTGTCACAAAGCTTTCCCCTTTTGGGATAAATGCTGAACCAGCCCTGATTTCTGAGACAGCACTGTTTATTCACCAGACAGTCTCACAGATTCATTTTCAGTGGCTAGGTTGTTCTTGCATGGTTCACATTCCTTGGCCTGCATTCCCCCTTCTCCACAGTGGCTCCCGACCACCCAGGGCAAATCCTCACCCCATTTCTGCTCCCTCCCACCCCAGTGGGTCCCGTCCTCCATCCCCCAGTCCCCTGCTGCCTGTGATGGACTCAGTCATCACTGCAGGGGCAAAACTAGGCCTCCAATCCCCGAGCTACACCCCCCCATACAGCCACCCCATGCCCCCAGCTACACACCCTCTGCTACACACACACACCTGCTGCACGCAACCCCCAGCAGCTCTCCCCCCACAAGCCCTTACCCGGGCTGTTTGCAGGCTGGCTGACACAAACTGCTCCACCCTGCAGGGGGAGATTCACACACTCCCGGCCTCCTGCAGCTCTCTGCTGGCTGGGCCTAAGGTGGAGTGGGGTTTAAGGTGGAGCCACTGGAACGCTGCGTTCAGGCTGCTCCTGCTATTTTTAGGGGGACCCCTGGAACTCCACATGCCAGTGCCTTCCTCTACTTTTAGGGGCCCTGGAAGGCTGCCTGCCTAAAAATAGGGGGCCCTGAAGCTGTGTTCCAGTGCCTTCCACTTACGAAAACCCCTGCCTTTTTCCAGCCCTGCACAGCCCACGTGACTGGGCTGAGCAGGGAAGGAACTTTAACTCCAGCTTTCAGGGATGCTCGCGGCATACTTTGGGTGTTGCCCCGGCACACTGGTTGGGAGCCACTGTTATAGACTCTATGTTAGTCTGCTGAAGGTATTAGCTGCCCTCACAAAAATTTCTCTGTTGAGTGCAACATTTGAACCTATTGGTCCAATGCTCAGTGACTTGGCTATATAGTGTTCTACCACAGCTCTCTCCACTCCATGGCTTCTGTGCTTGGGGCACCCCTCCTTTTTTCTAGCTATTGTAACTGCTGGCCCAGTATTTGGCCTACTAAATCTTTGCATGGCTCCAGTGGCATAAATACAATTCAACGGCCACAGGGGATATTTCTCCCATATCGGGCAGTTCTCTAGTGATGTGGAATTGAAATAGCCTCTTTGACTCCACAACACAGAGGGGGTGGCTAGAGAAAAGGAGCCTGAACCTTGAGCATCCATTCTCCTTGGTGATCCCAGGCATCTCTTCATCATGCCAGTGGACTGGAGAGGTTCAAACCTGGGAGCAGGGAAGGATGAAAGTGGACTAAAGACAATTTTATATATCCACCACCCATTCTGGAATTTGCACATGCTATACAGCCACAAGGCAACTGCACATGGGATATTGCATTCATTTCAGAGAACTGTATTATGGGAAAGCCGGGGACTCTAGGAAGTGACATGTGAGAAAAGATTAAAGAGTGTAATATATATAACTTAGCAAGAAATGACTGGAGAAGAAGGCGGGGCTAGCATAGCTGAAGGCTGTAAATATAAAGGAAAGAGAAAAATTCAGTGAGCTACAGTGGGTATAATTAAGAGTAATCGGATGAGACCAAAGCTACATCTGCATGGGTAGCTCCCCATACTAATACTAGAACTTAGTGAGCTGGTATGCTAAAAATTATTAATATGGCACAGGCTGAGGAGGTGTAGGCTAGCTGCTCCAAGTATGCATTGGTCAATGTACTCAGGGTGCCTAGCCTGTGCCACTGCTCAGTTACCTGGGTGCCAGTGTTATTTTTAGCATCCTAGGTTGATGAGAGCTAGCACAAGTACCTCTGACTGAGCAGGGAATTGCACCCCCCCATTCCAACTGTGAAAAACTTCAACTGGAATATCAGGAAAATCTTCCTGAGTATGAGGAGTATGTATCTGGGGAAGACAATCAAGGAGTCCTGTGGCATCTTTAAAAACTAACAAATTTATTTATTGCATGAGCTTTCATGGGAGAAAATCTTATTTGATCATATGCTTGATCTTTAAGCATCTGATGAAGTGGGGTTTTGATTCCATGAAAGCTCATGTGATAAATAAATTCATTAATCTTTAAAAGTGACACCAGACTCCTTGGCCTTGATAGGCGGGGAGATGGGCTAAAAGGTCTAAATGCTCTTTTCCATTTAGCATCTGCATTATTCCTCTGAATGCAGTTGTCTGATTTCTTATACTGAGCCAAGCAGAAGTCCAAGGTGATTCTTGTACGAACCATGCTGTCCGTTTTTGCGTCTGAAAGGTGCATTTGTCCATTGAAGTTCATGAGGAGAGATTTGCTGGGGTGGCTGAACTGCAGAATGTTCTAGTCAAGGGGGCATGTACAGAATTGGCATCAATCTCCCTTTGCATTCCCCACAGTCTGGTGCTGCTGTGTGCACAGCTGTTTCTCGTGCTGACTTTCTCTCTGCTTTGCCGTGTACTGGCATAAGTCACCTTTCCTCTGTTCCCCTTCCCCCTTTGTCTGTCTGGTTTGGTTAGATTCTAATGTCTTAGGAGTGGGGATTGGCTTTTTCAGTGTATTTGTAGATTACTTTGCCCAATGTTGCCTGGTTCCTAGGTCCTATTGTTATTCTTCTAGTAAATAATAACCTGCACCTAGATCTATGTAACTTTCTTCTCCAACCTCCTGATACCAGATGGGATAATGCCTTTACAGAATATGAGGGGGAAACACCTCAACAAATAATGAAGTCATAGAAAATCAAAGCAGGACGTGATAACTAACAAATGCAAAATTATTCTATGGCTCCCACAGAAAAGAGGTGCACATTTTCATTGAAATGCTTGCGATTTCCAGACAGGTTCCTGGAGCCAACCTTGCAGGAGAAGGATTTCCAGGCTATTGGAACTTGAACAGGAAAGAAGACAGCTCTTTGACCAGCAGACACCTTTCTTTTTTCAAAGGAGTGTTAAAAGCAGCTGTGTGGGACTGCAAATCACCTAAAGAACTTGCACATTGAAAAACAAAACTGGGGTAGCTTTTACTTGAGCCATAAAGCCTAGCAATTCTACCAGACTATAGAATGTAAAAGAAAAATGTTGTTGGCTGTGCAATTCAAAGCAGTGATAAAAAAAATTTAAGGTATCATTTTTTTTCCAGTTCTCCTAATAGATTAAATGCCAGGAGATCCTACTTTTTCCTCTGCATGTGTGTGTGGAGCGGGAGGAGGACACAGTGACAAATAGTAGTATTTAACGTTGAAGGCCACAGCAAAATCAGGCCCAATTGTGTTAGGCTCTGTAGAAGCACATAATGAGTGAGAATCTCTGCCACAGCCAGTTTACAGTCCAAAGTGAAGACAGCAGGTGGATGGGACAAATAAAGGGGCTAGAAAGGGGTAAAGGAGACAGGGTAACAAATCAATAAAATAGACTGTATCACATCCCCTTTAGTGGCTGGTCCACCATGAGATAAAAGTTTACTCCTGATATCTCTTCTTGGAATTGTTCCTTAGCTCGGGTGGTGGAGGTCCATGCCCAAGATCCTGAGACCAAACCCTGCTGGTGAGCAATGTGTGGCAGTTATATGTGCACTGGCATTGTTGATGATGTCAATCAGGTTGTGCCACAGGGCAAGAAAGAAGGGAAAGTATTGTATACACCGGGAGTCACCAACCTTTGCTGGCTCCTGTGCCAGCCCTGCACCCCTAACCCTCAGCAGGTGCCGGGGTGGGAATATCAGGGAAAAGGATCCAATCCCCTGCAGACCCTGTCCCCCAGGTGGGAATTGGGGCCAGCAAGGGACAGGAGCCATGCACTTGGGCTCTTTTCCCTGCTGGCCTCATGAGCCACGTGTGTGGGCTCATGTGTGTGGCAACTGTGGTTCCAGGCCCTGCCGAGCCAGGACCAGAGGTCAGAGGAGCTGCAGGGCTTGGAGCCCTGCATGCCACCATAAATAGGCATGCATGACATTGGGAACAACTGAACGTCAGTCAAAGTCCAGTTGTGTAGAACTCAGAGAAGAATTTTGCCTATAGTGGTTTTTAATTTGCTGCTGCAAAGATAGCATAGGGTGCAGAGGAACATAAAATATCTTTGTGTAGGCCCTATAAAAACGCTTGGAAGTATCGTTTAGATTTTTTGGCAAAAGAGTGGCAGACTGTGGTTTGAAATATACAGACTATTCCCTTCCATGAGTATGATACACTGTAACATATTTTAAACTAGATCAAACTGTTGGCTCACAGAACCAGATAGTGACTGTATGCAATTTTTTGGGGGAGGGCAAGACACAATAACTTAGGTTTTAATCGCAGATCTAAACAAATGTTGCTGTCCCATTTCTTCCACTATCTATCATGTTTCTTCCGTTATCTAAAACAAGCGCATCAAATTCATATGCAGCTTTGACCATGTTAAATGAGAGATTTTTTTATCTCAGTTACATCTCTGTAAAGCTGAAATTACTCTAGTAGTGTTACTCTGTCAGTGTAAGAGAGACAAGAATTTGGCCACAAGAGAGTCAAATAAGGGGAACAAGATGTGAAACAAGCCCTTAACAAACGAGGAGTCCTATGGCACTTTTAAAGACTAACAAATTTATTTGTAAAACAAACAAGGAGTCCTGTGGCACTTAAAGACTAATATATTTATTGCATGAGCTTTTATGGGACAAAATCCCACTTTGTCACACTTTGAGGATGGGGGAACTTACAGAATGGGAGGAGTGTCTGCTGAAATGGGATTTTCTCTCATGAAAGCTCATGCAATAAATAAATATGTTAAGCTTTAAATGCCACAGGACACCTTGTTTGTTTTACTGAACTAAACTAACAGGGTTGCCCCTTTGAATCTTGGCAACATGCAAGCCACCAAATTTATTTGTGTCATAGGCTATGTTCACACACCGTTTTGTTATTTCGAAACAAGTTATTTCGATATAACTTGTTTCGATATAACATGTTATATCGAAATAACTTGTTTCGAAATAACAAAACGGTGTCCTCGAAATAAGCAAAAAACGGGAATCAAAATAGCGTTTCCACAGTGTGGACTTGCTATTTCGATCCAGGGGCAGTGCAGCATGGGAGGTGTGGCAACATGGCCGCCTCCCTGGGCCATGTTGGTGGCCATGTTGCTAGCCAATCACATAAAAGCCGGCCCTGACCTCACCCCCCTGTCCACTCACGCTAGCAGCATGCTGCAAGCCATGGACAGTGCTCGGCTGCCTAGACAGCGCCGTGCAGCACCCGGCCCCTCGGCGCGCATCGAGGGGCTCCAGCACCTCTGGGAGACTCTGTTTGTAGACCCCGAGGAGGACCGGCCGGTGGCTGAGGAGTACATCCAGCTCAGCCGCAGGGCTCAGCTACTGCCCCTGCCCCTCCCTGTGCCCCGCCGCATGTGGGCGCGTGAGACCAGCGTCGACTGGTGGGAGAGGGTCGTTCTGCGCACCTGGGGCGACGACCTCTGGCGCCAGAACTTTCGCATGAGCAGGGCCAGTTTCACCTGCCTGGTGCGCGAACTCGCCCCGCACCTGCGCCACAGGGACACCCCCATGAGGCCTGCTGTCGCAGTGGAGAAACGAGTGGCCATTGCCCTGTGGAAGCTGGCCACCCCAGAGTCGCACAGGGCAGTGGCGCACCTGTTTGGCGTCGGGAGGTCCACCACCGGCACCATCCTCCTCGAGGTCACCAGGGCCATCAATCACGTCCTCCTACGGCGCCTGGTGAGACGTGGGGACCTGCAGGACACCATGCCCGGGATGGCAACCCTTGGCTTTCCAAACTCTGCTGGCATCTTGGACACCACACATATTCCTGTGCGTGCCCCGGAGCACAGGGCTGCGGTGTACCGTAACCGAAAGGGATACCATTCGGTCATTATGCAGGCCCTTGTGGACCACCAGGGCCGGTTCCAGGACTGCTACGTGGGATGGCCAGGGAGGGCCCATGACGCCAGGGTCCTCCGCAACTCTGCCCTGTATCGGGGCATGGAGGCGGGCACCCACTTCCCCCCTCACACCATCCACCTTGGGGGCGTAGAGGTGCCCGTTCTTATAGTGGCGGACGCGGCCTACCCCCTGCGGCCCTGGCTAATGCGACCATCCGCCGGGCCACTCGACCCCAGCCGGCAGCTGTTCAATCGCCGCCTCGCCCGCTGTCGACAGGTGGTCGAGCGGGCATTCGGACGCCTCAAGCCCGGTGGAGGTGCCTGCTCACTCGCCTCCACCTCGCTGAGCGCAGCCTGCTGCAAGCCATCGCGGCATGTGCAGTGCTCCACAACTTTTGTGAGCAGCAGGGGGAACCCATCCCACTCGCATGGGAGGCTGAGGTCCAAGCATTTGCTAGGGACTATGAACAACCGAGATCCCAGCCAACTCAGGAGCAGCCATCTGCGCGAGCCCTTGCCATCCGCGACGCCCTCCGGCTCGCCTTCGCTGCGGAGGAAGACTGAGGACCAGGCCTGCCCTGCACCAAACCACCATCTCCCCTGTCCGCCCACAGCCAGTCCACACCCATCCACCCACACTGCCAATCCCCCCCAATAAAAACACAGACAAGCATGACTAACGTTCCAGGGGTTTATTCACAATAAGGGAAGGGATGGGGGCAATACGGGATGGGGCAACCTGGGGGGGGTCCGGGGGAGGGAACATGAACTTGGGAGGGAGCATGGGGAGGGAACATGAACTTGGGAGGGGACAGGGGTGAAGAGGTCCTGGGGCGGGGAGGGTTAGGCAACGCCTGTGGGAGGGTCCGTGGGGGGTGGCATGCCCCGCCTGCGCCCACGGCTGCCCTCCACCCGCTGTGCTTGCTGGGGCGGTGATGTCTCCCGGTGCCGTCGGGGAGCCAGGCCCTCCGCAAGCTGGCGGATCGCTGCAGCCTGCTGCAGGATAGCAGCTGGCAGCTCCACTGCCAGGCCCTCCAGTGCCCTCGCCGCTCTGTCCTCAGCGCCTGCAAGGCGCTCCAGGGCACGGAGCCCAGCTGCCTGCCGCTGCGCCTGCTCCCGTCTCCAGGCCTGGGTGGCGGTGTGCATGTCCCGCCCGAGCTCCTCCAGGCTCTCCAGGAGCTCACTGCGGGTCCTGGGGGCCCTCCGCTGTCGCCGCGGTGTCCTGGGGCTTCGGCGGTGGAGTCCGGGCGTGGGTGCCGGCCCTCGGGGAGGGGATCTGTGACGTGCTGCAGGGACGCAAAAAACACAGTTAGCCCCTGCTGCCTGCTGGTCCCATCTGTGTGCACCTGTCTGCAGCACACACCTCTGCCCTGACTGTCAGGGTCCCAAGATCCCGTGGGACATTGCCCTGGGGTAGGACTCCTGGCCCCCAAAGCCTCGGAAGGAGGCCGGGATGGTACCCGACAGAGGACATTGGAGGACCCTGGGCAAGACGGTTGTCTGGCCGAGGTAGTCATCAGGGTTTACGGCGCCCTGGGACAGTTACCCAAATAAATCGGTATACTCTGGCAGTCCAGGATCCGTCAGCCCCTCTGGGAAAAAGCCTGACAAACCCCCCTATTGTGACCTGCCTGCCAGACAGAGAATGGGAGGATAACAAGAAGAACAGAGCACAGGAAAGGAGACCATGGTCTCCTATTGCCAGACATCTGGGACCCGTACCCTGGAGGCACACATGCTTGTGGTGCCCACAAGGGTGAACTGGACCCAGCCACGCCTTGCACTTGAGGTCTCCCGAGGCCACTTGCCAGTGGTGTGCCCTGCCTGCTCTCCACCCCACGGAAGATGCTGCTGCATCTTTCCCAGCCAGTCCCTGGTCACCACCCTCCGGCACACAAGGGCCTTTTTGCCCAGTGACACCTGTGTCTGTGGGCCCCATGGCCAGGGGGCCCCTCTGTGCCCACGAACCCTGGGCCCTACCCGCCCCGGTGCCTGGCCCTGGCCTCCACCCGTCCCGGGACCTGCTGGACAGGCCCAGCCCTGTGTGCCCCCGTGTGGGGGGGGTGTACTTACCCACGGGGGCTCCAGAGGTCCGCCGAGCTGTCCCGGGGTCTGACTCGGAGCCTGGGGCGGTGGTGGGCCCCTGCTCCTCAGTGCTGCTGTCTGCCTCCATGGGCCTGAACAGCTCCGGGGTCGTGGGGGTGGCCTCCGCCGCTGTTGGTGGTGCGGCTGGTGGTCCCCCGACGGAGACGTCAGAGGTGGCTGCCTCCAGGCCTGATGATGGGCTCTGATGCCCCCCAGAGGTGTCAACGGATGCAGTGGGGGCACCGCTGGGCTGTGTGCCCAGGAATTCATCCAGGGCCTCGTAAAATGGGCACGTGGCCTGGCTGCCAGGCCCCTCCAGTGCCCGGGCATCCCGGGTGCGGGCATACTCCTGGCGGAGCGTCTTTATTTTGCTCCGCACCTGCTCCGTTGTTCGGAGGTGCCCTGCTTGGGACATCGCATCCGCGATGTCATGATATATATCACGGTTCCGGTGGCTGGCCTGGAACCTTTCCACTATTTCTGGCTGCCACCAGATGCCCAGGAGGCAAGTCACGTCCTCCTGAGTCCACACAGGCACCCTCCGGCGTCCTGTAGCTGAGGAACCTGGCTGCTGAGCCATGGCTGCCTGTTAGCTGCCTCCCTGCCACGCAGCCTAACAGGCACGCCCTAGCAGGAAGTTCCCCCAGGGTACTGTGCACCCTGGGAGGAAGGTCAGCCAGTTATTTCGAAACAACGGTTGTTTCGAAATAACACGGCCACTACAACGGTTGTTTCGAAACAACTCGTTTCGAAACAACCGTTGTTTCGAAACGGCATGTCCCATTGGCGTTATTTCGAAACAACCGTTTCGGGACAACGCCGTTTCGAAAGGTAACGAGGTTTAAGTTATTTCGCAAAGACCACGGCCATTTTGAAAGAAGCGGTTTGCTTCTTTCGAAATGGCCGTGCGTCGTGTGGCCATGGCACTCCTTATTTCGAAACAACCTCTGTTGTTTCGAAATAAGGAGTGTGTGTGGACATACCCATAGAGCGTTCATGGGCAGAATCCCACTTCATCTGATGCATGAAATGAAGGGCTGAGTATGAAGGAGGAATATAAATGCAGAGATGGCTAAGTCACAAGGTCAGTTCTGAATTATTTCAGCAAACCAAGTAGTGTGGATTTAAACAGTGTGGAATAACAGATGAGCTGTTTCTGTAGACCATTTAATTAATCCCAACGGTGGGGTCTCTCAGATTTTGGGGTGCTTTCCCAAGGATAGACATGGCAGTCCAATTGTATGGGGCCATTGTAAAAACAAGATGCAATAATGGATGGGAAAAAATCTTGTGTGGGCTATCCTACATAGGGGGCTGAATTAAGAGTTGAATCCTGTGCAAGCTTACACCCCTTGCATCTCCACTGAAGTCCTTGGGGATGTGTGGAGCCTGGTCTGTGAACAGTTTGGTCTTTGGTGACCTAACTGGTCTTTTCCATCTGCAATCTCTGTAGGGCCACATCATGTTACAAAGAGCAGAGGGGAGAAAAACTAGCTTGAAAAGTGCCCTGACATGGTGAAGTGCTTCTCCAGTGTGCTCTCCAATAGCTCCAGATACTGTGAGTTGTCCCCAGGCTCCTCCATGGCTGAGATTCCAGGGATCTGAGACTGGGCCAGGCAGGTTTAGGGTTGTCCTCAGTTTTGTTGTCTCAGGGAAAGCCGTGGAGATCACCATGGAAAGAAGTGTTGAAACAGCCAGTGCTGACCTCTGCACTTGCTCTTGTACGGTGCGAGCTGAATTTGGGCTGAGTGTTTAAAGGGTGTTTCACTTTTCCCTTTTAAACAGGGGAATTAGGAAATGAGTCAGCATAAAAGTAAGTATTGTGGTCCACATTCTGGAGTCATGTGAAATGTTCCTCCCTCCTTCACATGCCAGAGCACACCTAAGGTGTACTCGTATTTTGACTCCTTGCAGCCACACATAAAACTAGCTCCCCAGCCCTCCCCTTCAGTTCTGCTGCAGGTTATTCCCACCAGAGTCTGTCTCGGGGTTTGAGTATAGTGAGGCTACACCAATTTACACCAGTGGAGGATATGGCCCGTGGAATGCAGGGAGGAGTGTGAGGTTAATTAAAGTTCTATATAATATTTTTTTAAAGTCTCAACTTCTTTTGGGTGCTATGATATGATTTCTCAAGTCAGCCTCTGCTTTCAGCGTATTACAGAGTGCCTGTAACTAAATTTGATAGCCTTTAAATGTGCCACCAGACTCCTTGTTTGATTTTTGGTTGATTTGGATTTCAAACTGCCCTGGTATGAACATATTTTGTTATGGGATGCTCCCATGATCATCTAAGTTGGTGGAGGTTAGCTCTGTGCTTACTGACCAAAGCAGTTGGTTGGTTTTATGGTCAGGTCTCTGTGCATGTGTAGCAGGTTTTGTGGTAAAGCAGCTGCCATCTCCAGTTTCAAAGATGAAAGGAATATAGAGAGCTGCCTGTAGCCGTGTGGTGAAAGAGGTATGACTCAGACACAGGCTTTGCTTGAAAAGAAGTTCTGAGACGTTTTCTGAGCCTTATATCTTTATCATTCCTTTTTTGCTTATCCCTGATCACTGTGGTAACTGCTCATCATGTGCAGTGTGCTGCCTGAATGGATGAACTCATCCTTAGCTACAGAAACTGTTGAAGGGGTTCCTGGAATAATGGAGTGAGAACCTGGAATAGGATTTTAAGTGACCAGAATTGAAGGTCATTGTTCTTCCTTTTTGGAGGGCTGAGCTCGCTGTTGGTAGAGCAGTAGTGGTTAACCGGGATGCCTGGAGAACTTCAGTGGTTCATTGCCCAAAAAGCAGCACTGATTCCATTAGAAGTCTAGACTCATGCTGACTTCTGCCATCAATCTAGTGCCATGGACCTTGGCCATAATTTATGATGATGGTTGAGGTATCTGGTCTACACCACCAAACAGACTTGCTGCAGTTTGGGTAAAGGTGTAAATTCTGCTGAGTGTTTTATTAATTTATTCATTGTCAGTGGCAAGACAGTTTGGGAATATGTCTGTATAGTTTACCAATTCCTTGCGAGATTAGAAACCTTGTGTGTCTGTTTGAGGTATGTGCAGCCTTGTCTGTTTGCCTCCATCTGGGCTGAGATCCCAAAGACTGGTTGTGAAATAACAACAATAAAGGTAGTTAATGCTACATACCCAATCTGGAAACCTAGAACAGTGGTTCTCAGCCAGGGTGTGTGTACCCCTGGAGCTTGCAGAGTTCTGCTGGGGTGCTCAATTCAGATCAGTATTTCTGGGTGGTTTTAAGGAGGGAGACAAGTACAGAGCCAGTGTTAGGGGGTGTCAAGCCAGGCAATTGCCAGGGGCCCTGCAAGGCTAAGTTATCTGCTTCAGCCCCTGGTGGTGGGGCTCTATCTTCAACCCTAGGTGGAGGGACTTGAGCTTTGGACAAGGCCCATGAGTGAAAAACAGACTCCAGTATCACACTAACATGTCAGTCAAATATTTATATTCCAACTAATCTGTTTTATAATGACGATGTGTGACACTGGTCCCTAGGGAGCCCCACTGAGATGGCTTAAATGGGGCAAAACTGCAAAAAATGGGGCAGCTGGACTCCTGAATACTGATAGGTTTAATTCCATGAAATATGCCGAGCCAGCAACAAACAGCTTCCGATCCCCTCACTGGTCATTCAGAAGACTGAAAATATCTTTTCCTTAGAGCCATCCATCCCTCTGGCTCCTACCCAGACAGCCAAGTCAAATCTGATGGGGCTTGCTGATTCCTAAGTGTAAATAATAACTAATATTACTAATTATTAGTCTTATTAATCATGCTTAGTTACAGTAGCTGAAGCTTTTTCCCATCTATTTATGTGGTTGGACTATCTACCTTCTGTCTTTGTAAGAAAAAGAAGATTCAGAGTCCTATTAAATGAGTAGGTAGAAAAAAGTGATAGAGCCAGATCTTCAACTAGTGTAATTAAACATAATTAATAATTAGAAATGCCTTTCACTTAAGACTCTTAAAGATATATATATACTGTATACATATATAAATAGATATATAGACATATAATATATGTATAGACATAAATATGTCAAATGTGTTGAACAATAGTGACTAGACACGGTTTCCCCTTGGTCTGCATCCTGTTATTTTTGGGAACAATAGCTGCATTTTTGATACAATGCCAGCCCTAAATCTATGTTGTCCTCGTCCTTTAAAGTTGATACTACAATATTTTGCTCAAGTGGAAAGACAGTTCTAATTACTAGATAATTTAGCTTATTATATTTTTGTTTAGATCATGTCTGACAAAATAAACAGCAAATGGGGGGCCTCCCTTCTCTGTAGAGGGTGAGTAAGCAAACTCCCTCAGTCTAAATTCCAGTCCAATCAAGCATAATGGGTTCAGAAGTTCAATTAATGTTCAGCTCCTGAGGGACTGCCTCAAATATATATGGAGAGAAATCCACTGAAAAGATAGGAGGGGAATTTGTGGGAAAAAATGAATTGGGAGGAATGAGATTGGGCAAGAAGGAAAGAAAAAAATTAATGGAAAAATGAATAATTTCTACTTCCATTTAGCTTTTGAGGGAGGTTCAAACCCAAGCTGAGGGCCTGATTCTGCCAGTCTTACTCTGGACATTGCTGAAAGCCTACTGAATTCAGGGGAACAAACGAGGAGTCCTATGGCACTTTTAGAGACTAACAAAATTTATTTATTGCATGAGCTTTCGTGGGCACAGTCCCATGGTATCAGATACATGAAATGGAAAATATAGTATGTTAGCTCTAAATACATAGCTACAGAGAGGATGGGTCACAGGGTCCATTCAAACAGATCCAGGGGGATAGATTGATAGCCTATCTCTGCAAAGCAAACAAGGTGTTTTGGTTCAAATAGTGTGGAAGAGGGAGCTGAGGTCTTTCCATTTACCTCAATTAGTTTTTCATCACACTTTTTGAGTAACACCTGACACTGCACGTTGTCTCATTCATTTCAGTAGGACTGTTTTCAGCACATAGCCTCCATGGTGTGAGTGAGGGTGGCAAAAACTGCACTTACTGGAGTCAGTGAAACTATTTATGTAACACCTACCGGCCATAAATCATGATAGGAGACTGAGCCCCACATTTTAAACTGAAATTCTTTAAGTTAGAGAAATCCATTGTCCATCTTCTGGACTTGAATCAGCCTTGAGGAGATAAAAGAAGGGTTCTATTATAGGAACAGAAGGATTCATGAACTCTAACTTTGAGCCCCCCACTCAGGTAGTTCAAGAGGTTCACAAACCTTCAAGCACTGGCATGTGGCATTTCAAAGGTCCCTCATTCCTTAGTGATAGGGCACTCTCTGTCCTCCTCTCCTATACAGTGGGAATAATATTGAAGGCACAGGCTGTGATCAAGTTCCCTTAGCAATAGTGTAGCAACTCAACACAATCCATAATTCAGGGTTATGTCTAAGACACAATCTACCCTCTGAAGTTTTACATAACTTTTGGTTAAATTTTTCATGTGTTCTCCTCTTTGTAGTCCCACCAGTTCAAACTCTTTAAAACACTCCCAGCTGTGTTATTTCCATGACCAGCTCTTGCACCTTCCTAATGAGGTCTCATCTTCTACATCTTTCATAGGTTCTGTTGCAATTTTCATTAACTCTCTTACAGCATCTTCTCACTGCATTGGCAACATCACTTGGTTCTGTGCTGTCCTTTCCTAAGTGAAAGGATTCATCTGGTACTACAGGGGACATTCAAAAGCAAGACATGTTCATGCATCTGATGAAGTGAGTTGGAGCCCACAAAAGCTTATGCCTGAAGAAATGCCTTGGTCTTTAAGGTGCCACAAGACTCTCATTGTTTTTGCTGTGCACAGACCAACATACCTACCCCTCTAAAAAAGCAAGACAGAGGCACTCATCTCTTCAGAAATGAAACAGGCTGGGAAAATAACCAACAAACTCCATGCATTCACTGGTATCTAGGTAAGTCTATTTACACACTCTGATTTGTAACAAAACCTCAAGGAAATGATCCTGTGGAAAGTCAGCGTCAATTTATAGCCTTAGATTACTAGGCCATCATTAGTATGTTAACTTAAGTTTGTGTTGGGAGAGGAAAGCAATAGAGGTTTATTAATTCTATTCACTCTCAGTAAGTTTGCGGATGACACCAAGCTGGGGGGAACAGTAGACACGTTGGAGGGCAAGGACAGGATTCAGGGAGACCTAGATAAATTGGAACAATGGGCCAATAAAAATCTTATGAAGTTCAATAAAGACAAGTGTAAAATCCTGCATGTGGGACAGAAAAACCCCATGCACTGCTACAGGCTGGGAAACATTCAGTTAAGTAGCAGCAGTGTAGAAAAGGACCTGGGGGTCATGGTGGATGGGAAGCTAGATATGAGTCAGCAGTGTGCTCTTGCTGCCAAAAAGGCCAATGGCATACTGGGCTGCATCAAAAGAAGTGTTACCAGCAGATCAAGGGATGTGATCATTCCCCTCTATTCTGCACTGGTGAGGCCACATCTAGAATACTGTGTTCAGTTTTGGGCTCCCCACTACAAAAAGGACAGGGACATGCTAGAGTGAGTTCAGAGGAGGGCAACCAAAATGATTAAAGGGCTGGAGCATAAGCCCTATGAGGATAGACTGAAAGCATTAGGCTTATTTAGTCTGCAGAAGAGAAGATTGAGGGGGGATTTGATAGCAACCTTCAACTACTTGAAGGGATGCTCCGAGGAAGATGGAGCTCGACTGTTCTCAGTGGTAACAGAGGACAGAATGAGGAGCAATGGTCTCAAGCTGCAGTTAGGGAGGTCAAGGCTGGATATTAGAAAAAACTTTTTTACTAGGAGAGTGGTGAAGCATTGGAATGAGCTGCCAAGGGAGGTGGTGGAGTCTCCATCTTTGGAGGTGTTTAAGGCCCGGCTGGACAAAACCCTGACTGGGATGGTTTAGTGGGAGTGGTCCTGCCTCTGGCAGGGGGTTGGACTAGATGACCTATGAGGTCCCTTCCAACCCTAGGATTCTATGATTTAGTTTTGATCTAAATGCAATCTTTCTCCTATAATGACATCATCACAGGGCCACATCCCCATTAGTGGAGGTTGTAGGGGGGAAATAAAAGAAAAGAGGACAAGAGAAACTGAAAGCATTCAACTGCAATTTAGAGCACAATCAGTGCTTTCGCTAATTATATAAACTTAGATACCATGGTAATAGGCACCTTAGTAAAACCTTAGATGTAATGATGTCTCATGCTAGGATCTATTGAATGGCTGTTAGAATTGAATAATGCTGATTCAATAATGCAGCATGTTCTCTAGTTCACAAGCACATTACATTTTCATTGTGTTTACTTTCAAGCCTCCTTAAGAGCAGGCAGGGTAACCACAAAGATGGAAAATTGATTATGTTCTGGAGAAGGAAAAACATACAGAGTGCCCTGGAATGTGCTCCTCAGAGGTCAACTAAAATTGTAAAAACCCTACCCACAAAAAAGTCCTGCTTGTAATTCAATAGTGATTTGGATTTAACACAGAAAGTGGATTAATGTTAACATTCACACAGTGGAGGCAGTGTAGCTACCAGTTAGAGCAGAGAATAGCTGAGAATCAGGAATTTTGGATTCTCTTCTTGAATCTGCCATTGCTTTGCTATGTGACCTTGGGCAAGTCAGGTAATCTGTCAGTGAATCTGTTTCTATAGCTGTAAAATAATGGGTCAGATTTAACCCTGGTATAGATCTACTGAAACGACTGAAATAACACCAGGTACAAAATAGGACAAACATATGGTCTTGAACAGTATCAAGACAATAAAGAGCTATCAGGCCTAGTAAAGCATGCACTTGCCAGAAGTAAACATAGGACAGTGAAGCTAAATTTTAGAATGTCCTCAATCCTACTTTGAAACAGCCTGTGCCAGCACTGTTACCTCTCTGAAGGCTCAGGCTGTGAAATCTTTTCTGGAGTACGTAAGCATTACCATGCTACAGACCAATTGTCCACCTACCCCAATGTTCTGTCTTCTAGCAATGGTCAATGCCAGATGCATCAAAGAGGATGAGCAGACCAGAGCAATAATCAAGTGATCCAGTCCCAGCTTCAGGCACATGGAGATTTATGAACATCCAGAATGTTGGGTTGCTTATTAGTGCAAAAATAGATACAAGCAAAGAATTTTGTTGCTCAAAAGATTCTCTAATGTAGTCTTCTCTCCCTGTAGCACAATGATCATCTTTTGCCTTCTTATTCTGCAGAAAACCACAAATAAATAAAATATACCCTAAATCTGTTTCACTTTTTTCTTTTCATTTTCCGTTATTTTATTTTCTCCTTCCATCTCCTACTTTTATTCTGATTTTTCTTCTTTAAAACATTTTTAAATTTTTTTGTGCTTCCTGTTTTCTCTGTCCTTATTTTTCCTAATTTCCAAAGGGGCAGCCATGTTAGTCTAGTCCAGCAAAAAAAACAAGGAGTCGTGTGGCACTTAAAGACAACAGATTTATTTTTCGCATGAACTTTCGTGGCAGAAAATCCCACCTCATCAGATGCTTCAAAGATGGGTGAACTTACAGAATGGAATGAAAATAAATGCGAGGGAGCATAAAACATAGGATCAGGTCAAATTGCTCTGATTTGCTGTTACTGTATGACCTGATCCTATGTTTTACGCTCTCTTGCATTTATTTTCATTCCATTCTGTAAGTTCACCCATCTTTGAAGCATCTGATGAAGTGGCATTTTCTCTCACGAAAGCTCGTGCGAAAAATAAATCTGTTAGTCTTTAAGTGCCACATGACTCCTTGTTTTTTTTTTTCTTATTTTTCCTGCCTCTGTGCCTCTTGTACATCTCTCTGTCTCCAAAACTCTTGTACAGGTTTTCCCTCTGATAAACATTTATCTGTTTCTGTCTTGGACCTTGTATTTTGCACTCTTTTGTGCACTACTGAAGTTAGAGGTGTCAAAGGCTGGTTAGATATGGGATTCTCCAACTCATTCACATTGTGGACCACATCTTAAGGCTGGGATTTTCATGGACATATCCCTTCCCATTAATGATTATGCAGACCGCCCCTACTTCCACTTGCAGTCATGGCACTGGTGTAGCAGTTATACCAACTGCTTGTGTGAAAAAGTAAAGATAGGGAAGTATTTAATTTATTTTTTAGGAGTCTTCAGTGCAACCTGATGTGCGGAAACCATGGAGCCAGCACCATACTCTGAACCAGTTTTCCAATGGTCACCAGTGAATTGTCTACAGGTCACCAGTCATCCTTTGTCTGTATTTTGGGTTATTATCCAGTCCATCTCCCTGTAAATACAGGATTATTCCCTGTATATTTTTTTAGCATTTTCTCCACTCTAGTTCTAAATATCCCAGATGTTTTCCTTTGGGAGAATGTTCCATGGCTAATAGAGCCCACTCAATTGATAGTCAGTGTATTTTTTTTCCCCGTTTTAGCTTTGTTCCCTAGTTACTACTCCCTAGTTCCCTGTGTAGCATTATAAACAATGCCTCTCCTTCCTTTTTTATATCCTTCACATATTTGTGGATGGTTATCATGTCCCTTAGCCAGCTTCTCCACATTTAGTTCTGTTAATCTTTCCCTATAAATTAATTCTGCCAGCCTCTCCTATGTCGGTGTTTTTAATCCTCCCTGAATATGTTTGTTTGTCAATGTCTGTCTGGTAAAACAGTGCCCAGAACCAAATGCAGAGGCCCAGGAGTAGACACACTAGAATTCTTTTTCCTCTCCTCCATTGTTATTCTTTCCATTCTCTCTCCAGCCTTCATTTTTTTCTCTTATTCTTCTTAGCATCCTTTCCTTTATTATGCTCTTATAGAAATGCAGCTAGACTGGAACTTGAGAGGTCATGTAGTCCAGTGTCCTGTGATGAAGCAGAACGAAGTATACCTAGTGCAGGGGTCTCAAACTCAAATTACCCCGAGGGGCACATAAGGACTAGTATAGGGCCGCACAAGGACTAGGATGTTAGCCCAAGGGCCACATCATGGAAACCTTTTCATGCAATGATACTGCAAATATCAGTAACGATAGTGTCATTGTGGGCCACAGAAAATAGCTTTAGGGGCTGCACGCAGTCCACAAGCTGTGTGTTTGAGACCCCGATCTAAGGCTTGTCTATACTGCCATGTGTTTTTGGCCTCAGCTGAAAGGAGAGAAACAAGGTACTCAAAATACCTTGTGTATCTCCCTCTGATTGCCTACCATCTACTTACCACATTGTCTTCAGTGCCCTGAGTCAATGGGAAATGGCCTCCCTTTGACTCAGCACTACTCTACTTACTGGCGTAGTCTTTAGTGATCAACTTCTTCATCAGCTGGGCAGCTCTTCACAGACCCAATCAGTCAATCTGGGAGATTGATCTGACAGTGGTGAATTTGCCAATGTCAGTGAAGAGGAGCCCCTAGACTGTCCATGACAGGATGTCTAACCCAGGTGTCTTAAACACATGGCCAGCAGGCCACATGCAGCCCCTATAGGTATTCGCTGTGGCCCGCAATGACACTACTGTTACTGATATTTGCAATACCATTGTATGAAAAGGTTTCAGTGGTGCAGCCCTCAGGCTAACATGGTAATCCTCATGCGGCCCTGTACTAGTCCTCACACAGCACTTGTGGTGATTTGAGTTTCAGACCCCTGGTCTAACCTATTCTTAAAACCTCCAGTGATGAGGATTCTATGTGTCCATTGGAAGCCTACTCCAGTGGTTAACTATAGTTAAAAAGTTTCTCCTAATGTCTAACCTACTGCAGTTTAAGCTCCTTAATTCTTGTCTTACCTTTCAGGTAGGGCTACCAGATACCAAAACCTGGAAAGGAGGACAAGGAAGTACAAAAAGGAGGACACTGGAGGACACATGGAAAAAATGTAGTATTAATGTAATATTCTTCTGGTTTTAGGGGGCCCTGGAACGCTTTCCCCTAAAAATAAGGTATTTCATGGTATTCCAGCATACTTTAACCCCTCCAAGTAAAAAGCCAGACAAAATCATGTATTTTAAAATGTCTGCTAGATGGAGGATGTGAAAGTAAAAAGGAGGACATGAAGGTAAAAAGGAGGATATGTCCTTCTTTTGCCTGACATCTGGTAACCCTACTTTCAGTTGATATGAAGAAGCATTGACCAGTCCTTTTAAGATATTTCAGGACTGCTATCACAGCTCCTCTGTCATCTTTTCTGAAAACCACATATGCCCAGTTTTTAAAAACTTCCTTTATGGGTCAATTTTTTTTCTTTAACATTTTAATTTTTTTTGTTGCTCTCCTGTAAACTCTGCCTACATCTTTTTTAAATTATGGTGCCCAGAACTGGATGCAGCTGAGGCCTCACCAGCTGAGGCCTCACCAGAGCCAAGTACAGCCAGCTAATTACCTCCTGTGTCTTTCATATGACTTGCCTGTTAATAAACTCCAGAATTATATTAGCTTCTTTTTCCAGTTGCATCACATTGTTGACTCACGTACAATTTGTGACCCACTATAACCAGAAATCTTTTCAGCAGGACTTCTGTCTAGCTAGTTATTCCCCACTTCATAGTTGTGCATTTGAGTTTTTCTCTCCTCCCTTTAGAACTTTGTACCTGTCCTTATTGCATTTAATTTTGTTGATTTCAGACCATGTTTTTAGTTTGTCAAAGTCATTTTGAATTCTAATCCTGTCCTCCAAAGTATTAGCAACCCTTTCAAACTAGGTGACATCCACATATTTTATAAGCATACTCTCCACTCCATTGTCCAAGTCTTGTATGACAATATTGAATAATAGTGGACCCAGAACAAACCTCAGTAGGATCCCAATTGATATATTCCACCAGTCTGACAGCAAGCCATTGATAATATCTCTTGGAGTCAGGGACAATGCTACACCTAAATATTAGAGGGGACCCTGGTCCCCACTGGCCACTGGGGCCCCAATCTGTTCCCTCCCCCCCCCGGAAGCCTCCAGAGCCCTTCCCGGCCCCCAGTCCCGCTGCTGGCCCCCACTGCCCCAGGCCAACACCCTCCCTCGCACCTTTTCCCCACTGGGCCAGCATGCTTGCCCCCAGACTCCCCACCCCCAGCTCTCTTACCTGGCGCTGGAGGAGATTGGGGCTGAGGCCCCTGGCATGACCCTGCTCTGAGCATGCTCAAAGCAGGGTCATGCTAGGGTGGGAATTTTAAAATCTCCCAGCCCAGCCTCCAGCAGCATTCACTGCCCAGGGGCATGATGGTGCACCCCCACATGGTTGAGTGGGAGGCTACTCAAGGGGCTGCCCCTGAGTTTCTGGGGGCCTGAGGCCCCCTGAACGCCCCCCAGTGACACCACTGCTTGGAGTACTAGAGCACATTTCCCTAATCTGCTTATGAGAATGCCATGTGAGATTGTGCTAAAAACCTAACTAAAGTCAAGATACCTCATATCTACAGCTTCCCCACCTTCCACTAATCTAGTAATCATATCAAAGAAGGAACTTAGGGTGATTTGACATGATTTGTTTTTGCCAAACCCATGACCCTCTTGAAGTCAACAAATTGATTGTTTTATAATTTGTTCTAGTATCTTTCTAGGTATCAAAATTAGGCTGATGTCTTCTAAATCCTGGATCCTCTTTGTTTCCATTTGTGAAGATGGGTACTAGGTTAGCCTTCCTTGGTCCTCTGGGACTCCTCTTGACCTCCCTGGTTTCTCTAAAATAACATTCATACTTCCATGACTGTTTCCGCTAGATCTTTAAGTACCCTTGGCTGAATTTCCTCAGACCCTGTTGACTTGAATACTTTTAACTTATCTAAATTGTCTTTAACCTGTCTTTTCCCTGTTTTGGTTTGTGTACCTTCCCCCTTTTTGCTAACATTAATTGCATGGAGCATCTGGTCACCATTAAGCTGGTGAGTGAAGACCAAAGGAAAACGGGTAATAAATACCTGAGCCCCCTTGATGTCACCAGTTATTAGCTCTTCTTCCATGAACAATCTACACTTTCCTTCATCTTTCTTTTGCTACTCGTATATCTGGAGAATCTCCTTTTATTGACTTTGTTGTTCCTTGCTAGGTGTAACTCATTTTGTGCCTTCACCTTTCTGGTGTTTTCCCCTTTGAACTCATCCATAGCAATGTGTCCATCTTTCTACTTTCTGTAGGATTCCCTTTTGGTTTCCAGGTCATTAAAGAACTCTGAGTGCAGCTTTATTGGCCTCTAACTATTCTCCCTATTTTTCCTTCTCACAGGGATAGATTTGCCTTTAATATAGTCTCTCTGACTATGTCTACACTAGCCAATTAGTCCAGACTAAGCAAGCTTTGTCTGTACTAATTTAGCCCATGTCCACACTAGCCTTTGGCTAGTTCAAACTAAGACATTTCTTAGTTTGAATTAGGCAAAGCTTAGTCCAAACTAATAAGGTTGACTGGTTAGTCCAGACTAAGTGCTTAGTTTGAACTTCAGTTCAAACTAGGTACAATGTAGACAAGGACTAATGACTAGTTCAAACTTAAGAAGTTCAAACTAAATTATTAGTTTGAATTAGCCACACTTTCTAGCTTGACCTAAAAAGTTTGTTCATACTAGGACAAACGTCTACTTCAAACTAAAAAAGCCGTGGTTATTTCGAACTAGCCCAAGGTTAATTTGGACTAACCTCGGACTTTTTTAGTTCAGGCTACTAGCAAATCCAAACTAAAAAAATAGATGTAGACATAGCCTCTGAGAAACTGCTAGCCCTTCTGAATGTCCTTCCGACCCCCAGTGGGCTCTCACGTCCCCTTCCTCCCCTCCTCACAGCAGCAAAAGGGCTGAAACTTGACAGACCTTCCTGTCTCTTGCTCTTAGTATGAGGGGCTGCCTGACAGGTATCTCTTGCTTTCTTGGCTGGTGGGCATCTCCAGCTGCACACATGTGAGGGAAATAATTTTTTTTTCTCTATCCCTGTTGCCCGTCCTGAGTTTGCTGTTTGCTCCCCTGCTACCTCCAGCTGCAAATATTTTTTCCTGGTCTTTGAAGTGCTCTGGCTGGCTTATCAGCAAGCTGAGTCCTATAAAAGCAGCCTTCTTTCTGCTTGTGGGAAGGAGGAACTACGAGAACACTGCCAAAGAGGGGAATCTGTGGTGCATTGAGCTATGAAATGGTTAGAAATTATTTAAAAATGAGGGGAGGAATTGCAAACACTGTAATTTTTTTTCTTTTTCCACCCAGAAGTTTGAAAAGTTTCAACACACTTTATAATTGGTCAAAAATATAAGGAAATGCTTCCCTGCCCCTCCCTACACGTGGTCAAAAGTAGGGGTAGGAAAAATCATAGAAGCACAGGTTCCATGCATTCAAGGAAGGACCAAGCATTAGCTCAACCATCCCAGACAGGTCTCTGTTCAATCTTAGAAATCTCCAGGGGTGGAGATTCTACAGTCTCCTTAGGCAATTTATTCCACTGCTTAACTACTCTGAAACTTAGGAAGTTTTTTTCTGGTGTCCAACCTAAACCGCCATGGCTACAATTTAAGCCCATTGACTCTTGTCCTATCCTCAGATGCTGACAAGAAACATTTTCTCACTCCTTTCTGTAACACCCTTTTATGTACTTGAAAACTACTGTCATATCTGCCCCCCCATCTAAACAAAAACCATTTTTTTCCAGTCTTCCTTCCTAAGTCTTGTTTTTTAGAACACTAATAATTTTTGTTGCTCTTCTATGGACTTTTTTCAACTTATCCACATCTATCCTGAAATGTGGGGCCCAGAACTAAACACAATAATCTAGTCAAGGCCTAATCAGCATGGAGTAGAACAGAAATATTACTTCTCATTTCTAGCTTACAATACTCCTGCTAAAACTTCCCAGAATGTTTGCTTTTTTTGAAACCACATTACGTTGTTGACTCATATTTAGCTGGTGGTCCCCTATGACACCCAGATTCCTTTCCACAGTACTCCTTCTTAGGCAGTCATTGCCCATTTTGTATGTGTACAATGGATCGTTCTTTCCTAAGTAGAGTACTTTGCATTTTTTTATTGAATTTCATTCTGTTTACCTCAGACCATTTCACCACTTTGTCCAAATCATTCTGAATTGTGATCCTACCCTCCAAAGCACTTGCAACCTCTTCCAGCTTGGTATCATCTGCAAACTTTGTAAATGTGGCCCTCTATGCCAGTATTTAAATCATAGATGAAGATATTGAACAGAACTAGACCCAGAACTGATCCCTGTGGGACCCCACTAAATATGTCCTACCAGCCTAACTAAGAGCACTGATAAATACTGTCTGGAAAGGTCTCCAATGTTTAGATTAACATTTCATCTAAATCCTTCACATTTATTTATCAAATTCCATCCAGCTCTAGAAACTACAACACTTGTATTTGTTTACTGGGCTTTTCAGTGTCTAACAGTCCAGCTTATGTGCAGAGATGGAAGCCGTTTTGTTTTCAGATTTGCTGAAGAATACAGAGAAGGCACACGTGCTGCTCTCTCTGGCTATGTCTACACTAGCAAATTAGTTCAAATTAAGAAGCCTTAATTCGAACTAATTTGAGACCTGTCTACAGTAGGCTTAATTTTTTTTTTTAGTTTGAACTAAGCAGAGTTTAGTTTGAACTAGTTAGTTTGAATGGTTAGTTCGAACTTAGAGCTTACAATGCAGTCATACTAATTTGAACTAAATAAGTTCAAACTAGTGGTTAGTTCAAACTAAGCATGGTTTTTTAGTTCAAACTAACTTTTAATTTGAACTAGCCAAGCTTTTTTAGTTTGAACTAGAAAACCATACTTAGTTCGAACTAACTTCGAACTACTTAGTTTGGTCTAAGAGAGTCTGAACTAAGGTTCTAGGTGTAGATGTCGCCTCTTTAGCTTCACTCTTGCTTCTCTAGAGGTATTTTTTTTGTCCTCTATGTAAATTAAGTCATTCTGCTGCTAGTACATGACTGTTCTTTGAGGGCAGGAAAACATATAGCAAATCCTATCTTGAGGCTAGTGGTGTTGGTCTCTCTCTCCTTTATCTTAATGCTCTTAACTTAATCGATATATTCTGATGAAATCTTGTGCTTTAGTATATTTGGTGTCTTTGAAAAAAAATCAGGAACATTATATATGAAAATCATGCTGCAGTGGAAAGTGCAATACATGGAGGTATGAACATCAATGCAAAAATACACCAATATTCATCAGAATTCCATGAATATTTGATAAATCAGAAGAATATCAGCTTATGTAAAGAAAGCCATCATTAAGAAGGATCTAAAATCTGCTGTCTTTTGATTTTGAGGGCTTAATCTTAAAGAGGCCTGATTTTAGGAAGCTGGGCACTCAGCACTTTCTTAAAAACAGGCATCTCTAAGGCTATGTCTCCACAAGCCAATTAGTCTGTGTCTACACTAGGCTTTGCCTAGTTTAAACCAGGGGCATCGCTGGCACTGGGCACCCCGGGGCACGTGCCCCGAGCCCCAGCACCAGTGCCCCGGATCTCCGGCCCACTTGGGCCGGAGATCCGGGGCCCGGCCACCTGCGGCAGCCCCGTCCGCGGTGGGGGATCCAGGGCCCAGCCGCTCACAGCCACGGCAGCCCTGTCCCCGGCCAGGGATCTGGGGCCTGGCCATCCACGGCAGCGCAGGGCCTGGCCACCTGCAACCGCTTCTGGCCCAGCCCGGTCACGGCCTAGCCACCTGCAGCGGCGCGGCCACGCCTGGCCCTATCCCTGGCCAGGGGGCGGGGCCTGCCAGCTGGGGGTGGGGGCTGCAGACTGGGGGCAGGGCCTGGGCCTGTGCCCCAGGTCCCCCGTCCCCCCCCCGGACACCCCTGGTTTAAACTAAGAAATTTCTCAGTTTGAACTAAGCAAAGTTTAGGCCAAACTAATAAGTTTGACTGATTAGTCCAGACTAAGTGCTTAGTTCAAACTTTAAGTTCGAACTAGGTGCGATGTAGACACAGACTAAAGAATAGTTCGAACTAAAAAAGTTCAAACTAAGCCATTAGTTCAAACTAGCCATGTGTCGTAGTTCAAACTAAAAAGTTAGTTTGAAAGGAGATGCAGCTACTTAAAACTAAAAAGCCACAGTTAGTCTGAACTAGCCTGAGGCGAGTTTGGACTAATCTCAAACTTTTTAAATTTAGACTAGCAAATCCGAACTAAAAAAAATAGATGTAGACATAGCCTAAGATATCTGAAGTTGGGTGCCCTGAATTGAGGCACCCCAGGACAGTAGTCATTTTTTAAAAGCCTAATCAAATTATTTCATGCAGGTAGGAAGAATAAAATAAATGTGCATATACAGACTCTGGAGTGATACCAAAGGGTTATAATTGCTGCAAGAACGTAAGTTAACATAAGCTGTTTGAATGATCAGACGTAAGGTAAACAAAGCTAATCGTAAAAAGATATATTTATTATGCTGTGTCTTTGTTTGCAAACAAATCTCATGGTGATTTATGGAAAATAATAAATCTGTCCAAAGTTTTCTTTTAAATTCAAACTGTAAATGTTTCTCTGATCCATGGGTATAAAATGGGATTTTTTTTTCAGCCTAGCATCAGGATACATCATGATCAGAAAATAGATAAGCACAATGTTGACAGAGAGGCTGTTTTCAGTGGTGGGAGATAAAAGGTGGTGTACCTCCCTTTGAGTGCTGCTGAAATTGCATGGCAGCATAGACCAGGGCTAAATCCCTCTATATGTTTCTCCTTTCACCTATCTCTTCCTAAGATTTCCCATCCCTCAGAGTATAATAGACCTGCCAGAATGAACCTATGTTACTGCTCATCCTGGTCAAAGAGAAAACTAGGAAAATCCATGCTACATACTGATCCTGGGACTTATTCCTAAAGGCATAGTGTCCTGCTGCCTTTGAGTCTAATTAGGCCACAAACATTTATTACTATGGAGAACTTTCTTTTATTCTTTTATTCAGCTTAAAGCAAAACACCACATTAAAATGTTGCTTAAATGTGATTGACTGTATGCTTATTAACTAAAGGAGTGAGTGATAAATAACTCTATAAGAAACCTACCTCTTTCAAAGCAAAATGACCACATTCCTGCTTTCGCTTTGAGCAAAAGCCTTACAATCAACATCAGATCTGAGACTGGAACCAAAATGCCTGGTGGGGCAGATACTGTCTCTGAAAAGAGAGAGCCTGATCCATAACAATATATGAAACATTCTGCTGATTTCAGTGAGCTTTGAATCATGCCCCAAGTCAGGTAACTTTCACACCAAATGAATTTTCTGAGCTCAACTTCCAGTGATGTTTAATTTTGACTTTATAATAGAAGCTGAAGTTGAAAGCCTTAATTATGACACAGCTACATCTGCTCTAGAATGGAACATAAAAGGTTGAATTTCAATCTAACCACCAAAAATGACTCTGAAGACATGACAGTTTGTTTTTGGAGCCTTCCATAATGTTGCTTTAATATTTTCACATTTCCAAGTATTTTACAGAGCCTGAAGATGATTTGGTTGTACAAATCCCACAGAAGTCCTACAAAACAAGTTCTTACAGAATTACTTTTAAAAACAGAGCTGTACAAACAGTTGTAGTGTGTTACTTTTGACATTCAGTAGCTGGGGAAAATGAGGCAGGTTGGGAGTAGAGCAACACCTTCAGTCTGAATTTCCTCAATTATGTAGGTTTCAATGAGCTCACTAGTGCTGTTTGACCATTTGATTCGTAAATGCTGTAATGCACAACAGTTTGTGTTGGCATATGCATGGAGTCTCTGGGCTTAGTTCAACTCCTATGTTGTATGTGAAATATTTCTGTGTTTCCTGATATGTACTCCATATGTAAATAAAATGGACTGGTCAGATTAATCTCATTGCAAGATCAGGGCTTAGTTCTTTTTTCCATGATCCCATACTTTTTGGGGGAGTCACTGGGACTTGTGATGCACACAACTGTCTGGAACTGGCTCCACATATATTCTTCCATACATCAAACTTTTCTGCTCTCTAGCCCCCTGGTAACTGATTTTCTTCTCCTGCACATAGGTATTAATTAGATGTTAATGACCTCAGTATAAATTTGGTGTGAGATCAGAGTCAGGCCTTAGGAATGTAGCATTTTGAGGAGGATTTTCAAAAGCATCATTGCTTGCCTAAAAGAGAGCAGAGCACATTTAAGTGAATAGTAGAACTTCCATTGACTTCAGTGGAAGCTAAATTAAGTGAAGACTAAGGACCTTTGATAATCCCAGCTTTGATTTATATTAGAGATACTTGAATTTTATTCTCTTCTTCAGAGGAAGGTGCCTGACACAAGCTACAATGTTGAGTACAAGTGAAGATGGCCTTCTAGCACTTAAGTGCTAGTTACATGATACCTGCCTAGGAAATCCTGTGTTGTTGATTATGGAGGACTTTGCCCTGCATTCCATCTAGGACAAATACCAGAAGATAATTATTTTATTTTATTTTATTTTATTTTATTTTATTTTATACTTTTTAAAATACCTTATGCATTGAAATCTAACTATGCAGTGTGTGTTAAATTGCTGTTTATAAACAAACAAACAAACATTTAGGTCCAATATTTACCATTTGAAATTCATTCTCTAAGGAAGATTTTTAGAAAATAATGTGCTTGCCAAAGAAATGAATTTCTTCACATTAAAACCAGATAAATATATATTGCACACTCTGGAGAACTTCTCCTCTCTGAGCTGAACTATGTCTTGTAAGCCTCAGTGCAAATGTCTATCACGTATTCCGCTGTTGTTCCACACATGAGCTATGTCTACACTAGAGGGCTCAGGTAAGTTGATTTAATAAGGTCAACTTAAAGTTGACTTTATCAGGTCGACTTAGAGAGGCCTCATTTGTTTAAGTTGACTTTATAAAGTTGACTTAAGCCAGGGGACCCATTTAAAGCTGACTTTAAATGGATCCCCTAGCTTAAGTTGACTTTGTTAAATTGAGTTTAATGGCCACATTTTGTTAAGTTGACTTAATAAAGTCAACTTAACCCTTAAAGTCGACTTTAAGGGTCAGAGTCATTAAACAGATTTAAGCAAGTGCCTAAATCGACTTAATGAACTCCAAATTTGGCCCTGGAATTGCTTATGTTGACTTAAGCCTGGTTAAGTCAACTTAAGCCTCCAGTGTAGATATACCCATGGAATTTCCATCACATTGCATATAGACATAATACACAGAGCTTCATATGTGTAATCATGTCTCCCTATAATAGTTAGTGCTGTTGAATGTAAAGCCAACTGCTAACTAACTGAAATTGCCTTCAACACGTGGTAAATGCCTGTGGTTTTGGTACTGAAGGAACTTGGTTTTGATTCTCACCAACAACCTTACTGTTTAAGTAGCAGCCATGAAGTCCATAGATCTGCATGAAATTATTGTTTTTACCCTAATTCTGATCATTGGAATCAATGGGAGATCTGCAATAGACTTCAAAGGGAGATGGGTCAGACTTTGTTTTTCACTGCTCCTGGGTCATCTAGTTTCACTTCCCTAGAGTTTAGCTTTAAGAATTGAACTGCCTCAAATGTGTTATGAAGAAGCAAAACCCAAAAACAAAGTCATGAGCCTGGCTGAAGAATGTGTGTTTGTGAAGCTTTGTGAAGGTGCATGAAGAGTCCCCCCTTCCCATCAGCTGTGATCAGATCCCCAAGTATAGTTACAAAAATTATCATTAAACCACAATTTGCATTCTTGGATGAGGAGGTGGGGATGGATTCTCCCTATCCAGAGACATTGAAAAGCTTGCTTAGAGATTTGGTGAAAGTTTTGGAGACCCAAAAGTTTTGGCTCATTTTAAGTTCCACATAACTTAAACTAGCGCAGTTTTTCTGCCTGAGCATGGTATAAGCACAAAATATGGTGAACTCAGTTACTCAGTCACAGCAGCTCAAAGCAATTATGTTGATGCAACTGAGAGCAGATTAGAAACTGCCCTAAAATCCACAGTTAAATCAAATGCAAGAATTTTACCCTTCATTTCTACATGTTCTTGGTGTTGCATCTAATTTTCAGCATAGCACCTTCACTATGCTTTAAATTGATGGCCAAACTTTTGTCTGCGGAAGCAACAAAATGAACCCAGTACAATGATGACCACTGATAAAACTAATGCAAAGGTTAATATAGTAAACAAGTTAATTTTCTTTAGATCCTCTTTTTCACAGTCTTCTGGTCTGATGTTGCTAATAGAAATTTCTCCTTGGTACCCAAAGCTCTCAGAGTACTGGCATGTTATCTGTTTTACACCAGGGATCTCCACATTTTTATTCTGGATAATGGATGAGAGCCAGACATTTCCACAGCAGCTGAGTGGGTTCCCAGCAAGATATAAGTTTTTAAGTGAGTTCTGTAACCCTAAAATGTTACTACTCTGTAGATTACTAAAACTGTTTTTCCGTAGATCAAGAACTTCCAAAGAAGCCTCACTCCCCCACCTGGGTAACCAGTTCAGCTGATTTTCAGATAGGTTTAAATGTTTAAGATGACGAAAACTAGGCAGGTCAATATTTAAAACTGTCATATCATTTCCATGTAAATTCAAATATTCCAGGGATGTTTCCAGTCCTGATAATGCGTTAGCCTCTATTTTCAGTCCTTGGTTCATGGAGAGATCAAGGAAAATTAGTGAAGTCTTGTAGAAAGCACACATTGGTAAGTTCTTCAGCATGTTGTCAGCCAAGTACAAATACTGAAGAGTAGGGAAGTCAACAAATGATACACACCCATTCGCCTCGCCTAATCTGGAATATATGCTGCTAATGTTATTACTTTGGAGATTAAGCAATTTGATGCTGGGAAGACTCGCAAAGATATCGACTTGCAGGGCTTGGAGATAATTGTTTTGAATATAAAGCTCCTGTAAATTAGTCAATGTACTAGCATCTAGCAACAGATTCTCTAAATTGTTGAAGCTTAAATCAAGGACAGCTAGTGAGATCAAGGCACTGTTATGATTTACTATGAAAGTCTGGAGGCAATTTTTACTGAGATTAAGAAACTGAAGGGAGGACATTGACTCAAAGAACTTGTCTGGGAAAGATTTGATTTCATTATAACTTAAATCTAAATGTAAAAGCTTGGACAGATACAAAGAACTTATGTTTCTATTTTGCTTCTGATCTAAAAGGTGAAAAGGAGCTTCTAGCCAGTCCCTTTCCATATAGTCCATCTCATCGTGAGGCGAGTTGGCAGTAAACTGCATTAAATTCTTAGATAAATTCAGATACGCCAGCTTGTTCACCTGGGGAAAAACTGGGAAGCGTAGGAGCTTGTTCTCACTAAGATCCACCCACATGAGGTTGTACTCTTCCTTTGACTCTGAAGTGTGAAACGTCTCTATGCTGTTCCTACTCAAATCCAGTATCTGCAGTTGCCTGAGGCTGAAATCTGAGATGCACGTGATCGAGTTCATAGACAGATTGAGCTTGGTGAGATGCATCAGAGTTTCAAAGGCACCTTCTTCTATTTCCATGATGATGTTACTGTGCAGATCAATTTCAACAAGAGCTGGAGACCCCTGAAACATCCGGTGCATGATCACTGTAATGCTGTTTTCTGCCAAGGAAAGATACTGAAGCAACGGCGCTTCACTTATAAAATACTCAGTCATTCCATTGTAAAGACGGTTGTGAGACAAATCCAATGCCCTGATTGCTGGTAAAAGTCCAACCCCTGGTGTTCTTTGCTGAGCCAACTCATCTAACCGGTTATTGGCTAAATTTAACTCCAGCAAGCTTTTCATATGTGAGAAGACTCCAGGCTCAATGAAGGTTATTTGGTTGCCTGTTAAATCCAAATACTGGAGTGAAGTGTAAAATGTCAGTGGCTTCTCAGAGATATTTTGTATCTGATTTCCAGACAAATCTATTATATTTACATTTGGATGGAGCTCTGGAGGGATTTGGTGAAGCTCTTTCCCATGACAAAGTGCCTTCATCTTTACCTGCAGAAAGGAAAGAAGAAAGGGAGTTCTGGTTACCAATTATGGGCATAGGTTTGGGAACTGAGACTGTAGAAGGTGCTGCCATACCCCCTGACTTGAAGGGGTTTCCTTTATAGGCAGAGTTTACAGTTTGACTCAATCGCTCTCCACAACCCCCTGTCTAAATTGGTCCAGAAGCCCTGCCTATGGGATGCTCAAGGGATTTTCCTCAAAAGAAAATATAACAGTCAGCATCTAATTATAGTCCTTTTCTTTGGGATTGGTCATATTATTCTATTCTCTGTTAAGGTGACAAGAAGCCTGAATCTCTTCATAACACAGGGCTGATTTTAATTTCATTTCAATGGAGATTCCCCCTGGAACACGTCCAAAGGGGTAGCCAAAATGCCAGAGGATTCATTGTTTGTTCCTCTGGAATAAGTGTGTCCATGTGGGGAGTTATACAGGTGTAATTGCATCAGTATCATTGCATCGGTATAGTTATGCCAGAAAATTTCCCTGTGTAGATTAACTGTGAGAAGAGAATTGGGGCCATTGATTGTTGAGCTCTGGCATCATAAAAATTCAAGTTGGAAAGGATCCATTAGGTTATCTAGCCCAGTGGTTCTCAAGCGGCAGCAAGCATATGACTGGTGGGACGCAGAAGTAATCTAGTTGGGATGCAGGTTTTCATAACAATTACTAAGAATTCACTTTCTGGTGGGATGCAGAAGTAGTCTAGGTGGGACACAGGGTTTTTGTAACAATTACTAAAAATTCACTATCCCTCCCACTGATCTGTCCTACCCACTTGACCTAGTATCATTATGTATGAACCTGCTACAACTAACAGAATTATTTTGTTTTGTCTGTGATTTAAAACCATAGCAAAAAAATTTACTCCCAACCTTACTACTGCAATTTTTTGTGTCATTAACACTTACTGTAAATGATAAATATAAGAACAGAAAGCCTGTAAACATATACGTGTCCTCCTCAGAAAAAGTGGGCTTTTTGTTTCTATCATGGTGGGACCCAGGTTCTTTGATAGAGTGATTGGTGGGATGTAAGATATGAAAGGTGGAGAGCCATTGACCGTGAGACTTCAGAAACATCAAGGTCATTTAGCTCTGCCCTGCTCCACACCAGACAGGGGCAGCAGCCTCAAGCACCGCACCAGAGTGGAGGAGCGACCCCCACCAAGCCTGCATCAACCATGTGCCCAGCCAAAGAGTAGCAGCCCCATGATGGTGGGAGCCTGGAGCAGTGCCAGCCAACCCGCCAGCACCTTCTGACTTCACTACCCTTAGCCCATGAAGGATGGGAAGAGGTGGGGCCAGGAAAGGCTCAGCTTCTGACTCAGGTAAGAGTCATTTATAATTGTTATATAATTTAGTGTTGTTATTTTATGTGTTTCTATGGATTATGTATGTTTATGGCTGGTGAGGGGCTGGGGTATGGGCGGCACATGTTTTTCCCAGTGCTAACTAGAGAGGCTTTCACTCAGGAATATTGGAACCAATGTAGTCAGTGCAGGATGCTTCTGGTTTTGTCCAGACTAGTTTTAGAAGTCCAGAGTGATGGGTTTTCATCGCTTCCTTCAAGGTTGTTCCACTATCAAATGCATGATATTATTACCCTTAATTTCACTGGTATAATTTCATTTCTACTCCATTGTACCTCATAATTAACCAGATTCTGTTACATTGACTTAAATGAGTAAGTAGTATATCTCCATCATTAGCTCCATTGACTTCCATGGGATTACTCCCAGAGTAAGGCACTATCCATTGAGAGGAAGCATATCGAATCCTGCCTCGAATAAATAGTCCCTCTTATTGTTGTTTACATCCTTCAAATATTTGTAGCCTATAATCACGACTCCCTTTAACCATGGTTTAGCTAAGCAATGCATCTTTAAATCAGTACTTCAGCTCCCAAAATATTTCTACAGCTCACCTAAGACTCCCTCCAGTTTATCCAGACCTCTGTCCTTTTGTGTTTATACTTTCTCCAAGGCAACCACTTCCTTCCTTTGGCTCGCTGACCAGTGCTGTACACAGTTCCATGTGAAATAGAAGGAATGCAAGAGGGAAATGCTTGCTGGGGAGAATTCACACGTGCGGTCAACTCTCACTGGCAACGTTCAGAGTGAACTTGTGATGTGTAAAGAGCGGGCTTGTCTAAGGGTTGCTTAAAAACCGCCAGGAAATGAATACCTCTATGTCAAAATCAAATTCTTCTCTTGGATGTGTGGGTCTGAATGCAGCCAATGGGCAGAATATGGGCCTTCCAGAATGAACCCAAGGACAGAAAGAATATGGGCCATAATTTGCAAGGAACTTTGGGAGAATTGGGCTAAAAGGCTACGTGGAAGTGTGAGGCGTGCACACTGTGGTGTTAAAATTAACAAGATTGGAATGGAGCCCAAAGTGCTTAGCAAGCATCTACTTGATCTAAATGGGTATTGAACTATCTATTTAAGTAGTTGACTGGATCCTTTGAGTCAAACTGCTTGCTGAACCCCTATCACTGTTTTTATACAAGGAGTGAGGAGCTAAGTGCCTTGAAGCAAGGCTCAGTATTAGCTCTTTAGAAGTTAAAACAAAAAAACCTCTCCCCAAACATCTGTTTCACACAAACCTCGGGGGGGGGGAGGTTGAGGGGGAATGAAGCATTAGGGATGTTTAAGAGAAGTTGAGCAGCATCCAGTATGTTGTGAATCACTTGTTCATGTGAGTAATGGCGAGTGCACATTGCCGGATGTGTGGCTTGTCATAAATATGCCTGACAAATGAAATGGCTCAGCCAGAGCTGGACTCCAGCTAATGCACAGGCTGCTGCACCACATTTTCATGTTCTCTCAGAGCTCCTCAGTGACCCACCTACTGAAATCGAAACCCTCTGACCTATACAAATCCACCAAAAGCATCTAAATCCACAGTAAGGGGAAAGGGAGGTTACATCCTGGCTTCTCTGCACCATTAGCACCATCTTAGACTCTAGAGTGGCTTGAATTGAAGCGTGACCAGAACAGGGCTCGCCCATGAAGCCCAAAGAATCTAGCAAGCTGGCCATGAGGAGGCCTCATTTCAGTCAGCTAAAGGAAGGAAGTATAATGGGAGGAAGAAAACTCATGAGCCAAAAGCAGTGTCAGCATCACAAGGAATGACAAATTCCTTCCCTCCCTTAAGGCCTGATCATGTCAAGGACTGAACACTCTCTGCTCCCAGTGTGGCCCTTAGCACTGCAGTGAAGGTTGGATCCAACTCACATTAGCTCTGTCTACACTAGACGGCTCAGTTAGGTCAACACAGTCAACTTAAAGTCAACTTTATTAAGTTCAAAAGGATAGCCGTGTTAGTCTAATCCAGTAAAAAAACAACAAGGGGTTGTGTGGCACTTTAAGACTAATAGATTTATTTTTTGCATGAGCTTTTGTGGGAGAAGATCCCACTTCCTCAGATGCTTCGAAGATGGGTGAACTTACAGAAAGGAATGAAACTAAATGCAAGGGGGTGTAAAACATAGGATCAGGTCATAAAGTAACAGCAAATCAGAGCAGTTTACAGGCTCAAACCTTGGGAAGCCTGAAGTCAAATTACCCTTTGTAATGGGAAAAGAACCCATAGTCTCGATTAAGTCCTGCTTTAGAAAGTCCACATTTTTTTTAAGTTGACTTTCTTAAGTTGACTTAAGCCAGGGTAGCCACTTAAGTTGACTTAATAAAGGTGACTTTAAGTGGCTACCCTGGCTTAAGTTCATTTAATGAAGTCTACTTAGGTAGCCACATTTCATTGTCAACTTTATTAAGTCAACTTAACACTTAAAGTTGACTTTAAGAGCAGGAGTTAAGTTGACTTAATAAATGCCAATGTGGCCATGGAGTTGCTTAAATCAACTTAAGCCAGGTTAAGCTGACTTAAGCCTCTAGCGTAGACATACCCATTGATGTCAATGAGACCCTTTCCATTAACTGCAGTGGGAAATGGGCCAGGCCCAGAAAGCTGGGTAGTGTGGCTGCCTTTCAGGATTTGGGTCTTAATCCAGGCTATAAGACCTGCAGCCCCTAGACTGGGTGGATGATCAAATCCACAGCTGCTCTGGTTCTGCTGCATTTTACAGAAACTGTTTTTCTCCATTGATTTCATTTCTCTCTCTTGATCACTCCTTTGTTCCGTGTCCCTTCTCTGCACCCACTGTCCCTTCTCCTTCACCCCATCTCTGTTCACCATCCCTTCCCTTGGTTCTCAAACTGGTTGTGGATCCTGTGCCACGCCCACATTTCTCTTCACTGCTACACAGAAAAGGTATAATACAAAGAAAAAAAAGTTATTAGGAGTATGTTACATTGGCTTTTATCATGCTCTTGCTTCTCCTACCTCTAGCTGGAGGCTTTTGTTAAACCCGTGGGCCAACATCTTGCATATTAGCAAAGCTGCCATCTTCTGTGTTCATATTCCTTCAACACTGGCTCTGGAAGTGTCATTGTGGGTAATGTTGAAGGACAGTGTCATACAGAGCTAAAAGTGGGAAAGCTGCTTGCCCCTTTTGGCAGCTGGTCTTCCTAAAAAAGGTTATTAGTGGAGAAAAATTGGCCCAACAGAACTGAAGTGTGGGAAAATTTGGATCCAGGTTCAGATTCAAACTATACCAGTCAGCTTGTGCTGGTAACTGCCAGCAGTGGTACCGGCGGGCACCCTGTCTTTAACAAATCTAAACCCAGGGTGCCTTGGATCTAGGTCCCAGCTCATCCTGAACATCAAAGGTTGGGTATATGAACAGAAGGTTTTGGGTTACGTGCTCAGCTTGTGCATATTTGTGCTGATTTACAGCAGCTGAATATATGGCCCTTTGTCTCTTCTTTGCAATAGTCAAAGAGGTGATTTGAGGGTGTTTGCTTTTGAAAAAATCTCTTCCACCCGGTTTTTTGGTGCTGCCAAACTAAAACCCAGTGGCGATTCAGTGCCAGGTCCAGTTTTATGAACCTTCCATCAGTTTTCAGGATGGTTTGGATAAAAGATTCTAGTTGTGGTCTTCCTCTATTCTAAAGATGAAGAGAGATTTATGAAACGATGTAATTGGAGTGAAAAAATCCCATTGTGAACGAACAGGGGATTCCAGTCGCTCTCCCTGTCGAAATTAATCTGGGCTGGACTATGTTTGGATTTACATCCTGTGAACTCTTATTGGGCCAAACTCCCAGAAAGTGTAACTCCATTGAGATTAACGATGCTATCTCAATTTACATGAGATGAGAGCCTGGCCCTCTGACAACAGCATTGAATGCATCCCAGTTTTATGAACCAGATAAAAGATTTTTGGACTCTTTCTTTGCCTAGTTAGCTCAAAGCGCGGTTTACAGTGGAGTTGCAGAAATCTGCAAATATTTACTTCTCAAGGGATCAGCTTGATCTATGACCCAACAGAACAAGGGGGTGGGGATAAACCCTTATTAGATTTACTGCGTGTGTCATCCTGAGTTTGCATGTCTGGGATGCATGGGATTGAAAGTGTCATGTTTACAGTGGTTTCATCATTTCTTCTTTTCCAGCCAATAAGTGAGAGATCCAGTCACTGTGACCTTCCCAAGTCCTTTTTGTATGCTACATCCCTCATTTCCCTGAATTCAGGAAGTACGTTAATACGGCAGGGTGGGCAGGACAGGAATGAGTCCCAGAAGGGAGATCTGCACAGGCAGCAAATTATTCTTTTCCCTATTTTGGAAATTCTTGGAGATTTTTGCTAAACAGCATCAACATTTTCAGAAGTAGCTGAGTATTTTTAAGCTCCCCTTTTCTGTCATCTGCTCCGGGACAAGGGGAGGGCAGAAGAGAACAGTTTAATCTGTGAATAACACTTACATTCTTATATTGGGTGCTTAAAAAAAATTGGTGGGACAAATTGTGCTCCGAAGAAAGAGGTTGTGTCTTGGGGCAAGCCTGATGCTCACCTAACCTCTCACATAGATTGGGAACAAAATGCCACTGAATCAGAGTTAAACCAGTGTAAGTGAGGGGAGAAATGGACTCACTTTCACTAATGTGTGACTTTGGGCAAGTTCATTAATACTCCTGTGCCTCAGTTCCCCATCTATAAAATGGGGCTATTAAACCTTTTCTCCTCCCTGATGTTTGTCTTACCCGTTTAGGGTATGTGCACAACAACTGAGAGGTGTCATTCGTGGCTCAGCTAAAGAGATGTGTGCTGGCTCTGGGCATGCTAGCGTACTAACAAAGAGCAGTGTAGCCACAGAAGCATGGCCAGTGGCTCATATGTACCTAGGGTCTCAGGAAGGTTTGTGAGTGAGTGGCTAGCCCATGCACTTAGGCTATGCTGTTATTTTTGGCACCCCAGCAGAAATAGCAGGTGTACTTCTACCCAGTCTAGGAATCCAATCTCCCATCTGCTGTGCAGACATAACTGTCGACTGTAAGCTCTTTGCAGCGGAGACTGTCAGTGTACTATACATTTGTGCTGCACTCTATCATCAGGGTCCCAATCTTGTTCAGGGCCTCTAGATGCTACTCTACCACTATTCATGCTAATCCAGGAGAGATATGGAAAAGGAGATAGTTCCTCCTCGGGGAATCTCTCACCATTTCGCAGGGTGACTTTTCCAAGGGCCGATGGCTAGAGATCCCTCCATTCACTGCTGCCAGGAAGAGCAAAAGATACGGTCTCATGGCTCTGCAGGGAGAGGCAAACATGATTAAAGTTCAAGCTAAACACAGTGTTATGTCCATGCAGCCACTGGAAAGCAACTGTGACCAGCACAGGAACTTGCATACCTAATAGAATAGCCTAAACCACCCCTGACCAAAAGCCATTTGCAAAGCTCTCTGACCCATTGTAGCAGAGACAGGACATTAGATGGGGTGATTCTGAGATACGACAATGAATTCTCTTTGGGGTGTCTGGCTAGTGAGTCTTGCCCACTGGCTGAGGGTTAGCTGTTTGCAATATTTGGGGTCAGGATGGGATTGTCCCCCAGACAGAATGGCAGAGGCCCTGGAGTTTTTTCACCTTCCCTCGTAGCATGGGGCACGGGTCACTTGCTGACGGTTATCTCTGTACCTTGAATTCTTTAAACCATGATTTGGGAACTTCAATGACTTATTCATAGGTGAGGTGTCTATTGCAGGAGTGCGCTGGATGTTCTGTGGCCTGCATTGTGCAGGATGTCAGACCAGCTGATCGTATTGCTCCCTTCTGACCCTAAAATCTATGAATCTATAGGAAATAGGAGAGATGGCAAAAAAGTTCTGAGGCTGAGCATTTCTAGGGCTTTCCCATTGTGTTGTGTATTATCGATCAGTGGTTCCCAGTCTTTTGTTGGCCGTGGCACACCTTGATTTCTTTAATTATTTTGAGGCACATCACCATATAGTCTCCAAATGGACTCATGAATAGTCATGAGCCAATCCAGAACTCTGAGTAGTTTTTCAAAAAAAAATTCCAATGCACATCTGCTCAGGCCTGACAATACACCCATGTGCCACTGCATGCTGGTTGGGAAACACTGTTATAGATTGTCAGCCAGATTTTCAAACAATTTGGCACCAGAAAACTCTCACTTCTGCACCTAACAGAACGATCTGCTTGTAGAAAGTGCTTAGCATTCGGCAGCTCTATTTTCAAAGGCAGCTAGTGGGAGCTAGCTATTCATGTAAATTTGGCCCTAATTCGCCTTTGTCTTTATCTGCACACTGTGTGTGATGCTCAACAAATAATCTGGGGAGTCTCCCCTTCTGCAGCGCCTCTCATCCCAAGTTTTTAAAGAGCTTTACAAACATGTTAATGAAGTCACACGATACTCTGGCAATGTACGATGGAGGCATAGCATTTAGGGCCAAAAGAGACCACCAGATCATCTAGTCTGACCTATATAGGTCACCCACACGACTGGGCCTGCACAATTACCCAACGAGGGCATAGCCAGCCTGGGTCTTCAGGTTGGACCCAGCCAGGACTATTCCCTGTCGTGTGATGGGAAGCTTCCTGATGATGCTCCAGTTGTTAGGCAACTGGAGTGTCTTTGCGGGGAGGAGGCAGCAAGAGCCCAGCTGCTGCCACATTGCGAACATGGCAGCTGCCCGTGGCCTGAGCTGGTGTGAAGCAGTGGTGGCAGGGGAGAAGCCTATTCCTGCCCTTCTGCCCACAGCAGTGCCCCAACTAGGCATTTTGGCTCCCAGGTGCTTTCCACTTGGAAAACTCCCCATACAATGAGCGCGCCCTTTGATAGAGCAGCTAAATGGAGTCGCTCCGGGGTGCCTGGAGCAAAGTCTCGTTCACCCCACCCTGGTTATGGTCCTCAAGAGACTAAACTATTACATGCCACAGGCAGAGAATAGGAGGGACCAAGGTGCATCAGTGCCCAAGGCTCCGACAATGGCAGGGAAACGATCAAGTGAGATATACCCCGGTAATGCGGGCAAGAGATTGTTGCCCACACTCTGCATAGGAAGGTGGAAAGAGGCCGCAAGATGGCCACCTCCAGAGGAGGCAAGGTGGCAGCCCCCAGCGGAGACAAAATGGCCACCTCCAGAAGAGGCAAGATGGCTGCCACGGGGCTGTCACTCAAACCGGAAGGTAAGGGGGCGGGACAGGAAGTATAAAACCTGGGCCAGGGAGCTCAGTTCAGCCATGGTGACTGGAGGAGAAGGATGGCTCCCTCCGGGCTCCTCAGAGCTGGCTCTTGCCCTGGTAGTGGAGGGCTGGGCCTACCCGCCGGCCTCCAGCCCCATGCCGGGATGGCTTGCTTTGGCCTCCCATGGCGGGTGTTTTGTGGGAGGACCCCCCCTGCCTGCGGTGGGTAGGCAGTGGGCCCAACAGGAACCTCAGGCCCCCCCTGATGTCAGGGAGGGCCTGGAGTCCCGAGAAGGGACCCCAGCAGCTACCGGGGAGGAGCTGGAGGAACTGCCCCTGGCTCCGCCTGAAGCGGACCCCTCTGAGGGAGCGGTCCTGGAGGAGCTCCCCCTCGCCTCAGACGCGGTGAACCTACCCGAGCTACCCCTTGAGGAGATGGAGGTCGCCCTGGAACTCTCAGACCTGCCACCCCCGGGCGCTAGGGAGGGCTTCTACTCGGTACCACTCAGCGAGTACCCCGAGGACGTTGAGGATGCGACAGACCATGTACTGATGGGAGAGGGGGAGAGTAGTAGCCCAGGGGAGCTGCACATCCCCATATCGGGGTCAGTGTGTTGCGGCCAGATCCCCGCTGACCCCCTGGTTAAAATGCCAGGCCGCTGTTAGGGCCCTGGGCTGGGACACAGTGGAGTAGGGCGGGCCTGTGTCCTACCTCCTCCTCTTCCCCTTTTTCCTGAGACGTCGACCCCAGCGCTACCCCACCTTGTTTAAATCCAATTGCATCGTGACTTGTGAACTGTATGCCCACTTAGGGGCACGGGACCCTGCATGAACTGTCCTACCCAGCCTCTTAGTTGATAGTTACGGCCCCCTCCGGGGTTGGGAACATACTGCCCGCTACCCGTCCCCCAGGGGGAAGACGGGCCAGCGGGAACACTTGAGCCAATAACTCTCCAACTGCCCACCAGGGGGCGATCTCCTAGTGGGCCAAACGAACTGCTTGCTTACACTCGCTCACAGAAGGCAAAAACTTCTCAAGGTCACTTCTAATCGACCAAAGGAAATTTCCTTCCTAATCCCAATAGGGCATCAACCCATAAGCATTTGGGCAAGGATCAGCCAACCACACACCTGAGAGAGAATGTTTGGTGCCATCTCAGGACCCTTCCTCTTCTGATCCTGTGATCCAGCTCCAGATGTGGCCATCGCTTCCAAGGAATGAAATTATTCCCTCTTCTTTCCTTCAGCTACTGAAGGTTAGTAATAATATTTCCATTTCTCAGCGAGGGAAGCTGAGGCATGGAGGCTGAGTGCCTTGCTTGAGTTTAATAAGTGGCAGAGCTGTGACTATAATTCACCAGTCCTGGATCCTAGTCCCCTGCTCTGATCTCTAAGAACACTTCCTTATCACTGCCACTTTCATAAACATGACAACTTTATCTGTGAAGTCCTCTCTTACAGTTTCTTGAGGCTGAGTGAGTGGAATAGGTCACAGATGATGGACCTCCCATGGCTGTTTAAGGGATATATCGAATAACAGGCAAACTGTCTTTGCATCAGTGCACATTGGATCTGGTGGTCAGACAGAGTGGTGCTAACAGGTGCACTAGGATGTGATGCGTGGAAGCTTCCTGGGGAAATTCTAATTAACTCTGTCTGAAATCCCCCTTTTGGGCTACTGGCCCCAGGCAGTACAAATCAGTTTACTTTTGAGTGCGACATTCACCCAGTTGCTTGCTTTTTTCCTTTTGTCTTAGCTTTGCCCCATAGTTTGGCTTGATACTTTATACCACTGTTTATGCCACCTGAGAATGTAACTAATTATGCACATTCCTCACAATAAGAGCAAACAGCAAGGATGGCACCAGGAAACAGAATCTGGGAAGTTCAGGCACCGATAACTTGCTCTGTTTTTAGAGCACTTTTTCCTCATTCCAACTTATGATGAGGGTGGTATGGAAATCCAGGAACCTTGATACCTGCGAGTTTTTATTTTAGCCTCAAAAATCAATTGCCCCTGTGATCAAACTTCCTTAATTTTTGCTGTGCTCCAGTTTTCCCATCTCTAAAATAGGGATAGATTTGTTTCAACAGGGATGGTCTGAAGCATTTTAATTATTGTTGGAAAAGTGCTTGCAAATAATCCAATGCAAGGTGCTGTACACATTGAGAAACAGGCAAGGAGGTAGCACTTTTAAAGACTAACAAATTAATTTTTCTCATGTGCTTTCGTGGGAGAAAACCCCGCTTCTTCACATGCCAGAAGATGTTTTTCAATAGGAAAGCAAAGTGTGTATTGTAGATGGATTTTCTTTTTTCTTTCTTTTTTTTTTTTTTGTGAAGTCCAGCCGTGTGGAAGAATGCATTCTCCAGAATTTTCTCCCTACTCAGTTCAAATATCCCCAAATTTACAGACCTTCAGAACATGTTGCAGGACTCGTCTGTGGGGTTGTTTAAAGGCAGAGTACAGGGAGAAGGGGCATTGTATGGTGGTATCACAGGATATAAGCTAGTAGTATTTGAAAGGAGAAGAAAATCCAGCATGCATATTTATGATTTTTAAATAATGGTGTGGCACCTCAAGCCCTTTCTTATCTAAAGAAGTAAAAGAAATACTCTGTACTGGATACTATGTATCCTGATGGTATGACTCCAAAGAGTGCAGCCCTGAATATTTCCAGCCTATGTTGGAATCTCTCCCTTAGCGCTATAAGAGAATTTTACTTAAGTGCTTTTAGTAATAATATTTTGCACTTAAAAAGTACTGTGCAAATTCAAAGATCTCAGGAGTGCTTGCAAATGGTAATGAATTACTCCTCCAAGCCCTACTGAGAGACTGAGCTGTTCTTCTCTTGAGAAGATCGGGAAAGAGAGGCATGGAGTGGCTAAGTGAGTTGCCAAGTGAACATGGGTAATTCAGTGGCAGAGGAAGGAATCTATCCATCCTAAATATTTCCAAGGCGCCTATCTCACTGGAATACAAGTGCAGTCGAATCAATTGCTAGTCTCCTGCTCCACCCACTAGACCACACTGACTATCAATTTCAGGGTAGATACCCTGCTGCCCACAGTTATCGGACCCTCTCATACACCACAAATAGATGTGGTGATTCTTTTCTGTTGGGTCACTTTCAGTTCAAGTACCAAGATGAGGAGCTTTCTCCTGCTTTGCTTGGTTTTCATCAGTGCAACTCCTTTGCCTTTTCACCCATTGCTACATATCCATTCCACTGCTTGCTAAATAGATTAAAGGAGAACAAGGAGTCCTGTGGCACTTTAAAAGGCAAACAAATTTATTTATCACATGAGCTTTTGTGGGAGAAAATCCTACTTTGTCAGACACATGAAGATGGAGAACTTACAGGAGACTTAGGTATCAAAGGGTGAGTCTGCCACAGTGGAAAGCAGAACCGCACCGTGCTGTAGCCACCAATAAAACCTGGCCACTCAACATCTGCGCTGATGACTCTGACAACCCAGGATTTTCCAGTGTTACTCGGGAGCAGCAGAATCAGTAATTTAGTATAAAGGGAAGTTATTGTTACCAGTAAGATCCCCTACTATGCATGTAGTTTCACTTAAGGTCTCAGCATGTTCCCATTACAGTAGAATTCCCACTGTCTTTAGAGGAAGCAGGGTTGAGCCACAATGACTAATGTTATAACCTTCTACCAAGGCTTCCCAGCTCCTGCTTCCACACATGGATAATCAATGAATTATGGAAAATAAGATTCATTTATCTCTTAAACCTTAGCCACTGGGCCAAGTGGTCTACACAGACAGTGCACAGGACAAAAGAAGTAATATCATCTCCATTTCACAGATAGGGAAACTGAGGCATGGAGAATAAATGGTTCACCCAAGTCATAAAGAACTGGGAATTAAAGTCATATCTCCTGCATCTCAGTCCATTGCCTCCACCGCAAGCTCAACAATCCTCTTCTTACCAGCATTAGACTCTGAACATTAATGCAGGCTAGGTGTTGTCATTTGTATTTAGCAACAACAGTCACAAACTCCAGATTTCCCCAAGATTAGATGTTTATAATTTGACAACTACAATGTAGATGATTGTTACTAATTTTTTATCATTCAAACATGAGCCAAAGAAAAAGAGCAGCAAAGCAGCATTAATACACACAAGCCACATACTAAATACACAAAGGGCCATGTGCATCCAGAGTCTTCAGTGGAATGCATTATTTCATTCATTTTTTTAAAGAACAGAGTAAATATATTGCATTTACCTTGGTTCGTATGTAAGTTACTTGCATTCCCACCCTCTACTTATCATTTCTTAAAAAAAAAAAAAAAAAAAAAAAGCTTATCCATATTTCCAGAGTTTAGTCAGCCATAGCACAGATAGATCATCTTATTTTCAGTCTTGCCCATTCAGTGGATGGAGTGGTTCATTGATAACTTTGCAGCGGGAGATGAAGCTGAGACATTTTAAGGAAAATATCCTTATTTGGGATAGTGTCTGTTTTAAATTACATCCCTTGTTTCATTTGCAACTCCTTTTCTGGTTGTTTTCTGGGTCCTAGCAACCACTGCGTTAAGAAGTAAATTAGCTACTCTGAGACTGTCCTGAAACCCTTACTTGGAGAAAGCTCCTATTGAGAAATACAGGAATTTTGACTGCTCTTAAGTTTGGGCCCTGTATTTGCCCAAAGAAATATTTAACTTGTCTTTGTAGAAGTCATTGTTTGACTCTGTGTATGGATCAGTCAGTGTTTACTTTAGGTTTCTGTGGGTTACATGCCTAACAAACTGGAAGGGAGCCACAGAGCATGTGATAGGCAACCTCAAAGTCCCTTGCATTTAAATCACTGTTTTAAAAACTTAATTGAGGTTTCAGGAAGATAAATTAGAAGAAACAGGGTTGATGTACATCCCACTCTTGATCCTGGAAACTTTATTCACAGAAGTAACCCTTTATCACATGAATAATCTTAGTGATAGACTTGGCAAGGGGACCTGATACAACTCTAATAAATGCGAATTCACTGCTGCCTAGAGTCACGACTTACCTGTATAGATTTAAATGTACTACACTTGTGAGTAAGGTAGAATAAAGATAGGTGAGTTCAGGCCCTGCTGCACTGGACAAGCAGCTTGATTTTTAGCAGTGTCTACATGTTGGTCCGTCTGCATGCTCTTCCAGTGAATGTTTTCATTTAAAAAGCCTATTTTACATCTAACATTAAGGTATTGTGGTGATTTCAGATTTAGTGAAAGTTAGTTTATAAATGTATTATTTCATGCTGTCCCCTATGGTTGGAGAAGCCTCCCACAATGATTCTTCCTGCTTAATCCACTTCTGCCAATTCCTTTCTATGCTGATTTTACCTTTTATGGGCTCCACATTTTTATGCATCTGGATGTTGCTTTGTGTTTTTCCCATGGTCAAAAATAAGCTCTTTGGAGTAGGCCTTTTGTTGGTTTGTTTTTTTTTTTTTTTTCTCATGCCTCTTGAGCAGGGAAAGGGCATATCGAACCAGAGAGAGGGGAGGGATTATTTTGTGTGGTACACAGGTGTGTGATGCAGTGTAGTAAACAGAGAAAGGGGGAAACAATGTCTGTCTGGAAAACTTCCTATCAGTGAGATGTATACAATGTGGAAACAAAAAGTGGTGTGAGTCTCATTACTTGTGAGTTTCTAGAGGGCAGGTCTACACTATGGTGGGATTTTGGGAGCAGTTGAAGGGAGATATGCAAAGTACCTAAATACCTTGTGTATCTCCCTTCAACTGTCTACCTCCTACTTACTGTGGTGTCTTCGGTGCACTGAGTTGAAGGGAGATGCCCTCCTTTTGACTGAGCACTACTCTACTTACTGGGGTGGTTTTCAGTGATCGACTTCCTGATCAGTTGGGTGGGTCTTCACCGACCCAATCAGTCGACTGGGAAGATTGATCTGATGGAGATTAATTTGCTGCTGTCAGTGAAAACTTGCCCTTAGAAATAGTCTGGAAAAGACACTAGAAAATATCTTATCAGGAATGTTTAGCACTGATTGGGAAATTATATTTGTTCCTGTGAAAAAATTCACCAAAAATGAATATGCATCGTTTTCCTTGAAAATGTTTGAAAATTGCTCAGGTCTGTTTGTTGAAAAATCTAAAACCCCAAATGCAGAAATCCTCTGATTTTCTGCAGATGAAAATCTTTTGAAAAAACCCTGAAATTCTTTGACAGAAACAAATTTTTTCCCCATGAAAACTTCCCTTTTATTGAAAAGTCATTTTTGACATCCCTCTCCCATGCCAGATGTTTTAAAGAAAAATGTTTTTAACTGACACTCAGAATGATCCTGCATTGTCAGGAAGATAGACTAAATGATCTAATACAGTTTTCCCAACCCTCAACTACAGTGAATTGTCTGGTGTGTGAAATCCACCGTTGTAGCATAATTTGATATATAGTGCTCTGCACGAGAGAAAGTTCACATCACCTGCAGACTGGATGTAGTGGTGTTGGCCTGTCAGGTCTGATGGAAATTTGGATTCCTAATCACAGGTGGACTGGCCTCTTTACTCATTTGCCTATTCCTAGAACTGATTTCAAACCAAAGTCTTTTAAGATCTTGAAATATTTGAGTAAGCTCCTTTGGCTGTTATACTGCAATTTGGCTATAATGATACCTAGCAATTTACATCTTTAAAGTGTGACAGAAGCATTAGCTTGTTATGGCCTGAGCATCCTAGCAATGTAAGATCAATATTATCTTTATTTTACAGATTGGGAAACTGAGGCAACAAGATCAAGTGCTCACTCTCATGAGGGTCTTGGAAGCCCTCAAATTCCACTGCTGTCAATGGGAGTTGACCACACCTGTGGCCTTGTAGAATTGGGCTCAAAGTGATAATCTCAAGGCCATGGCACAAATCACTGTCCACTAGAGCTCTCAGTGAACTCAGCTGGCTATTGCCACCTGACTTCAATGAGAGAAAAATCAAAGTTATGATGAGACACACACTTTTTTTCCCAAGGACAGTTCTCATGGTCTTCCCAGCACGCCCAGGAGCAGGAAATAGCAGAAATCCCAGGAACTGGGTCTCATGAGACTTCCAGTGATCTGTTGCAAGTCCCTAAGGGTTTTGGAGACATATTAACAGTTCTTGGTAGTTTTGTGACTGCAACCTACAGCTTTTTGTAGTTTGTTCATCACTAATTTAATTGTTTGCTAATGCAGCACCCTAGGCAGTCCTTTCTGTGCAGGATCTGTCTGGAGATGGTTGAGTTCTTCTCAGAGCTGTGTGAATAACATTACCTTAGAGAATTAAAAAACCTGTTTGTTAACAAAATGATTCTCTGGCGACAGAAGCAGAGGCAGAACCACATGCATGTTAGCCCTGGTCTCTGCCCTCACACTGAAATAAGCTTCCCTGGGAAGCTCCACACCTGTTTACCTTCTTCTCTCATACCCTTAGCCCTCTCACCCTCATCCTTTTTCTTTCCTTTTAGCTGCCCCTTCCTAAGTCTCCTACCCCTGCTAAACAAACAAACAAAAAAGTCTTGTTAAACCTCTTCCCCAACCTCCATCTTTTCTATTCAGAGTGTGAGGCCTTCACAGCAAGGGCTTTCTGCTACTGTGAACATGTGCCGTGCTCAGTGTAGTGTCTTGCCAGGAGGGTCTCTACCACAGGGTCTCAAACTCAAATCACTACGACGGCCGCATGAGGACTAGTATGTTAGCCCAAGGGCTGTACCACTGAAACCTTTTCATACAACAACATTTCAAATATTGGTAGGAATAGAGTTGTTGTAGGCAGTAAGAAATAACTTTAGGGGCCTCATGCAGCCCTTTGGGCTGCAAGTTTGAGACCCCTGCTCTACCATCATAAATATAAGTATGAATTTAATCTTTCTGTGAATATCAGATAGAGATGATACAGAGAATGGGGACTTCTGACCAAAACTTTTATCATTTATTTGTATTATTTTTCCAGGTGAATTCAATCTTTAAAACCTAATTCAGGCAGAGGTATGGGAGATAATCCTAGAGGAGATCTAATGAGACCAGGAAATTAATTTCAGAGACCAGTGAGTGGGATGGTGTCCAGCAACCCTCTTGTGAAAAATGTCATTCTTCAAGTAAAAGGCCCAAGTATTTGATCTGTTCACTAAGCCATAACTCTTTGCTTAAAAAGCAAATAGAACTGGTTAAGTAAATACTATCTATATTTCCTAATCTTGACATACGTGAAAACCCTGCTTCAATATAAAAAGCAAGCTTCCTGTTTTGATTAACCTGGACCTTTGTTTAGGAGATACTGACCTACCTATTTTTATGAATGATTCTGCAGTGTTTGGCTCCTGTAGTATTTTCTTTGAGAGCAAAGTTGGGTGAGGTAATCTCTTTTTATTGGACCAAATGCACCGCACCCGCCTTCTCTCTCTCTCATATCCTTGGACCCACATGACTAAAACAAAACTTCAAACAAGTTCCAAAGGGACAGCTGTGTTAGTCTAGTTCAGCAAAAGAAGCAAAGAGTCCTGTGGCATGGAGAGACTAACAGATTTACTTATCGTATGTGATAAATAAATCTGTTAGCTTTTAAGTGCCACAAGACTCCTTGCTTCCAATACTTGAAACAGTATTTTCTTAGGTTCATCTAGATTGTCTCTGCAGCTCCACTTGAACCCTGGCATGGGATTAAGAAGAAGTATTTCAAAAAGTAATATTTGGCAGTGATGCGGCACTTCATATTTTCAAGACTCTGTAGCTGTTAATCCAGTATCATACCCTCCTGCGGTGATTGTCAGCAATAAACTTTCATTTGCCGACAGTGGTTTTTGAGCTACCACTTTCCCTCTATGCTTAGAATGGTGTCTCCCATACAGTGCCAATGTGTGGAGAGTTTAAATTTTGGTTTTTAATAGCCATGATTGAAGGTAAATGAAGTCCTACTATTCCCATTTTACAGAGGGTTGCTCGGAGCTGTATAGTGAGTCAACACAAGAGTTCCTGGCTCATTTCCCAGAACTCAGATCAGTTCTGTGAACTGCGAGGCTTTCTATAGTATGCGTTTCTGTACCTATATTGCAGAAGCACCCCAACTGTAGGAAAGCATTATACAGACATGCTGTTCTTGCCCTGAAGATTTTAGCAAGGTTCTGTACTGCTCTCATTAGCAGTGAAAAAAACAGAAGAAACCTTGCAATAATTTTTGATGCAAAACTTCCCAGTGCCTCCTTAACCTAAATGATCCAAGACACAGTAACAGGCTTCCTAATGAATTAGCCAGACAGCTGTATGGAACATGCCCGCCGTGTGGCACGTTGAATCTGTTATTCATCCCATTCATAAACACAACCTGTTTTATTTAAACAGTACCTTCCTCCTCTGTGATAGTATTTCAAAAGGCTGCTGCTCCAAGTTACCAAATAATCCCCACTTTCTCCTGCAGTCGGAGAAACATTAAGTTCAGCTTTTCCAGCAGCCTCAAAGTTTTACTCACTGCTGGACGACGTACCTGATGGTTGGATGAAAGAAGAGGTTTCACTTCAGCTTGCAGAGTTCGTCTCTCAGGCTTTCCCGACAGCCTTCCAGGGAAAGTTGAGGAAGGGCTTCCTTGGGGAAGTCGCAGCTCTGCTACATGCCAGCTGACTAAAAACTCTGAAAGCTCAGACAGAAGTTTAAGTCACTGAGGAAAAAAAAATATTCCCAATAGACTGGCCCTTCAGTTCATTGCTCAGCAGTTGTCTGCTCTTATATATTCCCAAGCTCCCACAAGCATGTGAACATAGACCTCAGTAATTGTTTTTAAATGTGTGTCCTCTGCTCTTCTTTTTTATTTTCCATTTCACTTGTTTAACCTTGGCTTATTTCCTGGAGCTTCTCAGCTGGTCACGGCTCATATTGACACATTTAAACATTCTACGAATACCATGAGAAATCCCCTTTGCAGATTTTGATGGTATATACATAGTATCTGTCTTACAGATGTGACTGGTTCATGTTACATTCATTTTCATGTATCTTGGGCTAGATCATACTGTCACTTATGCTGGGGTAAATCAAAAGTAGTTCAATTGCCTGTAGTAGATTTACAAGACAGAGTAAAATTTGCCTCTTTGGGTTTGGTCCTCAGTGGTTATAAATCATCACAGCTTCTTTGAAGTTCTAGACACCTAGGCTCCAACTTTTGCTATATAAGATAATTTATTATAATTTCTGAATGGGGGAGAATATATATGCTTTAAAGAGCAATATTGGGTCACATTTTGATCTCACTTTATAAGAATACAAATTCAGAGCAACTCCGTTTACTTTAAAACACGCAAGGAGTCTTGTGGCACTTTTAAAGACTAGCAAATTTATTTAACGCATGAGATTTTGAGGAAAAGATTCTACTTTGTCAGATGCTTGAAAATGGAAAAACCAATATCTGTTTACTTTAGCAGAGTTAATTTTAAATGTGTGTGATAGCAGAATACAGGTCGTGCTCATACACAGAGCAGATTTCTGTTTACTGTAAAAGATGTGCTCTGATTTGCATGTTGCTGTTTTCTAAATCCATGCATTGGTTTGCTGTCCTGTATACTACTGTCCTATCAGCTCTGATAAGCAAAGCATGGTTAGACAAAGACTAGACAATCTGAAAAGCACACTGAGGCCACAGCCCATGTGTGGAGGAGACAGAGATTTCTTGAGAGCAATTCCAAGGCTGGAATGAACTCCCATGGAACTGAGGCCCATCACAAATTTTGCTTCTTTTGGTTCCCAGTGCAAGGTGCAGTATGTTGACCTGCCTCCTCTATCATGAACGTGCAGCAGCATATTTGTGTGCACATATATATCAAATTCCAAAACAACACACTCCACAGCACACACTTCTCCCCGTGGGAAGAAGATGAGGGAGCAAACACATACCAGAAAATAGCCACACTGCTTGATATTCACCTGGAAGGTGGACAGATGCTCCAGTGGTGGAGCAGCATTAGGATCCAGAGAGAGCAGAGAAGAATGTTTTCTTTTTGAGGGAGTGAAGCACAAGTGCAATAAGTGACTCTATACTGTTGGAGGTGCTGAATGTCAGCTGAGATGTAAACTGAATAGCTGATCCTCATTAACAGCTCTACCGTAATTGTAATAAGAAGAGAGGTGTTCATCCCAGTGCTCTAGCTAAACTGCATTATGCTCCTGGTATTTTTAGTGGGCTCCAGTAATGTTTCTTTTCAGATACCAGATTTTTTTTCTTTTTCTCTTGCAGCTTTGGTGCATGTTGTCAGTCAGCTTCTGATTTCCAACTCAGAGGTGGCTGCATTTCTGTGGTGAGTGAAGTGACCCTTATGTAGCCTTGAACTGCCTGTTGCAAGTCATAATTATTTTGTACCTGTAACATGTTTTGGGACCCTGGGTGGAAGGCTGCATGGAAGTACAAGGTATAGATGAGAACTAATATTTTAATTTAAAAATTATATTTTTTGAACTGCATGATCAGGTCTTAAATTAGCAGCTCAAAAATAATTATTTAATTAAAATATTAGTTCATGCCTACACCTTGTATTTCTATGCAACCTTCCCCCCAAGGATCCCAAAACATGTTACAGCCACCTTTTAGTGTGTTCTTGCTCACAGTGATGTCACTTCCTAATAATGGGACAATTCCCAATAGCAAACATTATCCCCGATAACAAGCAAAAGGGAGGAAGTTCCATAATGGTGAGGTTATGAGTGTGTCCACCCCAACCAGGATTGCTTGTACCTATGCCAGCCTAACCCCAGAATATAGATTGTCTTCAATAGAAGGAAATTTTTCCTGCAGCATAGGAACACAACCTCCCTGAAGACAGTAAATATGTCAGAGGAAATACTTGTTAGTCAGCACAGCTGCAGGCACACTGTATTAGGTCAGTTTTGTCAGCGAGGGGTATGGATTTTTCACCCCTAACTTTTAAGAGCAGGCCAAAACATACGACCACTTCAAGACACACGGGATTATCAGTGTAAGCATTAGGGATGCAGTTGATCCACTTTTCTGAAGTAACAGTTAAAAAGGAAACCAAACACAAACTGCTGAACTGGCGGTTTTTAATCAGACACAAAAGATTAGTAACCAGTCAGGTGATCATGATGATTTTAAAATAGATTATGTTCCGTCAACAGGATGCCCATCTGTAATAATGAATATTTCCCCAGACTAAACAAAGCTCTGATTTGTATTACTATGTTCTTTCCTGTGCTCTTTTTATGGTTTGTACCGTTTGGTTTTTTAGAACTAGAACACTAAGGGCTCCATTCTGCCCCTCACTCTCTGGATGGGCCCAGCCAGGCCTGCTTTTGGCCATGTGACCGGAAGCTTCCTGACCACGCTCCAGTTGCTGGCCAGTCCGCAGTTGCTGTGGCAAAGCTTGCACTGCTACTGGGTGCTATGGTAGGTAGGGGTGGGCGGGCCTGCTGGCTAAGCGGTTGGGCCTGGGCCTATCCAAGCCCACCCTTAACTGTGCCCCCGCATTGTACATAAAGAGGATGGACTTTGATGCTATGAAGCGGAAGTCAGTGCACTAACCACCTTGGTATATAGGGACAAATGGAAGTTGCCCCCAAAATTTTGACAGCAGAGTTGAGCCCAGGTGTGTTCTTTAAAAATGGCCTTCATAAAACTTAAATTAATGCACCTCAAACTCCTACTGAATTCAGAGGGAGTTTTGAGCATGTAAGACATACAGGATCAGGACAAAATGTTTGCCAAATTATAACCGCTAGCATTCAGAGATATATACCTATATTCTTTGAGGTGTTAAGAATGGTGATCAAGAATTTCCATGTTGCACTCATTCTTCTGGCTGGGATTCTTGGGTGTATGGAGAATCTGGCCTATACTTTTTGCACATCTCTGCAGCTGGTCTTCATAGAGATAATTTAGGAATAATTAAATCAATTCTATCTAGTGGTAGGGGCATGGAGTAAGCTAGATGTTTGCTTGACACTGAGCTCAAGCTTGTTCTAATGGCTTGTGAAACAGCGATCCTTATGGCAAATCTGTTCTGAGTTTGAGATTTGTCATGGAACTCCAAATCAGGCAAGACTGATGTGGTCTTTGTTCCAAATATATCTGAAATCTTTAGCTTCCAACTGAAATAACAAATAATTCTATGAGTCAGATGATTGCAAATTAGTTGGCAAGCACCATACTCCATAGTCTGCTTTCTAGGAGTTAAGTTCATATTTCTCCATTTAGAAGAGCCATGTAATTCAAAATATCAAGTCTTATTGACTGAGTGGTGGGGTGCCTGTCTTCATCTAGCCCAAGCATTTACATCCTACTCGTTGAATCCATGCATTTTACAAAAATCATGTTGCCTGTAACATTCCCCTCCTGCGATCTGGACTGGTGTGCCATTGTACTCCCTAGATCTCCACTCCAGGGCCTCAAATTATCCTGCCTTGATGTGTGAACCCTCACTTGTGGGTCAGCTCATGCCAGCCTCCAACCTGTAATTGGTCTCTCAGACAAAGGAAGTGTGCTTTTACTAGTCACTTATGGGATGGTCCCCCAGTGAGCACCTCCCACCCCTGTTGCAATCCTGGGAACTTCCATCTTGCAAGGTTGAGTGCACATCCACTGGGCCTCGCAAGTTCATTTACACCAATCCGTCAACTTAAAGAAATTGATATGCATTAGCTTTACTCTTGGAAAGGCCTTCCCCCTGCTCATCCAACATTTCACTGCTTTAGATAAAACAAACAGATTAAAACACTATTCTCAGGGAGTATCTGCCAGATAGCTTATCAGTCAAGGAGATAACCACAATCAAATAAAAGATAATTTAGAATGCAAGTTAAGATCACAGCTACAGACATGTTCAGCCTACCACACAGGCTTGGCTATGTGGGTAGGTATCAGTCCTTGATGTTGTTTGGAAGATGGAATCCATGGTAAAATCTTAACCAGTTCAAAGTGTGTCTTTTTCTTTCCAGGCTCCAAAGGGCAGTCATGTTAGTCTGGTTCAGCAAAACAAACAAGGAATCCTGTGGCACTTTAAAAGACTAACAAATTTATTTATTGCATGAGCTTTCATGGGAGAAATTCCCACTTTGTTGATGCTTCAAAGCACTTCTCCCATGAGAGCTCATGCAATAAATAAATGTGTTAGTCTTTAAAGTGCCACAGGACTTTCTTGCTCCCCCTTCTTGTGGTCAGGTGGTGGTTCTACCTTGATCTGAGGCACTCAGTGGGCATTGTTTTTGTATGCATACCTGCACTGGGTGTGTGAATACACCTCCATCTGCCTGCCCCTACTTGAACCGCATGAAATACACTTGGGAACATGTTTAGTGCCTGTACACATACATGATGTTGCAGGAAGCATGCTCCAATAACAGTAATGTAGAGCATGCCATGAGCATTCCAAAAACACCATACATGACATGCTTTTATTAGACCATACACAATTACATTGCAAGGTGAACAGGAAAGATACACAGATCACATTTCAGAGGTGGGGGGAGTAAGGGTATGCAGCTTGTCACATCACCAAAAAGGCTAAACATCTAGGATATTGAGATCTCTTCTTCTTGGCTAAGTGTTTTGTTCCCTCTTTACTGTCTGTTCCCATCATCTACTGACTTATTGTAGTGGGCAGAGGATGTTATTATGGGAAATCCAATATTTTGGGGACAGAGTGAGTCTTGTATTTCATTCCAGTTTTGTCCAAAAAAAAAAAAAGCAATTCACCACACCCATCTTGTGTTGTGTGTGCCTTGGAACCCACACAGCTACAACAGCATTTCCTGTTTCATCCCAAAGGCAAAATGACTAATGGTCAGTCCTATCTCCTATGGAAAGGAGATTCACAGCTGTAAGCCATTGGCTGAGAATGTTTTATTGCTCACTTCTGCAGGTGTTGTCATGTTGTTGAATGAGTTTTGCTTATAGCTGATTGTTTGTTTTTTCCTGGAAAATTCCAGCTTTTCAGTGAAATACTGAAAACCAACATTTTTCAGCCCAAAACCTGTAAAATTTTGATTCAAAGATGTCATGGCTGTGCCATATGGGAAATGAAGTTAAGTTGTGTTGGGTTCCCATTCTCCTCGAGGCAGCCTTCCTAGCTGGCCTGTGCTTCACATGAAATACCTAGGTCACAGTATGGTGGCGCACCAAGAGGAGAAACCCTGGTGTTTCATGGGAGAGGTAGCGTGGCGGAAATGTTTTGAGATTAGAGGTTTAAAAAAAAAAAAAGTGAACTTTGGGCATCAGGTTAATCAACAAAAAGTCAGTTTTCCTCAAAGCAGACACTTTTGGGGGGAAAATGGTTAAAACTCAATACTTGGTTGAAAAACTATGGACAGTTTTTGACTTGGCCTAGTTTTGTTGCTTGTAATGACCACTACTATTTTAGAAGGCAAGTACTGATTGTAGGAAGAGAAGGGGTCACTATTCCAGGGCTCTGTTGTTTATGAATTGGAACTATAACAGTACAACCTATGAATTCTGATTGCTCCTTAGTGCCCATTTGTCAGGGTATCCACTGTGGCTGAACATCAAGACAGATACAATAGAAAGTGCTTAAAGCTCAACACAAATATCTGTGACAATGGGTGAAGTGCATTAATTGAAAATCCAGTTAGCTGGTCCTTTGACATGGCGGAGAAAGGCAGGAGCAATAGATGTTACCAGGAGGAAAACAGAGAGTAAGTGATCAACAGGAACTGGGTGATAGGAACTGAAAACAGGGGTCAGGAGAGACCTGGGTCAGATTCACAGAATCTGTGAAGAGACTTTAGGATGGAAAGGGATACCCTACTTACCTGTCTTCCTGGATAGAGATGGTTCTCCAGGGGTTGAGAGGACAAGGGTGTGATAGAAAGTCAGGAATACTGAGATTTCAGATGTTTGTTGTTTTGTGTGATCTCAATTCTCCGTTGTCACTTGATTTAGTATAAAAGAGCATAAAGGCATTGGACTGTGCAAATTGTGTATGCATGTGAACCACTTCACACACATTGTGAAGGTTTTGAGGGAATTAAACCATAGATCAGGAGGTTTTCACCTTTGGGTGGAGTTCTGGGAGAGGGGGGTTCGTTTAGCATCAGGTGGCCTGAAGGGCCAGCAATGAGCGCAGAGGAGCCAGGCAGTGGAACAGCAGGTTCCCACACTGGGAGGAAGGTACCAGGTGGGTCTGCACCTGGAGAACGTACCTATGGACTCTGAGATAGGGTCAGTGGCTGGCATCTGCTCAGGATCTAGGAGTTTCGTGCACTACTGACGCAGCAGCTTCCCCTCACAGAATTGGGGACGGGAGCTTGCTAGGATCTGTAATACTTGCCCATTGAAAGCAATGAAGATCTAGCTCAAGGCTTTAGATTTCATTCACTATATAGACTTTGGTCACCACTTATTGAACCTACCTGATGTTTCTTCAGAGCCCTCTTTTTCATCCCCAGGTTTAGTACACAGCCATAGTCAAGCCTGGAGACCATAGAGAGACAAATTGCAGTGAATAAACTTGTATCTAAAAGGAAGGGACACAAATCCTTGTCTGGAAACAGGAGCCACACAGAGGGACCCAGCCAGCCCAGCCCAGTAAAACTATTACACGGCTATTGCTCTGGCAGTTGTGACAATGCTCACTGGGAATCAAGCATTCCGTTTGTGAAAATATTTGTGGTTTCAGCATTTTTTTTTTCCTTTTTTGATGCCAAACAAAACCAAACCTTATGAAATTTATCATGAAAACCTAGACAGACCCCACCATGGCCAATAGCCTGATGATCAGGGCACTCGTGTAATGTGGAAAACTGAGGATCGAGTCCCTTCTCTGGATGAGGCAAAGAAAGGACTTGAACCTGGGAAGTGGGCCAATGAGCAGGCTGTTTTGGGAGCTGTGGAGCTCTGGCTCTGTTTCAAAGTTTTGTTTTCAGCAAAAAAAACACTGAGTCAAAAATGTCTTCACCATCTTTACTTGTAAATCAAGAATCGTGGCTGTGTTGTGATAGGGCATGTACAGACACACACTAAAAGCATGGTCTTGAAAGCCAACCCATGCCCTGTAGCTCACTGGAGCGCTGCCTGATCACAACGGTCTTTGCTGGCAGATCAAAGTCACTCCCCCTTCTGGATCCTATACCTGCAAACCCTCTACACCAGAAATCCCATGGAGGGGGAGGCAGTGAAATGGTGTCATTGAGTACTCAATCACCAATGCCTGTAAACTTCATAACCAACATGGCTGGTAAATCAGTTCTGATTGGGCATCTGGGCACATGGTAATCCTCTGTTTCTTGATTGGATGAGTGTAACTCTTAGACTCCTGTTTTCTGGGGTGAATCCTCCAGTTTAGGAGTTAAAAATATTCCTGAACATTTTTCTGTTCCCAGGAACATTCCTGCCAGTAACTCACTGGCTGGAATATTTTCGGAAAGTAAATACAGAAAGGATATGATCTCAGCCAGTGGAGATGCCATCATGAATTTTAATGGATGTTCATGAAGAGGGGTTTTTTTAATTTAATTTTATTTTTTTAAAGAATATTCTAGTGCAAAGGCATTTAGGGAAAGAATGGATGGTTAGGGAAAACAATGAATCCAGTCACCCTTGTACGTGAGTTAAGAGTCTGCTTACTCAGAAAATTCAAATGCCAATTTTTCTATAATGATATTCACTCTCCAGTCTGGGATTCCAAGCACTAAGTGTTGATAGTTGATAAGATGTTAAGATATACCTGACTATGACCAGCATATAGAATATTTTCCTTGGCCTCTGGTTTACAGCTGTATTGGAACAGGAGAGGGTCCTGTGGCTGGAAGAGTCAAAAATGAAACCTCAGACTGAGAGACGTTGGTATGACACAGACAGACCAAACATGGCATTTTGACCAGTTCCATTGTATTGTTTCCTACAGCTCTGGTGTAGGTTTTGTCTGTGAGTTGCTTAGAAGGTATCAGTGCGAGATGATTTACTGCCTGCCTTGCAAACCCTGCCCAGACCTGTGATGGGTACTGAGGCAAGTAATCCTTCCTCACACAAGTCCTGCTGAATGCATTAGTGCTATTCTCATGCATCAGGCTGCAGGACCAGGCCCATGAGTAGGACTCTGCATCACAGCCTTTCAGTAGGTGGCCTGGAGCTGACTTTTTTTAATAGATTCACAGATTTTAAGCTCAAAAGGGCCCAATAGGATCATCTAATCTGACCTCCCGCACAATGCAGACCACAGAACCTCACCCACCCCCTTCTGCAATAGACTCCTAACCTGTGAGTGACTGAGTGAGGTCCCCAAATCATGCTATAAAGGCCAATCTGCCTTGGGAGAAATCCCCTCCTGACCCCAAATATGGGAATCAGCTAATCCTTGGGCATCCGGGCAAGATTCACCAGAGTACCCGGTAACTGAGAATATTTAGTGTATGATTTAATTTCCACTACATCCAAGATGGGGCTAGATCTTCGTTAGCTAGTGTAAACTGATACAACTCCATTGACTTAAAGAGAGTGACACTGAAATACCCCAGACAATCATCTGGCCTATAAATCTTATGCATTGACTGTCCTCTGCTAACATGAGTTATGAATCCATGCTGTCACACACGTCTTTCACAGTTCACATGGAATCTGTCCTCTTTGGATGCTACGTGATGTATAGCATTACACAGTTCACATGGAATCTTTCCTCCATGAAAAATAAAACAAAATGGCCAGTGTGTTGTGCAATAGGATGTTAGTGAAGGGCTTAGGACTCAGGCTGTGAAAATCATTGTTAATGCTCAAATGAGACACAAAACAATAGCATTTTGGCAGCTGCAGTATTCGCAGCTCTTGGGAAGGTGAATGAGTTCTCTGCAGTGAGTGCACAGGATAAGACTGATTTGTGTGCATCTTGCTTGCCCTCTAGTGGTGGCTAGTTCAGATATACTCATCCATCTGGTCAGTGTAAATCTGACCACTGTAGATGTGAATAACAGCTGATTGCTAACAGTTTATTGATCACACTTTATCCTCTTTTTATGTTTCCACCATTTCACTGGATTATCATTGTTATTACTATTACAATTTCAGTTAAAATGTATTGATTAAAACAATAGCAGCCTATTTTAAAATACATCCCCAAAACAACTGGGACAAGCCAGAGCGCAACATAGTTTTTCCATTTCCATAGGCAAGTATATTACTATAGTGCCTGCTCACTCCCTCTGGCATTTCTATCGCCCCATTACTGTGCTATCAGAGCATCTTGCAATCTTTGACATGTCCTCACAGCATCACTGTGAGGTAGGGAAGTGTTATGTCCATTGTATCGAAGTGGAGCTGAGGCTCAGTGACTGCTCCAGGATCATGCTGGAGTGGAAAACAGAACCTAGTTCCTGGGAAGAACAGAGTCCTAACCACTTGACCAGCCTCCCTTTCTCTGCAGTCCCGTAGGCAACTACTGACTAATGTGACAGTGTTCAGGTCCTCGCCAATGCAGGTATCTCTTGAGAGGATTTTGCCTTTGAAAATTTCCTTAAAACTATGTTTCAACACCTTTCAAACACAGCACCCCTCCTTCCTCCCTCCATAGCGAATGGGCAGCCCCACAAAAAAGGAGCAAGAAAGGATAGGGGGTATTCCGACTTGCTGATATGGCTTGGCCAGCTGTCACTGTTTATTGCTGGTGTAGACCTATAGCTACTTCCTGCCACCATCCCCAGCCCTCCACAGGCCTCCTGTGTGAGTGGCATAGGCCTTGCTGGCGCTCTGAACCAGGGTGAATTTCATTCAAAATCCACAGGAGAATAAGGATGGACTTGCAAAGAATGAGTCTTGGAATCAACTTTTGCTCCTTGATTCAGCCACAGACCTGCCAAACAACCTTGGGGAGGTCACTTCTTTTCCCAGAGTGGCTGTGAGGGTTTGCAAAACCCCAGATAAAGGGTGCTGTAAAATTATTTATTGATTCATAGACTCTAAGGTCAGAAGGGACCAATATGATCATCTAGTCCAGGGGTCTCAAACTTGCAGTCTGTGGGCTGCAAGCAGCCCCTGAAGTTATTTCTTGTGACACACAACAACACTATCACTATCAATATTTGCAATATCATTGTATGAAAAGGTTTCAGTGGTGAGGCCCTTGGGCTAACATACTAGTCCTCATGCGGCCCTCGTGGTGATTTAAATTTGAGACGCCTGATCTAGTCTGACTTCCTGGCCATAGGAAATCCTGCCATAGACACCTCGCCTATGACTGAAGTCCCCAAATCACAGTTTAAAGACTTCAAGGTACAAAGAAACCCCCAGCAAGTGACTCATGCCCCATACTACAGGGAAAGATGACAAATCCCCAGGGTACCTAGCAACCTGCCCTGGGGGGAAATCTCTTCCTGACCCCAAATACAGTGATCAGCTAAACCTTGAGCATGTGGGCAAGGCTCACCAGCCAAAAAAGAATTTGCTACACTAACTCAGAACCGCCCCCATATGCCATCCCATCACAGGCCATCGGCTAGTAGTCAAAGATCAGTCATTGTAATTGTCAAGTTAGGCTATCCCATCAGACCATCCCTCTCTAAATTTTTCTAGCTCATTTTTTGAAGCCGCCTGGGGGCTTTTGATCCTTTTGGAAAGCTGTTTCAGAATTTCACTCATCTCATGCTTAGAAAGGTATCCTTAATTTCAAGTCTGAACTTCCTGAGGACACTGCTGCCCAGTTTGATGGCCCTGGAGAACAAGGCCTGCGTCCACAGCACACTAAACAGGCCCAGCTGCACAGCAAACTTCCCCTGCCAGTGTGCCATAAAAACAATGAAAACCAAAAGATGTTTTGTTTTGGAACAAAACGGAATTTGTCTTGTTCTGCTTAAAAAAAAAAAAAAGGCAAAAATATTCATAGGAAATTCACACTCTATTCATAAAACTCTTTTCAGCTATAATAACCTTTCAAAAACAAAAATTCAGCCAATCTAATAGTATGCTTCTCTTCTCCTGCCCTTTGTTTCTTGTGTCTATTTCAAACATCTCTCTCACCAACAGAAGCAGGTCCAATAAAAGACATGACCTGACCCACCTTGTCTGTCTAATATCCTGGGACCAACAGAGAGGTAACTACACTGCCTACAAAAAAGGAAATCTGGCACCAACTTTAAGGGTTGCTTTGTGATCAGAACAGTTATCTAGTTCACCAGCAGCACAGCCTGAAAAAACAGCATTTGGCTTTGGGTCACCACTGAAGCAAGCCAGATTTGAAGCAGGCCTACAGAGAAATACCATCACCATTTTTGTGAGGTATGCAATGCTCTGTGTGTGGCCAAGGTGAGGAAATGGTGCTATCATGCAAGAAGGGATATTTTTCCTTTTAAATAGGATGACTATGAGCAGCCAATGTAACATGGCTTTGAAAAAAGCTAATGCGGTTCTAGGATGCATTAGACAAGATATTCCCAGTAGAAAGAGAGAGGCATTAGTATTGTTTTACAAAGCACTGGTGAGACCACATCAGGAATACGATGTACGATTCTGGTCCCCCATGTTTAAGGAAGATGAATTCAAACTGGCGCAGGTACAGAGGACTACTAGGTTGATCAGCAGAATGGAAGACCTGCCTTGTGAGAGGAGACTCAAAGAACTTGGCCTAACCAAGGGAAGGTTGAGGGGTGATATGATTTCTCTCTGTAACTACATGAGAGGGATAAATACTAGGGAGGGAGAGGAATTATTTAAGTTCAGCATCAATGTGGATACAAGATGACACAGTGTGGGCTTTTTCCAGTCCCTCTTCTGAGCAGAGTTCCCTGGATGCCTCAGAGCAGTGGGTGTGATAGGGCACCTCTGCACCATGTCCCCATCTGATTCCTTTGTTTTGACCCTCTACTCAGAACCCCCTGTCCTAGCTTGTTCCTTTTTTTTTTTTTTTTTTTTTTTTTTTTTTTTGTCCCCAGTGCCCACTTGAAGTCTATCTTCTTTGATTTCTGCCTCATCTGTGGTATGGAGGTACCTTCTGCTATTTTTGTGCTATCCATGGGGAATCGGTTCACATAAAAAAATAAATTCATGTGCTGAGCCACATCCCACTGCTATAGTCTGGGTTACAGGTGATAGCATGGAAGTAAATCATGTCTTGAAGTAAAATGCACACACTTGCTCTGAAGGAACCTTTTCCATCAGACCAGCTGTGTTGTTTATTTCAAGCTAAGGAAATAATCAAGAGGATATTGTCACTCCTTTCTGTCTTTCATTTGTAAGCAGAAGAGGGAGTCCTGTGCAGTAATAAGCATCCTGCACTTCTCAATGGAACTGATTGCAATCTCCTGTTCTAAAAACCCCCCATAATGGGAAAAAAAGATTTGACTCAAGTTGACTTGTTGCAGAAGTGACACTCAAAAGCTAAATTATGTGTCAAAATAATGGCATGGCGTTGTAAGGGCACTAGTACCTGCAAGTAGGGATCTGTGGAAGGCATCTAGGCTGCCCAGACATCTCAATTTTACAAGCACAGTCCTGATATCTGAGGCTTTGTCTTAGATAGGTGCCTGTTACCCATCTCAATTTTTCACGCTTGTTATCTGTTCATCTAGATTAACATCTCATATGCTGGCACTTCAGAGAGCCAGAAGGGTTTGTGCCAAGTTAAGAAATGCTACTTGTCTCCTCATATACATGATCCAAACATGCTCCTTAGATTGCCTTTCTTCTATATGAAGGTCATGGGGAAGAACTATGACCCTGTCATTAGGGTACTCACCTGGCACTGTAAAGACCTGAATTTAATTCTTTGTTCTACCAGGCTATGTCTATGCTGGAGGTTTAAGTCAATTTAAGCAACTCCCTGGCCAAATTTGGAGTTCATTAAGCTGACTTATGCACTTGCTTAAGTTGACTTAATAACTCTCACCCTTAAAGTCAACTTTAAGGATTAAGTCAACTAAACAAAATGTGGCCATTAAAGTTGACTTTACAAAGTTGACTTAAGCCAGGGGACCCATTTAAGGTCAACTTTATTAAGTCAACTTTAAATGGGTCCCCTGGCTTAACTCGACTTTATAAAGTTGCCAAACAAATGGGGCCTCTCTGAGTTGACTTAATAAAGTCCACTTTAAGTCGCCCTTAAGTCGACTTACTTGAGCCCTTTAGTGAAGCCATAGACCCACTGACTTCCTTTGTGATCTTGGGAAAGGGTCTTAACTCCCCATCTGTAAAAGAAGAAGGTTTCCTCTATTCACAGGGGAGAAGGCTTCCCCGACTCACTTGTTAAAAGTCTGGCCAACACCCAGATATCACAGTGATGGGGGCTGCATAGCTACCACTGATATTGTATAAAGTTTTCCACCATCTGTTGTTTGCTAGTGAAATTTAAACACTGCTTTTCTTTGGCCATCAGGTTTGTTCTTTTCCTTTGGCCTGGCCTCTGTAGAACATCCTGCTCGCTGACTCCCCCTTTTGTTAGTAAAACACAAATGCCTTTCCTATGGAGGATGCCTATTTATTATCCGCACAGAATTGCGACTGCTGACTGTTTTCCATTACAAAGACCTAAGTACCAGCCCCACAGAGGACGCTGATTTACTCTTTGCACAGAATTGTGTCTTGAGTCCCCTCTTGGATGCCCATCGTGTGAGGCGCTCCACAGACATGTAGTGAAAAAGATGGCCCATGCTCCAAAGTTACCATTTTGCCCAGGTGGATAATTATCCCCATAGGGAGGGCACATGTCAAGGTTAAGCAAAGACTTCATTTTCACACAGCTTTTGTGGGAGGTAAGTCTGTGTCAAGATTTCATAGAAGATTCCAAAAGAAAATGACAAGGAATGATTTACTCCTGTGATGCTTTTCTGCCAAAGATTGCCCTGAATCCCAAAATTCACATTCTGAGCCACAAGACTCCCTGTTTGCAGAGCCAAATCTGAACCCACAGAAAGCTCAGCAGTGCTCAGATTAACAGCAATTGGTCCAGCACATTATCGTGAGAAGGTCCAGCTACAATTTAGAATCCAGCTGATTGTAAATTCTTATTTGGGTTGTAGCTGTTTGAGCCATGGACTGTCTTTTTGCTCTGTTTGTAAAGACCTATGTACTGTGGGGTCCTGAGGCATGACAGGGAATCCCATGCTACTGCAGTACAAATAATAACTAATACATGAGTGGAGCCCAGCTGTGATGATGAACACTTGCAGTATGTGAATCAGCCAGTAGCATCTCTCTGTACTATACCGTGTTCCAGGCATGGTATTAACTCTGGTAAACAAAGAAATAAAGCTGGAACTGAAGTTGTGTAGATGTCTGTTTTTTCCTTCCTTTTGTAGTTTTAGCTGATTTCCCTGATAAAGGCTAGAGCTGTGCAGAAATGACTAATTCTGTTTCATGGAGGATTTCAATATTTTGAAGTTTGGTTTTGCTTCAGTTTGAAAAGAAAACCCAAAATTTTAGAATTCTCTATAAAAGGGAATGGAGCCCCAGATCTAGAGTAGTCAGAACCTCCCTGGCTAGAGACAGTATGTAACCTGGACCTGCTTGATGTGGCACTCTGTCCACCTCTAGTGGCTGCTAGAGCAGTTATAAATTGATGAACAAGCATCCTAGTTTTTCTGTGATAAAACTCCTAAATTTCTCTGATTTATTAAAAAAACACATAAACATCCACAGCTTTCCATGACTGAAGTGAAATGCTGAATCTTTATTTCCCTAGCCACAATATAGAGAGATAAGTTGGATATTTTATTGATATACAGTAGATATACAAGTTCCAAAGGGGCAGCCGTCTTAGTCTAGTAAAGCAAAAAAAAGCAAGGAGTCCTGTGGCACTTAAAGACTAACAGATTTATTTATCGCATGAGCTTTTGTGGGAGAAAATCCCACTTTGTCAGATGCTTTGAAGAGCAGGAACTTACAGAATTGGATGAAAATAAATGCAGGGGAGTGTAAGACATGGGATCTATGTGGTAGAACCATGTATACCCAAGCCTTCATTATCCAGCTCTCCATAGTAACCAAACCACCAGTTTCTAGGGGCAGACACCTTACCTGAGCCCTTCCTCTCCCGTCTTAAATGAGAGAGAGAAAGCTCTGCCAGTTCTCTCAAGTGTCACAATTTTTAATTACCCAGTTGGAACCTGGACCTAGTTAGATTGGATAAATGGGGTTCCCCTGTAAATTCAAAGCACATTAAAAATCAACCACAAGAGGGGGAGGTTGTATGCACTGAACATGTACCATGGGCACGTGCAGTAATATTAGTTAACCTATATTTTTACATTTTTCACAAAATGTAAAAACTAAAAATTCTTTAAAATTTTTCCACAGCAAATATTTGGATGCTAATATTTGAACTGTATCATTACTTCTGATAACCTTAGTTTGGGCTATTGCAAATTATGCACAGTGTGACTTTTAAAATCCAACTTTGTCCTTTTGATAGTTGAAGCATTATACCTGGATACAGAGAAGCTCTTTCTTTAACTGGTAGATTAGATCATTTTGATATTAGATTTACAACTTTATTAAACCTATTCTGGAGCATGAGGGAATGAAGTGTTACCCCTATTGTATGAGTAACGTGCAGCAGAGTGCTTAGTCTGCCTTGAATGACAGAGTCACCCCTAGACTGAACTTCACTTGCCAAACAGGTGCTCAGGACGTCAAATCCCAGAGCAAGTTAGGGGCAATGGTGACAGGTGTTCTCAGTGGGTTGGTGTTCATGCTGCTGAAAGATTTCTAGCCGTTATTGAGCTGCCTGTCTTCCTGTTTGAAGATGCAGGGAAGGGCTCTTGTTTCTCTTCTGTGATCATGGCAGCTGAAATCACTGATGAGTGGGTCCAGGAACATTAGAGCTGGGGAGGGGAGAGGGCTGCAATGAAAGAGGTTCCTGACTCCCTGCTGCAAACACTGAGAGCTGAGTAATGGCATGGCAGAAGCAGCAGTGAATGGCAAGCAGTAGCAGAGATAACAGCAGTGACAGTGGTGAGAGGTGCAGCAAAAATAGCAGCAGCAGCAAAGGGCATGTGGCTGCGGAGAGCTCTGGCAAAGATCCGGGTGCAGAGGCAGCAGGAGTATTACTTAATAACCACCCCCCATCTTTTCAGGGGTGGGGAAGTGAGCCCACATGAATGCACCTCTGAACTCTGGGTCTTTGCCAGCCAAGAACAGCCAACTGTCAGTGGGGTGCAGCAGAGGGAGAGGGAATGGGAGGTTGAAGGGATAAGGGTTTGTCAGGAACAGAAGCAAAGGACACCACCTAAAGTCGGGGGGGGGGGGGGGTTGGTGGTTGACAGGCCTTTGAATCATGCTTGTGGCATTTTTCCCAAGTTAGTGCTGGGTCTCCTGTCCCAGCTAACTTGCTGGTGGGTTCTATGGCTTAAAGTCTTTAAATCATGATCTGAGGACTTCATTAATTCCGTTAAAGTTTAGGGGTCTATTATAGGAGTGGGTGGGTGCAGTTCTGGGGCCTGCATTGGGCAGTTCAGACTAGATGATCATATTAGTCCCTTCTGATGTTAGGGTCTATGATGCTATAATAAAAGTTCTCTTTTGTTGTTATACACAGAATCCAGCCTCCCAAGAGGGGAGGCATTGCCTCTCTGAGGCACCCACTACTGATGTTGTTTTCCCCTGTGACTGGCTTGGTGCCTGAGCCAGTTCTGTTTTGTATTGTCAAGTGAAATTTGTAGATATTCAACCTGTACATATTCAACACAGGCTTGTAGATATTCACCCCAGACCTTGTCACTGATGACAGCACCTGGCAGAGGGTTACACACACAAGGGGGGAAAAAAAAAGCAACAGCAAGAGTATTCTCCATAAGACATAAGTGGTATGCTGGCCCTCCATACAGGGGTGAATTTCCCCCCGTAGGAGATTTGCCATAGACAGAGACCCATCATGACAATAAGACACGGAGGGAGAAGGAAAAAGAGATAGGGTGAGGTACTTAGTTTAAACTATCCCTTGAATGCAAATTGTGTATTTCCTGGTCTCAGCCTCACTAATGCAATAGAGAAAATGAAATATTGTCAAGTGGCTCACTTTTGTGCTCGTAACTAGTCAGACTATGATATTTTTGGCCCCAGGTACATTCTGGCAACCATTTTTATCCAATTTGGGATGAAAATTGAAAATACCCAAATTTTTTGAAGGGAATATTATATTTCATATACTCTGATTTGGAAATGTCAAAATAAAATATTTAGATGTTTCAGTTAAAATGGAACTGTGTGATGGCTCAATACAAAAATCTCTATTCAACTAGATGCCTTATTTAAACTTGCCATCTCACCTTTAAAATAAGATTAAGATGACATTTTAAGTTGAAAAGTCAGTTGAAAACAAACTGTCAGTTTGAATTAACATTTAGAAACAAAATATTTTGGTTGAAAATGCTGTTTTGGGAATGAGAATTTTTTCATCAAAAGCCCCATTTTCCCCACAGAAAGCATCAACTTGATGGAAGCCACATTTTCCAACAAGAAACACTTACTGTTTAGAAGTATGTGGCCAGTTCTAGTACCCAGAAAGGTTCTTGAGATCATAGCCCATTGCAGTAAAATACACTTTATGCTGTTTATGCAATGCACGCCTGCAGCAAAAGTGTTTTTAATTTTTATCCCTAATACACTGAGAAATTCAAGAAGGGGTTGTATCCTCATCCGACCACACACCCTCCTCCCATCGAAATAATCCTGTAACTAGGTGACATGCCCAGGGCACAATGTAGAGCTAGACTCATGAACAACTGCATCCCCTGAATTCTCCAACCTGTGATGCGTGTTTTTTGTTTTTTTTTTTTACACAGCTTTACTGTAAAGTCTGTCACTCCTGGCTGCCCTCATGCACGTTGCATCTGATTATGCTGTATGAGTTCTGCAGACCTGAGATTACACGACAGCATGACACTATCAAATTCCAAGTCCCAGACTCTGTAGAAGTGAAAGTCTTCTGTTGACCAGATCTCTCTGGGACAGTACAAACTCATGTGAAGTCTATCGTATTAACCAGACATGGTTCTCTATAAAATACAGATCAGGAGAACATGCTCCAAATCTCTTCCCCAACCCTGGCACTGGCACTCGTACCCTGCTCTTCTTTCCCCAGAAGGCTCTCTTCCCCTGGCACAAGGGTTTGCAACCTGTGGCTCCAGAGCTGTGTGCAGCTCTTTGACTGCCTCCTTGTGGCTCTGGGCCCCTGCAGGCAGCCTACTCCAGGCTCCATCTCCCCTTCCCACCTGGAGACCCACTGGGTCGCTTGCTCCTGTCTTCAGCACATGCCCCCATGACTACCAGGGGACCCTGGGGGGGGGGCATTCCTGGTTCTGGGCTTCCCCTTCCCCCCCCACTAGTAGACCCGGTGCCTGGCACCCTGATCCAACTTCCAATTCCCTGCACCCAGAGGCTACACCCATTATAGCCCCCTCCTCAGACCCCGCACACTGAGTCCCTGGCCATATGCACCATCCCGTGCACCCCTGGCCATATGCACCATCCCGTGCACCCCTGGCCTTGAACCCCTTCCTCTGCCACCCCCTAGCCTTCACCCAGCTCCCAAGCCTGCCCTGGCCCAGGTCACTATTACTTACCATTGCTGGAGCTCAATGGGAGAGCCATGAGACACTATGCCTGCTCCCTCCCTGCAGACACGTTTACCTTTCCCACCCTCCTCTGCCCTGGACCAGGTGCCTGTGAGTGCAACCACCCAGGAGATTTAAAAAGGTCCTGCCAACTCCAGCTTCCAGGTGCAGTTCAGCAATGAGTCCAGCAACACTGGTATTAACAGATAATGAAAGGCACAAATCCTGTTATCTCTAATATCTCTTCCAAGACACTTCAGTTCAACCACACTGGTTTAGCTAAAGCTATAAAGAAAGTTTAGCTGCAAAGCGAGAGATATTTTAAATGTATACAAGTAATGAGGCATGAGTCTGAATAGATTAAAGGAAAGTAAAACTAAAATATATGCAATATCTAATTTAACAAGCAAAGTGAATTCAAAGCAAAATCTGACCACGTTTCAATGCTCTTACTGGCTGAATCTCTTTTGGTCAGAATCCTTTCCCCAATCCAGCACTGCTTCTGTTTTCTTCAGGTGTTGAGGTTGCCGTGGCCTGAGAGATGATCTAGGGTGTCTGCTTTCCCTTCTTATAATTCTTTTTCTTCAGGCAGCATCTCCAGCTGAGGTCCAGGAGATGAGAAATTTGGTGTGGACAGGAAATCCAATCTGTTTTTTTTTTTCCAGATGATTTTTCACCCATGTTCCTTCTCCTGCTATTTAACAGAGGGTGGCCTATTTCCCCTCGCTGTGGAGTTAGCTTGTCTTTCGTCCCTCAGGACTAGTCTACACTAGACATTCTACAGTGGTGCATCTACACCAATGCAGGTGCCCTCAAGTAATGTGCCTGGCAAAGAGGCTTTGCACCAATGAGGGAGAGCTCTCGCTTCAGCATTAGAAAACCACTTGGCAAGAGGTGGTAGATGTGTGGGGGAATGAAGCTCTCCAGCTGACTTGGTGCTGTCCTCACATAGGTTGGTGTAGCTTATGTCACTCAAGGATGGCTTATTCACATCACTGAATGACATCAATTACACCAATACAGATGGTCAAGTATACGCACCTTGAGAAACTGGTTTGGTTGCTCCCCATGGTTGGACATGTCTCAGTAATGTTATACAGTGGAATCTAACAATCTTTTTTACCATGTTGCAACATACAGGGCAGAACTATTGGAGGTACTTTAGGGGCTCCAGCCCCCAAAAGAGGGGCCCCAGGCCCCAGCCCCTAAAACCCCTCCAATAATTCAGTGCTCCCCCCCACCCTGCTCAGTGCTGGGGGGGGGGCAGGTCATAGAATCATAGAATCATAGGGTTGGAAGGGACCCCACAAGGTCATCTAGTCCAACCCCCTGCCAAAAAAAGCAGGACCACTCCCATTAGATCATCCCAGTCAGTGTTTTGTCCAGCCGGGACTTGAACACCTCCAGAGATGGAGATTCCACCACCTCCCTAGGCAACTTATTCCAATGCTTCACCACTCGCCTAGTAAGGAAGTTTTTCCTAATATCCAGCCTGGACCGCCACAGCTGTAACTTGAAGCCATTGCTTCTCGTTCTGCCCTCTGTTACTACCGAGAACAGTCGAGCTCCCTCCTCCTTGGAGCAACCCTTCAAGTAGTTGAAGGTTGCTATCAAATCCCCCCTCAGTCTTCTCTTCTGCAGGCTAAATAAGCCTAGTTCCTTCAGTCTTTCTTCATAGGGCTTGTGCTCCAGCCCTTTGATCATTTTGGTTGCCCTCCTCTGGACTCTCTCTAATTTGTCCATGTCCTTTTTGTAGTGGGGAGCCCAAAACTGGACACAGTATTCCAGATGTGGCCTCACTAGTGCAGAATAGAGGGGAATGATCACATCCCTTGATCTGCTGGTAACACTTCTTCTGATGCAGCCCAGTATGCCATTGGCCTTTTTGGCAGCAAGAGCACACTGCTGACTCATATCCAGCTTCCCATCCACCATGACTCCCAGGTCCTTTTCTCCAGTGCTGCTATTTAGCTGATCACTCCCCAGCCTGTAGCAGTACATGGGGTTTTTTCGTCCCAAGTGCAGGATTTTACACTTATCCTTGTTGAACCTCATGAGATTCCTCTTGGCCCACTGCTCCAGTTTGTCTAGGTCTCCCTGAATCCTGTCTCTGCCCTCTAGGGTGTCTACCGTTCCCCCCAGTTTGGTATCATCTGCAAACTTACTAAGTGTGCAATCTATCCCATCATCCAGATCATTAATGAAAACATTGAACAGAACTGGCCCCAGGACGGACCCCTGGGGCACACCACTTGTTACTGCCTGCCAACTTGACATGGAGCCATTGATTCCTACACGCTGAAACCGTTGTTCTAGCCAGTTTTCTATCCACCTTACAGTCCATGCATCTAACCCATACTTCCTTAATTTGCCAATGAGAATGCTGTGGGAAACCGTATCAAAAGCCTTGCTAAAATCAAGGTATATGACATCAACGGCTCTTCCCGCATCCACAAATCCAGTCATCTCATCATAGAAGGCGATGAGGATGGTCAGGCATGATTTACCCTTGGTAAATCCATGCTGACTATTCCTGATTACTCTATTTTCCTCCAAGTGTTTCAGGATGGATTCTTTGAGAAGCTGCTCCATGATTTTTCCAGGGATTGAGGTGAGGCTGACAGGTCTGTAATTCCCTGGATCGTCCAGGTGGTGGCAAAGGCTGGGCTGGCTTGTCCACCCCTTGGGATGGGGCAGGGTGGGCCACCCCCTGCTTGCTCCTCCTGCAGGTGGGGCCCAGCCGGCCATAGCCGACTCTGCTCCGGACTGGCTGCAGCTCTCCAAGGCTTAGAGAATAAGGTTAGAAGGAACCTCATGAGGTCATCTAGTTCAACCCCCTGCTAAAAGCAGGACCACTCTCACTAGATCATCCCAGTCAGCATATTGTCTAACCAGACCTTAAATAACTCCAAATATAGAGCTTCAGCCACCTCTCTAGGCAACCCACTCCAATGCTTCACCATTTTCCTAATGAGAAAGGGTTTCCTAATATCCAACCTTGACCTCCCCAGCTGCAACTTGAAACCATTGCTCCTTGTTCTGTCCTCTTTACTGCTGAGAGCAGCGTAGTTCCCTCCTCAATGGAGCACCCCTTCAAGTAGTTGAAGGTTGCTATCAAATCCCCCCCTCAGTCTTCTCTTCTGCAGGCTAAATAAGCCTCATTCCTTCAATCTTTCTTCATAGATCATGTGCTCCAGCCCCTTGATCATTTTTGTTGCCCTCTGCTGGACTCCTAATTTGTCCACATCCTTTTTGTAGTGGGGAGCCCAAAACTGGACACCATATTCCAGATGCAGCCTCACCAGTGCTGAATAGAGGGGAATAATCACATCCCTCATCTGCTGGCAATGCTCCTACTGATACAGCCCAGCATGCCATTAATCTTTTTGGCTACAAGAGCACACTTGACTCATATCCAGCTTCCCATCCACCATAACCCCAAGGCCCTTTTTCTACAGTGCAGCTGCGTAGCCAATCAGTCCCCAGCCTGTAGCAGTGCATGAGGTTTTTCCGTCCTAAGTGCAGGACTTTGCACTTGTCCTTGTTGAAACCCATGAGATTTCTTTTGGCCCACTGCTGCAATTTGTCTAAGTCTCCCTGAATCCTGTCCCTGCCCTCCAGCATGTCTACCATTCCCCCCAGCTTGGTGTCATCCATGACTTTACTGAGCATGTAATCTATCCCATCATCAAGATCGTTAGTGAAGATGTTGAACAAAACTGACCCCAGGAGCACGCCCCTCATTACTGCTTGCCAATTAGACATTGAGCCATTGATTCCTACCCAGTGAGCCCATTGATCTAGCATTTTCTATCCACCTTACAGTCCACTCATCCCACCCATACTCATACCCCTAAGGGGCTGCATTGGGGATCAGCTCATTGTTCTGCACACCAGCCCTCCTCCCCCCTCCCATAGAGTGGCTGGAAGGGGAGTGCTCTCTGGCCCCAGGGCCCTCCCTTGAGATGGGGGGCTGGGCCCCCCAAGGCCAGTTAATCCAGTCCTGGCCTTTTGTCACACACATTTTATCAGCACAGTGTTGACCAGGGGGCAATGAGTTTTCCCACCTTACAGGGTGCACTTGTACTAAGGTTAGCCTAATAGTGTGCAAGGGGTGAATGCATGGGTACCAAATGTCACAAATTGCTTGTCCCCTTAATATAGCATTGAATATGTGTTTGTTCAACTGTAAATGACTGGCAGAATTAATTTACTTAAGCAATTTCATTCCTCTGCATTTATTACCACGCTCTTGCTCCTACATTGTAGTAAGCTGGAAAATGTATGGAACGGCAGGAAGCAAAATCCTGTTGTGTTTTACTGAGTAATGTTATGATCTCCTGACTTGGGGGTTCTTTTCTCCATCCTAATTACATTTCATCTTCTGTAGTACTTCTTTCCTTTGGGTCATCTTCCTCTTTCGAGTCCGTGTTTAAGGTTGCTAGTAGCTGAGAGACGCAAGACAGGATGTGTAAGGGGCTCAGTCATAAAGAAGTAGTGTCCTCGTCTGTGACAATTTCTCTTAGAAAAGATCAAAAATCATGGGAAGATCTCAAAGCCATCAGCAAGCAGGGATATTTGTACAGCAACACAGAATAAAAAGCTGGAAGGGACCATGCGAGGTCATCAAATCCAATCCCCTGAGCTCGTGGCAGGACCAAGTACCCTCTTAAGCCATCCCTGACAGATGTTTGTCTACACTGACCTTAATTTCCAATGATAGAGATTCATGTAGGCTGCTGGAGATGTCAGGGTAATAACATATATAGAACTTTACATCAAAGGATTTCAAAGTACTTTACAACAGCTGACCTGTCTAAAGCTCACATACCACAGTTTATGTAAAAACTGTTTGTATGTCAAACCTTGAAGTGCTAATTACTAATAAAGAGTCTCCTTTCATCCAGCTATAAGAGGCCCATGCTTGTTAAGGCAGGGGAATCTGAATTTCATGTGTTACTGTCACCATGGACTTCTGAGCAGCCATGTCATCAGCCTGGAAATTCAGCAGTTGCCACACATTTAGAATATTATTTCCATTTTACAGATTGGGTTGCTGAGGCAAAGCAAAAGTAAGTGACTTGTTGCAGTCAAAACAGGAATCAGTGGTGGAGCTTGGAAGGGAATCCAGAACTCCTGACTCACTGGCCTGCATGACATAGGAAAGAGTAACTCATGCAGACCCAGGCATAATAATGTTCCCAGGCTTTGCTAAGAGTTTTGCAATAACATGAAGTCCAAACAACAACAGGTTGTACCCTGCACCCTTCCTGTCCTTCCTTGTAGCTCTGTAATAAAGATGCCATATCAGCTAAAGACAAAAGTTTGAAAGGGGACAAAAGGCAAATTCATGGAAGAGGTTTACTGAAGACAGTAATTACAAATATATAAACCCTGTAATTTAAAGTGAAAGTTCACTGCAAAATTCATTTACTGAAAGTTATGACAAGCAACTGTAGCTACTTGTCATAGAAGCTCATGCATCTGCTATGGCCTTACTTGCAAACCTCTGAAACAAGAGAGGGGAAGTAAACCAAATGGAATTATGACTTCTGGATTTTACTCTACAGCGAGCAGCTGGAATGGTGGTGGCAGACAGTGGACTAGAGTTTTTCTGCTTGATGCGATGGAAAGACATGGCCTGCACCTAACCAGGGGTCTGTTTCAGGGGCTGATTTTGTTCAGTATCTTCATTAATCCTCTGAATGATGGGCTAGATTGCACACTCAGTAAGTTTGCAGATGACACCAAGCTGGGAGCAATAGTAGATATGCTGAGCACAGGGACAGGATTCAGGGAGACCTAAACAAATCGGAGGATTAAGCCAAACAAAATCTCATGAGGTTCAACAAGGACAAGTGCAAAGTCCTGCACTTGGATGGAAAAAATCCCATGTATGCTACAGGCTGGGGATCCAGTGACTAAGTAGCAGCTCTGTAGAAAAGGACCTGGGGGTTATGGTGGACAGGAAGCTAGATACAAGTCAGTAGTAGTGTGCCCTTCTTGCCAAAAAGGGCCAACAACATATTAGGCTGTGTTGCAGGACAAGCTCCCCTAGTGAGGGAAATGTCAGGGCTCTGTGCAGGGAGAGGGCCCCCACAACCTCTTTAACACCCAGCATCCCCACTAGCACCCTGTCTTTAAGTAGGGCAGTATGGTCTAGCAGCTTTGGAGTCTCTAGACACAGCCTCAGTTCAGGGTAGCACAGTTTAGGAGCCACAGAGTCTCTACATACAGTCTGAACACTCATCTCAGTTCAGGGTAGCACAGCTTGGTAGTCCCCAAGTCTTTATTCAGAGTCCAAACACAGCCCTTGTCTCAGGGCAGCATGGCCCAGTAGCCACAGAGTCAATACAAAAATGTCACCTATGGGTTTAGCACCCAGGTAGGCGGGCCCAGGCCCTCCCACTCCACTGAGCCCTAGCATTATAGCCCCCAGTCAGCAAGGATCCAGCCCACAACCCACAGCTCAACCCTTCAGGACCCCTGGGCTACTGTCAAGAGTTCCCTGCAGATCCTCAGGGCAAGTTTGTTGCAGCCAATACCTGGCTATTAACTATTCAATACTTGTTGCAGGGCAGATCCTCCTCCAGGCTCCTGCTCAAGTCAGAGTATCCTCCCAACAGTGGCTGATGAAGCTCCTGATCAGGATCTGCTAACATTCATCTTCACTGGCCAACCCAGACTGAGCTGAGCTGCAGCCTTTTATGCCTGGGCAGCAGCCTGAGCATGCCCAGTTGGGCCTAAGGGGCGTGGCTTCCTCCTTCCCTAGTCTATAAGGGGCTGCTCTAGTGCAGGGTGTATCTACCTTGTCATAGGCTGTATCAGTAGGAGCGTTGCTAGTAGATTGAAGGATGGGATAATTCCCCTCTATATGACACTGGTGAGGCTACTTCTGGACTACTGTGTGCAGTTTTGGGCTCCCCACTACAAAAAAGATATGGACTAATTAGAAAGACATTCTTTCTCTCTCTCTCTCCTTCTCCCCTCCAGTGCCCCCCATTTCCAAACCCAGCATACAGAATTGGGGAGCACTTTGTGCTCCAATCTCCCACACCCCACAAGATGTCTGCTACTCTACTTCTCCTAGACTAGAAAACACATAGGAGAGTTCAAGGATTTCTCCTGCTTCCTTTTTCTGTACACACCTGGAAGTGGCAGAGTGGGATGAAATTATACCTTTGCTGTCTGAGTGCTAGAAAAACAAACTGAGCCTGAGCTGTGGGTGGTTAGCACGGACCAGTAATTTCCACAGTGATGTTACAGTTCTGGGCAAGAAGGGGGGAAAGGCAAGTCCCCAGATAAAGCGGCTGCCTGGGTTCACTTCTCCACACCCTGCAGTGAGAGTGATTTCAGCCTGAATTGCCCCTCTATTATGCTCACAATTGTATGGATTCACGCAGTGCTTTTTCTGTCCTCATTATAATCGCTCTCCTCTTCCATTACTTGATCCTCTATGCGCAGCACCTTGTGCAGTGCTCACAGCATGCTGTCCTGGGAGGCATAATAACCAAAATTATGCAGCAGTGCCCCCATCAAGCTTATTTTCAACAACGGCCCACCACACATCTTCTAGTCCAGTGCACTCAAATCAGAGTCCCCTTGGGCTGATTTATTTGATGGTTTATTTTAAGTTGCCTCAAATTTTAATCTGTTACAGCTTTTCATAATAAGTGTGTGTAGACATTGTCAGCGGGTAGGAAAGTAAAGATTTTCCGCTGAGTGAGGGATTGCTGGGTTTATAGCGTGGTACTCAGGAGAGCTGGAGAGGCCAAACATAATGCTGTGGGATTTAAGTGGCTGCAATTAGCCAGGGCCTTATCTTTATGTCTTATTTTAGGCGGTGTGTGCTTCCTGAGGTATAGAGGTCTAACACCTGGCTGGGCCACTGGTTCATCACTGACTGATATGGAAGAATGCCTCTTGCTGGCTCACTAGTACAGATCTCCCATCCAAATCCAGCCTAGGCCCTGCTTCATTTGTGAAAACCTTAATTCAGCCCCTTTCTCCTCCCTCACCACTTTGGGCACTAATTTACTAACTCCAACAACATCCTGTTTACACATCAGCTGCAGCAAAGACACTCAGAGGGAGCGTCCATCACACTGCCTTCACACTCGTGACTGAAATTTGAGTATATATATCTGAGCTGGGTTTAGCCTCAGTTGCTCAGGTCCTGGAGCAGTGCAACTAAAGACTAGCTGCCCCTTCCCAAGTAATTAAATTACTTAGCGTTCCTGGCAGCCTTGAACAGCCTGGGCTGTCTCTGTTTCACTGTTAGGTTAAAACTAGCTAGCTAGCTTGGGCATTTCTGCACAAAAGGCAGTCATGCCCCACCTCCATGACTGGAGTGTAGACATAGCCAGCTATGCCTGTCAGAAAACCCTGTGTGATAGGCGATGACTCACTGACATTGTTTATTTCCCCACAGAACAAGTGCTTTTTTTAGACAAAAATGACTTTCTCCCAGCCTTGTTGTGATGTCACTGTGCTGCCGCACCAGGGATTCAGATCTATTTTAAGGAGACAGTGATTGTGTATGAAAAATCCCTGTCCGCACACAGGGTTACCAGGGTTCTGTGGTAATTTCTGTTCTGAATTCCTCAGAGCTTGTCTCCTATATTGTATAGAAGTGATGTGCAAAATGTCCAGATGTCATCACATAATTTCAGGCTTGTTAAGGTGACAAAAGGTTTTCAGTGCTGCAAGTCTTTATTTCCTGTTTTAAAACGGTATCAGGTGACTGTTTTGCTTCAAAAAGGCACCAGAATGACAGCCCATGATTTAGCCACAGGACAGGGACAGCACAGGCAGAAGCAGTAGAAACTTACCCTGCTGTGTTTTATGCCATCCTGTCACTCTGCCTCAAGGTGGCCCTGCAAAGAACCCTATTCCGACCCTGGTATGACAAAAGGCACCATAGTCCAGGGAGTAAGGTACTGGCACGGGGAGCTGGTGAGCTGGTTCCATTCCTCCCCGATACACTGTGAAGTCACTTCACCTCTTTTTAATTCCATTTGATCATTTCTGGACTAGGAATAAGGCCAGTCTCCTTTGAGATCTGTGGAGGAATAGGCCTTTAAAGAGGTAACATAAACTATCTGGCACTACACTGTAGTGTTCTCTGTATCTGGTCAGGTCTTGGTCCATCCATTGACGCCGCCTCTCAGGGTCCCCAGGAGCACCGGTTTTATTTCTCTTGGCCAAATTGAAGTCAGTGAGAGTCAGTTCCCAAATTATTTTAGGTTTTACTCAATGCCTTCGATAACAAGGAACATAGCTCATGGACCATGAGTGTAACAAGCTCCTGCATTCTTCACTGACTGAAGCTTTAAACTGGCCTTCACTGGTAGTTCAAAGCACCACACATTGCATTTGTCCAGCTGGTGGGTGGCTATATTGAGGAATAGTATCAAGGAACATTCAGAAATTCCCAGCCAAACTGAGGGGAAAAGAAGTTGTTTGAGTCACTGCCACAGCCGGGGTATCAAAGAGACTCTGGGTATCCAAAAATACCCTAATCTGCAAAACAATTTGACAGAAAAGACACATTCCACCAATGCACAAAGCAATATGATCCCAGTCAACTCAATTTGCTGCACCTCTCTGCTAAATCAGTGACTCTAATCTCTCATCCAGATGTAATCTGGGCTGAGTCCCCAACTCATCTCTCACAGGGCACAATAGTCGAAAGGCGAAGGAACCCAGTACCCATACAGTAAATCATCCCAGAAAATCTCTCAGTGTTTTGAGATGTAGAGCACTGTAGAATATACTGTAGGAGAACCCAGCACACCCGCAATTCTAGGTTTCAGTGTAGGGATCCTTATGTGGCTAAGACCAAGTTCTGTATCTGTTCTTACGAGTTTAATTCTCAGACAGAAATGGCACCTACTGGCAGACTCAACCTGCTGCCCCAAAGAAGACTACTGGAGATTTATCCACAGGGCCTGGCTCATGTGCGTTCCCCAGAACAGAACCATCCGACATGGAAATTGGGACAAGCGATTCAGGAGGCGTGGCTTTGCCAATAATATGCTACCCCATGCAGGTGCAGCTCAACCCATAAGCAAATAAGGCAGTGGCTAGGTTCGCCAGAGCTTTAGGGGTGCCATGAAGGGGGCAGAGTGGGCCAGCTCTGAAGCCAGATCCATGCTCCCGCTCCTCCCCGAGCTGGCCACTCCACCTCCAGGGGCAGAGCAGGCCAGCCCATGGGGAGGGCGCTCTGCTTTCTTGCTCCACCTCTGGGCTGGCCCGCCCTGCCCCTTGGGAAGAACAGCTGGCCCAGGAAAGGGGCGGGAGATGGGAGCCCAGTGTCTGGGCTGGCCTGCTCCACCCCTGGACCAGCTGTTCCCTGCCCTGGGGGTGGGGTGAGCTGGACAGGTCACTGGACATTGACAATACCAGGAAAATGGAACCAGAGTGCCATTGAGAAGTGACACCAGGATAGTCCTTGAAAGATTTTTCTGATAGATTATATTTACTGAAAGACCATCTATCCTAAAATTCCCAATCAATGAGGAAAAACCTGCACTCCCTGCTACTTTTGCTTTCCACAATCCACCCTTCAGATAATTTTTTTATGTGTGATGTACCCAAAGACTTGGAACCTAATGGTTTAACAGTATTGTTGAATTTATTATTTAACTTGGAATATTGCATATTATGAACTATTTGTATTTTATGACTTTTAAACACAGACTTTGGACATTTGGATAATTTAAGCATTCTAACCAGATGAATAGGAACTCTTTAACTTGTGTACGAAATAACATTAACACTTACTTTAAGGCCCCTAGAACAGTGATTCTCAAGCTTTTCAGATAACTATACGCATTTCAGGAGTCTGATTTGTAATGCATACCCCAAATTTCACCTCATTTAAAGACTACTTGTTTACTTTTTCATTTCTGCCATATAATTATAAAATAAACTAATTGGAATATAAATATCGTACTTGTATTTCAGTATATAGTACAGAGTGTAAACAAATGATAGTATGAAATTTTCGTTTGTACGGACTTCGCTAGTGCTTTTCTTGTAGCCTGTTACAGAACTAAGCATATATCTAGATGAGTTGATGTACCTCTTGGAGAACCTACATGCACCCTGGTTCAGAACCACAGCCTTAGACAACAGAAGAACTCAGTAGCAAAACGTAACTAGGACCACAGTCTGAGCTTCCTTACTATGATGGGGCGTTCACCCCATAGCAGCCCAGGGGATGGGGTTAAAGTGACAAGAAAGGCTGATTAGACTTAGACTGCACCTCCTGAGGAACTATGGGACAAGGAGGCTGATTGATAACAAAACTCATCTGGGCAGGAGCAGTTGAGCTTCTTTAAAGCCTAGGAGCTAAGGCTGGAAACAGGTTATGGTGAGAAAGCCTGAAGTCACATGCTCTGAGAGAGACTTGGTGACTGAGAAAGGCAGAGTAGAAAGTAATCCAGGACAGGAGAAGTAAAGACTGAAAAAAAGAGACCTGAACTGCTGGTCTGAGGGTCCCTGGACTGAAACCTGGAGTAGAGGGTGGTCCCCAGGTTCTCTTACCTGCCACTGTGCAAGCAGTGCTATCAACACAGTGAAGAAAAGACTGCCTGAGACTTTGAAGAAGGACACTCTGATCATATTTGCAAAGGGAGAAGATGGTGACTTGGCAGGAGGGCTGAACCATGAAGGAGAGGCCCTGCAGCTTCTGATGAGTGAGGAAGGGGCTCAGATGCCAGTGACTGCTGGAATGTGATGAGCGAATTCCCCAGATGAGCCATGAGGAGGTACCACCAAGCAATGAGTGGCCTGTGCCTAGGAAATTTACCATGGAGGAAGCTAAGAAGAAGCTGTTTGAGACTCAGCTAAGGTGGCTGACAACTATGTTCGTGAATGTCATCAGGGGCCTTGTCTTGCCCATGCTATTGGGTGTGGTGCTTGCTTCCCTGAGCAATATTGCTGGTAAACCACATACTCCGCATGGCCGGATGAACTGCATCCGAGGGTGCTAAGGGAATTGGCCGATGAAATAGCAGCACCGCTGGCCATTATCTATCAAAACTCATGGAGAACAGGGGAGGTGCCAGAGGACTGGAAAAAACCAAATGTAGTGCCTATTTTCAAGAAAGGGAAAAAGGAGGATCCAGGGAATTACAGACCAGTCAGCCTCACCTCAATCCCTGGAAAAATTATGGAGCAGATTCTCAAAGAATCCATCCTCAAACACTTAGAAGAAAATAAAGTGATCAGGAACAGTCAGCATGGATTTACTAAGGGTAAATCATGCCTGACCAATCTTGTTTCCTTCTATGATCAGATGACTGGTTTTCTGGACGCAGGAAGAACCATTGATGTGATATACCTCGACTTTAGCAAGGCTTTTGATAGTTTCCCACAGCATTCTCATTGGCAAATTAAGGAAGTATGGGTTGGATAGGTGGACTATAAGGTGGATAAAAAACTGGCTAGATCAACGGTTTCAGCGTGTAGGAATCAATGGTTCCATATCTAGCTGGCAACCAGTAACGAGTGGTGTGCCCCAGGGGTTGGTCCTGGGGCCAGTTCTGTTCAACATTTTCATCAATGATCTGGATGATGGAATAGACTGCATTCGCAGTAAGTTCGCGGATGACACCAAGCTGGGGGGAACAGTAGACACGTTGGAGGGCAAGGACAGGATTCAGGGAGACCTAGATAAATTGGAACAGTGGGCCAATAGAAATCTTATGAGGTTCAATAAGGACAAGTGTGAAATCCTGCACTTGGAATGGAAAAACCCCATGCACTGCTACAGGCTGAGGAACATTCAGCTAAGTAGCAGCAGTGTAGAAAAGAACCTGGGGGTCACGGTGGATGGGAAGCTAGATATGAGTCAGCAGTGTGCTCTTGCGGCCAAAAAGGCCAATGGCATACTGGGCTGTATCAAAAGAAGAGTTACGAGCAGATCAAGGGATGTGATCATTCCCCTCTATTCTGCACTGGTGAGGCCACATCTAGAATACTGTGTTCAGTTTTGGGCTCCCCACTACAAAAAGGACAGGGACATGCTAGAGAGAGTCCAGCGGAGGGCAACCAAAATGATCAAAGGGCTGGAGCACAAGCCCTATGAGGAAAGACTGAAAGCATTAGGCTTATTTAGTCTGCAGAAGAGAAGATTGAGGGGGGATTTGATAGCAACCTTCAACTACTTGAAGGGATGCTCCAAGGAAGATGGAGCTCGACTGTTCTCGGTAGTAACAGAGGCCAGAACGAGGAGCAATGGTCTCAAGTTGCGGTTAGGGCGGTCGAGGCTGGATATTAGAAAAAACTTTTTTACTAGGCGAGTGGTGAAGCATTGGAATGAGCTGCCAAGGGAGGTGGTGGAGTCTCCATCTTTGGAGGTGTTTAAGGCCCGGCTGGACAAAACCATGACTGGGATAGTTTAGTGGGAGTGGTCCTGCCTCTGGCAGGGGGTTGGATTAGATGACCTATGAGGTCCCTTCCAACCCTATGATTCTGTGATTCTATGACTGTACAAGGTACTAAGCCCTATACCTGCTAATTGGTGTGTCTACACTTACTAGTTAGTTCGAATTAAGGAGGCTTAATTCAAAATAACTTAATCCCTGTCCATGGAGACATTTTCTTGTATTGAATTAAGCCTTTCCTTATTCTGAATTAAGGAAACGCTGATTTGATATAATAAAACCTCCTTTTACTTTGAAGTAATGGTTACTTCAAAGTTATTAGTTCAAATTAAGCCACTTTCAGCCATGGAGTAGGCTTAATTTGAACTAATTTCCCTATTCACTTGCCTACCTTCCCCTAGCTCAAATTAGAGGGTCCAATGAAGTCTCTCTCATTTGAATTAATAAAGCCTATTATATTCTGAATTATGAGTCTAGTGAAGACTCTCTGTTTTGAAATAATAACATTGATTTAAATTCAAAGTAGTTAATTCAAAATAACTATTTTGAATTAACTGTGTCAGTATAGACATAGCCCATAAAAGTCTTCAGAACTGAGACCATGGAAGTTACAAGACCTACTATATAATCTGGTCCATCTCCCTGCCCAGCTTCAGAAGGCAGAAAAGGTTAAAGACAACATTCCTCTCACCACTTATCTTAAAATCATAGCAATGTGGGCTGGAAGAGACCTCAAGAAGTCATACAGTTTAACCCTTAAGTGCTGAAGTAGACGTAAGTGTACCTAGGCCATCCCTTGAAGGTGTCTCTCTAACCTGTTCTTGTAAACCTTTGATAGTGGAGATTTGGCAACCTCCTTAGGCAACCTGTTCCTGAGTCTAATAGTCTTTTCAGTTACAACACTTTTCCTAATATCTAATTTAAATCTTCCTTGCTGCAAATGAAGCAATTTCTTATTGTCCGCTGCTGGAGGAACAAGAGGAGCAATTGATTACTGTCCACTTTATAACAAGCCTTTCACATATCTAAAGACTGTCATCATGCCCCATTTCCCCTCATCACTTAACTTTCTCTTCCCTAGACTAAATGTGCCCAGTTCTTTAACCTTTTCTCATAGGCTAGGTTTTCTAAACCTTTAATCATTTTCTGGTGCTGTCCTCTGAAATCCCACCAATTTGCACCCACCTTTTAAGGATGGCACCTAGAACTGGACACACCATTCCAGTTGAGGCCTCAACACTGCCGAGCAGAGCAGAATAATTGTCTCCATGTCTTAAATACAAAACTCCTGTTAATACAACCCAGAATAACTCTTGCTTATTTTTTTTTCTTTCCTAAGTGAAACTTTGCCCCTGTGGTTGCTGAATTTTATCTTGCTCATTTCAGACCAGTTCTCCACCTCATCAAGATCAGTCTGAATTGTAATACTGCCATATAATGTGGTTTCTGCTTAATGTCTTGCAAATTTTACAAACATACTTGCCAATCCATCATCCAAGTCACCAATGGAAATATTGTTTAGTATCAGACCCAGGATAGACAGGTTCTCAGGCTGTGCCAAAGGCAGCCCTAAAATGGCCCATGATCTGGGCATATTTTGTCTTGTATGGTATCTGTAGCAGGGTGAGGTGGCCACCCTCCAAGCAGGGCACTGGAGGGCTCCCACACTCCTCCTACTGGACTGAAGAACCACCTACATGGGACCAAGCCAGGAAACAGAAGGGTGTAGTCGAAGGGAGAGGGGACAGTATAAAAAGTCAGACAGGAAGCCCACTGGAGGAACCTTCCTGGAGATGGATGGACCAGCCATGAGAGCACCCACTTTTGGAAGAGCCTAACCCTCCTCCAGGAGTAGTAGATGAGCCCTGGGGTGCCCAGGAGGCAGGGCGTTACCTGTATTTCCCTCCAGAAGAGGACCTCCAGGAGCTGCTGTAGTTGGAGGAGCTCAAGGACTGGAGAGAGAGGCCTGCTGTGGATGGGTGCTATGATTTGGAGGAGCTACCCTTCGCCGAAGACCCAGGCGGTTTGAGAGAAGGGCCTGTTGTGAATGGCTCCTGCAACCTTGAAGAGCTACCATTAGCTGATAGTCCTGAGAGGCTGCCGGACCTGCCGCCCATGGACAGCAAAGGACTGATTGGGATCCCTGTGGCAGGATACCTGGATGTTTATGCGGAAGACCATGGGGCCCAGGTAGCTGGGCGGGCGTAAGGGAGGAAGCAGTCCAGGGGTAACAGGTGAGGACCCAGCTGAGTTGTAGTCAGTGCATTTCGGCTGGAGCCCCACTGACCCAGTGGTGGACTGCTCTGCCACTGGAAAGGGCCCTGGGTTGGGATGCAGTGGAATGGGCGGGCCCGCATCCCCCTCCTTCCCCTTTTTGGTCCCCGAGAGCTGATCCCTCCTGCCTGAGGGCCGTAGGCTACTGCCTCTGGGTGTTTGCCTCACCCTGGCTAGGGGCTGGAAGGCTGCTCACCCAGCGTGTCCCCGCCCTGCTTGAAGGCTGAAGCTCCAGACCAAGGGCACTAACCTTACTACAGTATCCTTTCCTGTTTGGATTAGAAGTAACCTCAGTGGCTGGCTCTGGTGTAAAACAAATTGGAATGGAAGTGGGATCTCTGCTACATCCTGGGAAGGTGAGGGTTAATTTGTGGACATCAGAATTTTCTGGGGTATTGGCTAACAGTGTAGTCTAAACACTAATGTTCCCTTTATTCAGTGCTGTGGGAAAACTACTGGGGAAAAAAAACCCCACATAAAATAGCATGAGAAAGGGTTTCTTTCTTGATTTCCAATGAGCTTTATAGTTGCAGTCCAGACATGTGGATCCTGAATAACTCTGTATAAAGTTAATTTTAAGAACCGTCTTTCAGCTCATGAGACTTTTTGGCAGACATGGTGGGTATGTCTTAATTTAAACAGCTTCTTCCTTAATTAAATTGCTTTCTATTCTGCTTCAGCACTGTCATCCACACTGATTAGAATTAAGAGAAATGAGTATTTATCTAATTTTTCTCTCACAATTACGAATTGAGGGAAAGCGTAATGCAGGCAACAAGAACTGATGAGGACATTTGCAATTAAATGTGGCAAATAAGCCTAAAATTGAGATTAAATGGAGCAGTTTATAATCTCAATTAAATTCCAGTTATGTAGTAGCAATTATTGTTCCTGTATTAATTATGTGGTTTTGGGTTAATTACCATACAATCAGATTTATACATTCATTACTTTAAAAACTACTGGGTTTTAAATTAGTACTCATACAGCTCTCATACTTTATGTAATACTGATCAAAATTTTCCTATTTAGGTGCCTAAAGTTAAGCTTCTAAATCCACATTTAAATGCCTTACATAAAAGCTAAAATACTTGTCATTCTCTCCCTACAGGATCCCTCTGTAATGGTGGTTAATATTTGTGTTACATTTAACCCATATTTTACCAATTTTTTGATACTATGGTGAAATTTTGAAGTTCCCATGTTACCTAAGTATAATTTCACACACATTTTCAACAATAGATGGCTCTAGCAATGTCTAGACTCTACGTTAATAACATGATAACTCGCTGGGTCAGAACTCAGCCTGAGCATGTATCCATAGAACTAAATTAAATCAAAGCTCCTATATTTGGGTCCTTACTTTATGTTGCATCTCCACCCCAAATCTCAGCAGCTCAAGATGGTTTCGTAGACTCTGAGCCTGACTAAGTCCCTGATGCCAAGTGGGATGGGACGTTCATCTGTGTGTAAGCTAGACCTCTGTGAGCATGCAGGGTATAAAACACGCTAGGTGCAGAATGTGTCCGTTACAGCTCCTCGGAGCAAGCCAGCCATTATTAAGTAGCAGCACAGGGCCAATTAGTAAGCTAGCAGTGGTTCTCAACGTTTTGTGAGTTGTGCCACCATTGGCAGCATACGGCAACTCTACAGGACACACTAGCCCACTACCTGTGGGCCAAATCCAGCCATTTCCCTGGCTCTCTGTGACATACTTACTGCTGTGGGGTGACACATTAATGTGTCCCAACACAGTGCACTGAGTTAGAAGGTGTTAATTACTTTAAAGACTGACAAGTCTCTGCTAAGTGGGCACTCTAGTAGGAGATGTTTCCAGCCCTAAGAGGTGAAGCCAGACTGGCACTCTTCATTACATCAAGTCCTTTCGCCATCTATTTATTTGCCTAGAACCTCAGCACGTTTGGATGTGAACCTAATTCTCCGGTTGCTGATCTAAGTCATGCAATTGGGCTGGAAACAAAAGAGAGGTTGCGTGCTTGGAGGGAATGCTGTAGATGGGTCATGAGCTCTAGCCACATCTTGGAGTTACTACAGAGAACTCTTTCCCAGGTCTGGCAAGTGGGTATTACCCAGAAGACTCTAAATAATCACGGATTTGGGGTCATGCAGGAATCTTCTCCCAGGTCAGATTGGCAGAGATGCTGGGTTTTTTTCCTGCCTTTGCAGAATAGGGAATAGGTTGCTTGCTGATTTGAGCTACATTAAATGTGAATGCTCCGTGACTTAGTCTTTAAATTAAGATTTGAGGACTTCAGTAACTCAGCCAGAGGATAAAGACTTATTACAGGAGTGAGTGGGTGAGGTTCTCTGTCCTTTGATGTGCAGGTCAGACAAAATGATCATGGTGGTCCTTTCTGACCTTAAAGTCTGACTCTGAGTATGAAGCACAGAATGACTTTTTGTTCAGATGTGGGGCTAACAGCCCAAATGAGGCAGGCAGTGTGGAATGAATGTTTGTCTTCTTAGAGAGGGGCAGGGAATTTTCCAGGGTTAAGTGATTTTTACCAGATGCAGGAAGAGATTTCACTGAAAACAGAGGACAGAAAGAGAAGGTTTAGGAATGAGGAACAAAATGGGCCACTTCATGTTATCTAAGGTTGTGTACATTGCCCAATCCCAATCTGACAACACCATATATTTGGTTCAGCTCCTTCTCCTAACATTTACTTTGCTTGAATAGTAGATTTTCTTCCTCCAATTTAACTTTTGCATGTTGCAAATGTTCATTATGAACTCTTCAACAGGACAAATTTGTCTCCCTAAGCATTTAATTGAATTGCAGGTACTAGTAAGTTTTCTACGTTTCCATAAAATCCATGCCGCTCTTCCATAAAATCTCATAACATTTTCTATTTGCTGGCTCTGATGGGCAATCGATGAAGTTGTATTAGGCTAGGCAGGTCCTTTCTAACTTTGTCAGATAATTAATAGTGTCCATACTTCGGGCACTTTTTATCATTTACAGTCAATTTCATGGAAAACTTGGGCCTGTGTATACCTGTATGTATTATAATAGTCTTCAATTACATGATCAAAGACTACTTTTTCCACAAGACCCTCAATGCATTGGTGTGCACAGGGCAGCACTGTAGTGAATGAAGCTGCGTTCTGTAGGGCTTTGATGGGAAGGGATCGTGGACCTGGGTGCTGCCCATGCGTTGGTAATAAAGTTACTCCTCACTCACTCTCCCCAACAGTCATAGGCACCGTGAGTAGAAAAGAGTGACAAGGGATGCTTGTGGAAGCCCATATGTGTGAGTGCCTTATTGAGGGAGTGTGAATTCTCATTACCAGCATCTGGGAAGTTTTGAAGGGGAAGGGATCAACCCACAGAAGGGCCTTCTTGTCTATTTCTGATGGATTTTTAGAGGCCTGTCTACAAGGCCTCTTGGTCAATGGTTTCAAGTGCTCTAACAAAATCAAGATGGAGATGCAGGCATATATCCTTTGTAAGAGAGGAGCCACAGAACTCCTTCTTTGTCTTGGTTTTGCTGGAATAGACTAAAAGGAGTTCTGTGGCACTCTTAATGATTAACAAATTTATTTATCTCATAAGCTTTTGTGGGTGTAATCATTCTTTTATTTTATTTTTTTCCATTAAATGCATCTGATGAAGTGGGATTATACCTACGAAAGCTTATGTGATAGATAAACTTGTTAGTCTTTAAAAATGCCAGAGACCTCCTTCTTTGTTTTGGTTTTGCTTGAACCCAGGTTGTATCAGTGAGCTCCAATCTTTCGCTGCCATCACTCTGAGCAATTCTTACTGCAGCTGTTCCCAGAGTAAATTGTTAGATGAGGAACAAACATTTGATAGCCTGAGCCTGTACTGTTATTCATTAACTTTCAAGTAACCCATACTTTCTATGTATAAGAAATACATGATGGGAGGACAAGTTGTGGGGAGTTCTGGTATGGAAGTGAGGAGTGACCTGACTGGTGAAAGCCAGTGGAGAGGTGGCTATTAAAGTTCCTTGCTAGAACTTTCTGTTTAAAGAAGTCTCGATGTTCCTGTTTTTTCTTTTCTTTCTTTCTTTTTTTTTTTCCTCCTGTCTTCAGTTGTGTTTTCCCCTGAGATTTATTTCATATCCTTCATGTAGACTCTGATGTGTTCTCACTGTGCTTTGGCTGCTGCAAATTCTGTGAGCAGAGAATAGAAAGCATACCAGCTGTGGTGTTATACCACAAACTGTGAATCACTCTCTGTATGAAACAAGCAACAGCATAATGGTAATTATCTCAAATTTGCAGATAAGAACATAAGAATGGCAATTCTGGGTCAGATGAAAGGCCTATTTAGTCCAGTATCCTGGCTTCTGACAGTAGTTCATGCCAGCTGATTCAGAAGGAATAAACAGAGCAGGGCAATTATGGAGGGATCCATCCCCTGTCATCCAGTCCCAGCATCTGGTACTCAGATGCTGCCAAGGCCTGGCTGTGTAATGTTTATCTGTGCAGAATTGTGCATTGTTAACTCAGAAGGTTCTAAGAGATGCTCCCTCCCAAACATCTGAAGAATAGGTTTGGATAAACAAGATCCAAAGGGGTAGCCACGTTAGTCTAGTTCAGTAAAACAAACAAACAAGGACTCCTGTGGCACTTAAAGACGAACAAATTTATTTTTTGCATGAGCTTTCGTGGGAGAAAATTCCACTTTGTCAGATGTCTGATGAAGTAGGATTTTCTCCCATGAAAGCTCATGAAAAAAATAAATTTGTTCCTCTTTAAATGCCACAGGACTCCTTGCTTGTTTGGATTAAAAGGAGATGAACCGATGCTGTATATATGCAGACATGGCAAAAGCATGACCAAGGCTTCTAGACTCAGCCAACATTTGTAATAATGAGTATTAACTGGAGGTGGGCAAAATTTGTTGAAATCTAAATTAAAAAAAAGAAGGGGGTTCATTTTTTTGTGACAGCCCTCCTTTGTGTTTTCAACCGCCTACAAAGCTGGTTGATATTTCTTGACTTCAGATTTGGTGAAAAAGGAGGGGAAATATTCCAGAACATTATCACCAACTCTTTCTTGCTTTGAGTGTGTGGTTGTTCCATTCAGTACCTGCCTTCAGGATTCTGGCTCTTCCAGTTATTTGTCATGGAAAGCTAAGCTACAGGGATCTCATATTTTGCAGGAAGAGTTCTGTTAAAATGCATTAAAAAGCCCTACCAGTGCAAGCCACAAGCAGCAATATTATCTCCTATTCTTTTCATTCTCCCTCTCTCTCTTTGATGTGCCTTTCAATTAACATACCCAAGATGTTCTAAAATATGGAGAACACTGAGATGCTTCCCATTGGGTCTTGGAACTTCCAACTAAGGCCATATCTTCACTGATGGTGGCAGATCAATCTTTCCAGATTGTCTTAGCAGTCAGTTAAGGCCCACTAAGTCAATCTAGAAAGCAAGTTAATAAAAACACCCTCTAAAGTGGTACAGTGCTGTGTTGATGGGAATGCATTTCCCACCAGCACAGCTCAGTGAAGATGACACACTGAAGGGGAGTTGGAAAGTCAATGGGAGCTATGCAAGCTACTCGACGTATTTCGAATTTCACCACCACTGTAGACCTGGCAGAATTCTTATTTCTGAGCACTTTCAAACAGCAGCTCTCAGAGCCTCAAAGTATCTGCTAACAGAATATTTCTTCCTTCTCCAGCTGACTAATATGCCCCCCAACTGAATCTTACTGTAGTCATAGGACATACTAATCCTTGGCTAGTGCCACATTTAAATATTGACATCTTGCCTCCATCTCCTTTGGGCTAGAAACATGGATTTATACCTTTGGAAAGAAGACATTTCCAATGACACAACAACTTACTCCCACCTCTGTAAAATCTCAAGATTCCAGCCCTGAATATCATGGCATATCTCTCAGAAAAGCACTTCCATTAATATTTTAGAGGTGTTAAAATATACTGGCTTTCTTTTTTCCTATTGCTCAAAGCCAAATACATTTAGGCAAGAGATCTTTTTCAGGGGCTCAACTGGAGTTAGAAACATGACTTGGACTCATGGTACTGAGGACCTGAACTTGCTCCCACCAAAGGGAATGGCAAAACTCCCCTTGACGTCAGTGTGCAGCATCAAGCCCTAGGAGAGTCTAGTCTGTAGCCAGAGGGATATGAGAAATAGAAAGTTTAATTTGTAGGCTGGGAGGAGGGAATCTCTCAAATTTTCCTCAACTATCAGCTTCTGTAAAATGTATTGTGTATAGAAGACACAAATGTGTGGTGGATTATCAGGATTTCATGCGGATCCCCGGTATGTTATAATTTGCTGATATTTTTACCACACATGAATAAAGAAACTCACAAAGTTATGTCAATAAACCTTTCACGTTATGTATTATCTTCCTGTCTGATATCTATACAGCTAAATGTCAATGGACAACATATTGTTGCCGCATTAGAAAACTTGATCAGTTACACACGCAATTTCTTCAGCCTAGTAGCAGAGTCAGATGGTGGGACACATTCCCAATATCAGATCTTAATTGCAGGACTTCCAGTATTCAAAGCAAGCTAATAAGCACACTTGCATTGGTCTGGGCATCTTGTTCACTAATTTGAGTTAAGAATACACAAGGCTATGTTTTACAGTAAGTTCTTATGCCTGGTACAAACAACATAGGCACTCTGACATCAAGCATGAAAGGAGATTGAGCTGACTCCAAGTTCTGGAAGCAACAGCCTCCAACAGAATAAAGTGGCAGCAACTTAGTCTTGTCACCATTAACTGCTTTGGAAAATTAACACTTTCTGTGGATAAATGTGTGCAGCATAAAGAAGAGATAAAACAGGCTGCAGTGCTCATGGAGAATCTGATCTGTCCCACATGTAACCATGTGTGTATTTCTCATGTTGGCCTGACCTTGGATATCCATGTTCACCTGTAATGTATTTGCATACATTACATGAAACTTCATTGGACAGCTATAGCTGTACCTGTTGTAACTGAAACAACAAGAGTCCCGTGGCACCTTCTAGACTAAAAGATTTCTGCGGGCATAAGCTTTCGTGGGCTCCAACCCACTTGGTTAGATGCATGAAGTGGAAAGCACAGTTGAGAGGTACATATACACATGCCAGGGTGGAGGAGGGCAAATGTTGGCAAAGTCAGTTCAGAGAGCAGATGGGGCCCATTCACACCAGCTGATCAAAGGGAGAGAATGTGTGAACAGGGACAATCACTTTTTGTAATGTGTTAACCATCCCAAGTCCCTATTCAGACCCAGTCTGATTGCGTCAAACTTGCAGATTATCTCCAACTCTGCAGTTTTACACTGAAGTCTGTTTTTGAAGCTTCTTTGTTGAAGTATGGCAACTTTCAAATCTGCTACTGAGTATCCATGGAGGTTGAAGTGTTCTCCTACTAGTTTATGGATGCTGTAACTAAAAGACCAGTGACTTTGCTGTGCTGATCTCAAAATTTTGGGCTTTATAAAACATACATTCTGAAAAGTAGTAGATTAAAAAGCTTGATTGTGGGATTGGAACCCCAGCATTGCAATGCCTAAGAAGTGGTTGTAACCAGTACCCTCCTTGCCAGGGAAATGAATGCACTGTTTACATCAGGTCATTAACTTTGATTAGGGTGGAGGATCAAGTCAGAGGATCTCATTCAGGGGTGTCCAACCTTTTTGGATGAGGGGCCACATTACAATTCTTTTCTCACTCGGGAGCCAGTGAGCAATTTATTTTTACATTCCTAGCATGGCACAGCCCACATAAATGCGTGCATTGGCTCTGTGGGCTGGATAAGAGCCCTTGGTGGGCCGGATTCTGGCCCATTACCTGCAGGTTGAAAAGCCTCAATGACAGAGCTAATCACTGTCCAGGAACTAGTAGGTGAGTTTCTGCATCTCAAAGCCCCACCACAGCCTCCACTGATTGGATTCTTTGCTTGCTTTCTCAATAGAAGTGTGCAGCTCACTAATATCTTGCCTCTGACGGCTGACCCAGCAGTGCAAGGCTGAAGCCCATTGCCAGGGCCATTGCTTTCTGTGCTGTATTTGTTCCATGCCTGTCCTGAGATGTTAATGTACACCTTTCACCAGCACTAAGTTTAGTTCAACCTTTATAAGAGAAGCCATACAAACAAGGCCTGACAGTATCTCATAAGAGTTCTGTTAACATTCATCACTCCATACTCCATAGGTCTCCAAATAGATAGCAACAAGGCAGTGGGAAGCCCACCACATCTGGCCCAGGAAACAAACATGAATCAATGGGAGCTAGTCATTCACTATTCAATCAAATCATAGGGTTGGAAGGGACCTCATGAGATCATCAAGGCCAACCCCCCAGGGCTTGAACCCAGGACCTTTGGCATGTTAAGCACTAGAGCTACACTGGAGGCTTAAGTCAACTTAAGCAACTATGGGGCCACATTTGGAGTTCATTATGTCAACTTATGCACTTGCTTAAGTCGACTTAATAACTCTCCCTCTTAAAGTAGACTTAATAAAATGTGGCCATTAAAGTCGACTTAATGAAGTCAACTTGAGGCACGATAGCCATTTAAGTCAACTTTTAAAGTTGACTTAAGCTAATGGAAGACTCTCTAAGTTGACTTAATAAAGCCGACTTTAAGTCGACTTAACTGAGCCCTCTAGTGTAGACATAGCCTCTGAGATGCAAGAAACCAAACAAAATGGCGACTAGTTTGCTTCTTGCCTGTGATATGAAAAACCACTGCCTATCATGGGAAAACTGACTTTAAAGATTTTCTCTTTTGCTTTAATTACTAAGGATTAAGCATCACCTGGAATAGCAGCATAGTATTTTGAACCCAGTGCACAAACATGTTTGGGTCTGGGGCTTGTTAGTTATTTGGTGCTGCTTATGTGAGAGGCAGAGGGGTACCAAAAGCCCTTTGGGACACTTATAATCAATAGATTGTGATCGGATTTAGCACCCACTTCTCAGACTGAAAAACTGGGATCAGATTTAGGGACTTGCCATGATCACAGCAAGTTACCCTGAAGTTTGGGGTAAGAAATCTGGAGTTCTTGGCAATAGACTAGACCACCTTTTCTCCCACACTTGGAAATGGAGACATGATTAGCTTCCTGTCTGGGCAAGCACTGGGTGTTTATTTTTCCTCTATCTCATCCCTGATTCAAGGTTCAGTCCCTTCTAGCATAGCTGACAAAAAAACTCATGCTGTGTGCCAATTTCTCAGTGAGAAGATATGTGGGCTGTGTGCTCTCTCTTGCATGCACACGCACAGACAGACGCACACAAGTTTAAAATGTGACTGCCTACCCTGAAGGTACAGATCTCTCTCAGGGCTGTGTGGACACCATTACACACCTTAGAGTCAATCTGAGCATCTAGCTGTCAGATTTTAGATGGTCACTTAAAAAATTGGGCTTCCAAAATAAAAGCCCACAAAAATCTTGGTTTAGTAAGCAGTGCAGCTCCTTGCTGAGGTGAAGGACAGACCTCTGTTCTGAATATATTTATTTTGAGACAATTATATTGTATGCATGACATTATCTTGCAATGCTACATATGTATATACAGTGCATCAGCTTTGACTGTTCTGAAACTGGATTTTAGCCAATCTGGCCTACAATATATTGCATACAATAAGGGAAAGCATGGCATAGGTAAGCAAAGATTTTCTATGGTACATATGGAGGATTATGGCCACTTGAAAGCACAGGGCTAAGTGTCTTCCAGATAAGGCTGGTTGTTTTTAAATCAGTTTGAAGCAGATGGGGTTTTTTTTAGCTATTACAGCAAAGCAAATTATTTTTATGTATTTTTTTTCTGTAACCACCATGTTGATTCATAATGGGGAGTCCAGCTGCACCTTAAAGTCAACAAAACCCTATTAAAGTAGAAAAATACAATAGTAGTTATACTAAGAAAAATACTCTCTCTCAGATGGACCTGAAAACATACAGCTCTCACAATGCTGAAACTCATGAAAAAGTTTGGAAGAACTCAGTATCTATAATAATTTACTAGAAGAGAAGTCCTAGGAGTACAAAGGGGAGGAATATTTTTTTGTCTGACTTAGGGAAAGTTAGTTTTAAAACACTGATAAAAGCCCATTTTTTCTCCTAAACAATGAGCTATAATTTCCTGAAAGATTTCAGAAAATAAACACAACATACCAGAAAAGTTCAGATGCCTTAAGTGGAATACTTGAATGAAGCAGTGTGGTCCAGCAATAGAATAATAGATTGGGAGTTGAGACCTTGGTTTTAATCCCAAATCTGCCTCTGATCTAGAGTGAGTCTCTTCACCTCTGTGTGCCTTCTAGGTCCTCTCCCAACCTTAGTCTTTTCTTTTTAGATTGCAAATTCTCCTGGCCAGAGACCAGGGGCTTGTCCTCACTGATGGCAGTAAATTCATCACCATCAGCTCGGTTTCCCTGATCAACTGATTCCATCTGTGAAGACCCACTCAGCCAATCTGGAAGCTGATGTTGCAAGACCACCTCTGCAGAAGGAGCAGCGCTGAGTCAGAGGAAGGCGTTTCCCTCCAGGTCAGGCTACTGAAGATAGCCTGGTAAGTAGAAGGTAGGCAATTGGAGGGAGATACACAAGGAATTTTGAGTACCTTGTATATCTCCCTTTGATTGCTTATGAAATCAAACAACACCATGGACCAGTCCTAAATTACTACGTACAGCAACCACCACAATGGGATTCAAATCTTAGTGGGGTATTCTAGGCACAATTGTTAACACTAAGACTATTCACATTACTAATACAAGGGATGATGAGCTACCATTTCAATAACACCAGTCATAGTATGTTTCCCCTACAGAGGCTGGACTAAGCATCTCAACTGCCTGATTTCAGTGAGAATCTTACCTGAATACAGGATCAAGCACCAGGGATGCAAGATATCTATTATTGTATAGCATTTATGCAGCAGTAGCATCTGGAGGCCTCAACCAGGATTGAAGCCCCATTGTGCTAGGTCCTGAACAAATACATGGTCCATGCCTGAAAGCAATTTCAGTCTACAGGAAGTCTAAATTTGGGCCTACTCAAAGGCTGTGGAGGTCAAGATCATCTTTAGTGAAAATTGGTGATAAACATGATGGCCAATGAATGGTGACCTCAAGGAAAAACACAAGTTATTGTTAGGGAAGAAATGTCTTTAGGTCCAGTGGCAGTCATATATTTAATTATTTGTTTCACAGCATAACCTGGGAGCCCCACTGGTGGGTCAGGACCACATTCTCCTGTACAAAGACAGGACAAAAAAGACTGTAATCTCAGTGGTGCAGGTAACTATCTGAACATAAGAAGACAACAGACAAAGTTAACGGAGCTCAATAACTAACGTACTTGCTGTGTGCAATCTGCATATCTGTGTGTGTTCTGCTTTGTCTAGACAGTGTGAATAAGGAGTGCCCAGGTCTTTCAAGCATAACTTCTCACAGTAACAAGTTTCAGAGGAAACTAGAGATGTTGCGGTAAGATCTTTTGGCCCATGGCCTAATTATATCAGGTTCGTCCTCGCTGGGTTTGTTTTGCCATGGCTTCTTGCCAAGGCTGCTGAGTGAGTTAATGAGCCGTGCTAGCTAGCAGTCTGCAATAATTATCAGTGATACCATGGAGGTTTATAAAGTCAAGCAAAGCTTGAAGCTGCCTGCCAGAAATTCCTGTTCTGATAAAAAAGCCCCCGTGGGCTGACTTGGAAGTGCTCACTGCTGGTCTTCAACTCAAGCCTGGATGCGGTCAGCAGGAAACAGCCAGATTCAGCTGTTTTTATGGGTGGGGGTCTCATCACAAACTGAGACTTCATGAGCTGAGAAACCAAACAGCTCTCTTAAAGTGAATAAAGATTATAATGCCAAACACTGGACTTTCCCATCCAAACAAGCCACACTAGATGCAGAGATAGTGGCCAGGGGGAATTCTCTGAGCCGTTCTGCCTGTAGCTGGAACAGCACACAGCAGTGAGGCCACGTCAGCTCCTCTAAGTCCCTGCTGTTAGGCACAGAAGGGGCATGGCCATGTCCTTTACTGCCCCCACCCCATGGCAGTGGCATTCACTAGCCACATCCCCTGCCTAGTGCTCATTCTCTGCTAAATTAGCAAGGGAGGGGGCTTCTCGATGTATTTAATTCTCCCTCCCCCAAAAGAAATGGAGAAAATATGGCCAGTCACCCCTTCCGTCAGCTCAGAGACATGGAAAGCTTGTTTTAGTTTTATCATGTTTTTGCACTTTGCCTTTGAGATGTGAGTCTCTCAGGTTTTAGTGTAGCTCATTGTTTGTTTCTCAGATGGCTGCAGAACAAAAGCTGGCTTGTGACACTGAAATAGAGAGGTCCTCCTCACCATGAACATGCAGAACTGTTTTCCAGCCTCCCCAACTCCCCCCCCCCCCCGAAATAAAATCAAAGCCCTACACCAAGCAGGTAGGTTATTTATTTATTTATATTTGACAGTGCAGGCAGAAGACATTGATGGTTCCTGTCAACGCACAGCAAACGGATGTTGCACATTTAATTCTGTGTCTACCATGCCAAAAATATCCCCATCAACACCTCAGACAGTCCTTCTGTAGGGAAGATCTTTTGAAGTGTCTGTGCTTGATTGTTCAGGATGGGAACATAACTCCCACAAATGCTGGTGACAATATCTGTCAATAACGCTTCTGTCACAGCTTCCAACTGAAGGGCTCCAAATGCTTCACAAGCATTAATGAAATAAACAAGAGATGCACATGGAGAATATAATAGACTTTGAAGGAGCTATGAAGGAACAGTATAGCCTAGTGGATAGGGCATTGGTCGGAGACATGGGAGTCTGGGATAAGTTCCTGGCTTTGCCTTCTGGAAGATGTCAGGCAAACCACTACCTAATTTGTGTCTCAGTTTCCCCAGCAGTAAACTCAAGTTAATGATATAGATTTCCTGTTTCAGTGGGGAGTAGATATGTGGAAGCTGTGTCTTAATTTAGTATGCTGTCTGCGACAAGGACTAGAGCTTAATTGTTCAGAGAAAGGTGCAAGAAACCCCAGAATAGTCCATTAGGCAGTAATCAGCATATTCTTAACACTGGTTTGTTAGCAGCTGGCTTATATCCTGAAGTATGAAGGGTTAGGTTCCTCCTTTAAAGAATTACCCTATTTCACATAACTGTGGATATCTCATGATCCATGTAAGCATCCAGTCCTACACTAAATGAAATGAAGTGTTTTTGGCCTTAACAGTATTTTGTAGCCATGAGTTCCACAGATCAGTTATACACTCTGTCTATGAAGGGAGTTCTTGTCCCTTTAAAATGTCTTGTCTTGCCATGCACAAGTAGATTTTGAGGGACTAGTGAAAGGCCACTGACCTTTCCCAATAATATAATATTGATTATCATACTGTTTCTAACAGCCAAAATTGGTTGATGTTAGCAGGCCTTTGCAACAGCCTTAGCATATCAAAGCAAGTAGTCAGAAGAAGTTTGTGTGAAGGAACCTGTCACTCTGTCCTTTCAGGACAATCGCTGCGCAAAAGGATAAATGAACACAGAGCTGATATCAGCAATCACAGAACAAAGAAACCAGTTGCTGAGCACTTCCATCTTTCTAATCACTCGATAAATGATTTATTCAACGACTGTCATCAGAGTTGTGCCTGGGACATCAAGACTTCAAAGAGAAACAGCTGAACTCGAATTAATATGCAAGCTAAATTCTGTGAAAGCAGGACTTAATCAAGACTATGGGTTCTTTTCCCATTACAAAAGGTAATTTGACTTCAGGCTTCCCATGGTTTGAACCTAACAACTGCTCTGATTTGCTGTTACTGTATGACCTGATCCTGTGTTTTACACCCCCTTGCATTTATTTTCATTCCCTTCTGTAAGTTCACCCATCTTTGAAGCATCTGATGAAGTGGGATTTTCTCCCACGAAAGCTCATGCAAAAACTAAATCTGTTAGTCTTAAAGTGCCACACAACTCCTTGGGTTTTTTTCTTTCTGATAAGATCTCTTTTGAAATCGCTGAGGAATGTGTTTTGGAAAAACATGGATCTTTTCTGTATCCAGCCTTTTGGATGAGTCTATCATGCTATGTCTACACTAGGAAAAGTTAGTTTGAATTAACAAAGTGGACTAATTTGATTTAACATTAGTCTGAATTAGTCCACTTTGTTAATTTGAACTAACTGCCCTTAATTTGAACTAAGGGTTAATTCTAGCCTACACTGTCCTTAGTTTGAACTAAGAATCAAACTAAGCACTTAGTTCGAACTAGCTGGCAGGTCTTACTAATTCGAACTAAGCTTTCATTAGTTCGAATTAAGGAATTCCTTAATTCAAACTAATGAAAGCCTAGTGTAGACAGGTACTAAATTAGTTTGAATTAAGCCTCCTTAATTCGAACTAACTTGCAAGTGTAGACATACCCTTAGGGCCCTCAAGATGTGGATTCTGCAAAAAAAACCACATCTGTCTAATTAAAAGTTTGGGCAAAATTCAAAGTTGTTTGCTTAATAAGCTTTTTAATTTAGATGTTGTTGCATTTAGCCAATAAATAAGAAGAGGAAGTAGAGGATAGGTGAATGCTTCATGGATACGGCTTTAGGGTCCCTAACGGCACTGAAAGACAGGCCAATTAGCTGGCTGTCTTTGTACTATACAAAGGGCCCATCAAACGCCAGTAATTATTGATTTTTGAGGTCTTTTATGAACCTGTTGTGAGCATGTGTAAATGCTTGAGAATAGAATAAAATCCAGTGTTAAGTGAAAGCATCCTTGTACTGCACTGTTTGTGCCACCTACCTATCAGCCAGATGTCAGTGTCTCCACTGATTTATTTCCTGCCACCATCTTGGCAAGATCAGTAGCTTCTAGGAGTTTTGGGCTGAAGAAACCTTGGGTAACAGCTGTTCAAATAAACACTCATTGGTTTTTGCATTATAGGCACACCTAATTTTCCTTTACTGTAGCATTCATTATTTTTTACGACTATGTCTTGTATTCTCCTGCCGGCAGGAGCGGGGGCGCTGGGGATACCAGGGGCGGGGGCGCCGGGGATTCCGGGCCGGCGGTCACTCCGGCCCCAGCAGCAGCGGGCTCCAGCCGCGCGCCGGGGCCCACGCCGCCAGGTTTGGGGGCAGCCGGGGCTTTAAAGCCCAGGGGGTGAGGCATCCCACTGCGCCTCTCCTGGCAGGTGCCTGCAGGGGACTGCAGACACCCTCCAGGTGAGGAGCAGTGCCTGCAGTCCCCTGCAGGCACCGGCGGAGTGAGGCGCAGCACCGCGCCTCACCTGGAGGGTGCCTGCAGCCCTCTGCAGGTACCCATGGGGTGCAGCGCCCCTCTGCGCTGCACCCTGTGAGTGCCTGCAGTCCCCTCCCCAAGCGAAATAGCAGGTCCACACTGTGGACCTGCTATTTTGCTCCCTTATTTCGAGGACAAAGTTTTTGTCCTTCGAAATAAGGTGTTTTGAAATAACATGTTATTTCAAAACAGCTTGTTTCAAAATGTCTTGTTTCGAAACAAGCCTGCCCTGTGTGAACATAGCCTTAATGACACAGAGCCACTTTCATCCTTGGAATTCTCTTCTCCATTTAAGCTCCCTGATTCTATGGAAGACCTATAAACATCTTCCAAAGACATTTGTTTGGCTGGGAAAATGAAAAACAGAATTTCAAAAGCTGAAGGTGTAACCATGAAGCATTTATATTATGTTCAGGCAGGGCACATTGCTATCACCCACCTGAATGCATGCTTAGTCTTACCCTGACAGGATATGTCAGGCATGTTTCTCATTTTAAAGCAGGGGTCTCAAACTCAAATCACCATGTGAGGACTAGTACAGGGCCACATGAGGACTAGTATGTTAGCCCAAGGGCCACACTATGGAAACCTTTTCATACAATGATATTGCAAATATCAGTAACGATAGTGTCATTGTGGGCCACAGAAAATGGCTTTAGGGGCCACATGTGGCCCACAGGCTGCATGTTTGAAATCCCTGTTTTAAAGGAGCCCTCCAACCCGAGAATGTCCAGACACATATTAACGGTTATAGCAACACGTTTGTTTCCATTTAATGTTAGAAGCGTGGGTGCAAACATATAATAACCACCACCAATTCTTTCCACCTGGGAAACACCACTGCAGTATCAAGGAAGAATGGAAACCACCATGGAATTAAGCAAGGATGTCTGAATCAGGGCTGATTCTCTCACCGCTTCCAAGGCCTTGAAAAGGAAGCGGTACTTACCTGGAGTGCAGCACTGTAATGGCCCTCCACACAGAGTTGACTTTCACCCACACAGGGCAATGAAATATAGCATACTGCTTCTCATACCTCCAAAGTGTTTCAAGCAGGCTGAATGAGTGTTTCAGCCTTCTCCTTTAACTTGTAAACTCTATGATTGCAAAGGATATCATTGAGAGGAGCATAAAGGTTGTTAAGGAAATCAACCACCTCACTGGGCTCACTGGCTATGTCTATACTAGGGGGCTATTTTAAGTCAACTTTACAAAGTCGACTTTAAGTTAGGGGTATGTCTACATAGTAGACGTACCTCGGGCCTGGGCTGGGGACTCACCCCCTACCCCACCCTAGAGCGTGAACTGGCACTGGGGCTCTGATCAGCCCTGGGGCCCCAATCTGGCTCCTGCCACTGCTGGTAAGGAGCTGAGAGTGCAATCTGGCTCCCAGCCCCTTGCTCCAGGTGATGGGGGCTAAAAGCCAGCTCCTGCCACCTGCAGCAAGGGGTACAGAGCCCAATCTGGCTCCCAACCCCTTTGCCACAAGCGGCAAGGGGCTTGGGGCCAGCTCCTGCCACTGCTGGCATTGCCAGATTGGGCTCCTAGCCCCTTGCCATTGGCGGTAGGAGCCAGCTCCAGCTCCCAAGCCCTCCAGGGCCAGATCTGGCTCCCAGCCACCTGCCAGCAGCAGCTGGGGCTGGATCAGGCCCCAGGGGCAGGATCAGGGCTGGGAGCTAGCAGGAGGCAGGGCCCAAACCCAGGCCCCTGCTCCCAGGTCGACTTAAAGCTTAAGTCAACCTTTGGAGCAGGTGTTAGTAAGTTGACTTAAGCAAGAACTTAAATCAACTTAATAAAAACCCAATTTGTCCGTGGAGTTCTTTTGGTCAACTTAGGGGAGTTTAAGTCAACCTAAGGCTTCAGTGTAGACATACCCACGGAGAGCAGAGAGGGTAATACCTCTAACGATATCTCTGAAGTAGATAGTGAAAATATTCCAGTTTGACGGTGGTGTTAGTTTCAAGTGCTTCTGCCTCTGATCTGAACGAGCAGGGGTTGATGAAATGCAATCCGGCAAGGTTTCTTTATACTTTTATCCTTATAAGCCCAACAGATCCTTAGAGGTGTTATGGACTTGTGATGTATTATTACAACTGGTGATCTAATGACTGCATTTTTTAACTTGATTAGCTTCAGGCACAGAGCATGTTTTCTTGAACTGGATAATCCCATGCTACAAACTAATGCATTTTTCTCCTGTAATAGACAGAAATCTATTGATTTTTCCCTCAGCTGTATATTTAGCACCCACCTAAGATCAGAATGTAGTAGCAGCCAAGATCAAGCACTGTGATCTGCAAGAGCAGAATCTGGTGTCCATGCAAAGTTCTGCTTACGTCAGTAGGTTTCTATAAGGGCCAATGGGCCCTAGTGCAGGATCAGAGCCATAGTTTGTAAAACTCGTTAAGCACCTCAGGGTACTTTGTGACAAAACAGCTGTATCAATATAGATCCATTTTATTACTTGAACTCGCAGTATTTGCAGGGGAAGTTTTTCTATAGAAGTTTCCCTGTCTTCTAGTTTCCAGCTCTTCTGTCCATTTCCTAATTAGATTTTTCAGGGTTGCTCAAGCCTTCACAGCATCAAGTCAATGATAGTGTGGGCTTTTACCTCTGATGGTTCAAAACTAGAAAATGAAACTAGAGCATTGGTTTCTCATATTATTTTGCCAGCCAAAGAATACAGACATCAGAAGATGTAGAAGGGATCCAAACACACTGTGTATAAAAGCTGAAGATGAAATGGTAGTGAAAGTTTTTGTCAATGCATATATTTAAGATCTCAGATCAATAAGGATGAAATTCACCTTTTTGCAGTTGGCCAGACCAGCACAAAGGCTATCCAGCACTTAAATCCCACTTAAATTGTATTAAACTAAAAATCCCCTTTGGGTGCACGCTCTCTCTCACACACACACACACACACACACACACACACACACACACACACACACATCTTAGCTCATATTTTGCGCTTTTTTTTATCTTAAAGGGCTTTCAATGTTTAGCTGAAAGAAAAATTTTAGTTCATCTTTAACAATGAAATATTATAACAAAGTCTTGTAAGCATCTGAAACACTGGGTTAAATTCTACCTCAGTTTGTACCCCACACAGTAACATGGTTGATGTAAAAGGATGTAAATCATTGTAAATTGATGCGCAGGATGTAAATCGAGCATGAATTTGGCTAACACAAAGGGTAAGTGAGTTCACTTAAAACAGGTATGTCCAACCTTTTTGGGTGAGGGGCCACATTGCAATTCTCTTCTCAGTCAGGGGCTGGTGAGAAAATTTTGATAAGACATACAAATCAACCTTTATTAAGAAACTTTAATAACATAATGATTAGTGTGATATTTGGCATTGCTTTTGTTTGCACAAATTGTCAGTGTCTGCCCACACCGTTGATGTAGCAATACAAAGTATTCCAGAGAGATGTCCATCTGTCAGGAGAGATCTAGATTTTGTTTTGATGTATTTCATTCTTGAAAAAGCTGTTTGCAGCAATATGTGCTGCCAAACAGCACAATAAATCGATGGGCATGCTTTGATAGCTCTGGGTAAGACTCCGAAGCAGGACAGGGGAGCATGGCAGAGGGGAGGAGAAGTAGGGTGAGATGGGGGAAACAGCAGCTCAATGGCAGGACTCAGCTACTTCTTGACAGCCACACTGCTCCCCTGCCCCTTCACCCTCCCTGAACTGCCACAGTTTGTCCTGCATTTGACCCCTATGTCCTCCTTGCCCCCACATAGCACTGCTCTCCTTCCCCTGGATTATGCTTGCCCTCAGATTTAGTTCTCCTTCCCTCCCTTAAACGAGATTGAGCACAATGCCAGCTCAATTCACACGCACACACACACCCCACATCCAGGGCCATCCTTGGGGGAGCACAGGACCCTGGGCAAATTGCCCTCTGTGAGGCCCCCACTTAGCCCCCCCCTGCACTGGGGGGCAGGGCCAGCCACCCCAGAAGGGAGGGGCAGGCCGGCTTTAGCCTTGCGCCGGCCATTCCCCATCTAGGGGACAGGGTGAGCCAGCCAAAAGTGGCAGCTGGGTTCAGCACTCTTGCACTCCCCCCTCCGCCCATGGCCTTGTGTGCTGCCTTCAGCTGGAGGCACCAGGGAAGGGGCAGGAGGCAGCGTGGCCAGGGGTGAAGCTGGAGCGCTGAACCCGGCTGCCGCTTTTGGATGGCTCGCCCTGTCTCCTGGATGGTGAACAACCGAGCGTGGGGGGAGGGGCAGTGTTTCGGGCCCCGTGCTGCCCCGCTAATGGCAGGACAGTGCAGGGCCCACAGAACCGTGGGGCCAGGGGCAATCGCCCTTTTTGCCTCCCCCAAGGGCAGCCCTGCCCGTACCACATAGCACCTTGCTGGCTCAGCTTTCCTTCCCTTCCTCCCCGGCAGACTGCAGCTTTGCTCTTCTTCTCTAGCTCAGCTCTCTTACCTCCACCCAGCCAAGCACACTGCTGCTGACAACAGGCTCAGCTCTCCCCCGCCCCATTCCTGATGGAGCTTGCAGCCATGGAAATTGACAAGAGCCTTGGCGAGCCCCAGCGCCCAGGTTCTTGTGGCAGCACTCCACAAGCCAGGTGAAAGCACTTGGCAGGCCACATTCTGGCCCCCAGGCCACAGGTTGGACAAGCCTGACGTAAAACCATACAGTGAATTAGTAGCACAGCCAAGATTACAACTCACACACTCCCAATTCAATCCTCTACTAAAACAACTCAGACCACTCTTAAGAAATCCAGCTCCCCCCACTTCCCTCTGCATTCTGGACTAGTCTATTGCTGTGTCACCCAATCCCCCCCATTCCTGAAGTCTGTTTTATTCTGCTTTGCTCTGTGAACCCCCGCACCACTCCTGAACAACTCATGTACAGCCACCAGCACACAAGTTGCCCCCTGCCCCTGACTCAGTGAAGGAATGCCTCTAATCAGCCACTCAGAGTCATAGGGTGCAAGGGACCTCATGAGCTCAATTAGTCCAACTTCTTGCTAAAAGCAGGACCACTCCCACTAAATCACCCCAGCCAGGGTTTTGTCTAACCAGGCCTTAAATTTTTCCAAAGAGGGAGATTCCACCACCTCCCTAGGTAACTCATTCCAGTGCTTCACCACCCTGCTAGAGAGAAAGGTTTTTCCTAATATCCAACCTCAACTGCCCCCTCTGCAACTTGAAATCATTGCACATGGAATTACAGAATAGTATGACCCCCAGACAATATCCCCAGTTCCAAGGAACTGTCATTGTACAGTGTTCAGTGCTGTCCACAGAAAACTACACTAATTGATTGGTTCATCAATTTATCAAAGAAATGTATATGTATCGGCCTTGTCACTTCAAATGGAGACATAACACTCCTCAAACCACAGGCACTGCTTTCAGTAAAATAAACAAACCAATTTACCAAGTTCAGAAAGATTTTAAATAAATGTTGGAAGAAAACAGATTGGATTTGATCAAAAGTAAGCAAAAGGCAAAGACATTCTAAACAACACTTACCACTTTCAGAAACTTTACAGTCTTACATGATTTTTCTCACCAGAGGCTGACTGCTCCTCCTCCAGTCTGGAGTGTGGGAGAAAGAGAGAGATTGAAAACTCTCTCTATTTTTTAAAATGTTCCTACTCCCCCCTTCAGGGTCAAATGACAAAAAATATCCCTGCATGACAAACAAGGAGCCTGGTGGCAAGTTTAAAGACTAACAAGCTTATTTATCACATGATGGTTTCATGGGAGAAAAATCCTACTTCATGAGATGCTAATTGTGTTTGTTTTGCTGAACTAAACTAACACGGCTGCCCCTGCAGAAACCCTTGGGGAGGAAGGGTTTAACACTCTGGTCAGTGAGTCCCAGGACAGCCAAGAGGAACAAAGCACAGCTTTTTGAATTGGAGCAGCAGCCTGGCCTGTTCCTGTTTGGATGCAGCAGAGCTCCTGGGAGAATAAGGAGGAGGCCAGAGAGGCCTCAGGAAGAATCCAGCAACATCCTTACCAAAGATAAGTTAAGTTTGTTACTGACCAGGTGTGAGTAGAACAGAGAATGTTTACTTAGACGCAGTCAAGGTATTTTCTTTGTTTTTGGATTTCTCTGTGCTGAGCACAGGTACCCCCTCCCACTACCATGTAACTACCTAAGTTAAATCCCAGAGAAGCAACTCTCTGTTTCTTATCTGTTCTTTTTAATTAAAGATTTTACCTTTTAAGTAAGCTCTGGTTCTGTGTCCAGAAAAGCAAGAGGTTTGTGTGCATGTGCCTCAGACTGCACAGCCAGCTACGAAGAGGAATTCTGCTCCATTTCCAGCTGATATCCCAGCTGGGGTTGAGTCACTCTCCTGAGAGAGGAATAAAAGGGATTGAGGATACCTCAGAGGAAGGAATTCCCAAGTGCGCCTTCCTGGGTTTCAAGAGGTTTTTGCATTTGGGTGGTGGCAGCAATACCACTCCAAGGCCAGGAATTGGAGGCCTTGGAGAGTTTTAAGACCAGTAGCTTTTAAGGCCTGTTGCAGGCCCCCACCTTCCGCACTCAGAGTGCCAGAATGGGGAAACAGCCTTGACAACCCTTTTTGAACTTCATATCGCTGAATGGTTTCCTCCACATCCAGAGACACTGTGGTTCTTTGTGGATATGCTTGTTGACTTCTGGCTTAGTACTTTATTCTTGAAATGTTGAGTGGAATTGTTCTGTACCAATCTTAGTGAGGTGTGAGTCACCCCCTTCTCATCCATGTAAGAACTGTGTGTCTGCAGAGGACCCTTTACCTACCAACATGATCAAATACTTCCTCAAATGAAGCTCCTCAGTCTGGCACTTCACTCTTGTACTGTTTCATCAGTTGAATACATCCTAGGGGACCTCTTCCAGGAATAAGGCTGACTGACCCAGTGGAGCGTTTTCTTAATCACTTTAATTTCTGGAGCAAAGAGAGTATAACAAAATGTATCATTGGGTTGGGGGCCCTGGGTGTTCTAGGAGGACACACTGAGCCTTTTGACTTCTCCACTACCTGCTCCGATATGGCCTGAGTGTGTAATGGCTATGTCATCACCATCTGCAGGCTAGATGAAATGAGCTTGGTGGTCTCATTGAGAAGATGCTTATCTTTAAAGATCCAAGTTTGCAAATCTGTTCTCAATTTTGCAAGATGCTGTGTGGTGCCTGTGAGAGACAACTACCCTCAACTCCCACCGACTTCCATGATTGGACCCTATAATTCCATGGGTAGTATTGAGGATGTGCAGAGATTTGTTAATAGTTTTGTCCTTTTAATATCTTCTCCTCTTATCTTATGCTACACATAGGCTATGTTCACACACAGGGGGTTATTTCGATACAAGTTGTTTCGAAACAACTTGTATCGAAATAATGCCTTATTTTGAAATAAGTTAATTTGAATTAAGAAAATGTTAATTCAAATTAAGGAAAAAAGCTCAAAGCGAAATTGTTGTCAACAGTTATTTCAACAACATGTTCTGACGGGATTGTTTCGAAACAATCGTTTTGAAACAACGTTGTTTTGTCACCAAATGGGGTTTAAGTTGTTTTGAAGCAACACCGTTATTTTGAAACAATGGAACCCGTTGTTTCAAAACAATGGTACGTCGTGTGGTTTTGAAAGAAGACGACCGTGTGAACACACCCATAGGGTATAAGTGGACTAAAGACCAAATCTAGACTGCCAGATGCTTTTGAATGGACCCCAAATTCTTTTTATTTACTTGTTGTCATTGCTGTGTTTTTTAATATTATTATCTGAGTATGGATCTTGACAAAAGATAAATGACTACCGTGGCTTAGACTATTTTACTGCTTCTCACTAAAGAGCTAAACAAAGCACCTGGCCCAAACACCAACTAACATACTGGTAGGATTAGCAACAAAAAATGATTTCATCAGACAGCTAAAATGAGAGAAGGTTTTAAGAAGCTTAGGAAGCAAATTCACTATTTTAAAAATGGGTCAAAACAGATGACAGGAAATTTCAGAGCTCTATGTTTAACATCTGTTAGGGAGGCCTCAACAAGAGCAAGACCCCATTTTTCTAGATACTGTACCACTGAGTCAGTGAGAGATTTCCACCCAGATCTGGGCAGGATTTGCAGATTTGGGACAAAACACTTCTGTTCCCATGTGAAAGCTGTGTACATTCTGAGGTCCTGTACACTACAGTACAGTACAAACTACCCAACAGAGCTGATCAAAAATAGGAATTTCCATCCTATGGAAAATTCCGTACTTTGATATTCTGTTTTATCCCAAGTTGGGAGGAATGTTTGAAATATTAAAACTTGAACTCAGCTAATGCACTCTGGCAACCCAGCCATAAGAGACACCATAGTGCATCATAGCAGATGTAGTCCAGTGGGGAAGCAGTGTCTATAAGAAATCATAGGGACCTGGGGGATCTGGCATTACAAGTCATGTCATGCACAGTGGTGGCTCAGGTGATTCACAGATTCATATAGAGACTTGACTTTTGTTTTGATTTTTTCCTAACCAATAATTCTGCTGAAACTGATCTTTCCTCACAGAAAATTTCAGCTTTAATGAAGTTCACTTTCCTTCAGAGAAATGTTTCATTTAAAACATTTTCCTAAAACTTTCACATACGTTAAAGAGGATGTGTGTGTAATTCAAGGACTTGGTTTTACGTTCTTGATAATCACATGATGCAGCATGCTCTTTAAAGTCATTGTCCATTGGTCACTGGAATAAAAGGTTAGTTTCTCTTCTGCCACCAAATGGGGGGGAAAGATTGCATGAGAAACTGCATGCTCATACTATGGCCCTCATCTTCAAACACAGAATAAGCTCACCTATACACACATGAGTAAAGTTTAAGCACGTTTATATAATCCACTGGTGATGGAGTGTTACAGGACCCACTCTATGCTGAGCCACAAAGGATATGAGTTGTGAAGTGCTGTTGGCACTGCTTTGTGATGATTGTCTTATTCATTACACTAGACACACTCTGACCCTGTAGACCAGCAGTGTAAGGACTAAAAATAACCATCTCTCCCAACAGTATGATAAATGGAGGATGAGCACCTCCTCACACTTGCCTCTCTACCATTCTGAGCTATTCTAGCCCAAGTTTTTTATGTTATGGCAATTGTGTGCTAGTAAGAAAGCTTAGGAAGCTAAAACTGAAAGTGAGAGGGAACAATAGAAAATTGTAGTTCTTTGGCACATGGCTAGAATCTTAAGTTCAGATATATCAGTGTGGCTGACAAAACCGACTTCACGAGATGCTGATTTACGCCAGCAGAGTATCTGGTCTGGTTTGCGATACAGCGATCTTGACTAATTAAGGCAGTAATACAAGCATTCCCAGAAAGATATTTTTGGAGTAATGCCTTGGCAATCTCTTTATGTTTATATGCATTTCTCCCACCCACCCTCCATTTGCAAGACTAGTCAATAGCCCAATGACATTGAATTTGAAAAGTTAATGTGTTCCGTTGTCATTTAAAAAAATATTGAATGCCGGAAGAAGACTTCTGACAAGCATATGAACTAGAAATGCAGCACAAGCCCCTGGAGAAACCTGTGGTCCTGTTTTTATCACATGAGTAACCAAACAACAATTACTTCATGAAAAGAACCACAACGTGCATTAACTTTGGTTTATACCCCAACCACCAAGAGCTATTGGTGCCAAAACAATATATCTTTAAAAACATGGTCATTCAGGAAAATCATTGTGTGTTTGATATTGTAGTTGAAAGAAAACTTGAGGCACAAGACCTAGTGTGAAGGGCCTGATCTAAGATCTGAGACCTGAACTAAAGTGAAGCCCTGCAAAAGTCAAACTATCAACAAAAGTCAGGCCCTGTGGCAAAGCAGATGCTTTCAGGTTCACTGTCCAATGTGTGAACTTAGCAAAAGCAGGGCTGCTATTATGAAAAAGAAGCACTTCTAAGACGCTGAGTAGTCAAGTGAACACATTCCACAAAGGTGGTAGCAGGACAGCCTGATACATGATCTGCGGTAATGACACTCCCTAGAAGATGCTACAAGGATATACTGACCCCTCTTAAAAGTAAGGTTAGGATGGCAGTATGATGGATAGAAATATTTTGATCAAACCAACATGTACAAGATAAAGGCTGGTAGCCAACCACATGAGAGGATCAATACATAACTTTGCATGAAGAGGGCTCTGAGAAGGGCTGTCTTTGTCTAGCTGAAAGGTTGGGAATAGAAGGTCAAGCCATTCACTGAGTGAGTCCATTAGCATTGGTGTACAAGTATTAAGTGTTCTTGTACGTATAGGACACTAATACTGTGCTTTGTCAGCAATAAATGTGGCTGAGTGCCTTTGCTAGTGAAAGGAGTCTGTGGTCTTCCTGGGCAGTTTGACCAGAGTCTGCTGTACAGGTTGCCTGGCCAGAGCCAGTGCCACATGCAGAAAGAACACCTGCAAGCAGTCAAAAACTGACTTCAGATGTCGCAGCTGCTTTGTCAGGCCCACAGTGGGGTATGGCAAGCTGTTAAATCTAACACGTTGGTTGTTGGATGGGCTGTCACTTTCTGTGGTGGGTGTTCCACTTCACAGGATCTCACCGCACAAGCGTTATTGACAACTATAAGTCATGAGTCAATACAATTTAAAGCAAACCCAACTTCCATGGGGTGACAAGGTTCCCTACCTAGCCCCCATTCAGTTGCTATGCTACCTTTTTTCAGTAAGATGCAAGAGATTTGTTTCAGTTCATGAAATGCTCCAGACTCCAATTTCTTCAACACCACACAGTCCCCCTGTCCACAAGACAGGCAGGGCAGTGATCAATCCTTCAACAATGGCTTGAGCTAGAAATGGGCTTGTCCAGATCTACACCTGGCAAACTCTGAGGAAGTTCAGGATCTAAAAGCTCACAATTTCAGATCATTTCTATACTGAAACTAAACTGGAACAGCAGATCCAAGGAAACTGAACATTGGCTAAAGTGGGGTCTGGACTTGGATCAGAACTTTGTGGCATGGATCTGCTGTTAATATTTAGTACCCATAAGCAAGTCTGAAAGCTTTTCCTAATGTCTCACTTAATGTACCCTTTCTGCAATTTAAGCCCATTGACAAATCCATGCTGAAAATTTCTTATAATCTTATTATCTTCTAGGTGTTTGCAAACTGATTGCTTAATAATTCACTCCTTTATCTTTCTGGGTACTAAAGCTAAGATGACTGGTCTGTAATTCTCTAGGTTGTCCTTATTGTCTCTTTATAGATGTATTTACCCTCTTCTAGTTCTCTGGAATCTCTCTTGTCTTCCATGACTTTTCAAAGACAATAGGCAATGATTCATATCTCCTCACTCAGTGCCATGAGCATTTTAGAAAGGTTTTCATCAGGCCCTGGGCACCATCTAAGTAATTTTTAACTTGTTCTCTCCCAATGTTTAGCCTCAAAGCCTACCCTGTATTCACTGGCATTTACTATGGTAAGACATCCAATCACTACTAACCTTTTCTGTGGAAATGGAAACCAAAAAATCATTGAGCACTTCTACCATTTCCATCTTATCTACTGTTCACTCTCATTGAGTAATGGGTATACCCTTTCCTTCACTATAATTTTGTGACAATATATGCATATGGAATCTGATTTTGCAATCTTTTGAGCACTGAAAATGAGTGGGATCTTTGGGTTTGTAAAGAATATAGGATCAGGTCAATTTTGCCTTTCTATTTTCTCTTATGTATGTTATTTTGTCTATAATCCACCATTCAGGGTTTTCAAAAAGAATTAATACATTTGTGCAATAGCAGTAGATAAACAATCACATGCCTAGAATCATAGAGGTCATCTAGTACAATTCTTACAATTGACTTAAGTCAACAGAGGTGATTTTCTGTTTACCTTTTTATTTCAAATATATACTATCTGCTGGTTTAACATTGCAGTGTTTGTGCATTTAAGACAACTGTGGGCAGACTGACTCCCCAGTATGTGCCTTTCTTTACATAATGCTTGAATGTTGTTTTAGACAGTTCATGTTGGTGCAGCAGCAAAAAAGTATATGGTTCAGCGTGATTAATGACCTTTCCTACATCTGTACCTGTAGCTGGAAAGAAATAATGGTATGCCCGTATAAGCCTAATGGGCAGTTTACTTTAAAGATATCTTGATCCGACTTGCCAGTGATTCTTTTTCTCCACTCTGCTACTTTCATTCTATTTCTCCTTCATTTTATCAGGTTAAAAAAAGGCACTTAAATTTCACTTCACATAAAGAAGTGTTACATAACTTTGTATTAAAGAGTAAGGGTTTGTGCTACTCTTATAAGTTTAAAATCTAATCAGTTAAAGCCCATCTCTCACAAAGCCATTGGGAATTTCAGTCCACATGTGGCTGTCCATGCTTCAAAATCAGAAATAGGCAGCATTTGCCCTGCATTCAGGCAAAAGTTTGCTGATCAGGGTAGAATTGCTTTAGAAAATGAGCATGTGTGGTATCCAGCTACAAGACAGTCACCAAAACTCCCAGGTTACCAGGCCCTATAAGGCAATGTTGCTGCCCATTAGCAGCCACTGAGCTGCACAATACAAAGGTTGTGGGGAAGCCATGGTAGAGTGTGTTTATAAAGGCACTCCATGATTTCTGTAGTCTGAGGAAAATAAACCCCTGGTATAAATGATCCCACAGTCAGCAGGGTCAGATTTCTAATTAGATACAGTAGGCACATGTGTAGGGGACCCAGCATTCTAGGGACTCCTAAACAATGGTTTAGATTACTGCACAGGACAATGGGGCCATGTCCAGGGGCCCGGGCCAGTTTGGCCATGTCTACACTAGGAAAAGTTAGTTGGAACTTGTTAATTTGAACTAATAAGTTTGAGTTTAATTCAAGCTAAACTCAAAATTATTAGTTCAAATTAACAACCTGGACTGATTTGAACTAATGTTAGTTCAAATTAGTCCACTTTGTTAATTCGAACTAGCTGCCCTTAGTTCAAACTTATTAAGTTTGAACTATGGGTTAAACCTTGTCTACATCGTCTTTAGTTCGAACTAATGATTGAACTAAGGGCTTAGTCTGAACTAACTGGCAGGTCTTACTAGTTCAAGCTAAGCTTTCATTAGTTCGAATTAAGGAATTATTTAATTTGAACTAATGAAAGCCTAGTGTAGAGAGGGACTAAGTTAGTTCAAAATAAGGCTCCTTAGTTCAAATTAATTTGCAAGTGTAGACATACCCTTTGGAAACATGAGCTCTGGTAAGTGTGGTTCCACCCCCCTGCTCTGCCTTCTTTCTCCAGGGGCCTTGCCACCCAGCTCCCCATTCCTCCTGAGGCCCTGTCCCTATGTGAGGTTGGAAGCCAGTTAGCCAGAGTCAGGGGTGAATATATTCCTTCTACCCAGAGCTGACTGATCAGTCCCCTTCTGCACACCTTCCACTTCCTGTGGCAGAGCCGGCCTGGCCATCCTCTCTCTCCCGTGTCTCCTCCCACCTGGTGTGGAAAACATGAAGGTTGATTGTGGGCAGTGTAGGCACTGAACATGCTGTGTGTAAGGTATACATCTGGCCCTGCAGTCAGCTCCTGATATGTCCAACAGGAGCAGCATCACTCCTTGGATTTTGGTTTTGGTATAGGAAAAGGTAGATGCATCTTCAGCACCAGGGACAGCTCACGCCCAGCAACTGCTTGCTCCATGTCTCCAAACACAGGCTGATGCTGATCCCTCCATCTCTCCATGTGGAGCCCAAGAGCTTCTCCTTCACACTTCTCCTCCTGCTCCAGGCTTAACAGCTGCTTTTACAATGTCCCCTTGGTGCTCCAGTGGTACCAGCTATGTTGAGACTCCTGCACTGTTAACTTCGGCCAATAATGGCCAGTTTGCATATTACAGTTCTGCCTTTGGATTAGTGAGATTCAGTTCTTGGGAACCCCTTTTGTTGCACTGTCCCTTGCAATAGCTCCTTAAAGCTCTGTGCATCTGCACCAGGGACAACTCCTCTTCTGTCCAGGGGGAGATGTTGAATTTCTGTAAGGCCTGTCTCCACTAGGAAGCCTCTTAAAATAATTCAGCTGTTCTGCAGTGAAGATGGAAGACTGAAGGATTGTGATATAGGGCAAAAGACTTGTGATTCACTCTCTTAAGTCATTAGTTCAAGATAAATAAGGACAGGGCTCCTAATTTGTTTTGCTGAAATAGACTAACACAGTTACCCCTCTGGAAATTAGTTCAAGATGGAGTGTGTGCCCCCCCCCCAAGTAACATCATGGTGCACATTCACCAGCTCTGTTGTCATGAAAACACACCTGCCTGTTCAAGAGAGGAGCTACTTCTTTCCTTAGGTTCATTAGTTTCCTCTGATGGCCCCAATTCAGCAAAGTACTTTGGCATGTGCCTCCCTGTAAGGACTAGTTCCACTGCAGTCAAGGGACTATGGATATCTTTAATGTTTGGTGAGGGCTCAGCCCCCCAGGCTGAACTAAGGCTTGCATTCAGAAATTTGTTTTCCATACTTCTATCCTGGTAAATAGAGTATCATAGAAACAACAGTGTGTTGTGTGGCATGGAAGGTTCTGGATAGTTTTTCCTTAAAGATGACTATGTGGGAGGAATCAGGCATGCTAAAACCATGTAATTAAAAGTCCCAGCTGGTTATAGCTTTAAAATACTAAAATAAAGTAATTTCCTTTTTAAACATTTATCCTGTAGTCTTACTCCTTGCATTTCTCTCAGTAGATAATTGCAGTTAACTGAACTGTTTCACTTCAGGTTCTCAGTCACTAGCAAAGTGTGGCAACATCTGATGGCCAGGGAAAATTTACAATATTGCCAACTTCAGGATTTTTGAAGTCATGAGGTGGATCCCCCCCAAATTATGAGATTTTAAGAAAACCAATTTGGAAATTTTTATTTGCTTTGCGAATGTTGAGACTTTAGGGTTCATTTTTTCAAGGTATTTTTTTCTTCACAACTTAGAGGGTTGGTAACTTATTAAATGAAAGCTGAGGTCCTCAGGTAATCACATGACCATGGGAGCTAGGGATTTAAGAAGAACACCAAGCATCAGGAGACTTGTGATAAGCTCATAAGAGTTAGCTGTGCTGTGCTTAACTGTACTAAAATAATTGTTTGTGGTAGTCCCCACAATGTTGGGGGGGGGGGATAGTGACACTTGCCTCTGTGCAGAAAGTGAACTCATTCTTATAGCACTAGATCTGGCTAGAGAAATCAAACCTTGATTATTCCATGGGGCCAGATTCTGACATTCTTACTCTGGCAGTCTGCTCTTTGACACCTATGGGAATTGCAGGTGTCAAAGAATCATAGAAGATTTGGGACTGGAAGAGACCTCAGGAAGCCAGCTCCTCCAAGCAAAGCCGGACCAACCTATGGGAGGCATAAATCTGTAGCATGTAACAGCTGTAACTTCATGTTTTAAGTGTATCACTTAGATTTTAAGTCCAGAAGGGACCATTATGGTCATCTATTCTGGTCTGTTATCCTGCCTAGCAAGGCCCAAAGAACTTTATCCAGTGTTTTCTGACTCAAGCCCCTAACTTCTGTTCGAGTCTTTTTAAAAAGACATCCAAGCTGGATCTAACAACTCCACCACATTCCTAAATAAATTGTTCCAATGGATAATTGCCCTCAATGTTAAAAATGTGTGCCTCATTTCTGGACTGAATTTGTCTAGTTTCAGCTTCTAGTCCTTATATTTCATGCCTTTTTCTGCTAGATTAAAGAGGGATTTATTATCAGAAACTTCTTTCTTGTGCAAATACTCATAGGCCATGACTAAGTCATATCTTCATCTTCTTTTGGCTAAATTAAATACACTGAGTGTCTGAAAGCTCTTGTTATAAGGGATATTTCAAGACACTGAATCACAGTAGCTCTCTCTGGGCCCCTTCCAATTTTTAATTGACCTTTCTAAAGCATGAACTCCAGAACTGGACACACTGGCTAGTAATGTTAATTAATGTTGTACTCCTTTACCTCCAACTTGATACTTCCATGGTTGTAAATCTAAGGATTTCATTAGCTCTCCTAGCTACAGCAGTGCATTAGGAACTTAGGTCCCATTGATTATCCACCATTAACCACAAATCCTTTTCAGTCACTGCTTTCCAGGATACAGCTAAATATGAGTTTGGGGGGGGGGGGGTTTGCTCTTGGATATAGATGACCTTGCAGTTGGCTGTGTTAAAGCACACAATCTTCACAGGATTGCACTTCCTTCTCCAGTGAGAAGTCAGAACTTATGTTCACTACTGTCTGTCAGCAATGAAGAGCACCATAGCAGAAAGTTCATATGAGTCTATTTCTCTTGCAACTTGACCTCGTTCATCTGATTTTCTTGTATGATTCTTATAGCCTATACACTGTTAAGATAGAAGGTGATCTGCAGTAAGAGCAATGTGCGAACTTACCCAGAGGCTGTGGTATACAAGATGAGTGGCTGTGTGATCTATTAGTTATTTATTTTTTTTAAATATTCATGAATTGCTGGCTCCTGTTTGGAGAGAGGACCCCTGGGAAACTCACGTTGCCCACAACCCTGCTAGGGCATGAAGCTGAGCAATAGGATCATATAAGCAATATTTCTGCGCCACATGACTCATCTTTACAAAGTTTAGGTTTTCTTTTTTATTTTAAACAGATTTTTGCAAAACCACTTGAGTACGTTTTTCTGTAGGCCTAGTAGGTCACCTCTTGCTTCCCACTGGTTTGCATGGTTCATGTGTAAATAGTTGAGATTCACACATTCAGCTGAACTTTAAAGAGCTTGTTACAGAGAACGTCTGTCTTCACATAGTCCTGGATGTTAAGCAACAAGCCTAGACACCTCTGAACCAGCTTTCTCTCCTCCCATGATGACCAAACTAATCTAGCTTCCTTCCCACTGCCCATCTAGCTAGATACATATTTATATGCTCCTCACAAGATGCTCTCTCATAGGAATAAATAATTCATTTAAGTAGCAAACAGTACATGTAGTAATTGTATTCACTTGCATCAACTGTCACAGGCAACTCAACATTAAGGAGAAGCTATACACTCTGCCCACTTTGCACAGTTCTAGTCAGGTTTGCAGCAGCTCTGCCTGTCAGGGGTGACATGAGGGAGTCAGGGCAAACCAGTGAATTTGTCACATCACTCACTAGGATTAGTCTGGACTTATGTGCTTAGTTCAAACTTTAGTTCATGCATGCAACTTAGTTAGCGTGTGCAAGACTCGAACTAAGCCATTAGTTCAAACTAACTGTGAATTCCAGTTCAAACTAAGTGTTAGTTGGAACTAGAACGTGTGGTTAGTTCAAACTAAAAAGTTCACGGTTAGTGCGAACCAACCCGTGGTTAGTTCGAACTAAGCTCAAACTTCTTAGTTCGGACTAAGAAGTCCAAACTAAGTTTGGCTAATGTAGACATAGCCTTTGTCTTTTAAGTGGCTGTCCTAGATCTGGGAAAAACTATGGCAGCAGGTGTGTGTGCAGAAAGGACAGACAAGTTCTCCCACAAATCACTGGGAAAGAATTCATACAGCAGCTAGGTGGAGTGCACCACAAAGAACCACAGGTTACGCCTCCCAAAGTCTTGGCAGCAGACCTTGGTGAATACAGCACCAATGTGAACACTGCAAATCTAATGTGGCCAGTCTCACTCAATGTAGGATCACCTAAGTGGAGCAACTGAAGTGTAGTTAACTGACATAAAATCTACAGTAAAGACATCCTTACTGAGCCTAGTAAATTATAGCCAGTATGTTGGTTTTTTGTTGGTTTCTGCTTGCACCTCAGGAGGTATACATGCAATCTTCTTCAGTCACTTTTAGCTTCCTCATCTAGCAATAGAATAATTGATAATGCCTGTAACAGACCTAGCTGAACAGAAAACAAAGACAGTTTCCCTTAGCCAGGATCCTAACAGCTGCAAGATTATTCTGACCATCAAAAGTTGTTGAAGACATTCAGAGATATAAAACAGCAGATAAAGAGCTGCATATATACTGCTGCTTCTCAAATCCTGGTTCTCAAGGGGTCTCAAACACGTCCCCTGGATATTAATTCCCTGAATGTCCCCTCACATCCAGACAAATGCATTGGTAAGACATGCCCATTTTTGGCCACTGCACAGCATTAGCATCACGTAGCAGGCAACGTCTACTCAGAGGCTTGATCGGTTTTGCTTCGGACAAATAGATTCTGATCCAGTGGATGAAAAGTCATTTTGTCTTTCAATTAGTTTATTTTAATGGTTATAACCAGCTGGAGACAGTGAACCTTTCACATAATGGGCTTAGGTTAGGGCACGCTTCTGAACTGAAGTGGAAATTGTTGGTGCTTTCAACACAGACATTGGGTTAGTTCAAAGACGCGAATAATTCTTGTAAATTAAAGCGTGCAGTTCACTTCTGCAGCCTACAGACCAGATCCTCACCTGGTGTAAGTCAGTTTAGCTCTGCTGAAGTCAAAAGAACCATGTCAATATACAACTAGCTGAGGATCTGGCTGGGCAAAGGATGCATTCAAGAGGAGTTCCTCAGACCTTCTAGTGGCTAAGAGAACCAACGGGACATTTGTCTTCCCCCGTGTGAAAGTGTCTCTAATAATTTAAACTCTCCACTGACTTGTGCTGATAAGCAGCTCAGGCCAGTTGCACATGTTTCTGCTTCCTTCAGTAGATCATGAGTACTCTTCTTGGGTACATTTACACTGGAGCCTTAGGTAGACTTAAGGAAGGTTAAGTTGACCTACAGACCCCCATGACCACAATGGGCTTTTATTAAGTTAATTTAAGCACTTCCTTAAGTCGACTTAATAACACCATCTCTTAGGGTCAACTTAATGCTTAAGTCGACCTTATTAAGTTGACTTAAGCCAATGTAGATGAGGAAAAGTTCTTAAGTTGACTCAATTGGCCTCTAGGCCCCGTCCCAGAGTTCCTGGCCACTAGGAAGAGCTGACCTCGCACCTGCCAGTGCGGATGTGGGCAATCAAGGGGAGTTCTCAATGTGGACTCTCTAAGTCGACTTAACAGAGCCTCCAGTGTAGACATATCCCTCCAGTGACAACAGGCCCAAGAAGGCAGTCATATGCAGTTTGGAGAATGTGGTGCTCACCATGGTGGGGTAAAAGGCCAGGGTGTCAATCTGTGGTACTAAATATCTACTGCCCATAATGATCCACTTGGTATGTACCTCATGAAACTGAGAACTGCTAAATGAACGAGCTCTTATTACCAGAGTGGCTGAGAGAATCAGACATGCAGACGAGACAACATAGAGATGCTTGGTCACTAGCAGCAACCTGAGGCCTCACATAAAAACAGCTATTGATTGTACCCCTATTTAATCGAGAGGCTGGATTATGAGGGGGAAAGAAAATGAGGGTCATGGTTACTGTGTAGAAGAAGGAATGTAGTGGTAGTTTTACTGTCACGTCCATTTCTTGCTGCCCTCAGACTAGCTATACAGACCACTTTACTCCCCACCAAGCCCCTTTGTACACCCAGGGCAGTTGTCGGCAGTGCAAACATCCTTCCATTGCACTGCCCTTTTGCCTATCTTCCAGATGGACCACCTCCAGGAGTGGGAGGAAAGCGTGTTCTCCGTGGCTCCTTCAAGTCACAGGTTCTCTGCTACTCAGGTCTGAGGTGAGCAGTTCCTGGCAAGAGCAATGGTAGGTTCTGTGTGGTAAACGTTTGTCTGTTAGGTGGTGGACTAAGGCGAACACCATTCCCTTCACTTAGGCCACCCACCCAGTTTGTCTGATAACAAGTTTTCATTGCTTCCACTCTAGGCTAGATTTGAGTAGATGCATAAGACACAAAAGCCTCTTAGAACCAGTTCCATCCCCTAAACCGGATGCTCTTCATTGATTGATGATGAAGACTCCTTATTTAGGTCTTTAGGTCTTCCTCATGTATTCAAGAAATCAATCAATGGCTCTTAGTCCCACTAGACAGGAGACACAATGGGAAACATATCCCATCAATCCTGGTTTTCAAAGAGTGTATTGCTCAAATAGAGTGTACAACTGTGCATCTCATTTGCATATATGATTACTGGTATTGAGCATACATAGATGGTATTTGCGCAAGCAGGTGAATGGTCAGACAGCTATCTGCACATGCAAATGCTCTAATTGTGTGCATGATCACAGCAATTTGGTGTGAAAACTAAAAGTGGAAATGACTATTTGTGAAAAACCAGGCCCAGGTTGTCTACATATGTAAGGTGTGTTTATTGCTGGTGGCAGTTGGAATCATAAGGTTATGTGACAGGATAACTGGGCATTCCAGGTAAGATCCACCTTCGCAAAACCTTAAAGGGAAAAGGGCCATGTTGTCTTTACTGACAGAACTTGTACATGTATTTCAAGATGCTTGGAGGAGATTCTCTCATTCTTTCAGAGCTCACGTTGCTAGCCAAACACTGAAAAGGGGGAGACTTCACTTCATAGTGACCTCTCATCTGGCTCCAACCTACTGAGCAAAGCATTATGGGTTTGTGAGAGCCACACCATCCATAAGGACCAGGTAGTGTTTGCAACTGGATAAATAACAAGACTTGCAGTTAGTGCCCCTTGGGAGTGGATTTTGTGTTGGGTGTGTGTGTGTGTCACAGCTTTTTTGGCATCTCTTCTGGCCAGAAGGTAATAATCTGGTCTGAAGGCAATGTCTGCTTTGAAACATGAAGTATGAAGTTTAGGGGATACAGTAAAACCAGCTTATTAACTTACTGAGATTTGGGTTCAGTTGTGTTTTGTGTCCCAATTTTTAAAAAGATTGGTCAGCTCAATTAGCTCCCTCTGAGACCTGCATCTGCATGTCAAAAGCACCATGTGGCATGGCATGTCTCTGTTTTAGGAGGTCCCTAGGATGGCAATTGCCTGGGCGCTGCAGCTAAGGAAACAGGATTTAGCAGAGGTGGGTAAAGCAAGCCCTTTCCTAAGCTACATTTCTCTAATGATGGCTGTCAGTCACATCACTGCTTCCAAAAGCACCAAGAAATGATGTGCAGAAGCTAACTTGACCTTCCAGTCCTACGTAAACATGTTCCAAACCAGCATCTCCAGGCTGTGCAGAAGTATTGTTGCACAGGGTTAATTTAAGGTCATCTCACATCACTCCACCTAGTGATGGAGCATGAAGGCTTCCAGAAATTCTTCTGTGTCACCAATATTCCAACATGGAGAAATGGATTTACTTGTTTACTCTTCCACAGCTATTGCAATGCTGCACATGGGCCCAACAGGAAATTTTCTTCCCTAGGAGCCTCTCCTATATAGTATCAGGGGAATGCAAGAGGAACTGGCAACAGGCAACATGTGAGAGCCCTAAGATCAGATGAATAATCACCTAGTGCTACTGGAGAGGTTATATTTCTGGGGATATTACCAGAACTGAAGGTTTCAAAACAGCTCAGACCACATGGCTCCTTTTACAAGCATAGGTATGTGGTCTCTATAGGCTGTATCTGTAAAGGGATTGTATCTTCATGCTACCTTTCCTCCCTGCCTTTTGTATGTTGGGTGTATATCAGTGCCTGGAGCCCTTGTCACGAAGTCTGTAGTCACTAGCGTCTTTCTGATCATATCAATTCTTCTTAGATAATAAGATCCTTGTGGGGGACTCTCTTACTAAGTTTATGCGGCATCGAGGACAAGGTCTGAGTTGGGGTTTTAAGTGCTGCTCTGCAGGATAAAGTATTTGACATGCAATACAATAGTAAAGGGCTAGAGCACAAGGATGGCAAGCAAGGGAACAGCCCTCCCCAATAATTTTCAGGGACACAGAACTCCTCCAGCCCTGGGGCCACTGGGGGCGAGGGGAGAAAGAGCAATCTCCCCCTAGGATCAAGGTGGAGGTAGGAGAGAGACAGAGAGTGAGCTCCAGGGAGGAGAGAGGCACAAAGTATGCCCCTCCAAATGGTTCAACTTTAAATTCCTACACATGCCTCTGATTTATATAAATAGATATATCATTGGAGTCTTCATTGCAGCTTGAATTTACATATTCCTTTTTGCCCCAAAGGTCCCTCCCTGTATGTCTTAGCAACTCCTACAGATTGATTCAGTACCACATATAGGGGAACAATTTCCTCCCCCACAGGCTGGTTTGTAGCAGCTGCTTATCAGCCCACAGCAGTTTAGAGCAGGAAGCGACAAAGAATCTCATATCTGGCTGTAACTGCAGGCTGGCTCTTGAGAGCAGGAGGTAAATATCCAGTGTCTGTAGCCAATGCCTGAGGAGTCTGAGGAAATCCACAATGATGTGGATATAAAAAAGTAACAGGACATGAACCCTCCTGCTTTTGGAAATAATTCAATCTTTGGCTTATGGAGGCAGGAGAAGAGAAAACATCCCCATGGAAAATAAGGCCCCAAGACAGCTAACAACGTCCTTAACTTTAAGCGCATGATGAGCCCTCGTTAACTTCAGCAAAACTATGCATGTGCTTAAAGTTAAACAAGTCTGTAAGTACGTTGCTAGACTGGGACCTAATGGTCCATTCGGGGATGGGGAAGGTGGTTCGTTTCTAGAAACATGCACAAACTTCATTTGTTATTACAGTGAAGGGAATGTGGGGAGATGTCCAGAGCACTCGGCCCTCCCCTGAAAATGCTCTGTCTTGGGTTCCTACCAGATACACCCTCACCACGCATCAGCCTTTGCATCCTTACTCATCACAGCAGCAATGCTCCCCTTTACTTAGAGCAGCAGAATGGGCCCGTATCTGTGGCAGCTAGCCTGGGAATTAGAAGCTGCTGGCCGAAGTCCCTGCTTCATCACAAATACCTTGAGTGAGTCACCAAGCCTCTGTGTTTCTCATCTGTAAAATAAGGCAATAAATAGCACAGTGTCATAGGTCTGATGTGAGGGTAAATACTCTAAGGTTGTGTCTAAACTAAAGAGCTCTGCCAGCAAAACTTTTGCCAGAAGACAGCCACCACTATAATTAGAGCAGAGGGTCACGTCCGCACAGCCACCCTTCTGTCGATGGCGTGTGTCCTCACCAGGGCTGCTTCCAGCAACAAAACAGGCACTGTGGGGGAGCTGAGGGGTCAACCTCTCAGCTCCCTGAAGGGAGTCCGCAGGCTCCCCGCTGCCCCCCACCCTTGCCGGGGTCCCAGGTGCTGTTCCTGCAGCCCCCAGCATCCCTGCTGCAGGCGACCCAGAAACCCCAGCAGCTGCCTCGAGCCCACGCAGCAGGGGGGCAGCCCCTGGGGCTCCCTGGTCCCCAGCACTGAGAGGCTGAAGCCGCTGGGGATGGAGGAGCCTTGGCAGTGACAGCACTGGAGCTGCTGGGGATCCCGGGTCCCCAGCAGTGTCAGCTCCCCTGCCGCCAGGGACAGAGGAGCCCCAGTGGCGTCAGCCCCTCTGCTGTTGGAGACCTGGGAGCCCCACTCCCCAGAGGTAGCAGAAGCCAGGTGCTGAAGCTCCTGGGACTCTACCATAACATGCAAAAAACAAAACAAAACCAAAAAAAAAAAAAAAAAAAAAAAAAAAAAAACCAGTTTCAGAGTTCACACTGACTTTTTGCACCAAAATAGTTATGCAAAAGGCGTTATTCCTCCCTCAGTGGGGTTATTTTATCAGCCAAACAAGATAGTTTGTTGATAAAAGGGGCATTCCAGTGTCTATGCTTGGATTCTTTTGTTGCCAAAAGTTGACTTTTGGCAATCAAGCTTTCTAGCGTACACAAGGCCTAATGGTGAGGCACTCTGAGGCTATGATCATGGGGAGTACATGGATACCTCTTTCCTTGCTCAACCTCATTCTCTTTCTGACCTTTTCTGTTTGTTTTCTCCCTTCCAGTCTCACATTTGCTTAAAGGCCCCCCACCCCCATGGCCACACTGCAATCACCACACATCTGTTAGCACATCTGGAAGCAAGATAACCGGTCACAATCTTATCTGTCTGTAGATCCCCCTCAACTCCAGATCATTTTCAGCTCTTCAAAGCCCTGTCTTATGTGCTGCGAAAATAACCCAGCAGCATCTGTGTTTGTGTGGTGATGACATAGCCGTCCCAAACACTTCCTCTCTTCTCAGCCCCCAAAAAGTTCCTTTAACTGCTTTACACTCCCTTTCATCTTTGCCTGAAAGGTCACTGCAGGTGTAAAATGTCTTGCAGACACTAGCTTGTTTGCCTTTTTTTTTCTCCTCTTTATTTTCATAAGTGAAAGATCAGAATGAATCAGGAAGCTGATTTCAGCTTTATAGCCTTGGTCGCTCACATCTAGCTGTTTTACTCCATCTTTACTCAATTTTTTGTTTTCCTGTTCAGTCAGCCCTGAGAGAACCTAACCTACACAATCCTCTCTTTTTCTGTCTTGTCCACTAGAAGGCGCGCCTCCCCTGATGGACAGCAGGCTTTAGATTAGAGCTACAAAAGCTAGTCGATGATGCCAGCAAGTTTCCTTTACAGCAGGTGCGTACTTTTCTGAAGCCAGACTTCATGCCCTTCCTCACACTGAATAGTGTCTTGGCCAGTAAATCCCACTTCTACTCATACAATAAAGAGTTTGTTAAACCAGAGACAGACTATCAGAGTTGGATCCCTTTGGATTTTTTAGGAAGAGTATTATTAGGAGACATTTGCTGTTGAAAATCAGTGACAAGTTGTTAGGCCAGGTATGTCAAACATGTGAGCCAGATGCAGCCCACAAACCTCTTCCATCACCACAACACGGCACTGGCCAGGACAGGCTGGTCTGCCCCATCCCCGGGTGAGGGGCCACCACCATAGGGGGAGGCCCCACAAGCGTGGGCAACTCCAGGCCCCCCAGGGCCTTGAACTGACCCTGTATCCATCATAATTAATTTGCCACATTAACGGAAAGCTCACTTGGAAACAAAATTTAGCAACATTTATTCTCTTGTAACACATTTTTTTCATCAAACATCCCTTTTTGTGACTATATCTGTGATAGACAGTTCAGGGTGTTTACCAAGTGCCAGACCAATCATCACTGCTCATGCTTTTATGCAATTTTAGCTTTATCTTCCCATAAAATAACAGGATCCCTTTTAGCATTGAAAAGACACTTCTACTAATGAGCAAATCAAAGAGCAGCTGTAGCAGCCCCCTGCTTATGCGTCTGCAGCTGAAAACTAGCATTAAAAATTAGTTCATGGATTTTTCTTTGTTGTTGTTTTAAAAAATTCCATGAGCGACCTGGAAAATGCTTGGCTGTGCAGAAAGCAAGATTACATAGTCTTCGTTTTAAAATAGCGAAGCACTATTCCATATGTTTAAGCTGTTATCTACCTTCTATTATAAAAGACATCCTTTATTTTACAGAGCATCCCTTACTGCAGAGGTCTCAGACTCATGGCCCAAGGGCCACATACAGACCCTAAAGTTATTTCTTGAGGCCTGCAGTGACACTATCATTATCAATATTTGCAATATCATTATATGAAGAGGTTTCAGTGGTGCAGCCGTTGGGCTACCATTCTAGTCCTCATGCGTGGTCTGGCCCTTGAGCTAATGTACTAGTCCTCCTGCAACCCGCATGGTGATTTGAGTTTGAGACCCCCTGCCTTACTGGGTGCCTAACATCCTGTGGACTGTAGATGAGTGTAGGAGGCACTACTTTGTTCCATAGCTGCTATTTTTGTATTGTAGGAACATCCTGAGGCCTCGACCAAGGGCAGTCCACACTGGAGCTAGGAGGTGTCATTTTCAGCATGAATATGATTGAGCTGGTGCACTAAAACCAGAAATGTAGCTGCAGCAGTGGGAGGGACTAGCCACTCTAAGATCCCATCAGAAACCCTAAGTACATAGCTGGGTGGCTCTCACGACTAACACTGCCACAGTGATTTTCATCAAGTTGGCTCTATTAAAGCTACCATGGTTGGATATGACTGCCTGAGTTGAAAAGGACATCTCCCTCCTCAGAGCCGTAACATGGCGATCTGCCACCTGGGGCACGTTCTGATCAGAACGTGCCCCTTGCCATTAGCGGCACTTGGGGCCAGCGCCGCGAAACACGCCTTTTAAATGAGCGGCTCTATTGAGCCACTCCGGTGAGCCCCATTGGCCCGACTGTAGTTACGGCCCTATCCGTCTTCCAGTGTAGACCTAGGGGAAGATAAAGACCCCATTATGCTGAATGCCGTGTGCATAGTGAAGGGCCATTTCTGTCCCAAAGAGCTTATGGTCTAAATAGGCAAGCCAGACAAAGGGTGAGAAAAGCTGTGCTTTTATCCAGGTTTTACAGGCATGGAACTGAAGCACAGAGAGACTAAGTGACAAGTCCAAGGTCCCACAGAGAGCCTGTGTCTGAGTTTGGAACTGAAACCAGCGTTGCTGATGCTTGCCATTTTATCACCAGCCTCATGATACCCAGTGTTGTCTCAAAGTTTCAGCTCTTGGAGCTAAGATAGCTTGTGTGAATCTTAGCTTTCATTTGAGGGAGAAAAAGGAGGCTTCTGGCCACGCTTGCTGTGGAGAAAACCCTGTCCCTGTGAGCTGAGTGCACCCTGCTGGCTCAGCTAGCAAATTAAAAAAAAAAAAAAAAGTATTATTTGAGTGCAGTTCTTCACTGACAGCAGCAAATTCACTGGCATAAGGTCAAACTTCCTGAATGAGTGCTCAGGTCTGTGTAGGCCTACTCAGTGGATCAGGAAGGCTGATCTCAGAATACCACCTGGGCATCTTGGTAGCAGTGAGTCAAAGGGAGCCCCCCCAACTCAGCACAGTGGACAAACTGGGAGTTACACGTTAGCACTGAGGCACACAAGTTATTTTATTTAACCTGCGTATCCCAGTTCTACTGCTGCTGAAAAGGGAAGGTGGTGTAGACCTGCCCCAAATCTCATGATTAAGTCACTCATAAGTCATCTTTTTTGTATAGCCTGCAGTTGTTATTGCGATGTATCGTTTCTACAGCAGTAATGGATGGAAGCCCAGGGTTCAATTCCCAGGGGGTTGGACTCGATGATCTCATGAGGTCCCTTCCAGCCCTATGACTTGACTTGACACAAAGATGGTCTCTGCTTCAAAGAGATTACAATGAAAGTGAAAAGAATAATGTTAATTAAGAGGTCTTCTTTCTTCCCTCACACTCCATCAACAATCATGCTAAGGTTCACACACAGATACAAGCCTGGGATTCTGTACCTCAAAGAAAATATCATTAAAGGGTTCAAAATAAACTTTGACCTGTTCATTAGGTAGCTGGTTTAGTTCTCTTTGCTATGTCAGAGGTCACGTCACACCAGGTTTATTTGGTTCTTTCTTCTTTTCTTCCCATTTCTAAAAACTACCTGGGCCAAACCCTTGATTATTGTGGGTCACCACGGCTGCACTGGCTTCAGTTAAAAGTAGATGGTCCCTCACCAGTTGAGGAGCTGACCTCTGGTCTGAGGTGAATGGCAGAGGTAGGAGGTACAATAAATGCACATTTTGGGAGAAAAAAGAAAAACAAGGCTGAGACAAATGACTAGGCGCAGGTCTATGCTTAAAACACTACATTGACACAGATGCTGTCATGAAGATGCACTAAACCAATGAGAGAGACGTCTACCATCCATGTGGTTACTCCACCTCCCTGAGAAGTGGTAGCTGTTTCAACAGGAGAAGTTCTCCTGCTGACCTAATGCTGTCTACAATAGGGGCTAGGTTGGTACAACATCACTCAGGGGGTGGATTTTTCCCATAGTGATATAGTTATACCGATGTAAGTCTGTAATGTAGATCAGACTTAAGATGGGGAGGGGAGAGGCTGGCAACATGCCTTTCTTTTAAACAGCTTTGAATCATGGGACTGATGATTCAAATCCATCCAAGGTCAGCTGTGAGATCTGTGGCTAAACTAGGCCTTGGTAAATGTACCACACATGTAGGCACCGGCCCCAAAACTGGGGCACCTAGGGGGCACTTTAGAGGGCTCCAGGTCACCAAAAAACCACAACAGTGGTGCAAAAGATCTCCTCCACCATCGCTGACAAGCTATCACTGACACTTTAGTCCATGGTGCTGGGCGAAGAAGCATACCGCCATTGAAAAACAGACATGTACCGCTGTTACAGATAGGTGCCATGGTACGGTTCCCAGTTGCCATAGTGACATGGCTCCCACATTTTGTCATGCCCTGGCTAAACATGGTTAGCAGCTGATCGCTATTTGGTGGCCAGCGTAAAATGAATTGGTGGTCTCAGTCCAATTGCTGATGGCCTGGACGCTGTGACTGGTTCTCCTCACAGGATGCTGACTGGGGCATTCATCTCTCTGGCTTAGAGTGATGGAGGGTGTGTAAGAAAAACGTGTAATGTCACTGCCTGGGTGAGAGCCGTTCTCTAGGTGAGGGGCATACATCAGTCTCTAGGGCTGTGTCTACACTAGAGGGCTCAGGTAAGTCGACTTAATGAGGTCAACTTAAAGTCGACTTTATAAAGTCAACTTAGGGAAGCCTGATTTGTTTGTAAGTTGACTTTATAAAGTCAACTGAAATGGCTCTTCTGCCACGTTTTGTTGTCAACTTTATAAAGTTGACTTAACCCTTAAAGTTGACTTTAAGGGTGAGAGTTATTAAAGAAGCAAGTGCTTAAGTCGACATAACGAACTCGAGATGTGGCCCTGGAGTTGCTTAAGTTGACTTAAGCCTGGTTAAGTTGACTTAATCCTCCAGTGTAGATGTGCCCCTAAGGGTGTTGGTTTCTGTGGTTTGTGGCTCCTCCTTCACCTCACGGGTCTTTCATTGCTTTGGAAGAGGGAAACCAGCAAATCCACTCATGCAATAGACTGAAGAAGAGAGAGGCTTAGAAAAACTAAAAACATGACATCTGGCTGGAAAAGCTGGCAGCTTAGCTCAGAGACAGAGTATCCTCGGGCGGATCACTCAGAGGTTGGAGTGGGAGGAAGGATGTTCCTCCCATGTATAAAAATGACCTCAGCCGCTGATTAAGCGAAGGTGATGACAGGCTCTGGAGAAAGTCCTTCCTCAGAAGGACAGGTCAGCACAGCACTGGGCACTGACTGTGGGAGCGGTTTGTTCTTAAAAATAAAGTACAGTTAGTCAGAGTCAGTCATCAGTTGAAAGACTAGCACAGGATGAAGGGAACTCTTTTCCTTTTATTGCAATGTGGGAGGCTGTCAGTAGAGGACAACTATGAGGATGAGGGGTAGGGCAGGACTGTCAGGAGAAGAAAGGGTCGGTGATAAGAAACTGCTGGGTGCAGGGTAACTCCAACGTGTTTATGTAAAATTATGGGCTAACAGGTATTGGAATCAAATAGACTTGCATAGCTTGGAAAGAAAGTTGTCCCATGGGGAAAAACCAAGGACAGTCCTGTGATTTAGCAGGAACAAAGAAAAAACCCTGCTGAAGAATAAATGAATCATGAACCTTGTGTAGCAAGTTGTGGCAGCGTATCAGTCACCACTGTCCTGGCAGGAACCAGGGAGTGCTAGAAATCTCACAGCAGATCTGTGGGCATAGGGGTACACAGCCCAGGGTCATGCTAAAGAACAGAGCAATGCCCAAATATCAAGTCCTGATTTACACTTCAGATACCCTAGAAGTCAAGATTTTGAATCATTCCATTATAAATGACAGATCCAAACAGCATTACTACAGTGTAGAGGGGTTAGCATTAGGGATTTTGGTTTAAACCAATATCTACTATAAAAAATAAGGGTGACATTTAGATAAGAATGTGAATTTGTGGATGATTTATTTTTCTAAACTGAATAAAGTCTCAAAATGTGTTCGGTGTACATTTCGCACTAATGCACTGACTGTATCAGATTTCATTAATGAGGCAAGGCCATGGGTTTCATAAAATGAGCAGTGACAGATTTCTAATGTCCTGGGATGAGATGAAGAATGTCGCCTGGAAGGGCAGGAACCAAAACGTTCACTCTCTTCCTCCTAAGACTTCTTAAAGGACTGGTGCTGAAATTAGCAAACAGATGAGCTTTCTGCTGTACATAAGAATTCATTGGACATAGCGTTCAAGTGATCAGAACAAGGAACAGTGGTCTCAAGCTGGATGGGGGGGTGGGTCTCAGTTGGGTATTTGGAAAATCTTTTTCCCTAGGAGAGTGGCAAAGCACTGCAATGGGTTACCTAGGAAGGGGTGGAAGCTACGTCCTTAGAGGTTTTTAAGGCCCTGCTTGATCAAACCCTGGCTGTGATTATTTAATTGAGGTTGGTCCTGTTTTGAGCAGCAGTTTAGACTAGTTGATCTCCTGAGGTCCTTTTCAACCCTAATCTATCAGACAACCTTCATTAGGGCCTGTTGTACATAAAACCTGTGTGATGCGAGAACAATCAGTGGGCCACATGGAATAACACAGCTGAATTGAGAAGAAGGAATGATATAGTGGTTAGATTGGTCTGGGACTGAGGACACCTGGGAATAATTCTCTGCTTTGTGAGAGACTTCCTGGGTGAAGGGGTTAAAGTAAGGGGGAACGCAATGGAATGCCATTCTGGGGCCCCTAAAAATATAATAATGGTGCAGAAAGCAGCATTCCAGTGTGTCCCAACTTACTTCAGCCCCTAAGGAAGCAGTCAGAAGGTGCAGGCCCACGAGGGCAGGGCAGGGAACGACCCCAACCTGAGCGCCTCAGGGCAGAGCAAAGGGTAAGGCCAGGGGCGGTCCAGACCAAGCCATCACCCTGGCAAGAGGCCCAAGCTGGCTGGAGATTGGGCCATCCCCGTCCACAACATGGGTGCAGGGCTTTCCCGTTCGACAGAGGATGAGCTCATCAGGGCCAGCAGCCAATCATGTGGCAGGGGATCCAAGCTGGGGAATTCCACAGCCTCCTGCCCCGCTGCTTTGGAGGGGGCCAAGACACAGGTCCCACCATGCGGGACACCCGGAGCCGGCAGCTGCCGCGGCTGGAAACGCTGGCTCTGTTCCGGGGTGTGGGGGCGTGGCGGGTCAGGAGCAAGAGGGCAGGGTTCAGGCAGTCTGGACAAGGGTCCTAGGGGTTTGTAACTTGGCCCCGGGTGGGGGGAGCCATAGGCTTGGGTGGGCTGAGCAGCTGCTGTGAGCCAGGGGAGAGTGCAGGGATGACGGGTGGGCGCCTCGGGCTGTGCTGTCCAGTGTAGCCACCCTCTTATGAACATTTGGGGCCTTTAAGATGCTGCCCGATGCTTGGCACTGGGTCCCCAGTGCTGGGCTCTCTGGGCCAGTGTTTGGCTTGGTGGTGGTGAGGTGGGGTCTCTTCAGCTCAAAGGTGGAGCCCCAGGGCGTCAGCTCAGCTTTCTGGGATCTCCCTGAGCACCTGGCACAGCAGCCACCTGTGGATTCCCCCATCAGGTGCGGTGTAAGGGGCGAGGCACAAGGCTGTTGGTGGACAATGCCAGTGGGGCAATAACTGCGTTGTGACTCTGCAGCAGCTGCCCTTCCAGACCCCAGCCTGGTCCTGGTGCAGACAGCACAAGCCTTTGGTATGGGAATTGCTGTCTCATATCTTCCCTGAATAACTCCCCTGCCTTAGCTTCTTCAGACGGTTTGATCTGTATTCTCTTCTTATAATCCGTCTCATCATACTTGAGTTAATGAGGTAAAGGAGGGGGTGATCTGATTGACCTGTGTTATGCAGTGTTTGCTAGTGACAATAATTGCTATAGGCATAAATGCAATATAAAATAATAAATATTTTTATGGAACGATAACTGATGCATATGGTACTGAGAAGTGGTTGCAAATGCCTACCTGGGTTGGGGTCTGCACATGCATGAATGGAGCTTGGACAAGAAGGGGACTAGGAGGGTTCTGGGACCTGACAAATTATACTTTAACCACTGACATAACCAAGTAATTTTGTCTGTTCCTCTCTCTGTTCCCCATCTGTAAAATATAGATGATAGTTGTCTAGCTCACAGGGGTGTTGTGTGCCAAAGGACTCTGTTTGTTTTGCTGAACTAGAGTAACACGGACATGGCTACCCTCAGGAACTACTCTGATAATGGGAACTAGGATAGTATCTAAACTGGATGGAAAGACAGAGTGGCAGAGGTAACAGAAACGAGTTATGTTGGTGAAAGAGAGACATTTGAACTATACAGAGCTCTTCTTCAGGCTACAACACAAAATGGATTGAGTCACGTTGAAATGATAATGGAAAAAAATTAATGGAAAATAATTTATATATCTAGCAACATTTTGCCTGCTGGATGTGCATTATTGCACTCCATTGCCACAGTTATTTGGTCACCCAGTAACTGAAAATGAAATATAACTAGCACTCTCTCGCCAAAGGGCAATGTTCTCTAGGAAGAGTTATGTCTGTCATTATTATAGTTCCTATTCCTGAGATCTTATAAAATACACCCAGATCCTCTGGATTTTGTTTAGCTGGAACTGACTTGTTATAAACATTTATTCCAGTGTGGGAAACTCAATCCTTACTATTTCATCATCTGCCATAAAAAGATAAATGGAGCCAAACAAATAACGTTGTGGCATCTGTGCTGAAGTTGAAGGCGTTCCCCAGAGGATATACAAAACATTTTGACTGAACCAATTTAAGCTTGGCCAGAAGAGACAGGGCCAAACCAAATCCCCAGACCGGAGCAGCCTCTGGACGTCTCCGGACATTCCAGTCTAGGTCTGAGCTGCCCAGTTGGGATGTGTCTCTGTTCACAATGTAAATCTGAAGGATGTTTTGTTCCATGCTGTAAGGCAAACTCTCGTCAGGAAACTCAAGCCCGTCCTAAATCCAGTGACTTAACTGACTTCAGGCATAGCTGTTAGTAGGGAAGATGTTCATAATGGACGGTTCCAGAGGGAAAGCTCTGTTAGTCTGGATCAGCAAATTTGTTAGTCTTTAAAATTGCCGCAGACCCTTGTTTGTCAGAATGAGCCTGATTCTTGTTTACACCATGGCCTCGTTACTGTCCTCTGGCAATCAAGGAATCTCATTTTTGTGCCCACTTTCAGGTTCATTTACACTGCAGGAGTGGTATAAAGAAGCATTGGTGCTAATGAGAATCAGGTCCCTTATGTTCCAGGACTACATTTCTCTGCAGTCTGTCATTTGGATTTCAGTCAAACATAGGGGAGGAGATGGGGGCGAGGAGTATATTTCCATGCAAAAGTAACTCCGTGTGAAGTCATAGCAATGTAAAGTGTGTTCTCAGATCTGAGACACCAATGCAGAATCAGGTGTCGGGTCCCCTACAGGAAACCCTGGTTACTGAAGAATTGGTGTTGGTGTTTGAGCCCAGACTCAAGCCTAACCCACCTCCCCTGGATTCTATAATTAGAGCCCTGCACAGATACAAATAAGTGGATCCGCATCCGACCTGCATCCCCAAGAAATGGTCCACGGATATCCATGTTGTATCCGTGGATGCAGATATAATGCAGATATCTGCGGATATCCGCATATTTGCGGGGCTCTAGCTCTGTGCAGATAAAAATATGTGGATCCATGTCCAATCTGCATCCACAAGAAATGGTCCGTGGATATCCATGTTGTATCCGTGGATGCAGATATAAGGCAGATATCTGCAGATATCCATGGATTTGCAGGGTTCTATCTATAATGTCTTTGTGCTAATCCAGGGCTCAGACCCAGAGTCTCAGGTACCTGCAGGGCTAGAGGGTCTGAGCTCAAGTGAAGACAAGATCCAGCATCCAAGCCCCATTGCTTTGCCATGTATATACAGCCCTGCTTAACTTAGGCCCCAGGAGTCAGCCAGAAGTATCCCATAATTCCATAGGCCAACTTTCTTAGCCCTCTTTAAGCCAATAATCACAATCCAAGCCATTGAAAATGGAAACTTCCCCTCCTTTGTGAAAGGGATTAATTCAGTCCATTGTTTTTTGATCACCAGTCTTCAAGTGCCCCATCAGAGAGCCTCATGGGTTAGCAATGGAGAACGAACTGATCAAATCTTTTGCAGAGGGAACTGCTTCAAATGTTCTCTAACTCGTAAGGCAGGCAGGCAAAGTTTTCTCATATTGTACCACAGTCAAGATGGTGCTGGATTATGGCTCCTGAGGTCCTGGGGTTGCCCACTTTTGTGGGTCTCTCCCAACCATAGCAGCACCCAGTCTAGGGCCAGGGCAGGGCAGTTGATGCTGGGGTCTAGCTGATGCTGCAGGCATGGGGAAGACCTGGCTGACAGAGGGGATCTGGACCACAAACCTGTCAGCCATGGGAATGGAGCAACATTGAGAACTTGCAAACTAAGCCAGCCCTACGTGTGAGGCAGCACAGGCTGGCACAGCACTTGATTTATTTTTACAGGGGTTCAAGGCAGCAGGTTCCCTTCAACCCCAGAGCTGCAGCCCCTAAAGCCCCTTGGTTAATCTGGTCCTGGTCTTAAACTAGATCAGCCCCATTTCTCAGCAGAGATACCAGGGACCCTGGAATACGTTTACTTTGACTCACGCCTGTGGATTGCTGTGTGGATACCAGAGAGCTACATTTGAGCATGGGTTAGAAAAGTCTTAATGCAGAATTAAAATACAATGTAGACACTCAAGCCCAAGGTTCCCTAACGTAGGTCAGCTGCCTTGCGTCCCACTAATTCTGGGCTTAAATTGCAGTGCACACATACCCTTAGGGAGCTACATGCTTGTCTGCTAGCACTTGTTCAAGTCATGAGACACAGCAGCATAGCATTTAAGGCACCCAGGGTTACCAGACACGTAATGACACAACCTCTCTGCTGGTCTGAGATGAACCCCCCAAGTTATTGCAACCCTCTATCCATGTAAGACATCAGTTTCTAGCATGCCCTACTTGAAGCCAAGATGAAGAAATCTCTGTTTTGTTGCACAGAGCTGTGGAACCCCGTCCAGGCTTGACAGACCCAAGCAGCAAAATTCAGATCTGGGTTCATACTGGAACCTACAGGTCCCTAGATTTTGGAGACGCTCTTAGTTGTGTTTCACTTCAGCTCATTACAAAGGCAGACCCACGCCCATAAATTAATTCCAGGTATAAACACTGAGGGAGTTTGGATCAGGTTTTCCAGAACAAAACTATTCTTAATTTTTACAGGACTTGAATTCCAGGTCTAGAGAAATAAGACATTTTGTGTGACTCCCTTGCTTGTCATAACTCTTTCCTCCCTGTCATGTCTGCTTTATGAGTCCCACTCATCCAACCAATCAGTGGCGCTACTCCAGCTTTCCTCTGGTGTCACTGAGTGCTGAATCTTGTCTCTATCAACTTTTCTCAAGCACCTGTATGACATACCAACCAAGTGTGTCATATCTCCCTATAGCACTTACATCACATAAAGGATAAAAGCCTACCATCACCAAGTGCCATCCCATGGTGGGCCATGCTTTGGGGTATCACAAACCTCTGCAGCAATTTGATGGATAGCGTGCTATTGTGCAGTATACATCTCCTACAACATCTATCATAAAATATAGGCAGAGGATCATTAGAGTTTTATTGTGTAATTTTGGAAAAACAAACCCATAAGCAAAACTTTTAAAATGCATGGAATATATTTGCATAAATTTGAATGAAGTATTGCAGCATGGTTTGGTCTTTTTAGCTAAAACAAAGCAAAGGATTCAAGGGGTGTGGACACTCAAGAAGAAAAAAGTCAGTGGTTTGGAGTCTTGGGTGAGAAAAAGAATGAGCTGTATTTACACATACCCTGTGTGGTTTAACAGCTGTTTGCAGTAGATTTAACAAAAGTAATCCCACTCTCCATAATCCCAGGAGTAGCCCCACTGAAACTGTTAAGTAAGTGCACATAAGTTTGAGTAAACCCACATAGGTATCTGATGTACTCTAGTTGAGATACGTTGGGAAAGAGTTAAGAAATAGTAGCAGTAATTAATAACAGATGCAATCAAACTGCAAACTTGGATCTGGATCAAGCTATTGAACAATGCACAGTATCTGTGTGATTGGATCTGACTTTTGGGTTTAGGCCATCATAAATAAAGGGGCCATTTCCAAAAATTGGATCTTGGATAGGATTACAAACCTCTTCAAAGTCTGAAGGGTATTTGGATCTAATGTATTGGTTTGGGCCGTTTTCTAAATGAACGAGAACAACCTCTTGTTGCTACAGTCAACCCAAATATTTTCTTGGAAACTAAACACTGGAGAAGTTGCAGCCAAGTAGAATGAGGTTTATTGAAAATGAAGCCAAGACTTGAACTACCACCATTTAGGCAGGAGATGGGGTTACAGTAATCCCTCTTAAATGGTTTGGTGTAGCATTTACTAAACAGTACTGGAGCTTAAAAGGACACCCTTCAAACCTCACCCATTCAGGGACTCTCTGTTCTCATAAACAGTATGTCTACCATAACTCTGGAAAGCTAAATAGATATAGCTTTGATAAAGCATGACTAATACTCTTAGTATTATTTACCGCAGCCAAACCCACACACTAACCCCTGTGCCAAAGCATCACCTTCTGAAAGATCTGCCAACAGACGTAAACTGCCATGGCATGACTAGGGTAGTACCAAGACCATGAAGGATGAGGAAGGATTGTGTTGTGGTTACAGAGCCTAATTAGGATTCAGAAAACCTGTATTGCATTGTTGGCTCTGATACATGCTTCCTGTGTGATGTTGGGCAAGTGATTTAATCTCTCTACATCTCAGCTGTTTGTCTATAACAGGATATTAATATTCCCTGACCTCTCCTCCTTTATTCTGCTTGGCTAGTTAGATTTTAAGCTCTCAGAGATGCGTAGTAGGGCTCACTAGCTTCTGCCACTACTCAGTCCAGCTCAGGGACCTTTCTGCTGGTAAAACACCCTGGGCAGTTTATTTATAATCTGAGTTTCTCTCCCCCCCACGCCCCCGCACATGCTGAGATCTTTAAACCTACAGTCTGAGGGAATCTCCTGGGAGAAGGACGAGAGAGCAACCACTGTTTCCACCTCCTTTTTTTCAATGCCTTATGTGTCCTCTGACTCATTATCCTCTTAGTTCTCATCAGGCCATTAATTAGGCACAGTGCATCTTAATAGGTCTGCTCTGGGGTAGATAATTAGAGTTGCATTGACTAGACTCTCTGCCTTGAACCAGTTTTGTGGGACGGTGCTTCCCACCCACCCCTCACTCCTAGCTCTCCAGATTTTGTCATCGGTCCCCTGTTCCAAAAGCCCTCATGGCTGCCCTTTCTCTTCCTTTTCATTTCCAAACCATGTCTAAGACATAGCTTACATGAACTCGTGCTCTGTGCCTTTCACTTCCTCACCTTTGGGTCCCACCCCAACCCCAAGTGGTGGGACCTTCTACCACATGCAAAGCAAGGAACCCTGGTGGGCCAGTCTGTATTCAACCCTGGTCCCTGCCAAGGAAATTACTTGGTGGCTCCTTAACGGAGTCACGAGCACAGGTTTATACCCAGTGCTGCTCAACCTCCTCTCTTCCCAACACTTGCCCCTTCTGCAACAGGAGGCAGACCCTGGAACATGGCTTTCCCAAGTGTGCCAGGTGACAGCCCCTTTTCTGGTACCTCCAGAACCTCCTCCACCATTTCTTTCCTGCTGTTTGCAAACCCCGTCCATAGTCCCAAGACCTCCTCATTAACCTTCTCCTGGTGCTGGCCAAGGTGGACATGCACCATACCCAGGGGAGGATGCTGAACAGGGAGGTGCTTTGTGACTATGGAGCCTATTTCCAATCCTCTCTCAGGTCATGTAGCCAGGCAGCGTTCCTCTGGCCCGAGTCCACCAGCTCCCTGGATGCCTTCAAGAAGCAAGGAGTGCTATCTGAGATTCTGTGCTTGGTGTCTCCCCTCTGGCCCCCTGTTTTTGGCTCTGTGATGCTCACTCCCATCTCCATTTTACCATTTGTTGTCCCCAGCTTTACTGAGCCCTGGGTTCAGTGGCTCCTCTCCTTAGTCTGAGGCCTTTGGATGTGGGTTTACCCACACCCAGCCATTCCCAGTGCTTCAATAGATGCAGTTACCCGGCACAGGCAGTGACTCTCTCTCCATCCTTGTATGGTGCCTGGATCTTGTTTAGGCTCTCCAGGCACTACAAATCATTAGTAACATCTCTGGTGTGTGATGGTAAACCAGTAGGAAAAATGTTCTGACTTTGGTAGAGATGCATATATTTCACAAACATGGACAGAGCTATGCTATACAAAACCTGTTGCATCCCAGACATTGGAGAGACTTTCACTGCTAATTCACCCCTTCAAATCCAGCTCAGAGAAACAGTGGGCAAAAGCCATTTCTATCTGATGACCTGAATTTTGGTTTTCCAGAGCACATAGGGCCATATAACATAGCCACTGACACAGACTGCTTAACAGTTGCAGCAGAGACCCCAAAAACCTCAGAGGAAATAAAGATGGATTGACCCTCTGACTTGGGAGGCAGGCATGTTAGAACAGGATGGAGTCTCATTGGTAAGTCAGTGTAAATATATGTTGCTGCTGCAGCTGTTCTGTAGATTAACTTTGGTTTCTAGTGCAGTCAAGCCGGCGCAAAATGCAGCTGGAAAATCCCCACCAGGTCTGTGAAGTGCTATAACACATATTAATAAACCTGATAATAGTGATAAGAGCAGGAATTTCAGTCCTGAGCTTGGGTATTCAAGTCTTGAACAAGAAAATGTCCCTAAAGTTATTTTTCTCATAGATGAATATCTTGATCTGATGTGAGAGAGAGGAGGCTGGAAAGCTGGTCTTCAAATGGATTAGAAATCTAATTTCAAGAAGGGCCATTTCTTCAGTCTGTGTCAGAGCAGCTTCTCCCTGTCATCTCTGGAAATATGCTGCAGCCTCCTTTGTGTTAGCTCTCAGAATGGGGAGGCTGTAATGGCACTACCGCAAAGGCTGTGCTGGGACTTTTACCTTGAAATGAGTAGGGAAACCATGCGTGACTGTATGTCATAGGTCCCTCCCGGCGCCCAGTCCAACAGCACTTGTGTTTGCTGTAGTTCCACCAAGTGATTTTTAACTCAAACTCCAGCATGTGCCTTTTAGCTCTAGGCTTCTGGTTTAACCCCTGGTGTGCTGAACAAGATGGTGGCCATTGCAGGTGCCGTTACCAGTCCATTTCTGACCAATGTTGTGTCTTGTGCAAGGCAGGCATCATGTCTCACTTTGCAAAGTTCAGTGCTGTTTGTGTTAGGGGGTAGCCAGCCCCCTGAATCTCCAGTGTGGGCCTGGCCAGATGCTGCTTCCATGTGACTGGAAGCTGCCTGATGATGCTCTAGTTGCGATATAGCAAATGGAGCTGAAGCTACTTAGCAACTGGAGCATCATGAGCAGGAGGAGGGAGAGGACAGACAACAAGAATCATGGTGGCTGCCCCCAGGTTGGAACTGGGAGGCAGTACGGGAAAACAGTCCACTTTTGCCCATCTGTGTGTTGCAGAACCCCTCCATCTCATTTGGCGGTGGCAGGTTCGGCAGCTCATCCAGGCTGTCTGCAAGGGTTAGTTCCTGCAGGTTGCAGCCAGCTGGAGTCTCCTCCTGGTTGTCAGTGGCAGGCAGCTCTTCCAAGGCCATGGTCTCAGATGGGATTATCAGGCCCTCCAGGCTGACTGCTTCCAGGGGCATCTCTGGGCTGCCAGTCTGAGGCACCTCTTCCCAGTACCTGTTGTCCAGCCATCCTCTGTGGTAGGAACCGGGTGCCAGGTTGCATGCAGGAGCTGGCTCCCTGTCCACAGGCAATTCCTCCATAGCGTACAGGTCCCAGGGTCAGGGAAGCTCCTGTGGAAGGGAAAAGATGTCCTGCCTCTTTGCAAGCTTGGCCTAAAATGAGCCTGCCGCCCTTCCTTTTATACTTGCTGTCCCACCCCTTAACTTCCAGTCTGACGGACAGGTAGCGCCTGCCACCTCCCAGTGGTGTCTGGCTCTTTTCTCCTTGGCTGCCCCTGAGGAAGGCTATGCCTCCTCATTACACTTGTGCTGTCTCAGAGTTACTTAAACCCGTTGGCTATTTTGGGGAACAAGAGTAAATAGACTCACCACAAACAATACAGTTACTCACCTGTAACCAAGCACACCCAGAATTAATAAATTTTATTAAAGATAATGTTTAAAAGAACAAAGAGTTCACAGAGGTTACACCAAGAATTACTGGGCATCCAGGTATAATGTGCAGGTTATTGATGAGTGCAGACTTTGGTTAGAAGTTAATATGTATAAGGAATACATAATCTTAAGGAAGCACTTAAGCTGACTTAATAAAAGCCCAGTGTGGCTGCAGGAGTCTGTAGGTCGATTGAACCTCCCTTAAGTAAGGCTCCATTGTAGACGTACCCTAAGGGATTAGGCCAAAGACACACAGGAGGTTGGAAAGAAGAACCAGGAATGGTATGCTGAATTTTCACTCAGTCCCTTGTGCACTGGCTCAAACAATTTCCCAAATATCTCTATACTACACCCCTGAATTTCACTCCTGTGATAGACTCTTCCAATTTCTTCTTTGCATCATGCCTTACTGATTGCATTGAAATGACTGATAAACTACTTATTAAACCCCTGTGTGGAGCCCAAAAGCAGCAAGAAGTCAGACTAGTACTAGGGCCATAATACATTTAAGAGGCTTGTTTTAACATTTCCATCTGCAACTGTCGCAGGAAATCATCCTTTATTAATCTTGGCTCGGCCCTGCCCTGGTTTTGCCTGTCTCAGCTGCCTGCACAATGCTTTCATTCTTTGGTGTGCTGAGATAACACTCCACGCACAGCTCTTGGAGCTCTATGACATTCTTGTGCGCAGTGATAAGTTGGCAAAGGCAAGTTAAACTCAAGAGACATGACCCTGTGTGCTAAAGAAGGAGGGTTTTCTTGAAAGCTGATGATGAAACTATGTGAATGACAGTGTTGATTAGGGATAGGAGAAGCAGTCTGGAGAAAAAATTAAAAAACTCCACCCATGAACTTATGCCCATCTCAGCATTTGAGATTTGAGCTGAACCTTTTTGTTTTTTAAGTTTCTGAAATGTCCCTTTAAATTTTCTTCTTTCTTGAAAGCAAATACCAGGGTGAGTCTTTCTAGCTAGGTGCTTACACAGCCCTCATCTGTAAATTTTTTACATGTCTCATGACCAGTAGTTGATTTTTTCCTTAGTTCCCTACCACGTGGATTGTGCCATACTTGTTTTGCAGATGGGGAACTGAGGAACAGAGCAAATTAAATGACTTGGCTGAGGTCATCCAAGTTTCCTGTGTCAGAGCTAGGAAGCAAACCGAGGTCTTCTGAAGCCACATTCCATACCTCGTCCTCTCAGCTTTTCTATTCTATGTGGGTTATATACTGCACTCTTTATGGAAGTAGCTGAACACCTTCTAGCTGCACGTGACTATACATCTGTTGAGTGTCTCAGCCTCTCCCTAGAAAAAGCATGTGCAGTGGCGTGTCTTGTTTTGGTTATCTATTTTGCAGGTAGGGTAAATATACAGGGAGTTGTGTGGCACTTTAAGACTAATAGATTTATTTTTTGCATGAGCATTCGTGGGAGAAGATCCCACTTCCTCAGATGCTTCGAAGATGGGTGAACTTACAGAAAGGAATGAAACTAAATGCAAGGGGGTGTAAAACATAGGAGCAGGTCATAAAGTAACAGCAAATCAGAGCAGTTTACAGGCTCAATCCATGCCTGTTGCTATGAGGTTATGTTAGAGAGGGCGAGATCACAAAAATGTGCCTTGCATTTAGACTGGAAAGCAACTTCCTTGGGAAGTTCATTCCACCCAGAGAAGAATCTGTCACTCACCGAGATGAGCTTTACTCTTAGTAGGATGGATTGGATTCCCAAAAATTTCTCCCAGTCATAAAAGTGCTAGAAAGCTTATATAAGCATCTTGTCTTGAGAGACTGCCAGACTCAAAAGCTCAGGCAGTCTAATGAGCCTTCAGCATGTTGGTGCCCTTGTGGCTTAGGCTCAGTGGCAGGGTTCGCAATTCAAGGCCAGGGTCATCTTACCTATCCTGGGGTAAATCCATTTGGCTTTGGGCCTGAGGTGCCATCTGTAACATAAAGGCAGCAATGCTTCATCTCCTCTCAAACTTCCCTTGGCAGCATCTTTCTTACTATGTGATTGTTCAGCGTCCAGCCCAATGGGGACCCGGCCTCTTGTTATCACTTCCTATTCTGGAACACCCCAATCCAACCTGAGCATTCAGTATGGAGCCCGACACATCTAATGTGGCCATTGGGGCTGTGTTATGTGAACCTCTCTCCATCCTACTCCCACATGCTCACCCCCACAGAACAAAACTTGGAGTTGCTTGATATAGAATTGCTTATCCTTAAATCTGCATTTCAAGAGTGGCATCACTGGCTGGAGGGGCTCAAAACCCAGTGCAAATGTTATCACAGAAACTTTCCATGTCTGTGCAAGGCCAAGGCACTGAATCCGAGACAATTTAGGTGGGCCTTAGTCTTCTGCTGCTTTATTTCAAGATTATTTACCCAGCCAGAAACAAAAAGAAGAGCAAGGACAAAATCCTATCCCATAAGAAAGGAAATTACAAAGGCGATGAGGGGAATTGGCCAGGAAAAATCCTGCCTCCCCAGGACCACCATCTTCTTTAATGCTGCCATACCCCAGGTCTGCTCAACCTCCCCGGATGACCCAAGGAAGAAGGGATGGCCACAAAACAATTGGGAGCAGAGAAAGAAAAATAATATTCTGTGTCGGATGGAACAACATATATTAACTGCACCTATGTATTCTGCCAGGATGTCACTGATTGAAGGTAATATGGCTGAGCCATGACAACCACATAGCAGGACACTTTAGAGAACTCAAAACCTCCTGCCTGATCTCCTACTTCTTTTGCTGGCTCCAGATGTGGGCTGAAATTCAGGCTTATGTTAACTCATGCAATTTATCCATTCACACCAAGGAGCCATGCACCAAACCTCTCAACATCCTCATGCCTCTGAAAACCCTACCTCGATCAGGGGCAGCCATTGCTATGGATTTCATTATAGAACTCCCCAAACCTGTTACCAACTTTGCCCACCAACTTGGGGTATGCTCATTTATTAGGGTTGCTTTCTCTTTGGGGAAGATGGTACTTCTATTAGCGTGCAGCTTGTGTCACTTGTGTTTCTATATAGGTGCATCTGAGCGGACTGGGCCTATCAGCACTCTCAGCTGACCCCTTATGTGTCCCTGAACTCAGTAGGCTGGGTCACACAGCACTTCTCTGTTGCTATCCTTATGTGCCCCTGTACCGCACCAAACTAGGCTTGATTATGGATCTTGAGCAGGCTGGGTCACACAACACTTCTCAGCTGCTACCCTCATATGCCCCTGGTCTCAATCTGGCCAGGTCAGAACAGCACTTTTCAGCTGTCACCCTTATATCCCCTGGAGTCAATCAGGCTACTATCCCCATCAATGAGCAAACCTTACAGGGTTGTGGGCATCACAGGGATCTTTGGCTAGGTAATAGAAGCGTTGCTGCAAAGCGATATAAAGATACCAAGATCACAAAGGAGAGGGAATGACGTCTTAGAAGAGTCTGGAAACTGGCTTGATAACAAAAGGCATTTTATTGCTAGGTATCTAAAACTTGCACTAATAATAATAATTACAAAAGGAAAGAAGAATACCCCAAAATACCCAGTTACAGCACTGATAAACATACGAGGAAAGACAAACACCCAGCTACAATATTACCTAGATTCTACTGTATCAGGCCTAGAGAGAGAGTCACAATTAACAAAGAGGGAGAGAGGTTCAGAGAGGGAGAAGTTGGGGGGCATCTCACCACTCTGTAGCAGAAAGGTTTCCAGGTTGTGCAGATCAGGGTCAGAGGCTGGATGGAAACAAAGCTCCCACAGCAATCAGCAAGGAAGAAAAGTGAAATCCTAGTGGAAATGATACAGCTTTAGATCCAAGCATCAGGACTCAATCCAGACTCACACAGGATTCAGACAGGATCCAATCAGGACTTGCACAGGACACACACTACACACTACGCTACCATTGGATGTGGGTAAATGTTTTTTATAAGGACTTGTTTACGTGGCCAATACACATTCCTGACTGGGTGTAATGGTTCAGAGAAGCTCACAATACAGTCAGGCAAACTCAGTATTTTGGGTATCAGTCATCATGTCTGTGACTAGAATGGTCTGATAATTGCTGAATTTGTTCATTTTGGTGTGAGATCCCCCATCATGTAATGCTTTGCTGCTTCTTCAATCCCAGGGTTCAGTGCAGTTCTTGCTTTGGAGCCTGGCTCTCCATAGTCAATGCAAATGAAGCTCCATTTACTGTGCTGATGGCTTTTGGATATGGGTAGATAAGGATGTCTCCCATTTCCCACTCTTTTTGGTTTTCAGTTCAAGCAGAGGTTGGCAGATGGGGCGGGGGGAGGCACAGGCTGGACGCTATGCTCTGATTCCTCAAGAACACAGAGCTAACACGTAACAAACCAACTGGCCACCTAATAGCATTAATTGTCATATATCAGTTGGCCAAAATAACAGATTTAATCCCCCGTGTCCACATACCTTTGGTTGAGACAACAGTTCACTTCCTAGCAACAAATGTCATCCACCGCCACTGGCTCTCAGCCACAGTCCCTTGGATCAAGGGCCCCATATTGCATTTCTGGCATGAAACCCTCAGGTTACTAAACATCCATGCTTATACGTCCTCAGCACACTATCCATAGACAGATGGGCATGCAGAAAAGATAAATCAAGTGCCAGTGGACTATTTACTGTGGTTTCTTAGTTACTGCCATGACAGTGGGTCCACCTGCCTACTCTATGCTAAATTTGCATACAACCCTGATCACAGCCAAGCCTACACAGGACAAAACCCTTTCTTATGAACTATGGTTTTCACCTCAATTCTCCCCTCCCCTCCATGCTAACTGTAGCCTCCCTGAATCTGGCAGTTACCAATACTGTTCAACAAATCCATCACATTTGAGCAAAAACCAAGGGGTCAGCTTGAGGATGCTAAAAAGAACTACAAATGGTATTCTGAATGCTGGAGACAGGAGGAGCTTGTCTTCTTGGGAGACCAGAAGGTTTGCTTATCCACTAAGAATCTCGGTACAAGCAGGCTGTCTTTTAAGTTAAACCACCGATTCCTGGGTCCTATCAGATCTGTCAGAAAATCATGCTGTTGCTTTCAACTGACCAAGTCACTCAAATTACACCTGCTCTTCCATGTTTCTTTCTTGACTGTATGCTAAGAATCCCTTCCCTGGCTGCACACAACCACTACCACTGCTGGTTTTAGTTTAGGAGCATGGGAGGGCTATGCAGTCTCTGGCCTATTGGGCTCCTTATTAATGCAGGGTAAATTATGGTACCTCATAAACCTGGAAAGCGATGGCCCTGAAGAGTGGTCTTGGGAGCCTGCTGGTAACATTTGCACCTTTGAAATTACAGAACACTTTCATGAATGTCATCCAGACAAGATAAGTTCTATAATGCCCAAGTGGGAAGGGGGAAATGTAAGCATTCAGAAAATTTGAACGTCCCTCTACGGGGTTTTCTCACACTGGTCACTGCAGCATGTGCTGCTCAAGAGATGACTGGCAGCTCCCCCAGGACCTCCCATTGGCCCAGACCTGCTATTTAGACCTGGAAGGAGTACCTGGAAGTCATTTTGTGCAATAAGACAGATCCTGGATCTATTGCTGAGGTGCTCTGTCTTGTTCCAGCCTTGCTCCTGCCTTGGACTCAAGTTGGATCATCCCTTCCCTGACTCCAGGTAATCCAGTTCCAGCTCTCCACTTCAACCCCTGGCATCCAGCTTCTACCTCAGCTCCATTTCTCCAGTCATGACAACCAGGCCTTACTACTGCTCCAACCACTGGACCTGACTGCCTGGGCTCTGATTTCCGACAGTGGCTCAGACAAAGTTGTATTTGCAGGAACATTGATTTTTCTGTAGGGTGTTTTATTATATTGTGGTTATTGGAAAAGTTCGTGGCATAGGCTTACTTTAGAGAATGTGCTATATATAAAATGTGATGCTGTTGACAGAATATGCAGATGAGCAAGGCTTATAAACAGTAGCAAACAGCTGGTGTTTGTCTAGGTGTAAATAGGTTTTTCTTGGCGGGCAGGAAGATGCAAGTAATAAACACGTGCATAGCAGCAAAGGCTCCATTACCTTCGTTTATGATTTGGTAAAACTTTGGAACATGAAACATCTAAGCTTAGCTTTCTGGTCACATGGGAAATGCCAGCTGGAGATAATGAGCCGCATCCTGGTCCCACTGGATTTAACGGGCCACTGTCTTCTGTGGGATCAAGATTTGGCTAATATGTAAAATCAAATGTTACAAGTTTATGGAACTTGTATCTTTGTGTTACTATCTCAGTCAATGAGGTTTGATATTCATTGACCATTTTAGTTCAAATTCCCTGGGGAGCAAATAATGGATCCTAACTAAAGATATCTGTGAGCAATACGTTTTGCAGCTGTTGGGTCCTAGCTGGGAAGGAGACAGTTCGAACTGCAGCCTAGACACAGGTTATGTCCTGATGAGCTCTCTTCTTAGATCTTGTTTTTGTATGTACAATGTGAATCTATCTATCGAAGCAGGCAGAAAACCCTTCGGGAAGGACAAATCCCATAAGTTCCATCTGTAGCAGTAGTAACAATCTGCCATCCGTATAGTGAGTGTGTAAGGGAATGATTCCTACTGTGTGTGCATGAAATGGTCATATCACAACACAGTCCGTCCGTCCCCCCCAGTTCACTGGCAGAACAGTTGTCTTATATAACTGGCTCTAGGAAAGGCCAGGAGAGAGTGGGAGAGAAGAATGGTGCCAGGTGAGAAAAAAAGAGTGTGGTACAGGATGACAGGAAAAAGGGATGAGAGAAGAAGTGACTCAGGGCCCGGGAGGAGAGGGAATGATCCAGGAATAGGAAGAAGCAAGGACCATGAGGCCAGGCAAAGGAAGGGAACGCAGATCCCTGAAGAGTAAAGGCCTAATGTCTCAGGGTGTTCTGCATCTTCTATCCCCACTGATTTCAATGGGAGCTGAGGGGACCTGGTACCCTATGAAAGAGGCTCAGGTATGCAGAGAACGGGAAAGGCCTGTCGATATGGCTGAGTGATGCCACGATGAATAGTGGCCTGAGAGGAAGGGAAGGGGAGAGGCGAGGTATGGAGCCAGAACCGGGCTAAGGGTTTAGGAAGCAGACATGATTCTGGAGAGGAGAGAAAGAGGGGAACGGCTAAGATGGGGTCTGCAACCTGTGGCTCCAGAGCCGCATGAGGCTCTTCAGCTGCCCCCTTGTGGCTCCTAGCTCCAGGCCCCCCTGCCACCTGGGAACCTGGTAAGCCGCCCAGACCAGGCTCTGGTCTCCCATGATGGGGGGACCTGGGGGGGCCCACTCCTGGTTTCGGACTCCCACCCAACAGGGGACCTTGCAATAGTTGCCATGGCCCAGCTCCCCCTCTCCAGATGGCTACACCCTTTGTGGATCTCAAAACACTTGGCTACTGAAGGGATTTTAAAAATGGTTTTTTCTTTTTTTGGGTTGCCAACCCCTGAGCTAAGAAATGCTGGCCCAGAGAAGAGGTAGGTACTGGGTGATGAAAGAATCTGCATCATTGAGAAGTGGGCCACTGGCATCAAGAGCGCAGTGGGGGTCTCTTCTTCTCTGCCACTGACTTGCTACGTAACCATGGGCAGGTCACTTCATCTGTGCTTGTTTCCCTTCCCACTCTCTGTCTGTCTCCTCTGCTCAGACTGCAAGCTGTCTGGGGCAGAGCTGTCACTCTGTATGTGTTTGCTCTATGCCTGGCACAGGGGGCCTGACCTCTGCCATGGCCTGAAGGTGCCACTGTGATATACAGAAATGCTATTGACTGTTTTGTTTGCTACCTTTTTTGGTGAGTGTGGCTATTTCCCACATGCTGGCTGCTGTCATGGGCAGCGTTTATGTTCCAGGCCAACCCCCACCCACCCCCATTTCTTGGTACATGAGTTTTCCTCATGCTGCTTTACATGTTTCTGCAGAAGAACATTTCAGAATTCCTCTCTGCAGCGGGGCCAGGACACGGATTTTGTGTGCACGTGTGGCGGTTTAGAAATAGATACTAGAAATAGTGCAACAATCCTTACATAAACCAAGCTGCCATTGTAGTGGCAGGGGTGTTGTCATCTTGCTTGTGAAATGTCACTTTAATAGCCAGCCAGGCATCCTGGGAATGGATAGCGTGTGTTGTAAGTGGAAGGGATCTAAGTCACCATGTGTTCAGAGAAGTAAGCCTTTGAGCACAATCAAAGCCCCTGTATTTTTCTGTGTTTTTAAATAGATAAGAGCTTTAAATAGACCTACTTCAAATGTTCCATTTCCAGTGAAAAACCCTTTAGATACAGTGTGACTGATGGCCCCTGACCTTTAGAACCTGAAACTTGTTTTCTTCTCAGCAGCCAATTGAACCCCTGCCCCGTACAGGCGTCCCAGGATAGCTTTGGTTCTGCACCAGGGACGGAGGTCATAATCTCAGCCTTTGGCTGGAGATGATTTATTTAGGCCTCTTTGGCTTTCATTTAGCTGAATCAAGAACAAGCCCATCATACGGTCACCAGGTTATTTAGATTAATTCTTTTTTTTTATTGATTTATTTAGTTGGCCTGGTTACCCGGTGTTTACATTTTCAGCTGCATATATGGTGATCCCATTCAGATCTTTATTTGGAAAGGCTATTTGGCATGAATTCACTGGGCAAAATGCTGCAGAGACTGTGCCCCAGTGCTGTGACGTGGGAGTCAGTGGCATCCTAAAAGGCATAAATTTGGGCAGAACTTGGCCCCTTGTGTCAGTCTCACTATTGATATGGCACCTAAGGAATGCATGAGGCTTCACAGTTAAGGCCAGAAATTAACAATGCCCAAACATCAGGCTTATTTGCATCAATCTACCTACCAGCGTATGGGAGACCTGCTTGAAGTACTTTGCACCCTCAGCTGCCACTCACTATTGGGCACATGGTACATTATTGGCATCTGTGCGCGATGGGAAAAATAGGACTGGTCTGATGACACAGAATCAATGACCCGTGAAGCTGGTGATGAAATTTTCCTTGATTTCAGCAGACGTTCATGGCCTACATAGCTACAGCAAAGTGTACAGGGTTTGTGGATGGCAGATGTCATTCGTGAAGAAGCAAGGCAGACTGCTAAAGAAGAGAGATGCACTTTCCACTCTGTCATGTTTTGTTCGCATAATCCCATATAAAGATGAGTATATGGGTTCCTCCCTGTATGGCAAAGTGCCTTTAGCACATGGATCTATTTATATGACTCGGTCAGCCTCCTAAGAAACCAGCACTGAAGCTGCAAGGAGCCTGCCCAGTTTGGAAGGCTGTGAAGAGTATCTGAAACAAAACTGTCTAAGCTCCCTTTGGCTGTGCCCATCACTGTGCTATCCAGTTGAAAAAAACAGATTGCAGAATTGTTGGGGATGGAGGGGGAATATCATGCATCACTTAATTGAATCCCCTGCTTCAAATGGGACAGATCACAGTATGTTTTCAGAATCCAATCACTTAGATAATTTAGTGCTAGTGACTTTGTCTGTCATTGCTGTCTCTTCAGGAACACTGCTCCATGACCTGTTGCTTGTCTTTATTCTTAAATCATTTACCTAATTTCCAGTTGATTTATTGTTTCTTGGTGTATGAGTGGAGTTCAACACTAAGAACCTTATAATGGCTCTACTTTATTCCCTCTTAAGAATTTCTATAGGCCAACTCCAGTTAAGCATATTTGGCCTGATTCCTCTCTCCATTACACTGGTTTTAAATCAAGAGTAAGTCCATTGATGTGGCTGGAGTTACACAAACGTAGCTGAGGAAACAAATGTGAAGAACGCCTCAAACCAGTTCCTTTTTATTAAGTGAATTCAGGGCTTGACTCTACAATGCATTAGGGCTCACAAGATAGGGTATAAATTTAGTAAAAACAGCAAGAACCCTGTGGCACCTTAAAGACTAACAGATTTCTTTGGGCATTTCCTTTGTCAGATGCAGAAGTGGGTTGGAGCCCATGAAAGCTTATGCCCAAAGAAATCTGTTAGTCTATATGGTGCCACAGAGTGCTCATTGTTTTTGCTGTACACAGACTAACACAGCTACCCCTCTGGAAATTTCTATAAATTTAGTGCATAAAAAGTTACAACCATCTGTGTGTGGAGCTTGCTGATGCACAGTAAAAAAGTTCCTTAGTGCACATTGAAGCTCAGTTTGAGACAGGACGATGTCAACAAGCAGTAATTTTAGTGCATGCCAACACAGTTGCACATTGGCTGCTGGTGCAAACTAGAATTTATACCCTGAGTGGGGTCCAAAGCTGAGGGACACCAGTCTTCAATTACCCTCTTTTTCTGGGCTATGTTCCAAAGTCGTGGAGTCATTCTGGTTGCCCCTCTTAGAACATTTTCCATCTTCTGTTAGCTTTGTGACATTTCTTTTAATTCACTGGGATACATTTAAAACAAGCAGAGCTACTTCCTCGCACTGCAAGAAGGCAGCCTGCATCATTCAATGTACAGGAAATCTAAGTCAAATATTGACGTTGGTTATGGACCACGAGTGGATAACGTTATACATGATGAAACCGGCATGAGCAAATCTTAATCGGGACATAAAGTGATCAGAGGTGAAATCAGGAAGCAAATTTTATCCCAAAGTCAGTGCTATAGAATGTCCTAGGTTCACATTGACATTGGAGGGAGAGGACTGGCTCACCTTTGAAGTATTAGGTCTTGACCATTGCTGGAAGCAGGGTTTGGAATCCAGCCAGGTCCAGTGTGTTGCCCTTTTTGACTCAAGTGGCAAAGTTTGGGGCCCTGTGGTATTGCAGTTGGCAGTAGAAATCCATAGCAGTCACTTATATCTGCCTATTACCTATTAATACTTACAGCTAGGGAGTTCTGTTTATCACAACACCCAGAGCACGCTTTCCATCTATGTTTAAAGTTATTTAAGGATGAGTTCACACCTACCCATCTCGATGAGGTTTCAACTCGCAACATAATAAGGATTCACCCAGCTCATAACAATAACATTTGTAGTGGGATGGTATCAACCATTTGGCCTTGACTTGATGGAATTCTCTCTCAGGACATCCCCACGCTGACTTAGTATGGTTCTTCTTATGTCCAACTGGGAGATATACTTGTCCTTGTTTGTTTCCAGGGAAGTACGTGTTTGGTATCAGGGTGGGGCAGGAACATACTTTTAACATGATGGTTTGGGGAAAAAAACAATCCTCTGGTAATTCATAAAGCAGGGATGGTGCAAGCAGCCCCCAGATTCTATTCCTCTAGCAGTTACTAATGTCATGTAAAGTAATTTCATATGGCAACACCTCCCCTTGATTCAACTTGTGCCAGAGGAAGCTATTTAAGGACATTATGCAAAATTCCTGACTTCTAGAAGTGAGAGTAGGTGTAAATACTTTTGCATCCCACTCTCCTTTGGAAAGGGCAGTTCAAATAGGTTTATGCATGTCTGACTAGGGAATCGTTTCCTTTCACTTGGCATAGTGCACATCTGTGTTCCTGAGCTTATAGTCTAAAATATCTCATTTTTGCTAATGCCGCAGTAGAACGTGGGGACTGGTTATCTCAGCAGATCCATCAAATGTGTATGAAGAGTTGATTCCCCCGTGGGCCCTGGTTCTGCCAGTGACTCACTGTGTGACCACAGATCTGGCTGGTAGGTCTCACAGTCAATTCGACCCTGAGCATGTGTGCCATATTTCCCTCGGCAGATTGGCAGAGACCCTCAGCTTTTTTAACCTTCCTCTGCAGTATGAGACATGGATCACTTGCAGGTTTAAATTAACAGAAGTGGTTGGTTGTCTGTAACTGAAAGGCTTTAAACCATGATTTGAGGACTTCAGTGACAGGCTTCAGTGAGGTTGGGGTCCATTCAAGGAGTGAGTGGGTGCCTGTATACAGTGAGTGCCAAGAGTGAATAAATCTTAGGGTTGGCATCTCTGAAATAAGAAAAATACCCAGGATAGGCATAAATCTGGACAGTTAATAATGTATACTGAGTACCTTTATAGCCATCTCTGGGAATCAAGATGAACAAAGGGACAATCCTGGGGAAACCTGGCCAGGTGCTGACCATAAGAAAGCCAGGATACTTTATCAGAGAAATTGTTTTCAGATCCTTGTAAAGAAGATGATAATGGCTTTTTTTTTTAATCTTCATGCATTGCCTTTTAGTATTCTTTTTCAAGAGGAAGGATGGTCTTTAGGATTCGGAGTTCAATTTCTTGGTTCTGTCAGTTTTCTACTGTGGAGTTGGGCAAGTCTTTCTCTCGGTACCTTGGTTCCCTCATCTCTAAGGCTATATCTACACTACAGGGCTCAATTAACTCAATTTAATAAGGTTAACTTATTAAGTCGACTTAGAGAGGCCCCATTTGTTTAAGTCGACTTTATAAAGTTGACTTAAGCTAGGGGACCCACTTAATAAAGTCAACTTTAAATGGGTCCCCTGGCTTAAGTTGACTTTATAAGAAGTCAACTTAAATGGTTCTAAAGCACTAAGTTGACTTTATTAAGTTAACTTTAATGGGCACATTGTGTTAAGTTGTCTTAATAATGTCAACCTAACCCTTAAAGTCAACTTTAAGGGAAGGAGTTATTAAGTCAACTTAAGCAAGTGCTTAAGTCGCCTTAACAAACTCGAAATGTGGGCCGGGAGTTGTTTAAATCAACTTAAGCCTGCTTAAGTCAACTTAAGCCTCCAGTGTAGACATAGCCTAAGAGGTAGATTATCCACCTTTCTTTCACTGGTGGCTAGCGAGGGAGGAAATCAGCTGTGTGTGTGAAGCATCTTAGTGTTGTCTGACGAAAAACGCTATTAACAGGTCAGATTCTGAGACGTTTGCTCCACCAACATAGCCTTATTCCCCACTGGAGTCAGTGAGGCCGCCTGTGCAGTAAAGTGCAGTGCAGTGAACCAAGGGCTTAGACTCTATCTCTAAGCATGAAACATTATTGAGAACCCTAATCCTTGAGGCTGGACTTTCTCTTTTGTACTCCACAGTCGGGGACAGCTGATGCTTGGGCAGATCAACACCCCTTCTCATTTCAACTAACCCCCGTTAGTTAGCTGTGCTGAGGGCTGTATTCCACCACCACCTGCCCTGGACTGCAGCTTCTGTGTCCTGTTGCATTAGGTTTCCACCGTTAGATCTTAGTGAACAATGGGGATTATTGTAGGGAAGGGCAGGGAGTTTCTATGAGGCTCTTTGAATTAGACCCCCTAATCTTTGTCAGGCCTGCTATTGTGAAGGCATTTGTCATGCCCGCCAACACAAATATAATCGTTATTTAATTACATACTGTTTTCTTTTAAATAGCAGCGCAGAGAAAAAAGCCTGCCTTAATTGGTGCCAGGGGAGCACAGGTGGAGTTGGCTGGAACTCATTGTGTTGGCTCACAAGGTTTCCAGTTACCTACGGCAACATACTATGTGGGAATTCAACATTAGAGGCCATTCAATGTCTTGGGAAGAAGGCAGCAGGGGTCAGGGGGTTGTTAAACCACCTCTTTGCCTGAAATGAAGTTGGCATGATGGCCGTAATAACCTCCCTCCCACAGCTGAACACCTGGCAGGGGTGGATTACGACAGCAACCTTCCCTCTTGGGATTCCAGCCCAGCAGTTGGAGGAAACCTGGATTCAGCATTGAGTCAGAACAGAAAACACTGAGCACAGCAGAGGGAAGGTTGGAAAGCTTTGTGATTTTTTGCATGCCCAGCTTGAGGTACCTTAAAGGGGCTGATATGTGGGAAATACCAAGAACCTGCCTTTAAAACTCAGGTCCTTGGATGTTGTATCAAGTTGGGCACCCAAATTTTGGAAATTCTTGACCTTACCCATCTATTAAAGTGCAAACCAGTATAATTAACCATTGGGACACCTTACCTAGCAATGCATTAGGTTGTCCATCCTTAAAGACTTTAAGATCTGCTCCAGCTTAGCCAAAAGTTATGGGCTTGATGCAGGAATCATAAAGTGAATTCTCTGGTCAGTGTTTGGCAGGAAGTCAGATCTACAAACCTAATGATGATGACTTGCCTTTGCAGTGAATTTCCTGAGGTCCAGTTCTGAATTCTCAGAAAATTCCCCTGCTCTGGTGGAAGGTCTAAAGAGGAAAGTAAGCAGTAAAAGAATGCAATGTGATTTCTGAACAGCACATGATGATATCACCCAGGAGGGGTTGTGGTGTGTAGGTTTTGAGGAAGACAAGCTACTCTCTGCGAGGCCTCAGGTAGAGATGACTGATAGACAACACAACTTTTCTCTTTTCTTTTCTAAAAATGTGTGTGCTAAGGGGGTGGACGTGGAAAGGGGCTGGAAACTCAAATGGAATTTCCTTCCATTGTGTGAAAATCACGCATGTATCTCGGAGGATCCATTAGTTCTTACTCAGGCAAAAACCCGTCCCTTTGATTTTTGTGTCTAGTTTGGGAGGAGAAAGCCTTCAACAAGCTTCCTTGGAGGCCCAGATGAAACAAGGCCATTGGGGGTAGGAAGTGCCATGGGCCGTCTCATCTGATCAGAACCCTGGCTAATGAGAACAGACTCGCAGAGATTCGGAGCTGCGTGGGGCATGAAACTGAGGAAGTTGATATTTTCAGGCTGTATATTAAAAATAAATCAGCTCATAAGGAGTGAAAACGCAGCTGCTGTAATGAGGCATGGTGTTACAATTAGGCAGGCTGGGAATATGGACTGCCAGTGCTTGATGGCTTGAATACTCCATCCTCCAGCTGCCTGCTGTTAGATTGCGCTGTGTGTTAAGTACCTGCCCCCATCCACCCCCATCGCTGCAGAGAACTGTCACTGAAAAGGAGAGAAATCAGAAGCTGGGGAGAGTGGGGGAAGGGAGTCAGCTTTTTGAGACAATAAAATACAAGCCAGGTTCTCCTTGTTCCCCCACATGTTCTGCAATAATCAGTGCTTAGACCATGAACTGTGAGAGGTGGACTGTCTCTCAGCTGTTTGTAAAGCACCTCACGCAATGGGGCTAAGGTGCCTGAAGGCTACAGTAATGCAGATCAGTAATGACAAGGATGATTGAGTGCAGCGTGGCAAAACAGACACTCACCCAGCCTGGGCTTATGGGTTATGTCTACACTGGAGGCTCTGTTCAGTTGACCTAACAAGATTGACTTTAAGTCAACCTTGGTAAGCAGATTTAGAGAGTTCACACTGAGAACTCCTGTTGACTGTCTGTAACCACGCTGGCAGGTGTTAGGTTGACACTTCCTGGTGGCCAGGAACTCTGGGAGGGGACCTGGAGGCCAATTAGTTTGACTTAAGGGCTATTCCCCACCCACGCTGGCTTAAGTTGACTTAATAAGGTCAACTTAAGCATTAAGTCGGTCTTGAGAGGTGGTGTTATTAAGTTGACTTAAGGAAGCACTTAAATCAACTTAATAAAAGCCCAGCATGGCTGCAGGAGTCTGTAGATCAACTTAACCTTCCTTAAGTTGACCTAAGGCTGGCTCCACTGTAGATGTACCCATGGTGCCACTTGAGCTACCTGTCTAGTCCTGCCACTGCCAGTCATGTCCGCACTTGCTGAAAGTCCATTTGCGTTCCCTCCCTTGAGAATTTCAACCAGTGTTGGCCAGCCTCCTGTGTGAACTGTACGGGTGCAAACCCCTAATGTGGACAATGCACAGCTGGCACCAATCTCAGCATGAAACCAGGCTCAGCTACAGTAATGGCACCTTGGCTTCCTTGATCATGGGATGCTGAGTGGAGAGACTATCAAGAAAGGGGAGAAGAACGTTTGACCACAGACTGTTTAACCTAGAGAAGGAGGCTTTAAACTAGGTTTGATGGGGCAGGTGACAAGAGCACACATGGAAGCCAAACAAATGGAGACCTGGGAGAAGGGGTAGAATCTAGGGGGAGCAGGATCCATTACACAGCAATAAGGGAGTGCTAAGAAATCAAATCAGTATCTAAGATGTCTATATATTAATGTGAAAATTACAGGGAATAAGCAGAAAGAATTTGAAATGGTAGTTTGTGAACACCCCTATGACACTTCTGGCATCACCGAAACCTGGTGGGACAGGGGTGACGCTGCCCCAGGAAAAGACCCGGGTCCCAGGCCCCAGCGCCTGATTCAGGGGCCAAGCCTGATCCGGTCCTCTGGGGCCCCAAGCAGGTCCTGGATCAGGGTCTTGTTACCACCAGCCAGCAGCCCAGCCCCAGATCTCTGGCTGGGGCAAAGTCTGGGAAAAGTGGCCACCGCCATGGGCGGCCCGGCTCCAGAGCCCTGGCTGGGGACGGGGATGGGTAAGGCAGTAGCCGCTGTGGATGGCCCAGTTCCAGAGTCCCAGCTGGGGACGGGGACAGGTAAGGCAGCCACCACCGCCACAGGAAGCCTGGCTCCAGAGCCCCAGACGGGGATGGGTCAGATTGCCGCCACTCGAGGCACTGGCACTGAGACTTGGGGCACATGCCCCCTGTGCCCAGCGTCAGCAATGCCACTGTGGTGGGGTAATATGCATGACTAGAATACTGGTCTAAAAGGGTACAGCCTGCTCAGAAAGGACAGGCAGGGAAAAAAGAGAGGAGATATTACCATGTATATTAAAAACGTATACACTTGGACTGCAGCTGAGATAGAAAGAGGAGATGGACTTGTTGAAAGTCTCTGGGTAAGGATAAAAGGGGTAAAAAACAAGTGATATCATGATGGGGTCTACTGCAGACCACGTAATCAGGATGAAGAGGTATATGAGGCTTTTTTTAAAAACCTTAATAAACTCACCCAACGTGCAGGACTTGGCAACGATGATGAAACTTCAGGTACCCAAACATCTGTTGGGAAAATAACACAGCAGACCCAGGCTATCCAGCAAGTTCTTGGAATGTATTTTTATTTCAGAAGGTCGAGAAAAACACTGTTCTAGATTTGATTTTGAATAGGAAGGAACTGGTTGAGAATTTGAAAATGGAAGGCAGCGTTGCTGAAAACGATCATGAAATGGTAGAACAAACAAGGAGTCTTGTGGCACTTATAAAGACTAACAAATTTATGAAATCTCACGGCAATAAATAAATTTGTTAGTCTTTAAAAGTGCTACAAGATTCCTTGTTCCAGAGGGGCAGCCATGTTAGTCTAGTTCAGTAAAACAAACAAGGAGTCATGTAGCACTTAAAAACTAACAAATGTATTTTTTGTGTGAGCTTTCGTGGGAGAAAATCCCACTTCATCAGATACTTTGAGGATGGGGGAACTTACAGAATGGGAGGAAATAAATGCAGGGAAGTGTAAGTCATAGGATCAGGTCACGCTGTAACAGCAAATGGAAACAGTTGTAAAGATTCAAACACTGGGGAACAGCATACAGAGGAAAATGAGGTCAAATCACCTGTTGTAATGAGAGAAAAATCCAATGACCCTATTAAGTCCTGAGACAATGCAACCAAATTTGCAAATAAATTCAATCTAGGCAGCTTCTGTTTGTTTTGCCGAACTAGACTACAATGGCTATCCCTTGGAAGTTAGGAAATGGTAGAATTTATTATTCTAAGGAATGAAAGGAGGAAAAACAGCACAATAAAGATAACAGGTTTCAAGAAGACAGACTTTAGCAAACTCAGGGAATTAGCAGATAAAATCCCAGGCAAAGCAAGCCTAAAGGGAAAAGCTGTTCAACAGAGTTGACAGGTTATTTTTCTTTTTTCAAAGAAATATTCTTAAAGGCACAAGACCAAACTAGTGTGTGGCAGAGGAAAGAGAGGGAATATGGCCAGGAGATCATCAGTGATCTGAAACTCAAAAAAAAGGGGGTCCTCCAAAAAATGGAAATGAGGCCAAATTACACAGGATGAACGTACACAAATAGCACAAGTATGTAGGGATAAAATCAGAACGGTTGAGGCACAAAACAAGATTAAACTAGCTAGAGACCTTGTGGCTGGGAGGTAGAGGGATTGCAGTAGCTGTTGTTATAGCTTTACTTAGTAAAGGTTTTGATATTGTCTTGCATGATCTTCTAATAAACAAACTAGGGAAATGCAACCTATGTGGAGCTACAATAAGGTGTTTATATAACTGGCTGGAAAACCATTCCCAGACTGTAAATATCAGTGGTTCACAATCAAATTGAAAGGGCATATTGAGTCGGGTACAGCCCGGATCCATTCTGGCTGAGAGTTTGTTCAAAATCCTCATCGGTGATTTAGATAATGGAATAAAGAGCACGTTTATAATGATTGTGGATGATACGAAGATGGGAAGGGTTGCAAGTGCTTTGGAGAATAGGATTAAAATTCCAAATGATCTGGACAACATGGAAAAATGGTCAGAAATAAAATAAGATGAAATTCAGTAAGGATAAATGCAAACCCCACTTAGGAAGGACTAATCTGTTGCAGACACACAAAGTGGGCAACAACTGCCTAGGAAGGGCTATTTCCAAAGGGATAGCCGTGTTAGTCTAGTCCAGCAAAAAAACCAAGGAGTCGTGTGGCACTTTAAGACTAACAGATTTATTTTTTGCATGAGCTTTCATGGGAGAAAATCCACTTCATCAGATGCTTCGAAGATGGGTGAATTTACAGAATGGAATGAAAATAAATGCAAGGGGGTGTAAAACATAGGATCAGGTCATACAGTAACAGCAAATCAGAGCAGTTGTTAGGTTCAAACCATGGGAAGCCTGAAGTCAAATTACCTTTTGTAATGGGAAAAGAACCGAGGCTCAAGTCGACTTAATCAGGTTTACACTGACTTAAGCAACTCCATGGCCACATTTGGTATTTATTAAGTTGACTTAAGCACTTGCCACACTTTCTTAAGTTGACTTAATGCAATGTGCTCACTTAAGTCAACTTTATTAAGTCGACTTAAACCAGGGTAGCCACTTAAGTCGACTTAATAAAGCCAACTTAAGCCAGGGAACCCACTTAAAGTCAACGGCTATGTTCACACATAGCTGCTAATTTTGAAATAAGCTAATTCGAAATAAAATCCTTAATTTGATTTCACTTAAATCGAATTAAGGAAAACGACCAAACTGAAAAAGCAAGTTTCGACACAGGACTTGCTATTTCAATTGAGGAGAGAGGCACCCTGGGAGGTGAGGCAACATGGCCCCCTGGCAGGACCATGTTGCCAGCCAATCCCCTGCCTAGATCTCACGTGGAGAGCCAAGTAGGTGGAAAACTCGCCAGGCAGGGGGGCTTGCCAGCAGTGGGGGGGGGCACCTGAGCCGGCTTCGCCCGCTGCATCCGCTTGCCGGCAGTGGGGGGGCAGCGGGCGCGGGAGCTGACTTCAGCAGGCGAAGCTGGCTCCCGCACCCAATGCCCCCCCCTGCTGCTCGGAGGCAGCGGGGAAGCTGGCTCGGGACCCACTGCCTCCCCTGTGCCCCCCTGCACCTCCCCTCAGCACCCTGGCCAGGGTGCTGATGGGGGGTGCGACTTCCTCCCAGGGTGCATGGTACCCTGGGAGGAAGCTCATTTTGTTATATTGATATATGTGGCACATAGATAGAACAGAGCCAGATGGGAATAACCCTCATTTTGATATATAATAATGTTTTATTAGATCAAAACGATTTTCCTTATTTCGAAATAAGGGAGCTCCTTATTTTGAAATAAGGAAACGTCATCTGGACATGTCAGCTTTTAATTCAAAACAACGGTGGTTGTTTCGAATTAAAAGCCTCATCAGAACACAGCCAACTTTATTAAGTGGACTCTAAGGGGGTTCCCTGGCTTATGAGGGCTTAATAAAGTTGACTTAGAAAAACGGGGACTGTCTAAGTTAACTTAATTAAGTTAAGTCGACCTTGTTAAGTCAACTTAACTTATCCCTCTAGTTTAGACATACCCAAGGAGTACTGCTGAAAGGGTTCTGGGGTCATAGTGGATCACAAGCAAAATATAAGTCAACAATGTAACACTTGGAAAACAAGAAAAGTTAAACACTCTGGCATATTAGCAGGAGTGCTGTAAGCTTCTGCTCTAGTTGGCTCTGATCAAGCTTCAGCTGGAGTATTGCATCCTGTTCTAGGCGCCACATTTCAGGAGAGATGTAGACAAACAGGAGAATGTCCAGAGAAGAGCAACAAAAATGACTAACAGTCTGTGAGGAAAGATTGAAGAAACTGGGTTTGTTTAGTCTGGAAAAGAGAAGACCGAAAAGGGACATAACAGTTCGCAAGTACGTTAAAAGGTTATTAGAAGGAAGTGGGAGAAAAAATTATTGTTCTTAACGTCTGAAGACAGAACAAGAAGAGTGAACTCAACCTACAGCAAGGGAGGTTTAGGTTGGACATTGGGAAAAAATTCATACTTCTCATGGTATTAAGCACTGCAATATGTTGCCTAGGAACGTTGTGGAATCTTCCTCATTGGAGATTTTTAAGAGAAGGTTAGACAAACACCTGTCAGAGATGATGCTGGTAATGTTTGGTCCCGCCATGAGAACCTTGCAATATCCCTTTCCATCCTACCATTTGATGAAATCACTGTCTCACTAGGAGTTTGCACTAGTGCAGTTCCAATGAAAACTGTCACTGGAGCAAGTCCCCAGAATGAACAAGGAGTGAGTGTAGGAGATTGCTGACTGAAGAACACGTGCAAGGGGGGAGTGAAAAGTGGAGGGAAGAGGTGTCCTCAAAGGGATGCAGCAAGTAACAAGCTCAGTGCAGGTGGTTCCTGTGGCCTCAATATGTAATCCACACTAAGACTATGTCTACACTAGAGGGCTCAATTAAGTCAACTTAACAAGGTAAACTTAAAGTCAACTTTATTAAATCGATTTAGAGTCCATATTTCTAAGTCAACTTTATTAAGTCGACTTAAGTAGCTAACCTGGCTTAAGTCGACTTAATAAAGTAGACTTAGGCAGCCATACTTCATTAAGTTAACTTAATAAAGTTGACTTCACACTTAGTCGACTTTAAGGGCAGGAGTTATTAAGTCAACTTAAGCAAGTGCTTAAGTCAACTTAATAAATACCAGATATGGCCATGGAGTTGCTTAAGTTGATTTAAGCCAAGTTAAGTTGACTCAAGCCTCCAGTGTAGACATATCCGAAGAGTGTGGGGTCTTTGTTCCCCTCTGATGACTGGCAAGGTAAGAGTTGATGATGAATTTTATGCTGAGCTCAGACCATGGAACGAATGAGAGCTCAGTGCCCAGCTTCTATTGAAGATCTTTGGTTCAATGCCGCTGTTGGGCCCAGTTGGCTTGCTTATATATGCACCTGGCTAGCTTGTTTTCAGTTTTACCAATTCAGCCAGCCGGTAGCTGCAGGAGGCCCTCTTCAGGGTTTACAAAGGCCAGGATAAAACACCTATTTTTATAAAATCAACAGCGACCTCAGCACAAGCGTCCAAGACCTTCAGTTTTCAAACCCACATGGTTGCTCTGACAAAGAACGATCCCAGCGTCCATCATAGGGATGTCTGCATTGGTTTGGTGGCATTTACAAAGTTGGTGGTATTTGCTAGGCATATCTGAGCTGAATATCACATGTGCAAGCAGACTAGACTAGCAATCAATCGCAGGAAAAATTCAGTGTTTTTATGATGGAAACAACACAGTGTCTTTCAGATACAGAAGGATGTGATGAATTGGGATTTGCTCCCATGAAAGGTCATGCAATAAATAAATTTGTTAGTCTTTAAGTGCCACAGGACTCCTTGTTTGTTTTGCTGAACTAGAGTAACAAGGGCCAGCTTCCTCTTTGGAACTTATGCAGAAATTTGTTAGTCTTTATAAGTGCCACCAGACTCCTTGTTTGTTTTACTACACACCACTACACTCATCAGAAATGTTTGTTTCACCCCCTGTTCTCAAACTCCAGACACTGTGATCCTACAATTAATTTGGCCCATGTTCTTTGGGAGTGGGGTGGGAAGAAAGGAAGGTTAATGGAATAGGTAGAGGTTAAGAAAGTTACAAAAGAGGGGACCTCAGGCAGGGCCATTGCTAGGCGGGTGCAGGGGCCTGCGGCAATCAGCTTGTGCCCCTCCCCGCGCTGACCACCCCACGCTGGGGGGGTCTGGCCAAGAGCACAGGCCAGGTCTGCGCCACCCCCCTTATCCTCAGCCTTCAGCTCCATGCCGAAAGCAGCACAGGGTGGCAGGGCACAGCACGGCCGTGGGGGGCAGCAATGCAGGCCCTGTACTACCCTGCTCACGGCAGAACAGCGTGGGGCCCACAGAACAGCAGAGCCAGGTGCAATCACCCCTCTTGCCCCCCCCAAGGATGGCCCTGACCTCAAGCATGTATTTCATTTCTGTGCCTTATTTAGAAAAATCCCAGCAAGCAGGTGAAATGTTTGTTTTGCTTAAGCCCGAAGACAATAGTGCACAGGTAATCAAACCTCATGCTCCAGAGCACTTAAGAAGATTATATACAAGGGTTCAAAAGCCATTCTTCCTTTGGTGTCAAACTACTGGCCAGATGCACTATGGGAAGGTTCTTATTCTTCCTCAGAAAGAATTAGTCATTGGAGGAGACAGGATTAAATGGAACAACCCTTTGTTTGGACAGGGCAATTCTGATGTAAGAGAAGGCTTTGTCTGGGTGGTTAAGGTCCCTAACTACTGATTTTATGCTTCATTATTACCTTCTAGAAAAGTCCCAGCCCCCTCCTTCACACCAAGACAAAAAGAAATGTGCCACCATTTGCATTTGGAGAGTTGGAATGTGGGTGCAAGCACCAGACTTTGGGGCTTTCTCCAGCTGAGCCCCGAGGTAGGTGTAGAGGACCTCCTCTAACACAATATCTGAGTGCTGCCCACATGGCCAGCCACAATGAGCATAGATTTTGTTCCTTATAATGTCCCAAGAGAGCAACACACATTAATATAAACTAAATCCAAATACATCTCTCTTACACTTACTGGATCTAGTACCATTCATCCCCAAACACATCAGTCCCACCTCCCTCCCCAGGGCAATGCAGCCACGTCTGGAGTGAAATGAGGCAGCTGTTTCTGGCCCTGATTTAAGCACTTAAGTGGACACTTAAACTTCGCATCAGTAGAACTAAAGCATATACTTTGCTGAATTGTGGCCTAACTATGCACAGAAGCATCATGCTCTAGGGCCAAAGACAAGTAAGAGGAATGATAATAAGAGATCACCATTGAGTTTAGAAGCAAACCATCACCTGATGGCTCTGTGCTGCTGTTTGGTAGAGGGCCTGCCCCTGTGAGGCAAAGGGATTCCTGGAACTATTCAGGAGGTACTCAGGCCCAGATCCTCAAAAATGGTTATGCACTCAACTCACACTGACCTAAACACATTTGGAGGAGGTGAGCCTGATTGCAGGACCAGTCTTTGTGTGGTAAGATTTCAGAAAGTCTTAAAGGCATCACCAGTAATCCTGTTCGTTAGCTATCATGTTCCAGGCTGTTAACACGCTATCATCTCCTGACCCCAGGGGGAGGTGAGTGGTGGGCAAGATGAATGCTGGCTTCCCCACTGTCTCTTCATTACAGAAATTGGTCCCAGTATAAAATGACTTTGTGCAGATCCTGCATGTCAGTATTTACAGCATGTGATCAGGACCATGAAGCAAACTAGGCAGTGGCCTAGAGTGGCAAAATCGGAGGGGTGGAGTGGGGTGGAGGGGACAGCAACAGAACTGAATGATGCATTCCTGAAAGTATGTAAGTAAACAAACAGCTTCAACAGTGGGAATGAAAGGTCAATGAGAATGTACAATTAGTTTCATAACAGTCTCCATTTTCATGTAAAATTAATCTGCAATTACACATGCAGAATCTTTATTTATTCTAATACACAATATTCATCTTTGAAAGTTAAGTATAGGGTGGAGGCACTGGTGCAAGGCAATAGGTTTGCCTAGGACACCTAATACCTTGCAGCAGCTCTGCATGTAACATATCATGAGAATTTTAATCTGAGAAGCTAAAATCCCTATCAAGATCCCACTGTAAATAAGGGATTAGCAGCAGTAATCAGTCCACTTCTAACCACATCCCAAACTGGAGGATGGTCCCTCCACAGCTCTGTCATCCCCAAATGATGTGGCTAATTATTGCCAACTAAACAGCACCAGGCTTTTTCCATGCTTGTTCGCATTGTTTCTGACATCAGTTTTTCATCTCAATGGAGGCCATTGTCCCTGGCTGACGTTTTAATTCTTTCCAGCTGCAGCCAAACAAAATGACACAAATTAAGTGGAAGGGATTGGCTGAAGGCAGCTTTGTTCAGCCAGCACCCTCTGCATCCCCTAGGGAGGTTTTTGTGAGCAGCAGTCTGCTGTTGCTGGAGCACTGCGAGGCAGAGAGAGACACAGATAGATTTGAATTTGCACTGAAATAAATAGAGGCAAGCTGATGTCTGAGCAAAGCCAGGGCACTTTACCATAGAATCAGATCCATTTAACAATGTTTGATGATGGCTACTTCTTCTTTACCCATATGCAGAGCCCTTTACTTATTTACAGAGAGCAGGGTTTGCCTTAAGGCCTTAGATAGGGAATTAGGTGGTGTAGATTTTGCTACAGACTCCCCGTGTGATGTTGGGCAAGTTGCTTAATATCTGTTCTTCAGAGCCCAGCCTGTAGATCAGGGGAAAAGGTTTTTCCTTGGTGTATTTTGTCTAAACCCTTCAGGGAGCAGTTGGGCAGGACTGGATTTATGGGGCTGATGCCCCCGACCCTGGTCTAAATGGGGAGGCCCCAGACTCCAGCACCCAAGGCTCCTACCTAATCCACCACCCACCTCAGTGCTGGCGGGGCTCAGGGCAGAGCTGAGAGGGTCCCTGCCATGCCAGGGGCTAGGGGCCAGGGTCTGCACTCCTGCCCCATCACTGGGGCGTCTGGTCCACCCGTGGGGACAGGGCAGGCCAGGCCAGTGTCTGTTTGCTCTGCCGGGGGAGCTGGGCTGGCCACTGTGGCTCTGTGGGCTGGACTGGAGGCTACGCTTTGCACCAGCCGGTCCGTCCCCAGGGGCAGTCCAGCTGGAGCAGGGCCAGGGTAGGAGGGCCCTCTGGCCCCAGGGCTGACCCCAGCGATGGCGCACCCACAGGCTGCCATCCAGGGGTGGGGGGCCCCTGCATGTAGGGGAGAGACCCCAGGTGTGGAGGGGTCCACGATGGGGGCAGCCACGGGCCCCGAGGCTGGTTAATCCAGCAGTGCAACTGGGTATTGCTTTTTGTGAAGTGGAATCCATGTCTACCACAAAAACCTCTTTCTGTGGCATCGGCAAGAGAGAATCTGTAAATGTCAAGGACTGGCGAGGAAGGGTGTAAAAACAGTGCCCCAAGCGTTTTCTCCCATCTCCGAGCTTGCAGGTAGAGCCAAAAGTCTGGTTTAGCTCTCTGTATCTCTGATATCTACAGAGTTATACATGTGACCGCTAATAAGAGAGGAACCAACTATTTCCTGCCTTGCAGTTAAAGTGGGAGCTGCGATGTTTCAGAAGTTGCCTCCTAATTAAATATAATAGGCCAGACATATGGAGTCCTGGGGTATATGGAGACATTTTATTTTAGTGGAAGAGGGTATAAAGGGTTGGGGAGAGGAGAGTTCTGAAAGAAAGCATGAAGAGCCTAACTATTAAATTTGTACATCCACGATTCAAGGCCCAGTCCTGCTCTCATAATGGACACGAGCATTCCCATAGAAGTCAATAGCCCTGCTTGCCTAATAAGACAACAAGGAGCAGCCCTTGGCCAGCCCAGGCTGATGAGAAAGCTAGGGATTTTCTGAGCTCAGCAGCCTAAGTGTCTTGTCAGTGCTCTCCATTTAAACTGGGGATCGATTTCAAAGGGTCGAGGATGGAGTTATGCTTTGTGGAAGTGTCCAGTTAGGGCCTTAGAGAGGTTCAAAGGGCTATCTACATTAGGAACATCTACAGTCATGTATCTATGTCACTACAGGAATTGTAGATGCCCTGTACTGGCACCAAATGCCATTTCGATCTGTGTATCTTAGTCTGGTATATAAACTACGCTGGGGGCAAGCTCCACTACAGCATGTCCACATTAGGCTGGCAGAGCTTCCTTCAGGAGACAGTTTTCACAGTCCTTTAATCCTCAAGCTTCCAGCACTGGTCTCTAAAAGACAATGGCCAGACTGTTCAAACTTAAATGCCTCAAGTTAGGCTCCTAGCCCGATATTTGGATATATAAACATTAGTGTGTATATTGCAGTGGTGCGCAGAGGCTCCAAATCACGGACACTGTGCCTTTGTGCTAGGCACAGCAAAAATAGGGTGCAGGCTCTAGGAAGCTTCCACGCTAGACATATGACGAGGGTCAACATGTGAGCAGACACAAAGTAACAATGGATAAAAGTGAGATGAGACTTACAGAGTTAAAGCAGATGGAAGAAAATTGGCTCACACGCTATCCTAAATATGCTACCTCCACAAATGGATTTGATTCACTAATGATCACAACACCTCAGTATCCTAGCCATCAAAAAGTTAGTGACTCCAGTCAGAGGAGTGTTGTAAGCCAAGACTTCTGATGCTTTGTTCCTGAAACTACTTTGAAAACACTTGCTAATGCAAAAGCTGCTTTCTTTACCCAGCCCAGTTAGAAAATAAATGGTAATAGTTCAATTTCTCTTTTTCTAATTAGCTTCCCTGAGATTAATGACCCATAAATCAGCTACCATTATAAAGTAGGAGGCATACTGCAGGGAGTTTATATCACCCAGTAGACAGTCCTGGCAGAGGAAAAGGAAAACAATAACAGCAAAGTTAATGGGAGTTTGTTGATTTCAACAGTAGTGAGATTCTGGGCGGAAGTTGAACAGAGAGGCCCATGCTTATTGTGAAGATGTTTTCCCATAAATCACAATTCAGTTCAGTTTGCAAACCAACAAATTTAAGCTCCACACTCCTGTGGCTAAGCTGGTCTCTGTTCCACACTGTTTAAAGTTAGCATACATCCCTTTTGCCCAGTGGTTTTCAACCTTTTGCAAGTTGCGACAGTCTTGGCAGTGTGTCATGATCCAACGGGACACATTAGCCCACTCCCCCCTGGCCAAATCCAGCCATCTCCCCAGTTCTGTGTGGCACACTTACTGCTGTGTGGTCACACAGTAATGTGCCCTGACCCAGTGGCTGAGAACCACTGCATTCATCCTACTGGATGAATCTCTCTCTACAGCTGGGCTCAGACAAGATTAAAAATCCTTGAAGCAATTCTGGCCTTGCTGTTTCTCAAAGCCTCTTTTCTAACTCCCCAACAAAATGTTGTTAGAATGTACTTTGCAATGTGATCTCTGTTGCAAAATGAAAAGAGAAAAGGTGCAAGGTGCTTTGTGGGATTTTTTTTTAAAGTATATTTGAGCAGGACCCCAGATCTAAGAATCCAACAGTGCTCTCACTGTCAGTTCTGTGTATCTGGAAAAATTCACATTGGCCTAAAAGTTGGCAATTAAAATTCAGCTCTAGGGCAGTTATTTATTGCATTCACAGATGTATTCAAACCACTTATTTTCTGAAGGGCAGAGGGAAGGAAGATGAATAAGGAGACAGGTATTTGTTTGATTTAGAGAGGAGTGCTTTGTTTTTTCTTTTGTAGAAAGAAACGTCATGCAATGGGTCAAATCCTCTGAGGTATTTAAAGGAATGTGAAACCAGCCCCTGACTACTTCATGTCGAAGGATAGCTTCTTTGCACTCACAGGGCTGCTTTCCCCCAAACCTTTCCAAGAGCAGTCTAAAACATGAATGAGTTACACTGCTATGGCAGATCATGGGGTCTCTGTTGTCCCGTAACATAAGTGGAGAACCACAACTGTCTGACCTGCCTGAGTGATAAACAACCTTATTAGAACCAGGAGCGCCTCTGGCTCCAGAAAATACCTGGGACTCAATGCACTGGGACTCAGGGCTCACGTGCAGCCACCGGGGACTCAGGTGCTGGGACTTGAGGCTTGAGCCCCATAAGCCTGGCACCAGCAATGCCCCCGATTAGAACTAAGATGATCCTGTGCAGAAATAGGACAGGCAAAAATGTTTTGAAGTGAACAGGAGCAGTTCACAAGCGACTTTTGTGAAGGAGGAGCAACCATGTGACCTTGTGGGTGGGTTTTGTGTTTGACAGTTTGTTTTTATTGGGTGCTTCCTGCTTGACTGGGCATTTACAAAAGAATGGCCATATTGGGTCAGACCAATGTTCCATCGAGCCCGGTATCCTATCTTCCAATAGTGGCCAACACAGCCATAATGCTCCGTTTCAGCGACCCTTGCAGTTAGCAGCATTTGGGGCTGGCACCACAAAATGCACCTTTTAATAAAGTGGCTCTACAGAGCTGCTCCGGTGCACCCAGGGCAAAGCCCCATTCAGCCTGCTGTAGTTACGGCTCTGATGGCCAATGCCAGAGGCTTCGGAGGGAATAAACAGAACAAGTAACCATTAGGTGATCCATCCCAACAGCCATTCTGGGCCCCTGACAAAAGATGACACTATCTTTGTCCTGAAGAACTTAAGGCTAGGTTTTAAAAGATGTCTAGGCACCTAGTTCCCATTGACTTTGGCAGAAGTTAGGCACCTAGGTACTTTTAAAAATCTGATCCTTAGTCTCTAAAGAACACCAATTGTTTAAAACAATGATTCATGAGCTTAAGGGTAGAAAGGAGCACTAGACAAGCTAGTCTGACCTAATTCCATCTCCTGTATATTGCAGGCCAGTACATTTTCGTCTAGTAATTAGGTACCTGACTGTGTACAATATACCCAATCACAGGCCAGTTCTTGCACCAAAGAGCTGACAGTACAGAAGATAAAATCTCTATAGCGATCATAATGACCCTTCCTCAGAGACTCAATTTATTATCTTTCTATACCTATTAGTTAGCTAAAGGGATGACTACATATTTCTTCCTAACATACTGGCTATGCCTACAGTAGCAAATTCATCTGAATTAAGGAGGCTTAATCCAGACTAATTTCATCCCTGTCCACACTCGGCTTTGCCTAGTTTGAACTAAAAAATTAAAACTAGTTAGTTTGAACAGTAAGTTCAAACTAAGTGCTTAGATGTAGCCATGCTAGTTCAAACTAAATAAGTTTGAACTAGCAGTTAGTTTGAACTAGCCACGTTTTTGAACTAAAAAACATGGCTTGTTTGAACTAAAAAGCCGTGGTTAGTTTGAACTAACCCAGAACTGTTTAGTTCAGACTAAGCAAGGCCAAATTAAGCTTTCTAATATAGATGTAGCCTAAAAGCCCTGACGGGCAAAGTTCAGTTTGATTTTTGTGATGTAAGGATCTTTCTTCTCCAATCAGTAACAGATGCACTAAGCAGGAGTGTTGTTCTGTCTCTAGATGATCAGTAATTGTTGGCACTTTGCCGACATTCATTCTGGGAGCTATTATTTCTACAGGGAGTGTTTGCTCTCCCTAAGTCCCTGATTTTACATTACAGTAAATGAGCCAATTCGTATACAGCTTGAGACCAGAGGGTGCTGAGCTTCTGTGGAGAGCGATGAGTGCCTTCAACCAAAGTCACTGGAGATTTGAGGGTGATCAGCATGTTTTTAGGGAGTTTAGCCCCTGCCAGTAATAATCCCATGAATAACAGCTAGTCACATAAAAAATGATTGAAAGATTGTCGCTGTGAGAGACGCCTCACTGTCACCTTACACATTACTGAGATAAGTTGGTGAGTGGGGAGGGGACACAAAGTGACCTAGGCAAATTAGAAGATGGGGCCCAAAGAAATCTGATGAGGTTCAGGATGGACAAGTGTACAGTCCTGGCCTTAGGACAGACTCCCTTGCAGACTAGGACCTGGGTATTACAGTGGACAGGAAGTTCCATATAAGTGTAACCCCCCTGGGGTTTTAAGGAACGTGGGTTTCCCCTTTGCACCTGTGTAAACCCCTGTGGGTTTCCCCTTTGCACCTCTGTAAATAAACCTTCCCCATTCCCATAATCCCTGCGCTATCCCAGTGTGTGTGTGGTCACTCTGGGGGTTTGGCACAGGTGACCCTGGGGCAAAGGGGCTCTCTTTGCTGTGTTCCCGTGCACACCCTTCTCTGGTCAGAGCTGCCTGCAAGGCAGAGTCAATCTGGTCACGTGGGCGTTACACTTGGTGGCCCGTACGGGGAACTCTTGCAGACACAAACCTTTATGTCACACACTCTGGGTGCTCCTTCACAGTGAAAAGAGACCACCTGCTGAAAGAAAAAAAGGGGAATGGAGAGAGAATTACTAGAAGACCTTTGCCGAGGGGCACAGATCTCAGTAGCCCAGGCTGTGCTGGAGGCCGGGTTCCCAGAAGAGATGGAACCCAATGAAATCGAGGAGAGCCTAGATGCAGTGGGAATACTGGGGAGAGTGAAGGTCCACACTCGTATTTACAGTCGTGAATTGAAGGGCATGATAGCACTATGTACTCATTCCAAAGAAGCAGATCCTGGTAAAGTACCTAAAGAAGTGCAAGTGGGAGGTACCCCCTGGACAATTCTGGGGCCAAGACAGTCCTCTGCTAGCGCACCATTGTTACTGGAGGTGGACTCATTAGCTCAGAAGCTACAGAGTCTGATGGCAAATGAGAAGTGGACACGAGAGGAATTAATATTGGCATTAGGAAGGACTCCAACACCTGCAGCACCCAACCCAGTGGAGTGGGCAAAAGAGTTGGGGAATGCCCTCAGAGATGTGTTGAAGCCAGTACCTGAAAATGCACCATACAAGCGGTTACCTTGTTTCTCTGGAGTCACGCCTTTACCCTCAGGGGAAGATGATTATGAGACCTGGAGGGAATCTTCGGTGCCCCTTGTCCAAGAGTGGCAATGTTCTGATGCTGAAAAGCGGAAACGGGTGCTTGAGAGTCTGAAGGGACCTGCTATGCGGATTGTCCGAACCCTGAAAGACTCCCAACCAGCTGCCACAGTGCACGACTATTTAGCTGCTCTTGAGAGTGTCTACGGCACAACGGATAGTGGTGAAGGGGAAAGCACAAAATTGCTGATCGTTGGGAGTCACACCCGTATGTCGTTGAGGAGAAACTGGGAGATCTACCAGTATATCGGATACACCTGGAGGGCAGTCGTGGCCCCACTAAAACTCTACACCGGAATCATCTGTTACCTGTTGGACAGGTATTGTTTCCCGATGAGGATGATCCCACAGTCTCTGAGGCCCCTGGTCCTGCCACTCGGACACGATCCAAACGACAAAGATATAACAGGATTTTGCAAACACCCAGTGCCTCAGAGAGTGAGGATGAGGATGTTCCCACAGTTTCTGAGCCCCCCGGTCCTGCAAGTTGGACACGATCCCAGCAACGCAGCTATAATAGGACTTTGCAAACACCCGGCTCCTCAGAGAGTGAGGAAGAACTAGTGTTCAGCCAATGTCCTTTTGGAGAAGTTTCAACCACACCAAATCTTTCCAGCATTGCACAAAGAGATGGGGAAGGGGAAGAACCCACAGTAAGTGTCCCAGAGGGTTCACTGGCCGAATCTGTGGAGACCCACCAAGGGCCTGATGAGGAGGAGAACCCTGTACCCCATACAGCCACTTTAGATCCTGATGCCCCTGCTTTTACACCTCAAGGATCTGTCACCATGCCCCCATGTTCAATAGTGCCACAGCAGTCAATGCCTGACAGCCAACTTAGAGGTTCCTCCAGGGAAGGGAAGCCCAGGTGTGTGCTGACATATGATCGGTTGGGAGAACCCAGTGAAGTAAAAATGTCTGGGGCACCCCAGGGGGTGAGTTGCCTCCTAGGAAACCTGCTCCACTCCTCAGTGTCCCATGAGTTGGATGACTGCGATACTCCTGACCAGTGGGGGCCCTGGGTCTCCTGCAGGGAATCCATGGACTGAAACTGCCCTCCTTGTTGGGGACACCAAGGATCCTTTTCTTTTGAAGGGGGGGGAGAGTGTAACCCCCCTGGGGTTTTAAGGAGCATGGTCCCTTTAAATTTTTGCCCTGTGGGAGAGGTGATGGAGCTGAGGAGGGGGCTGGAGCTGCAGGAGAGGCTGGGAAGGAAGAGGAAAGGGAGAGGCCCTGCCTGACGCCAGGGAAGACAGAGCAGCTGAGCTGGGATGCCAGGCCAGCACCCACAGAAGGACACCGTGCTGGGGAGAGTCGCCCAAGGACAGAGCAGCATCTAGTGACCGGCCATCTGGAGCTGTGGGGCCATGAGTACAGCACCTGGAACTCAGGGGGGAGGTTGTAGTTAGTTAAGTGGGGAGGGTGTCGCTCTGGGTTCGCAGAGAGTGGCAGAAGAGGCATCAGAGAGTTTTCTTTTGCTGGGAAAGTGCTGGCGCCGAAGACTAGGAGTTGCTGGACTGAACTTTGGACTGGAGCTGTGCTGGGACTCCTGAACTCATGGTGCAGAACAAGGTCACGTCTGCCTCCAGCCTGCTGCATTGTTGTGCCTTGCAGGGCCCTGCGTTAGCTGTTACTCTGTGTTACTGCTGCCCCATCTCCCCTCTTGGTTTCCCCTTTGCACCTCTCTAAATAAATCTTCCCCATTCCCATAATCCCTGCGCTATCCCAGTGTGTGTGTGTGGTCACTCTGGGGGGTTTGGAACAGGTGCCCCTAGGGCAAAGGGGCTCTCCTTGCTGTGTTCCCACGCACACCCTTCTCTGGTCAGAGCTGCCTGCAAGGCAGACTCAGTCTGGCCATGTGGGTGTTACATAAGTCAACAGGGTGCCCTGCATTAGGAGCAGCTTGGCCAGCAGATGGAGGAAATTATTATTCCGCTCTATTCGAAAATGGTGAAGGCTCATTTGGAGAACTGCGTCCAGTTTTGAGGCCCCACTACGATAAGGATGTGGACAAATTGGAGAGAGTCCAGCACGGGACAAAAAAAAATGATTAAGGGGCTGGAGCACATGACTTCGGAAGAGAGGCTAAAGGAACTGGGCTTTTTTAGTCTTCAGAAGAGAAGAGTGAGGGGGGGATTTGATAGCAGCCTTCAACTACCTGAAGCAGGGTTTCAGAGAGGGTGGAGCTAGGCTGTTCTCAGGCAGATGACAGAACTAGGAGCAAGGGGCTCAAGTTGCAGAGAAGTGGGTTTAGGCTGGATATTAGGAAAATCTTTTTCATTAAGAGGATGGTGAATCACTGGAGCGGGTTACCTAGGGAGGTGCTGGAATCTCCATCTCAGAGATTTTTAAGGTGTGGCTTGACAATGCCCTGGCTGGGACGTTTCATTGGGGTTGGTTCTATTTTGGGCAAGGAATTGACTAAATGACATCCTGAGGTCCCTTCCAAACTGAAAATTCTGCAATTTTATTATTTTTTTCACTCATTCCATAAAAATCCTCCATACGTTATATCTTCTGAAAACAAAGAATTTTTGTGCCTCTTCCATTTACACAGATCTAGATTTCTTATAATTGCTTAACAAGATATCATTTATATGTCAGCCTAATTATCATTAACAATTATGCCACACAAATTTAGCTGGCTTTTGTCTTTCAGTGATGGAAGATAGAGCAAAGACTGTCAGGTGATATGGAGAATATTGCTTTAGGAATATAAAACAGATGATAGATTTTTATGGTTTGGAGCAGTGAGACCAGTAAATTTTATGTTTTCATCATATCTATTAACTGTGTGGTTCATCATTTGAAATTAAGCATTCATTTCAGTTTAAGGTAGTGACCAGTCAGTCTATTTCATATCGATCATCACTAATGGACCATAATGAAACATAATGTACAAGAAGGACAGCACACTGAATTGTAATTACTGCTTATGTGCAGCATTTGAGCTTCTTCTTTGGAGCTCCAGGAAGGGTGATCTAAGAAAGTAGGTAGGAAAGCAGCAGCTGAGAGAGATCTGGTGATGGGCACTAATTGACTAGGATAGCCAAAAAGCTTTTGATACCAGTTCTTCGGAAGAAACCGCTAAGGAAAACAAATAACCATGGGACAAGTGCTGAAGTCTTATGGATTAGAGTGGTAAAGGATAAGGCACAAAAAGTAACACTGTCAATCCTAAGAATGGGGTAGCTGTGAAATCAGCATCCAACATGGCTACAGTTAATATTGATTCCACAAGACTGAAGGTGAGCCTGGCATTTCCCAAACACATACAAGCAGGCTGGATCCTCAGCTCATTTGCTCTGTTGTAATGATGCCCTACAATCGACAAAACACCTAGATTACTGGAGCTTGCATGGGCTAAAGCCAGGATCTTTGTACCTAAGAGCATGATTGCCTACTGCTGGAGGTGGAGTCATAAGCTTATGTATGTGGTATAGCCACTAGAGGGGGACAAAGACACACTGTTAGCATAGTTTGCATCCATTGAAGCCAAAGTTGCCAGTGTAATGAGGTACAGTTTCAGTGCAAGATCCCTGCTATGCAGAGCATACAGCCAAGTGCACTGGTCTTGCAACAGGCAGACCGTGTTAGGGCTGTAGATCTCCACTGATTTCTTGGGCAGAAGAGCTTGTGGCCTCAAGTCGTAAAGGGAGATGTTTGGGTGAATCAGGTGAAAGCCAGCCTCCAGCTGGGGTGGTGGGGTTAAAATCCAGCTCTGACCCTTGTACCTTATCCCTCAATCCCTTGAACATCTTCCGTACTCCAAAGATAGTTGTTCTCCATAAAGGTGAAGGTAGGAGAGCAGTTGTGATTTAATGTGGTACTTGCGCCTGTGCAGTGTTGGCCTCAGTTCTCTCCCACTTGTGTGGTTGCTTAAGATCTGGGATATCCAGGGTTCCCAGGTGCCTACACCTGCTGTCCCGGCTCAGCTTCCTTCATGGGGATGAGAGCTGATGCCATGGATGGAACTGGGTCCTGCCAATGATGAAAGGAAGCATTAATTACACCTAGAGCTGAAGAGTCATTTGCTGTGACAGACTCACATCCTTTGCCATTCAGGCATGGAAGGGTATCTCACACTGACAGCAGCAATTTTGCCACCAGCAGTTCAGCCTTCTGGGAGCAGTTTGCGGTGAGTATGAACTTGCTGCAACACTCCTGGAAGTCAGCCCCGGAAGTCCTGGGAGCCAGGGGGCATAGGGGAAAGCCGACTGTAAGCAATTTGTGGTCGGCTTTTCCCTAATGTGTAGCAGCGGCTTTAAAAGTCGCTGCTAGTTTAGTGAGGAATTTTACATTCCTTGTGTAACTGGCGATCGACTGCCACTGAATTTGCCCTCAGCATAGACTAGGGCTCAGCCTGGGCAGCCAGACTAGATGACCTTGCATTGTCCCTTCCAGCCTTACATACGGATGAGTCCCATATGAAAAACTAACCAGTGAATTAGAGTAGCACCAGAGCATAAGACCCCCCCCACCCCAGAGGTGGGAGATGGACAGGACCACAAACTTCTTATTTTGCTTGGCTCCTTGCCGAATCTAAGGTCAGGACTGTGAACGTGAGGGTCTGTCTGTGACTATCCATGAGGCCTGCTCTGTTTTTATTGTACTAATAAGGCTCAGGTTTAGTGGAGTTGGAGTCTGGTGCCGTCAGATGCTTTTGTTTATCCAGTCTCTTGTAACCATATGAATTAGCAATCGGATCATTAACTTCACAGCGAACCAGAATACTGATTTATTTAATGCATGTAAATGGTGTTTTGTTACCTAATTAAATGAGGGAAAGGGGAGCTGTTTGGTAATAAAATGATAGAAATGGAGAAACAAGTTTATATACCCTAATGGGGGCTGAAATACAGCAACAGTAGTCAAGTTCTGAATTGAGCTTCTAGCAACATTTTGATGCTCTTACCACACAGATCTGAGACCAGCCAGTAGTTGTGAGAGGGGATGAAGTCAACAGATGGGTCAGATTCTGCTCCAAGTCACACCCCACTGTTGCCGATCTAGACTAACCCTTTGTGAATCTGGACTACCTTTGAGTTCAGGGATGTTCCCCCAGATTTACACTAATGTAACCGACCACATAAAATCCACTCTGTCCTCAGTTTTCCAATATGTTATTTAAAATCCTTTCTAGCTGCACTGATTATGCAACACATTTGTCAAATTTGTCTGGAAGTCATCTGGGTTAAAAAGGGATCTTGCTCCCAATAATACCTTCCTCCATCCAGATACACACCAAGATCAGCATGAGTTCAGTCTCTTGTCCATTTAAGTCTGAACCCAAAAGCACAGTCCTCTAACATATAAGCTAGAGGAGATATCAACTTTATGGCTGAGGAGCAGACTGCATAATCTAGCTGGCCAGACATTAGGGGGCACATTCAGAAATGCATTTATTTCTTATATATTATACTGTCAATAAAGGGCTCATTCTAGCATAACTCTAGCATACCCTGTAATGATCTGGGACATCTAGGTGCAGTGGAACCCAAGGTCGCTCTTACTAAATGATTCTTGGCAAGATGTCAGTCTCCAAAAACCAAAAATTACAGGTTATATTGATATTGCTCTTCTTGAAACCTCCTTCTGCTACTTAATTCATCATCGACACCAAAGGTACCTCGAGTATCAAAATAGCCAAACATTGAGCAATAACTCTCTGAAATCTTTCAGATGAGGCAAGGGTGTGCTTAAGATAATAGATCTGGCAGATGAAATATATTTATTTGCCTCCAAAACACATCACAAGGAAAACCGCCCTCTGACGGTTTAGAATTCATTTGTGCATTATCATCCATGTATCACCTATATTACTGGAGCCTGCTATTAATGAGGAATTTAAACACCTTTTAGTGTGTTTTGTAAACTGTCAGAAAAGCCAGTAATAGTCGCAGGATAAGTTAATGTCGTTCAGCCAAGCTGCCTATAAAAATGTTGTTATTCTCACGTGACAAATCAAGTATAAGACTTAAAGGCTGGGGAATTTAACCCTGGAACTGGGGAATTTAACCCTAGAACTGATGGGGATTTTCAAATGAAGGCCAGGTAATTTGAATAACCCACCAGGAACTGTAATTCCCCAGCTGGGGATGAGATAGATGAGGCTTTCTTAAGACTACTAATGAAAGTTTCCAGATCACAGCAGCTGGTTCTTATGAGGTACTCCAATCACCCTGGCATCTGCTGGGAGATCAATATAGCAGAGTACAGACAATTCAGGAAGTTTTTGGAGAGTGTTGTTAGGGACACCTTCCTGATGCAAGTGCTGAAGGAACCAAGTAGGGGCTATGCTCCTCTTGAACTGCCGCTCACAAAAAGGGAAGAATTGGTAGGGAAAGTAGATGAGAGCAGCAACTGGGGCAGCAGTGATCATTAGATGGTCGAGTTCAGGAGCCTGACAAAAGGAATGCAGCAAAGCAGCAGAATACGGATCCTTGACTTCAGAAAAGCAGATCTGACTCCCTCAAAGACCTGATGAGTGAGATCCTGAGGCAAGCTACTGTGAGGGAGGAAAGGAGTCCAAGAGAGCTGTCTGAATTATAAAGAAACCTTGCTGAGGGCATAGGAACAAACCATCCAGTTGTGCAGAAAGAATAGTAAATATGGCAGGTGACCAGCTTGGCTTAACACAGAAATTTTCGGTGAGCTTAAACACAAAATGGAAACTCACAGCACAGGCTGGAGAGGAGGTGAGGAGCCTTCAGTGCTGAAAGAACAGGTTTAGAAAAGCTGGACATGTACAAGTCCGTGGGGCAGGCGCAATGCATCCGAGAGTGCCAAGGAAGTTAGCTGTTCTGATTGCAGAGCTATTGGCCATTATCTTTGAAAACTTGTGGTTACTGGGAAGACAGGGGGTCCTAGATGGTTGGAAAAGGGCAAATACAATGCCTATTTTCAAGAAAGGGAAGAAGGAAGATCCAGGGAACTACAGACTTGTTAACCTTCCATCAGCTCCTGGAAAAATCATGGAGCAGATGCTCAAGAAATCCATTTTGGGACATTTGGAAGAAAGAATGGTGATTAGGAACAATCAGCATGGATTCACCAAGGGTAAGTCATGCCTGACAAACCTGATTGTCTTCTACGATGAGATGACTGGCTCCGTGGATATGGGAAAAGTGGTGGACATGATATACCTTGACTTTAGCAAAGCTTTTGCTACAGTCTCCCACAGTATTCTTGGCAGCAAGCTAAAGAAATATGGGTAGGATAAATGGACTGTAAGATAAAAAGCTGACTAGACCATCAGGCTCAACATGTAGTGATCAATGGTATGATGTCTAGCTGAAAGCCGGCAACAAATGGAGTGCCTCAGGCATCGGTGCTGGGGCCAGTTTTGTTCAGCATCTTCATTAATGATCTGGAGGATGAGGTGAATTGCACCATGAGCAAGATTGCAGATGGCGCTATGTTGGGGGAAGTGGTAGCTATGCTCCATGGTAGGGGTCAGATACACAAGAACCTACACAAATTGAAGAATTGGGCCAAAAGAAGTGTTATGAAGTTCAGCAAGGACAAGTGCAGAAGAATCCCATACACTGCTACAGCCTGGGCACTGACTGGCTAGGCAGCAGTTCTTCAGCAGAGGATCTGGGGATTACAGTGGAAAAGAAGCTAGACAGGGGTCAACAGTTTGTCCTTGTTTCTTAGAAGGCTAAAGGCATATTAGACTGCATTAATAGGAGCCTTGACATCAGATTGAGGGAAGTGATTATAGCTCTCTGTTCAGCACAGGTGAGGCCTCATTTGGATTATCATGTCTAGTTTGCTGCCCACCCCAGTACAGGAAGGATGTGGACAAATTGCAGAGAGTCCAGCAAAGGGACAAACAAAATGATTAGGGGGCTGGAGCACATGACTTATGAGGTGAGGATGAGGGTGTAACCTGTGCCTTCTGGGATAACCACCTGAATATTCACAGATCAGGGCAAGCTGCATAAAGGAAAGCAGATTCTCCCATCACTGGTGGGTTACTTGGAGATAAACTCTCTAATCAGTCACAATCAATGCTTCTGATCCCCCACACTGGATATTAAGAAGCCACCATAAAATATACTCAGCCCCCTTTACTGCATTTTAGTCTTTGGCCCCCAATATGGCCACTGGGTCTCATAACGAGAGAAATTGCTTAAAACTCCAATCTCATTACCCAGAAAGATTTCTCCTGACCGCAAAGGGACAGCCACATTATACAGAACAGTGTACACTTGGATCTTGTCCAAAATACCATACTACCAGCCAATCCTTTAGTAAATAAAACTAAAGGGTTGTTATACAAGGAAAGAAACAAACTATGAGAGAACTGTTAAAGGGTTAAGGTAATCACAGACATACAATGATCTGAAAGTCCATATACATCAGGTTTCCAGCAGAATTTGAAGTTTACAGATTTTAAGCACACATCCAATACCTGGATGGATTTAAGTCCTTTGTTTCACAGCTTCAGTTGTTGGAAATCCAGTTCAAAGGAATATAGACCACACAGTCTATGTGTAGAGGTTGTTCTAATTCTCTCACGAGAATTAGCAGAGTGATTTCCAGGCTGCTGCTGGCTGGGATCTCAATCCTGCTGCCCAAACTTTCCCTGAGAAGCTTGGACAGACGTGAGATAAAGGGATTATGTTCCCAACTTTGTTTTATAGCTGTAGCAGGGTAGGCATTTGCAGGTCATTTCTTCATGTGGGCTTTGGAGAGAGTTCACAGAATAGTAATGTATATTGTCCTCTGAAGTAAAGCCTTCACCTCTTGGGCACCACGTGTAATTATCTGCATTAGCAGCAATAGGTGGTTTACCTTGGCACATCAAAGGTCCACCTAGATCTTAATGTTCCCTTTTGACCTCTTCAAATAGGACAATAGTAACAGATAGGGAAGCAGTTCATTTGCCCTGCTAATCTCTAACAAGATGAATGGAAACCATCAAGAAACTATTAACAATACACATGCACATCAAAGCCTAGCCTACTTGTAACACTATCATTGTGTTTTCCTATAATATGTTTTCAAAGGTTAGATTTGGATCATGTATTTTACAAGATGGCTTGACCTTTTCAGGCCTAGTATGTCAGAGGGAAATGGGCCTGTGTAGCTTGCAGAAGAAATGAGTTAAGGAGGATTTGATAGCGGCCTTCAACTACCAAAGGGAGGTTCCAATGAGGGTAGAGTTAGGCTATTTTGTGTGGTGGGAGATGACAGAACTAGGAGCAATGGTCTCAGACTGCATTGAGAAAGAAGCATAAGCTGGATAGTCAAGAAAACTTCTTCCCTAGGAGGGTGGTGAAGTGCTGGAATGGGCTACCTAGGAAGATGGTGGAATCTCCATCCTTAGAGCTTTTTGTGCCTGGCTTGACAAAGTCCTGGCTGGATGATTTAATTGGGGTTGGCCCTGCTTTGAGCAGGGGGTTGGACTAGGTGGCCTCCTCATGTCTCTTCCAGTCCTAATCTTCTGTGACTCAGACGTCTGAGTCCCTTTTGAGGATTTGGGCCTAAGAGAATTTTCCAGCAGCACACAGGCAGTCTGGCAGAACAGTGAATTGAAACCCAATTCCAGGCTAAAACCCTAACTACTAAACTAAACTATCCTTGCAGAGCTACCTAGCAATGGTCATTCTGTGTAAATTAACACACTCCGTCCATTTAGTCACTGTTACCCAGCCCGCCTCTGGCCTATATGTATTTATACTCCAGTTGTATTCTTTTCATTCTGATTAACATTTTTCACAGTCCCATGGATAGTTTCCCTTTGCTGAACAGGAGGTGAATTATTTTCTAACGTTCATTTGACATTCCTGCTCATCATTCTGCCAGCACTGTAAAGATGGTGGCAGCTGCTCACAGCAGACAAGTTCTGGCACTTTGGGTTTTTTGTCACAGCAGGAGCCAAGTGTCAGCTCACTCCCAGAATTAAGCCTTGCAGAAGTTTCTTAATGCATCACTTATCCTGAGGGGATATTTAAATCATCATCATCATCATCATCACCACAGCTTGCATAGATTATAGACAGTGGGTTGTTTATTGAGACTTTTATGTTAATATGCAGATTTTCATTCTACAGCAGAACACCTGCACAATACAGGGCCTAGCAGCCCTGGCAATAAAACCTCTAGAAATCAATGGTTGCTTAAAGGTGCAGCTCAATACAAACATATGCAGCCAATACTGTCATAGATTCTAAGGCCGGAAAGGGCAATCGACCATCTTGTCTGATCATCTGTATAACACAAGCCATAGAACTTCCTCAAACTAATTCCTAGAGCACATCTTTTATCCAGTCTTGATTCAAAAATTGTCATTGACAAAGAATCCACTACAAGTCTTGGTAAATTATTCCAGTGCAAAACTACTGCCACTCTTAAAAATGTATGCCTTGTTTCTGATCCAAATTTTTCTAGCTCCAACTTCCAGCCTTGAATCATGCTATATCTTTCTCTGCTGGATTGAAGAGCTCATTATGAAATATTTTTAACCAAGCAGGTATGTATAGACTTCAGAGATACTAGAAAAATGGAGAGTGTTCTCACCATAAATTCAGACTATATATTCTGTTTTTCCCCCCAAATACAAAACATTTTTGAACACATGTGCCTTTTTGCATTGTTATGGATACCTCTACCCTTTCTATCTACTAATGGACTAATACCATTTTCAAGATTCCCTTTGGTCCTAATAGTTTAAAAATTCCTTCTTGTCCTTAAACCTGCTGGCCACAGATTTTGTCCCCTAGCTTCCCTTATCAATCTTCTGCAATTCGTAACTTCTGACTTATATTCATGATATTTAACTTCCCCTTTCTTCCATTTAACATTTTTATATCTGTCTTCAACTCCCTTCAAAAGCAGGTCTTTAAAAAAATACAGCCATCCTTCTTATGAAGAGCCTTTGTCATCACTACAGTCCAACTCAGAATGTCCCCTTCTGGGTGGACATAGTGTTGCAGATGGGCCCAAGTTGATTTTCCTCTCGTCCATGGTATGAAGAAGTCCAAACACCCACTTAAGTGCTGAAGAGCACCTCCTTGTGGTGGATCTCATTTATTAACAGAAAAGGAAATATAACAAATGAAACTTTCACCCGAACATCCCATCAGATTGAACAGGTCATTCTTAGTCCCTATCACACACCTGGTCCAGCGTTTACCCTTAACTAAGCACTTTCTCTGGGGTTCCATGGGTTACAGTCTCTGCCCTGGTGTCAGGCCTCTTGCTTCTCCCATAAGAAACAGCCTTCTTTGAAGTACAGGGTCCAGTGAGGTCTGGCTGTCCACTGTGAATCTTTTCTAAGAAGCACATGATCCATGCGAGCCTGGGCTTCTGGCCAGTGTCTGAGGCATGAGCAGCGAGGCAGGAGCTCGTCTTGCTCCCCATCTTGGAGGGCATTCAGGGTTCTCACATCCCAACCTAAGGCTTCCTCTTCAGCCCTCAGGCGTGCAGTAGGAGCTCCCCTCCTTGGGAGCCTCCTATATCCCTTGGCTGTTCCATCTGTCTCAGTTTGGGTACCTTTTATTAGATCCAGGTGTCTTTTTACTAATCACCCACTTAAGCTCATCAGTTACCTCCAGGGGATTGTTGTGGACAGACTGGACCCTAGCTAGAGCAGCTGCCCCATGACGAACTCCGGCAAATATATCCATACTGTGCAATAGTTAAAGTGAGGTGATGCCTCATGATTTCAACTCAAACCTCCCTTGCGAGAAAGGAAATTTTAACAAGGGGCCCCTGGAGGCCTTGAGAACCAGATCACAGATTATTATTGGCCTAGACAGAAAGACACGGCCTTCTCATTAATGTAATCTTCCCCTGCACAATGTTCTGTCCTGCTCACTGGTTTGGATCAGTGCAAATGAAAGTGAAGAGGTCAACACAGCTTTCTCTGCGTAAATGCTGCTTACTGTGACAGCTAACAGCAATCATTTTTTGCCTCCATGTTTGTAAATTGGCATCAGAGATAAGCAAAATTACAGATAAAAAAAGTTCAGAGTAGAGCAAAGTGTGATTATTGGGCAGGGGGTTGGGTTATGAGAAGCATTCAGAAATTTCAAGGGGAGGGAGTCACTAGTTATATAAATAAGAATTAATGCGCCCGCTAAACATACAAGATCTAACTCAAAAATGTTGTCATAGATTCCCTGACCACAAGTTCTCCTTCCACAAACTGATATAAACCTGCTTATATAATGTTATGCTCATCACCAAGGAGTGACCTAGACACCCTAAACAGAATAATTATCATTATTTGTATCAGCAGAGAGCACCAAGACCCCATTGTGCTAGGTGCTGTAGAAAACCAAAAGACAGTCTCTGTTCCGCGGGGCTAGCACCCAAAACTGTGCCACTTGAACTAAAGGATGTGGGTCCAGCAAAGAGAAGGATAACAACCAAGGCTCAAACCCTGTCAGGATCCTCCAGAGTGATCCGGAAGGGTGCCTCAGCACTATCATTTCTGAGTGATCAGGCCAGACAGAGGTGATGTGAGGTAGAGGCTTGCAAGATCACATGCCCCGCAGATTTGCTTCTTGGCTTGTACTGAGCATAGTCACAGGGACTGAGCATGCTCAGTAACACTGCAGAAGCAGACTGGCCTCACTCTGCCCCCTCCCCTACAGGTCCTTTCTGGTTCCAGAAATATAATCCAGCATGCCGTCTTTTAGGTCTCTCTCACTGATCATAATCCATGCTGTTTATGAATTACAAACTCCCTGCATAGGAGAAACTCATCCCATTTGTCTGAGGCCTACAGCAATCCAAATCACGGAGGAGCCAACAATTTTATAATGGCTACCTCAAAAACATGTTAGCAAGGTTTGAACATGGTACATCTAGCAAAGCTAAGACCATGGGCCCTGTACTGCTTGAGTTAATGGTCCAAATTGCCTAAGTGTCTCTACAGATTGGTATTGTTTGTGGATTGGGAGTGGGTGTATTTCTCATGCCAAGGAGCAGGGAGACGTACATTAAAGTACCTCCCATTAAGTAAAAGTGGTCTCCGTTCCAATAAGGTAACTTACACCTGCTATTTACTGGAAAAAAAGTGCCCTTGTGGGAAATGGAAAAATTGCCCTTTTGTGCCAAATATGGCAGCACCTCTTCCTGCCTTTTGATTCACACATATCACTAAATAAAATACACCTTCTGTCACCGCTCAGGGGCAACTACACCTGTATTCCCATTCCTCCTGTTCCACCAAGGACATCTACTCCACTGCTCAGATCCTCAGCTGTCACCTCTCTTGGTTGAGACCTACATCTCTCTTCTTCCTGGCAAGGGTGACTTTCCAGGCTGCACCATTTCCGGCTTGTGCTGTGATATTCCCAATGAGCCAAGCTGCCTGAACAGAACAGTGTCTGAGCTTTGCTTTGTCGACAGAGGTGATGAATGGTGCAATGGCCCCCATTCATAAGTTACCACTGCTCTTAATAGACAAGTACATTTATTCTTTTGGTGAAAGCATTGCAGAGAAAACATTAAAGCCCATAACTGTTCCTATCCATGTACTGACAGCTTACTAGAGATCACCCATCATTATTATAGGGAAACATCCTTCCAACCCTTCTGCCAGGTTGGGAGTCCCTACTGTTGGACAGAAGGACTTGCTCATTTGCTGAATGAGGAAGAAGGCCCCAGTTCAATTTAAACTCAGGCTATTTATCCAAAAGTCCTTGTTTAATCTGTTGGTTTTTGGAGAATCCAATATGAACTAGTAGCTGTAGACATCCCCGAGAGGTGGCACTGCTCTGCTAACCTGATTTGCCTTCATTGTCACTCACTGCTTTTACTTCCTAGAGGAGCTGAGATAGCCTTCCCCCATGCCATCATACACAGGTTGTTCATTTAAAACAAAGAGCTCCAAAGAGCCACATGGGTTTTCAGTATTTGTCAATCTTTCCCCTAGAGAGGTTACTCACAGCCCTGGCCCATGTTCATTCATAACCTTAAGACCATATAATCTTTCAAAGGTATTGCAGGAAATTGCCATAGCCCTGTCACGGCTCCATAACGTGTAGCTTTAGCATACAGCAGTACCTTCTGCAAGTCCTGGTTCAGATGCAGCTGAATAGCACATGTGACGGGGAAAACCATTTCCAATCCAGGACACGTTCTGATTAGCTGACAAACTTGCAAATGCTCAGTATCTATGAAGCACCGTCCATCTGACAGGTTTCCCTTATGGGAGAACATTTTTGTAAATTACAGCTGTTGAGTTACCTCGGTGGAATGGCTACAGACGTGCAGATCAGAGCCAAGATAACCACAGAGCCTAGCATGCCTTATTGATTGAATAATTTCTGGAAATAATAAGCAACATAGAGGAGAGATTCAAACGAAGGGGAAATTAACCCCTTCCTTCTAGGACCCTTTTAAAAAAATCAAGACTGGAAAGTATAGTAGTGAGAAAAAGGTCACACATGGAAGAAGTGGGGAGCAATCAGGACAAAGAGTGTAGTGAGAGCATGGGGAAGCTGTGGTGGCAAGGAAGGACGAGAAGGAGTGCAGAGAGGCGTGGAGGAAAGAGGAACGGCTGTTGAAAAGAAGGTGTTGGATGGATAGACAGATGGACAGGCTGGAAAAGAGGGTAGGTGGGGTTGAAGAGAATGGACGAATGAAGGAATGACTGAGAAACCAATGGATGTTCTCACATAAGAGGAGGTGAGGAGACAAATGCTAATTCTTGGGCAGGATAGACATATGACAATGTAGCTTCCCCTAACCGTGCTGTTTTAGGGAATACTCTGGATGTCTCCATTGTGGAAGGAAGGGCTAGTCCTCAGCTAGGACCTGCATGGGAGTGTTTCAATCACAGTCGCTGCATGAGCTTAAGAGAAACCAAGGAGCTGACCCTGTGGTGGTGTAAACCCACTTGTCCATGGACAGTTCCCAGCTGCATGCTACAGATGAGCCCAGAAGGGCCAAGGAGTTAAAGTGTGACAGACAGGCTGTTAAAATCAGAAAGAGTTCATCACATTTTTTGCAAGTTGCGGAATACCAAAGTGATGAGGGTAGTATGAGAAACCTGAATGGGACAGAAAGATCTGATCCTGCCACTAATGTTATGTATTATCTTTAATCTGCAGTTAGTACAGTTGATCTTTCTGGGGCTTTTGATACTATTGATTTCAACGGGGCTACTCGTGAAGTAAAATACTACTCAGAGTGAATAGAACTGGCTTGTTGATGAGTAAATTAGAGGGCAAATACCAGGGGTTCTGGTGGGAACGGGTTTTCTTGAGGGAAAAATGAATTTGCCCAGCTTGCTATCCATTAACATGTCTGAGACAAGAGCATCTATGCCAGAAATAACTGTGAGCAACCTCACATCCATTTGTGCAATCCATAATATTAGGCCTTGCAAACATTTATTGTAGGAAAGAGAGCTAATTAAAAGATTAAGGGCAATTCCACTCAGACACCAATGGAAAGCTGAAATAATTCTCTTGGCTTAATATAAGGGCTCCATATTTGCACCAAAAAAACTGGCTCACTGTTTGGCCCTAATACTTTAAATGCATTTCCAAATGAACCTAATTATATGTGTACAGCTGCATAGCATAGATACAAATACTGCTTCTTACAAATCAGATTACTTTCTGCCTTCTAAGTAGCTATTGTCAAACCTGAGTGGCTTTGTCCCATTAAGAAAAAATTGCAATTTTCCAAAGAGCATATCTTCCTTAGCATTGCTGAGAACTCCAGATCTCAAATTACCCATCAATTAGTAAAGCGTGTTAAACTTAAGTGATTTTAAATAAAATCCATTGGGTGAATAATTCTTTGTTCTGACACAGTGCGTTTCATCCTGTGATCTGCAGATAAGAAGTGATTGCCAACTAAAATCCCAGAATAAGATGAGTAATGGGGTTGAAATGAGCTCCAAATTTTGCAAAAGGGTCCTGTTTTCCTAATGGAACAAACCTAAATCCTGGATTGAGAAACCTTGAATTTTGTGGTATTTGGAATTTGAATTGTCCCACCTGAGCCCATCTGTACTGTAATCTATTAATACTTGAACCAAAATGATGGTGTGGGTATCATCCTCACTCTACAGATGGGGAAATTGAAGCAGATACGAAATCAGTGGTTCAAAATCTCAAAATGAATTGATAACAGAGCAAGAGACCCTAACAGTCCTCTAGCTGATACTACTTCAGGAGTATGTAACATTTTCTATGCCCTTAACAGTCCATTGGAAGAGCTGTGCAATGCTTTACGGGAGCAAATGTCTTCCTGAGAACAGTCAGCAGTCATGTAATGCCCTGCGGCTTGCAATTATTTTCCAAACTTGTGTAACAACATGATAAACAGGAAGAAGAGCTGCTGTCAGTTAGTCCTTGATTCAGTAATACATTGCAATAATTATCATCAAGGGCACTGGCTAAAGGGATTGTGCTGAGCCAAGCAAACTGGAAGCATAGGACTTTGTATCCCCCAGCCATTCAAACACAATCTGTCCAACATTTTTCCAATCCTAATATTTTTGCCATGTGTTGTGCTTGTATGGCCATGCCAACAGTGATGATCAAAGCACAGTGCAATTCCCCTTGCTGAAGGGGCATGGCGTAGACAGTAGGGCTAAATCAAAGGATTTATACTCTGCTAGAGCAAAAAGCAAATGTATTCTAAATATGAGAAACAGACGTATCAGAGCATGTCAGCTGGGTTAAATGCAGTGGTGATATCGCAGTATAAATATGTCCAAGGAAATAGAAGGAAAATAGTTTCCATTCAAATTAATGGAACACACTTGCTGTCAGGAGGTGTATGTCAAAAAGGCTTTCTGTTAAAATGCATCAGATGACAGTACAATTAATAAAAACACTTCATTTCAATTAGGGACGGGAGAGGATTTGCTCACCTCAAACATGCTAGAATCTTGTGAGAGCATTAGGGTTTTGTGGAATGTGTTAAAGCTTAAAACAAAAGATTTCCCCTCTCTCTGTGGACCCAGTTCTGCAACCCTGGTACTGCCCAGGATGTTCATGTGAGTAGTCCCATTTTCTTCTACTCATAAGAGTACACTCAGCATTAGACTCTGGTCAGGGACCAAATTGCTTTACAAAACTCAATTCCTGTAGCACCTCTGTGAAGCAGGAGTGATTCATCAGCTGTTTACAGATAAGTAAACTGAGGAACAGAGTTGTTTTGCCCCTCAATCAAAGGTTCAGAATCAGTGGCAGAGTGGGTATAGAAGCCAAGCACCCAGATTTTAACCTGTTCCAATGACTTGACCAGAAATAATCTAGTAGTAAAAGTCTCTTTGAGCTAATGAAAAAACAAAATGCAATTGCTGGATTTGCAGCCAGACAAATTTCAAAGTGGAAATAGGGTGAAAAAATTTTGCAGTAAGATTGATTAATCATTGGAAAAAGCTGCCGAGGAAAGTGGGGGATTGACCATCTCTTGATGTGTTCAAATCAAGACTGGCTGCCTTTCTGGAAGGTAAGCTTCAGTCAGACACAAATTACTGGGCTGAGTGAATTGTGCTATACAGACAGAGGGTGTGTTCACACAGCAGTCTTATTTCGAAACAACAGAGGTTGTTTCGAAATAAGAAACGCCACGTTTACACGACGTACCGTTGTTTCGAAACAACGGGTTCTGTTGTTTCTAAACAACGGCGTTGTTGCAAAACAACTTAAACCCCATTTGGTGTCGAAACAACATTGTTTCGAAACAATTGTTTTGAAACAATCCCGTCAGAACATGTTGTTTCGAAATAACGGTTGTTTCGAAACAACCGTCTGACCTTCCTCCCAGTTCCTGCCTGGGTGTGCCTGGCAGGCAACGTGTCTATAGCCTGACAGTCACATGGCATCCCAGGCAGGGACCTCTGCTGGGGGGCGATGCAGGGCCCCTGTGTGGACCCCTGATGACATCCGCTGCCTCTTGGGTATCCGGCAGAAGCCAGACATCATGTCCCGGTTCCAGTCCTCACACTGGAACCAGGACATCTACGCAGACATTGCCCCGGCGATGTTCGAGGCAGGCCATCCTCGGACCTTGGAGCAGGTCCAGAGCAAAGTAAAATCACTCTGGCAGGAGCATGCCCGGACCCGGGAGGCTGCCCCTGCCCCTACTCTGAGGAGCTCCATGCCTTCCTGGGTCCAGAGCCCAGTGGTCACCGTGCTGAGGCTCTGGACTCAGGAGGCCATCGGAGCCCCTCGTCGGGCCCAGACGCCCCAGGCTCCGATGTCTCTGTCGGGGGGCCTCCGGCCGCAGCACCACCACCTGCGGTGGAGGCCACCCCTAGCAGCCCTGACCTCTTCACTGGGCCCGAGGCGGAAAGCAGCCCGGAGGACCAGGGGCCAACCACCGCCCCTGGGTCTGACACCGAGCTGGGGACGTCGCAACGGACCTCTGGAGCCCCTGTGGGTAAGTATTCCCCTCCCACTGAGGCACACAGGGCTGGGCCTGTCCAGCAGGTCCCAGGCAGGGAGGGAGCCAGGGCTGGGCACTGGAGCAGGTAGGGCACAGGGTTGGCGGGTGAAAAGGCCCCCCCTTGGCCACGGGTCCCATGGAGATGGGTGGCACCAGGCTCACAGTCCCCTGCGTGCCTGGGGATGGTGAACAGGGGCTGGCTGGTAAAGATGCAGCCGCATCTTGGGCGGGGTGGAGAGCATGCAGGCCACACCACTGGCAGGTAGCCTTGGGAGACTCCCTAGAGCAAGGCGTGGCTGAGTCCAGCTCACCCCCGTGGGCACCTCTAGCATGTGTGTCTCCAGGATACGGTTACTAGATGGCAGGCAGAAGGAGGACATGGTCCGCTTTGTACTGTCCTGTTCTTCTTTTTATCCTCACATTCCCAGTCTGGCAGGCTGTCTAAAATACAGGGGTTTGTCAGGCTTTTTACTGTAGGGGTTGAAGGAGCCTGCAATGCCATATAGAATACTGATTTGTACAGGCAGGTGGTCCAGGGCCCCCTAAACCCCGAGGACTACTCCAGCCAGACAACATTTTTGCCCAGGGTCCTCCGTCGGGAACTGTCCTGGCCTCCTTCCGAGGCTTTGGGGACCGGGAACCCCACCCCAGGGCAATGTCCCATGGGATCCTGGGACCTGCTGGCAGTCAGGGCAGGGGTGTGTGCTGCAGACAGGCGCAAACAGACAGGGCCAGCAGGCGGCAGGGGCCAACTGTGTTTTGTGCTTCCCTCCAGCATGTCTCAGAGCTGCTCACCAGCTGCCACCACCACCATCAGCCGGATGCCAGAGCCCCTGGGCACCCCGACAGCAGAGGAGGGCCCCCCCCCCCCGGTTGTGTCCCGAGCTCCTGGAGAGCCTCGAGGAGCTCGGCCGGGAGATGCATGTGGCCACCCAGGCCGCGAGGAGGGACCAGGCGCGGCGCCATGAGGCCGCTCTCTGTGCCTGCAAGTGGGGCGTTGCCACGGAGGACAGGCTCGCTGCGGCCATCGAGACCAGGCTGGCCACGGCACTGGAGCAGCTGGCGGAACAGCTCCCGGCCGCCATACGGGACCATGCTGCTGCCATCAGGGAGCTGGCAGAGCGGCTGGCCCCACCACACCGCGCTGAGACTTCGCCGCCTGGCCCTCCCCGGAGGCAACGACGGGAAGAGGGCGGCCGTGGGCATGGACGGGGCATGCCAACCCCCCTCCCCGGAGCCTCCCACGGGCCATGCCTGAACTCCCCCCTGCCCCCTGGACTTTTCCACCCCCTTCCCCTCCCAAGTTGCTGCCCGCTCCCCAAAACCCCCAAAGTCCCCCTTCCCTGCCCCAAACCGCCATTGTAAATAAACCCCTTTTGAATCGCCTTTGTGGTTTTCAGTGTTTTTATTGGGGGTAGTTGACAGTGCGGGTGGACAGGTGGGGGCTGGCTGTGGGTGAATGGGGGAGAGGGTGGTTTGGGGCAGGGCAGGCCTGGCCCTCACAGTTCCTCCTCAGTGAAGGCAATCCAGAGAGCGTCACGCACGGAGAGGGCTCACTGTGATGGCTGCTCCCTTGTGGGCACGGGTCTGGGTTCTGCAAAGTCCCCAGCGAGGACTCGGGCCTCAGTCTCCCACGCCGGTTGGATGGGCTCACCCCGCTGGTCACAGACGTTGTTGAGGGCCACACATGCACCGATGACCTGGGGCAGGGTCCTCTCTGCGAGGTGGAGACAGATGAGGAGGCACCTCCAGCGGGCTTTGAGGCGGCCGAATGACTGCTCCGCTACCTGGCGGCAGCTGGTCAGGCAGCGGTTGAAGATCTGCCGGCTCAGGTCCAGGGGCCCTGCATGTGGCCACATGAGCCAGGGCCGCAGGGGGTAGGCTGCGTTGACCACGATGAGGATGGGCACTTCTACTCCCTTGGGATTGATGTTGTGAGGGAGGAAGAAGGTGCCCACCTCCATATCCCGTTACAGGGAAGAGTTCCAGAGAACCCTGGCATTGTGGGCCCTCCCTGGCCGTCTGACATACATATTCTGGAAGAGGCCCCGGTGGTCCACAAGGGCCTGCACGATCATAGAGTGGTACCCCTTGCGGTTACGGTACTTGGCAGCCCTGTGCTCCAGGGCTTTCATGGGGATGTGGGTGGCGTCGAGGACCCCCGCACAGTTGGGGAAACTGAGGGCAGCCATCCCAGGAATGGTGTCCTGCGGCTCCCCTGCTCTCACCAGGCATCACAGCAGGACCCCGTTGATGGCCCTGGCAACCTCGTGGAGGATGGCACAGATGGTGGACATCCCGACCCCGAAGAGGTGTGCCACTGCCCTGTGGGACTCCAGAGTGGCCATCTTCCAGAGGGCGATGACCACTCTTTTGTCCACGGGGATGGCAGGCCTCAAGGGGGTGTCCCTGCAACACAGCTAGGGGGCAAGTTCCGTGACCAGGACAGTGAAGCTGGCCCTGGTCATGCGGAAGTTCCTCCTCCAATCCTTGTTGCCACAGGTGTGCAGGACGACCCACTCCCACCAGTCTGGGCTGGTCTCCTGAGCCCAGACCTGGCGAGGCATGGAGGGGGGCAGGGGCATGTGGTCTGCCCTGAGGGCGAGGTGGATGAAAGCCTTGGGCAGAGGCTGGGCACCCTCTGGGTCCGCGAACAGAGTGTCCCGCGAACAGAGTGTCTGTCTGGCGGTGGGCAGAGGGTCCCTGGGTCGCATGGTGCTGTCTGGGCTGCCGGGCAAAGTCCATCGCTTGTAGCATGCTGCTAGCCTGAGTGGACAGGAAAGTGGGGTCGGGGCCAGCTTTTAAGGGATTGGCTGGCAACATGGCCACCGACATGGCCCAGTGAGGTGGCCATGTTGCCACACCATCCATGGTGCCCTGCCCCTGAACCAAAATAGCAAGCCCACAGTGTGAACGTGCTATTTCAATTCCCGCTTTTTTCCTTATTTCGAAATAACTATTTGTTAATTCAAAATAAGTTATTTTGAAATTAGGCGTTATTTCAATACAAGTTGTTTCGAAACAACTTGCATTGAAATAACCCCCTGTGTGTAAACATAGCCAGGCAGACCAGATGAACTAGCAGATGTTCAGCTGGCACATGATATTGCTTGAGTCTCTTCTGGCCTTAAACTCTAGAAATCTATGGCATGACTTCTTTCAACATTGTGTATTATGCAGAACATGAATGACCCAACAAGCTAACCATTGATTTTCAGGAATGTCTCACTAAGCCAGCTGAAGGACATGGCCCTTCAACAGAATATGGACCTGGAGAATCACAAGGTTCCCCCCACAGTTTTGGGCGATGAGACTGAATAGAATTGCAGATTATCATCTCTGGTGTGAGGGGGCTGGTCAGATGGAATAGCTGGGCCATGGACTTGAGTGTATGTAGGTCATCTCCATTTATACCAAGTGGAGATCAAGGAAGAAAATTAGGTACAGCTGCTCTGTATCATAAAAACATTGTCTGCTTTACATTGGCATGGTAATATAATATAAAGTCATTTAGGACCTGATCCCATAAATCCTATGTAACTAACTAGTGCTTCCTCATAATTAGGCCCATTCACTCAAATGGGACTGATCATACATACAATGGGGACTCCCTTGAGTAGGTTTGGTCCGTCAACCTGCCAAGAGTCTGGAGAGTTTATGGCATTTACTTTTAGGGCGTTTACACTCCAGAGGCTCAATCAACCCTGACTGACACAAGAACATTGTGACTGGACTGGACTGTAATTGTATTGTTCTTTGTGTTCAGGTTGGAGCACTCTGATGTAGCAGAGCTTTACAGCTTTCTAAGAAAGACAATTGTTTTTCTGCACCTCTTATTTATTTATTTTCCCATTGGAATTCCTGCGGTGGAGATTTCATTGAACCATGAGTGTTCTCTGTACTTACAGTATATAATTAGCCATCAGGGCTGAAATAAATATCAGCTGCAATGTTGGCCAACAGTCCAAGAGATGAAATAAGTAAATTTTTATGGAGATACCACATGGGTTTAATTTAAATAATAATTTGCCTTGGAAGATTGAGGCTGCTGGTCATCATCTCTGTGTGGGGAACACTAGAGATTATAGTCTGTTAATGAGTGAGTCCAAAATCATAAATTGGTCTGGGAACTGCTTGTTTTGGAAGCACTTGGGGAAGACCCCCGTCATCTGACAGAATTTTAGATTTAGACCCTTGGAAACCAACAGTCCAAGCCAGGGCAGAGAAAAACTTCCATTTGCCATACCGCAGCCCAACTGGCTTCCTTGACTTGATTGAAAGCTAAAGACTCAGCTTTGCTTTTCTATCATTTTCATACCCTTTGAGCAGGTTAGTCACAAAGGCTATGTCTACACTAGCAAATTAGTTTGAATTAAGGAGCCTTAATTCAAAATAATTTGAGCCCTGTCCACACTAGGCTTTGCCTAGTTCGCACTAAAAAAATTTAAGCTCAGTTCGAACTAGTTAGTTCAGCTGGTTAGTCCGAAACAACTGCTTGGTATGAACTAATTTGCATTTTTGTCCAAACCAGCCCAATGGAGACATGCTAGTTTGAACTAAATAAGTTCGAACTAGTGGTTAGTTTGAACTAAGCTTGTTTTTTTTAGTTCGAACTAACTTTTAGTTCGAATTAGCTGCGCTTTTTTAGTTTGAACTGAAAAGTTAGTTTGAACTAAAAAAAGCATAGCTAGTTCAAACTAAAAGTTAGCTTGAACTAAAGAAATGTGCTTAGTTCAAACTAGCTATCGATCTACTTAGTTTGGACTAACCAAGTCCAAACGAAGATTTTAAGTGAAGACATTATTATTACTGTTGCCCTGAACTGTAATAGCCCATAGGCACTGCACTCAGCGATCAGGTTTCCATTGGGCTAAGCCCTGTACGCACATATGTAATAAAAAAGGAGAGTCTCTACCCCAGAAAACTCCCAGGCCTAACCTGTGATGAAAGCCAACACTAAGCAGTATAGCAAACAAATTGGAAGGATTGGGTGAGGACAAGGGAACAGAGAAACACTCCTGGCTAATATAATCACCAACAGTCTAGCACACTGAGGAGGTTTTTTCAACATCTTCCACTGCGTCTGGTGCTGGCTCCTGTTAGAAGGTGGCACACTGGATTGGTTGGACAATGGGACTGGCCTGACACACAGATTTGTATTTTCATAAGAGCTTATCTAGACAAACAGTTTGTGCTTGGAAAGCTATAGTGTAAATTTACCCCGCACTAGCGTGCTGTGTACTAGTGGTCCATGCAGACCCTGCTACCATGCATGAGAATTTCCTTAGTGTGCTTTGATCAAGTCCTGGTACAAAACCCTCCTTTTGTCTACATACAAATTGCACTAATCAAGGACTGAGTGCCAGGACCCAATAGGAGTGGAGGGTCCAAGCCTGAATCAACAGAGGACCCGGCATTCAAGCTCTACTGCTTTGCAGTGCTGACAGAGTCCTGACGGACTCAAATTTTGGGGGGATCCACCAAGAGTATTTCAGAGGCCAACTTTCTTTTCCTCTGAACAGTCATGTTTTCCCATCATGTATTATGAACAAAAGGGCCTTACAGTGCAGTGTAGACCTACCGTAAGATTTGTCCCCACATGTAAGGAGAGCCCAAAAGCCCAGGATCCAGCCTGACCCTGAACGTCTATACCACAAAAAGCTCTTATTTACCAGCACCATTCACCATTGCTATCTTAATCTGGATTTCTTTTACAGATTTCTTTAATGAGTTCTAAAACTTGAAATTAGTTGACTCTCTGGTGACATGAGGCCCTGAGCTGTACAATAAAGTTAAACAAATGCTACTTTCCAATAAGAACTCTGAAAAGGAGGAATAGTGCTGTGTCATTAAACACACAAAGATGACTAGACAGAAGCATACAAAAGCAAATGCTTTCAGTTTTGCAGTCAGGACCCAAGCTTTGAGTTTGCAGTCTTTATCAGTCACCTTGGCCTTTTGTAATCTGTTGTTTCGATATCTGCAGGAGCAGAGGTGACAACACTCCAAAGCAAATCATTGGTCTGCCTAGCTCTTTATCCTCCCACAATCAGTGTCATGCATCTGGTGTTTCCAAAGTAAATGAAATACATATACAGGGTATGTCTACATATGGATTAAAAAAAACCATGGCTGGCCTGGTGGGGTTCTAGGCTTTGGCTCTCCAATGGAAAAATTGCTGTCTAGATATTTGACCCTGAACATCTACACAGTGGTTATTTTAGCCTTAGAGCCTAGGCCCTGTGACTGCAAGTCAGCTGATGCAGGCTGGCTGTCATTATGCCACTGGTCCCTTATGTAGACCTAGCTACTTGTGCATACACCTGAACAAGGTCATGGCGGCTAAGAGGAGAAATTGCCTTTCCGTGCCAAATTCTGTGTCTTTGGAGAGTGAGGCAGTGCAAGAACAAGAGGAGAAGAAGAGAACAATGAAGTTCTGACCCTGCTGGCAGAACAGGACAGAGGACGTAAGCAAAAAATCAGATTTCTGTGGGCACCACACAGAGAATCTATCCTCATATTCTGATTCACTGAAGTCAATGGAAGAACTTTGGGAGTGAAGTGTTACTTCACATCAGTAAGCGTACCCTCCTTCTGTCAGGGACGTCACTGGCCCCCAAAATAACCCAGGGCCCAGGCCCGCACTCCTGTGCCAGCCCCACCCTGTGGCCCCAATCTGGGCCCTGCCTCCCCAAATCCTTCCAATCTGCCCTGAGGGAAGTTCATTCCTGACCCTAAATATGGTGATCAGCTGAACCCTGAGCACATGGGCAAGACCCACCAGCCAAATACTTGGAAAAAAAAATTCTGTGGGAGTTCACCATCCTCCCCCTCTACTATCCCATCAATGAGGGTTGGATTAGTGGTGATGTTACATCCAATAACATAAAGTGAACAATCCCTTTTTTTAAAAATAATTGGAGTTTGTGGTAATTAATTTCAAAAGTTAATTAGGAAGGCAAGAATGAATGAGGCATCCTAGATCATCAAACCCAATCCCCCTGTTGTCATAGGCAATATTTGCTGTTTAAGAAAGAGATCTGTTTCAGCCATACATTTCTGTCCTTTTAAATGCAGTGTTCCTTTGATATTGACTATGGGATACTTTAATAGAAGCTTCTCAGTCCTAATCTCGTTTCACTAAATTCCTGCTCAACACCTTTGAATTGAAGAGACTGCAAGAGTGGAAGTCACAGGTTTGAAAATGCTGACCTAGGCTGTCTTGAACACAGTGCAGGCTTTGTTAATGGAGCTGTGGTTAACAGCAATGGCATGCTAATTGAGTTCATTTGTGTGGTCCAGGATTACAAAGGTTGCAAATGCTGACTGGTTTTGCAGACCAGTTAGTGGTATACGGTGTTTCTTCACAGTAATCTGGAAACCCAGAATATGTCTTGTACAACGAGGATTAGTGTGCTTTTTAAAGGCACCTGTCTGCTTTACTTCATGGCTGGATATCTGGTGGGTAAATCCCACTGACTGCCTTCTTTAATCGTCTGCTTGGGGTGTGTCCCTCCGACACTGTACTATTGTGTACTATAGAGTAGATTGATAGTCTAAGGAGGAGGGTTCTGTACATCTATTTATTTCTGTCCCTTCGCTCATATAGATCTTATTCCGATATCTAGATACTTATATGGCCCTTATCACTGTAGCACCTAAGCATATTTCAAATGTTAATGAATTTATTGGCCACAACCTTTTATCTTGGCAGCCTGGAGCAAAGCAATGACTTTACATCCTGCTTTTATCAGGTACCTTCAACCTAGTGATCTCTCTTCCTCTGATGTCTTCTTGCAACTCATGAAGTTCATGGAAATTCAGAAAGCAGGGGCAGGTGAATTCTGATTCAAGGGAATAGCAGCAGTGTGCGTGTGTTACCAACTGTGTGAGAGAGATATCTAAAAAGAAAACGTTCATTATAAAACAAAGTTTCTCTAGAAGTTCTTTCTGGAATGTTGACTGTCTTTCAGAATGGTAACTACCAGGGGACATTGAATGAAAATGGAAAGCAAACACCTTTAAAATGGATGATTCTTTTCTATACTATGGATGATTAATCTGTGGAACTCACTGCTACAAGAGTACCCCATTTGAGACAAGAGTTTAGCAGAATTCCAAATAGGCTCAGTCATTTAGATGGGTAATGAGAACAAATTGAGTTACAAGAACTTAGTAGACATGCAAACAGCTTGGACATTAATTGAAATACTATAATATGATCCAGGAACGTAAAATAAAATTAATATTAATAAGGGAAAGAAGATCTCAAGGTACTAAGCTAATCCCTGACTTCCTCAGGTTGAGAAGTTATTACCCTATGGGGACCCTATAATTGTACCTTATATATAATATAAGGTAATTGTAAGTAATGAAGAGAATGCAACTTCCTCTGAAGCATCTTAATACTGGTCACTTCAGAGCCAGTGGGATACCATCAGATACACTGGACTAGAAGAACCATAGGTTTCCTCTGGCAGGATAAGGCTATGTTCCTGTTAAATATTTAGTGCGAATTTCTGCTGTGTTAAAGTGGCGCAATTCCACCGTATTCCCAAGTAGCTTAGGGAGAGCCCCCAGCCTGTGAGGGGATAGCCCTAACCTCTGATATTATAGTACAGTCTTTCACCACCCTTTGTATTTTTCTATTTAAACTGTGAGCTTTGAGGGGCTAAGGACTGCTTTTTTACTCTTTGTTTGTACAGTGCTGAGTACAATGTGGCCCTGATCTTGGCTGGGGCCTCTAGACATTGACCATGATACAGTGGTTCCCAACTTTTTTAGTAACACAGCACACTTCAGTGACACAAACAATTCCCTGGCACACTCACTTTTTTCAGCTGAATTGATTGTCACATTTGCTTACACTTATTATGTTTGCAGTCTTACTGGAGAGATTTGCAATGCAGTGCATACAACAAGCTAAAGAAAGATCAAATGCTCTAATGTTTCATATCTACCAGAAAAAAAAGTCATCTCAATTTTGCCCTTTGGCCACCTGCAATTAGCATGTTCACATGTTAGAACTGACAGACCGATACCTTGCCTTTAATTAAGTTTTGTGAGTTGCAATTTTGGCTGGAGAGAATATTGTTTAAAGTGAGACAATGTTTGTTTTACATCTTTTTTTTTCATTACCTTTGTACAAAATTTCATGGTACACTTGGACAGTTCTCACGCACAGCAGTATGCCACAGCACGCTAATTGAAAACCACTGTCGTAATACATATAAAACCAACACTTCATCTTTGCATGACTAACATTGTATAACCTAGACCAAGCTACTCAATAGGGATTTGTATATTCCTAATTCATCTCATAGTTCCCACTTAAATAATGTTCCGTGAGGGCATCTGTGGAAGTACATAATGTCCCCTAACTAAATCTTGCCTTGCTTCTACAAACGGAAGAGCACATTTAAAAAAAAAAGTATTTATTTAGTTATTCCAGGGTCCATTTCTGTCTGGGAATCTTATTAAACATTGTATCTTCAAGGAAATGTGACTGGTGGGCCGATTCTACTTTAAGTAAAAAGATTTTGGAAGTCTAATCACATCGAAACCATATGTGCAGCATGTGTCATCAGTTACTGAGCACTTTTTATAAAAACCCTCAGCTTTCAGACTTCAAAAGGGATTGAAAAGGACCAAATTTTATCTCAAACTTGCCATGTGTTAGGGAAATGGAGGTTTTCAGCTCCCACTTATTTGTAGTTTTACCACCGAAAAATAATCTGAGTTTTCAACTTTAAAAAAAGGCTTCTCCGAATGTGCTTTTCCCAGAGGATTTAGCTGATTCCCTAACTGGTGGGCAACTCTGCAACAGACACCCCCTCATGCAGTAAAGTCCTTTTTTTCACAAAATACCCCCTCTGGTTTAGAAAAGGGCTCTGCCTTTGAAAATGGCCATGTTAAAAAAGGGCATCTTGGGGCATTTTATTTCCTGTCTCCCAAGGGTTTTCTGTGTCACATCCCCATGCTTGCTTCACAGGGGGCAAATGGCCCTTTCTTTATCTGCCAATGCTGCAATCACAGCCTGAGCCCGGGGTGTTAATGGGGTTGCTTCTCCTTCCTGTGCATCACCACAGTGAGAAGCATTCTGCTGGCCAAGCTATATATAATCGCTCGCACATGTTACACCATCCCTTCAAAGCCTATAGTCTCCTGGTGTATTTTTTGTTTGCATAGACCTTGGAAACCCAATCATGGACCACTATCCCATTGCACTAGCTGCTATATATAAACAAAGCAAAAAGAGGGTCCCTGCCCCACAGAGCTGACAGTCTAAACTGAGGCCTCTAAGTGGTCCTGCCTCCTCACCTTCAGTTTGCAATTAGGTAGCTCACCTCTTTCCCTACCTCCAATGGAAATAGTCCCTGGATGGTCCTTGCATGGGGTGTGCAGTACACTAGCTCCAGGAACACTTTGGCCCTCTATACCGAAATGGGGCTTTTGGACTCTTCTTGAATCACTGGGTTGTTGGGTGACCCATATAGAGGTTCCTGGGAACCTGGCCCCTGCTTCTCTTCAACTACCTGAGGCTTGGTTTCCCAACTGCGATTGTCTAGCCTACAGGACTGCTCTCTAGACCAAGCGTTTCACTAGTTTGACCCCAAGAGCTGCCCTTGTCTAGAAGTATATATGACACCTTTATTAAGTGGTAGCCAGGAGGCTAACTTAGGGCAAGGGCGTTCCTAGCCTTCATGTGGCTAGAACGTAGTGAGGCTGCCACGCTCTCTCTCTGGCCACATTAGACTGCCCATGAGGAAGCAGGTCGGGAGTTAGGGTGGAACAATGAGCGCTGGATTAGGCACTTAGAGTATGTCCACACTAGAAAAAGTTAAGTCGACTTTGTTAAGTTGACTTAAGGTCAACGTTAAGGCGACCTTGTTAAGTTGACTTAACAAAGTGGACTAAGTTGACTTAAAGTTACATTGACTTAATCCACTTTGTTAAGTCAACCTAACAGCCCTTAAGTCAACTTAATAAAGTCGACTTAAGGGCTACTCCCCATCCACACTATCCTTAAGTCAATTTAAGGAGTGGATTTGAGGCTTAAATCAACCTAATGGGCTATTGTTATTAAGTCACCTTAAGCTTTCATTAAGTCAGTTTAAGGAATTTCTTAAGATGACTTAATGAAAGCCAGGTGTAGACATGGAGTAATTTAGGTTGACTTAAGAGTCCTTAAGTCAACCTAAATTGCTAGTGTAGACATACCCTTACAGTATGTATGCACATCCCATGGGAGCAAGCCTCCCAGCCTGGGTTGATAGTCTGAGGCTGGTTCTAGGGCTCTAAAAAGGCATATGTAGACACAGCTTTGAAGTTGCAGCTAGGGATGCCAGGTGTTGAGTTTTTCACCAGAAAATCTGTTCCTTTATGCTCATTTCCACTGATCTGTTTTGATTTGTCCTGGAGGCCTTATAGTCCAAGAAGCCATGAGCCCATAAATCCGTTGTTCTGTTCCATCTATTGTTCTGTTCCATAATCTAGTTGCCAACTATTATTTTCAACTGGATTTTTCCATTAGGGTTCAAGGATTTCCTTGTTAACACAGTAATAAACATAAGCCAAGCATTCTGCTTTGGCCTTACATTAATCCAGGATATCACCATGGAAACAGGAAGCTTCTGAATTATTTAAATAATATTTAGGATCTGCTTCTCCTCTGAGTTACTCCACAGCAAATCAGGCATAACTCCGCTCTTCTCAAGAGTTCCACAGATGTGAAACTCGTGTAGGCAAGAAGAGAACCCCACTCAGAGCATTTACATGGCTATCTTCTGATTCAACGACCTTTATTGAATGTCGCTAATTCATCCTTGCAACAGTATTGTTATTATAAAGATCTCTTTGTCATCTGCTGTAGTAGAGATTTATTGGGCCACAATTGCTGGCACAGAATTCAGGAAAACAGGGTCTATCAAACAATTGTTACAGTCTGTTATCACATAATCTTGAGGCTCTTTTCACATATTCCAAAAAAAGCAAGGAGTCTTGTGGCACTTAAAGACTAACAGATTTATTTATCACATGAGCTTTCGCGGGAGAAAATCCCACTTCGCAAGTATCTGATGAAGTGGGATTTTCTCCCACAAAAGCTCATGCGATAAATAAATCTGTTAGTCTTTAAGTGCCACAACACTCCTTGATCTTTTTGCTTTACTAGACTAACACGGCTGCCCCTTTGGAACTTCACATATTCCAGTTTCACTTACAAGATTAAAGAATCAGAGTTGTGTCAAAAAAAGAGAGAGAGTGAATTAAGCCTTTCCTTTACTTCTGATCTTCTCCAGAACCCATCCGCACTGGCATGCCAAACCCCACAATCAACCTCCACCTACAACCACATCTGAATCAATTAATGAATCAAGAACATAAGTTACCCACTTTCATATTGGAAACCCAAGGTTATGATCAATGGAGTGACTGCCTAAAGCAGGTGAGGTGGCCTGGTGAAGTGTCATTTAGTATTTTCAACAGTGGTTCTTAGTTAGGAAACAGTGGAAGTCCATGCTGAATAAGCGTGCTGATATAAATCTGGGAAACTCATGAGTCTGCAGAAGGCGGCTTGTTAAAAATCCAAAAGGGATGTGACTCATTAGAAAAACTGGTCTGACCAGGATTGTACAATGCCATTTGCGATTGTCAACTTTTCTTCTCCCACTCACTCCCACCCTGCCAAGGTGCTCAGGCTAATGCAAACTGCCAGCTCATAAAGAGTGCACCTGGAAAAGCAAACAGAGAGGACAACCAGGGCAGCATTTTTAGAACAAGGTGATTGTTTGTTAGCATGTGTGTAGGAGAAGAGGCAGGGAGCTGGACTGGCTGTGTCCAGGCAGGCTTCCGCTTCAGCATCTCCCAAAGAGCCCTGTCTAGCGGAGGAGCTGGCAAGAATTCCCACCCCACTGATTTGACTGGAAGGAGAGGATGCCATATGAAAAATTACAGCATCATTTGCAAGAGAGGACGTGTGGTGTGGCAAGGACAGAGCATGCTGAAAATCTGAGCTCAGGACTGGGGGACAGACCCGGGAGACAGCCTGAACATGGCCTTCCTGGGCGAGTGCTCTGCATACAAGAATCAGCTGCAGCCCAAAAGAAAGGAAGTGCCTTAATCCAAATCTAAGGAGCCAGGACTACAGGAGGGGGGCCATTGAGACTGCTTATGACCAATGGCAGCGGAGAGGGGATTTACCATTCTGGGTTTATGCAACACAGCCATTGACCAGTCTTTTCCGTGGCCCTGAGGTTCAGTTCATCCTGATGAAGACACTTAAATAGATCTGTGTATTAGACAAATTCATGGGTGAATTCCTGCCTCCCCAAAGGATGTAAGCTTAACCTAGCAGAGAGGGGAATCGCCCACGCAGTGTGTTGTTAGCCTGTGTGTGCATTTGAAAGTGCCTGTGTAAATGATAGTTTGTGTATGACAGAGAGAGCCCTGTGCAGGAGATGGAGGGGGAGTAAGCAGTAATCACAATGAGAAGCTCCTCTAAAAATAAAAATAAAGGACTTTCACTTTTGTTTGAGAAGTGGGGGTGGAGGATGCTGACATGTAAGCAGAACAGTTTCCACAGTCTCGCTAGCTAGCGAGATGGTGGGAGGGACCTGGATCATGACCAGTAGAACTGACGTCGGAGAAAGGGCCCATGGAAGGATTGCCTGGGGGGAACATAACTGCAGCTGCTAACCCCATTTCTGGGAAAAGGGCATTGGTGTAGAAACTGAGTGAGACCACGGCAGAAAACTACAGGTTTTTGTCCAGTGCTGCAAGGACAACAAACATAAACCTCGACCCAGAGAAATGTGGGTCAAACAGCATGAGTCATCTAGATTGGGCATCTGCTCATGGTAAAGGACCTGAAAGCAAATCCCAGTAAGATTAAGGCAGTGAGCACCACAGTGAATGTGAAAGGGGCAGTGCACGTCACAGGAACAATACATTTTCTGTCCACAGCTGGCTGCAGCTGAACACATCATCGGTCAGCTCAGAAGGCAGGGTTTTGAGTGGAACTGGGCACCCCCCCAACAGTAAGTGTTTGACACACTGAAAGAAATGATAAATGATGCCCCTGCCTGGAAGTACAACTAGCCATTGATGCGCCAGTGTGATGCAGCAAAGGGCAAGTCTACACAGACCACGGCAAATTCACCACCATCCATTCGATCTTTCCAGTTCAACTAAGTGGTCAGTGGAAACCCACTCAATCAATCCAGAGATCGATGCTGTCAGTCCACCCTCATAAGAAGAGTAGCACTTGGTCAAAGGGAGCACATTTCTCTCCCACTCAGCACAGTGGTGACAACCAGTTAACTGGGCATTAGAAAGTCAAAGGAAGATATGCAAGTTATTTCACGTAGCTTGTGTATCTCCCTTCTGCTGCCACCAAAAACCTCAGTAAGTGTAGACCAAGCCAAAGAAAGTTTGAGTGTAGCTCTTTTGCAAGAGAGGGAAATGCCTAAACAGAAAAAAGAGGCTGGCTGATTTTGGAGTGGAGCAATTCCATCTGTACAGCTGTGATCACCCAGTGCAATCAGACCACAAAACAATAATGGCAAGGTCCCTCCTTAGCGCTCCAAAGAAATTGCCATGTATATTGATGCAACTCCAGTGCTATTGGGTAGGAATAGGTATTGTCCAGGATGACAACTGATTAGTTGACACCCTGAACTGGGCAAATGTATCCAACCTCAGCAAAGGTGGGGGAATTGGATCAGGACCTTGAATCTACTAATGTGCTGCACTGTGTCCCAGTTTCTGCAGCAAAACTGATTGAAATCAAAGAGACTACACAAAGAGTCATCCAGCTACAAGCAGTTGAGAGAGAGAGATGTGCAGGCTGGCCAGAAGACACATAGCAATAAGAGCAGAACTGTATTTTCAAATGAATGAGGAGCTGTGATTTCAAGGACAGAGAGCTGTTGCTCCTGACCCATTATGCAAGGATGTCATGCAAAAAACACAGGTCATGTCTGGGCATTGCCAGCTGCTTTCTTAGATGGACTTGAGTTTGTTTACTGGCTTGGGAAGGAATACACAACTCTGGTCCTTCCCTGCTAGACAGTGTGAGACCGTCCAGTTGTGTGATAGTTAATAGAAGGAGGCTCTGTCACCACACCAGCCGCCCACCTGACAATGGAAAAAGTGGGGAGTGGATTTATTTACCGTCAGCACTTGAATCTGGGCTTGATCTGCCACCGCTTGGAGGACCCTTAGGCTATGTCTACACTAGCCATGGTTAGTTTGAACTTCTTAGTTCGAACTAAGAAGTTTGAGATTAGTTTGAACTAACCTTGGATTAGTTTGAACTAACCAAGAGCCTGTTAGTTCGAACTAATGCTTAGCTTGAACTAGAATGTGCGGTTAGCTCAAACTAACCAGCTTAGTTCAAACTTAGTAAGTCTGAGCTAAGCCTTAGGCTGGGTCTTGCCTGTGCCTAGTTTGAATTAAAGTTTGAACTAAGCATGGAAGTCTGGACTAAGTGTCAGTACTTACAAATTCAAACTAAGCTTTCCCTAGTCCGAACTAAGAAATTTCTTAGTTCGGACTAGAGAAAGCCTAATGTGGCCATGGGCTAAATTAGTCTGGGCTAAGCCTCCTTACTCTGGACTAATTTGCCAATGTAGACATAGCCTTAGAGAGCCTCCTAGCTTTGGGACTATCTGGGAAATGTCTTAGCAGGCCACTGCGGCTTTCAAGTTATATTCTTGATACAAAGTGCTAGCGGAGGCAGGCCCGGGAATCTAGGCCCACATTACTCTGTCAAAAACATGCACTAAAGGTGGCACTCAATTCCAGTGTTGCCCATTTGTGATTTTAGTGCAATTCTCTTAACGTTTGATATTTTTTACAAGGCCCATGCTCCTGGAGTCAAGGGATTACACAAGACAGTCAGCTGTCATTTACAAAATAAAGTTTCTAGCCTTCATAGTTGCAAAGAAAAGCTTGAATATATGATCAAGTGCATCCAAAAGGGATCAGAAAACTAAAAAGCAAACAGAAAGCTCAGAATGTTGGGGAGGGAGTGGGGTAGGGTTTTTTCTTTGTTTGTTTGTTTTTCTAAGAAAAAAACTCGTGCTCTTTTAGTCATGATTTTTTTTGGAGGGTGAAGAGCGGCTGATTCCTGATTTTTGAACTTTTGGGATGGGAGATATTGCAATTCTGCCTCCCAAATTGGGCTAGTGGAAGGGGTTCAAACAAGGATGCTAGGACTTGGGACTGATTTACAAAAAAATTGCAAAGCTAAATATGTTTTAACCTGCACAAACAACACCTCAGGGCAACAAATGCTGCATTGTTTCTTCATACATAGAGCCAAAACTGACTGGAAAGGGCTGTTTATACTGATGTCTACTGATAACAAAGGAGGATGATTTAAATTTAGCCTGGCTATTAGGAACAATTTCCTGAGAGCAAGGCCTGTCAGGCAGTGAAGCTGTTTTGCCTCATGAAGTAGTTATGACATAAACATTGGTTCGTCTCCAGCCAAATAAATATAGTGGAAAATGTAGCGTGAGGGCCATTCTTGTGAGCCCAGGGAGCTGGCTTTGATGGCGACAGACCCAAACTCATGTCCTTAATTAGCTGAAACTCTTACTGAAAATATTAGACGTTCTTGAAGACAATGGGAGTTTTGCCTGTGTAATGATTGCCGGATGAGACTCCTAGGGCAATCTCAAAAGTATTATCTGAGAATTTCAAGGTGTAATTAAAGCTCTTTCAGGATGAGGACATAGGCCATATTTTCATGTGAGTCTCTTGGGAGCTTTAGTCACCTTGGTGCTTTTGAAAATGTTATGCCCGGTCTTCCCTATGTACCATTTAGTATCTGGAATAGGTCAGATTGTCAAAAGAGCAGGGTTCCTGTTTCAGTACAAAAAAGTAGACAGATTTTTCAGAAGAGTTTAGGAGGATGAACGCTGGTCACTTTTGAAAACTCTGACCCTTAGTTCTGTGTCTAAAGGACAGAGACAGATTAAGGGGGCCCAGGGCCCCCACCAGCCCACTTTTGAGGGGCCCCTGGCCTGAAGCCCTGGCCCCCCGCCATCTCCTCTCCCACCTGGTGCCCCACGACCTCTCCTGTGGCCCCAGCCCCTCACCATGGTGGCCTGGGGGTGAGCTATGCTCCCGTCCCTGGACTGGCTGGTCTGCCCCAGGTGGTGGAGCCGGCTGGTGCATGTCCACTGTGCCCCGGGACCAGCGGTGGGCTCAGCTAGCACGCAGGGCACCCCTGCCCCCAGCACGCAGCAGACACGCACCAGTCCACCCCGCCCCGGGGGAGACGAGCTGGCCCCTGGAAGTGGGGTGGGAGCGCTGCGGCCGCACATGGCCCCAGATCCCTCTCCCCACCTCCCTCCCTGCATTGTGCCAGCAAGGCCAGCAAAGCAGGGGATTTAGGGGCTGCAGTCTGGGTCCACCCTTCAGGTCAGGATGCAGGGCTGCAACCCCTATGGCCCCGGGATTGATCTGACCCTGCTAAAGGAGGAGCTGAGGCATCTTAAACATCTGGTTCCAGTTGTGGGTGCTGGAAGTCTGGCACTTTTGGAATGATCCCCAAGAAATAAACCATTGTAATTTAGCCCTAAAATAGCTCAAGTGTTTTCTTCATAGCAATGCATGCAATAACATGCAAGGGAAGGAGACGTTCCAAAAACAATTGCTGACATCACACTGCCAGTCTCCGAGCATCCACCCCTGCCCACAACTACCCTCCCTTACATACTTACAAAAGACGGTGGCACCCCTGAAGGCACGCTTCAAGAGAGCTAGAAGTCACAAAGTATTGCCCAACCTCAAATTGACACTAGTAATAGGGCTGGTCATAAATTTCCCAGCTGAACTTCTGTGGGTTTTTTACATTGGAAACATTTTGACAACCTGAAAACATTCACAGGAACATACAACCTCAGAGGCGTTGCCACACTGGATCAGACACAGGGTCCAACTGGCCCAATATATTGTCAACAGTTTGGGGCCAAAAAGAGTCAGTTTTGGGACAAAGAGTTGAAAATTTTCCAGAGAAACATCTCACCTCACTCCCCATGTTCTGGCTGGCTCTACGCTTCATCAGAGAAACTATGTCAGGTGAGAAGCATGTGTAATCCCGTGCCCTGTCCTATCCATTGTTTTTAATGGAAATTCAATGGCTAGGAGCTGGCTAATGTGGCACAGAGCCTGGCAGAGGGCTGCGAGTCCAGAAAGGCTGCCAGGAGAAGAGTACTGGCTGCAGAAAGGAATTGCACACCACTCCTCTCCTGCCCCTGGCTTGGCAGGATGGGAGGCTTTAGTGGCCAACAGGGACCAAAAGCTGCGTAGTGCCCCGTGAGAATGATGCCTGGCATGGCCAGCCGGTGCCAGCCAGCAAAGCTGTGTTTACATGAGTAGCAGTCCCACCCTGTGATTGCAGGATAGTCACACTCATGGCGAGGGAGTCCCTGACCCAAAGATCTTACAAGTCAAACAGACAAGACAGAGACGGGAAACTCAGGCACAGAAAAATGACCTGTAGTCAGCCAGGCGGACTGGGTGGGAGCAGAATCCAGACCCCCAGTCCAGTGCTTTAACCACTAAGAAATGCTGCTTCTCATATATTTAACCATAGCATAGTGCGGGATTTCCCAACCAGTGTGCCATGGCACACAAGTGTGGCACAAATTTTTTTGAAAAACTACTCAAAGTGCTCTGGATTGGCTCATGAATATTCATGAGTTCATTTGGAAACTAGATGGTGGTGGGCCTCCAATTCATTAAAGGTAGCAAGGTGTGCCACAGCAGAGAAAATGTTGGGAACCACTGGCATAGCGTAAGCCTTATTTATATTTAAAATTATGCTCCCAAACCAGCCCCTTAAACAAACTGCAGGGTTTCTTGTTCACAGCTCATTCCAACACTTGATTTACCCATCCAGATCTTAGAGTGGAAAACACCTCTATGGGTTTACCCATGCCTTTAAATAGCTGCAGTCCTTTGCAAGGAAAACCACCCCAGGATCCTGTTTGCTAGGGGAACACCACCGGACATGGAAAAGGTCACAGCTGAGAAAACACAACAGATGATACTCAGTGGCACAGAATCCAGTGGGAGGGAGCGTTGGGCTGTCTAGCACAATCAGCTCTTTATCCATTCCTGTTTGACATGGGACTCAGGAAGTATAGGGAGCCCAGAGTTCAGGCCCTTTCACTGTAACTAGACTGATAACAGTCCAGTGGGAGGCAATAAAACCAATCTCTGCAGGAAAGCACCCCATATGCAATTTCACTGGCTGTCTCATCTGTTACGTGCAGGCTCTTGTTATTGCCTCACCGTCACGGGGTCTGAGCACTTTCCAGCCATGACTGACATCTGTCATGTGAGACTTGTTTGCTCTCTCGGGAATTGGGGGTGCAGTGAAGAAGTTGAAGTAGATGTTGTCTGAGCAGGACTCACCGAGGAGCCATCCATCTTCAGCAATGGACCACAACTGTGGGGAGTGGATGCCAGCAGTCTGGCAAGAGAGTTGTGTGAGGATGCAACGCCTCAGGAGACATGCTGGAGGAACTGTACCACAAAGACGTGACTCAGGACCATGCTGCCCTTGCCAATGCTGCTCCTTGTGCATGGGGGTGCCAACGTGCACCCTTGTTTGGATGCCACAGGTTGCTCTCCTCAGTTTGTTGGGCCTGCTCAGCTGGCCAAGGTGGAAGACACAACAAAAGCTCTGATTCTGCCCCATGACCACCTTCATGGCTTCCAGTTGTGCAGGGAGGATCTAGCCCTCACATCCAGAATGGGACTCGCATCTCACTGAACCACCCCAGCCATGAGTCCGACCTGCTGCGACTCAGGGTGAGAGCTCTCAAAAGACCATTCCACCCCCAGCTGCGCCACTCCAAAAGCCAGGATTGTGGGTGTGCTCACAGGGATGAAAACCAGCCCCACCACTTATAACTAGGCAAGCGTGTTCGCACAAGTGGGGTTGGATACTAGCGTGTTCCTTTGATACGAGGCTGCTCTAAGAACTCAATCCAGCATCATATTTGCTGCCTCTTTCACTCTGGGCTGCTCAAACATTTCAGAGATGTTTGCACCATGATCCCAAATTCCTTTTCCTAGTGTGCAGACTCCTTCATGTTGCACAGACTCTGCCTTCTTAGATTGTTTAGTTCCAGCCAAACATTATGGTTTTGATTCACTTCTTGCACTGAATTTACCCCAGTGTAACTGGATAGATTTACAGGGATGTGCTCCCAATTTACCATTCTTGTAAATGAGAGAAAGTGGAATAGTGGCATAACATAGGTCTCCAGTGCCTAGGGACCAACACCTGCATTTGTGCCCTTTCCCCTTTGCCCCCCACAAAAGCCTCCTGCACGTGGTAGGAGGAGTCCCAGGCTCCCACCAGACAGCACTGCCCCCAGCTACCCTGACCTTCAGTGGGGACATGCCACTTTCCTCCTCCTGTGGCCCCAGGACAGTCTGCTGCTCATGGCGGTGGCTCTTTTGGCTCTGGCCAGGCTACCCTCCTCCTTGAACATACCCACCTCTCCCATCCCAGCCTAATCAGATCCGATGCTGGCTTCCCCTACCAGTTTCCAAAGGGATAGCCGTGTTAGTCTAGTCCAGCAAAAAAAAAACAAGG
>ML682063.1:7756532-7878637 GCA_007922195.1 Podocnemis expansa
ATCTGTTAGTCTTAAAGTGCCACACGACTCCTTGGTTTTTTTGCTGGACTAGACTAACACGGCTATCCCTTTGGAAATTGACAATTAAATGACCCTCTCATAAGTCCTAACAGTGTCCTCTGGCCCAGGGAGGCTCACAGCTCTCCAGTTGCCCAAAACCGAACCTCACTGGGAAAGCTAGGGGAAGACAAAACAATCGGACCAGCCTCAGCCAGCCTGCAGGTGTGGAGAAAAATTCCTTCCCGGCCCCAAAGAGACAAAGAGCGTAACCAACAGCAACCTAGATAACAGGAGAAAGGTGGGCTAACTGTTGGAAGCCATCAACAGGGAGTGGCCCTTAGCACAAAGCTCCTATCATCGTTCCAATTCTTGTCTTAAATCCCATGAGACCTCAGGCCCAGCCCTACTTGGCCTATCCTTTTTGCCCTCTCCTGAAATGGAACTTGCCAAACAACCCTGCTCCCCAAGTTGGGGCCCTCTTCAAACTGCAATTTGCAGAGTTACTGTGGGTTTATTTGTTTGCCATCTAACTTCAAGGATCAGATGGCTCCAGCCCACTCCACTCTCTGTTGTTATGGTTGGTTACTTGTTGGCAGAAACATTTTCAACTACCGGGATGACTTCTTTATTTCTAGTATCAAGTATTAGGCTGCACTACAGCATTAAATTGGCAAGTTATGTCAATGACCACAAGTCGCTTTTATAGCATAACCACACATTGCTCTTTTTGTTGGCCAAGTGTGCCACAGTCATTGCTCTTGCATTGACAGAGAGCATGCTGTATTCAGAGCCGGCTCTACTGTGAGGCAAGAGACAGACATGGCTTCAGGTGACAGTTCTTAGGGACGCCTAGACCCCCGAAGATCAGGCTGGCTCCCGCCTCTTCAACTCTTTCCTAGCAGCTCAGGCAATGTTACTCAACCTTCAGCTTAAGTCATGTAGGCAAAGTGCACTTTAAATCCCTCTGCAGACAGATGCTGGAGATTTATGCACTTTGGAAAACCATTTTCAACCTCCATGAATGAGATGGGGGGGTGCCAAATCAAAATTTGGCTTGGGGCACCACAACCCCTTAAGCCAGCCCTGGCTGTATTGTGGGTAGCTATCCCACTGCGCAACTTGCCACCCACTGCTGCTGGAAGCTATGGAGGAGGATCACAGTGTATCATGGGGATGTGCTCATCATCCCACACTGCAGTTCTTTCCGTCCCATCAGTCCCTGGGCTTCCAATTCTTTTCTGCATCATTTTTTTTAACAGCCCTTGTAAACTGTGCACCTGCCACCTCTTCCTAACAGCAAGGATCTGGAGCTGCTGACCACTGTGGTGATGAGTGGCATAAGCACAACATGGCTTGTCCTGCAATATTTCAGGAGCTGTGAGAATAAATCAGTGATGGAGACAAAGGCTGTGTTCACACACAGGGGGTTATTTCGATACGGTTGTTCCGAAACAACTTGTATCAAAATAATGCCTTATTCTGAAGTGACTTATTTCGAATTAGCAAAAAAAGTCACTTCGAAATAAGTAGAAAAGCCGGAATCAAAATAGCAATTCCGGACAACAGTTATTTTGAAATGACTCACCGTCGTTTCGAAACAACATGTTCAGACGACGGTTGTTTTGAAACAAGTCGTTTTGAAACCACCGTCGTTTCGAAACAACACGTTCGCACAGCGTTGTTTTGAAACAACCATTGCGAAACAACGTTGTTTCGCCCACAGACTAGGTTTAACTTGTTTCGAAACAACGCGGTTGTTTTGGAACAACGTTTCCTGTTGTTCCGAAACAACCTTGTGTCATGTGAACAGCCGAAACCTGATTTCGAAACAACCTCCGTTGTTTTGGAATAAGGAGGCTGTGTGAACACAGCCAAAGAAGCCAAGATTGCTGCTGGCCTTCACGCAACAGTTTGTGAATGGACCGTTGCCAGAGCGGGTGGTAGATCGTCGGTACCAGTCCCCAGAAACAAACACTGAGTGGTGGGGTCACATCATGACACATGTGTGGGCTGAGGAGTAGTGGGTGAACAACTTTCTGATGCCCCAGTCCATCTTCCTCGACCTGTGCACAGAGCACCCTCCTCACTGTGGCACAAGAACAACAGAATGAGAGCTACCCTCACTGTGGAAGTGCCAGTGTCGATCGCTGTGTGGAAACTGGCAAGTCCTAACTGCTACCAGTCAGCTGCAAATCAGTTTTGGTTGGAAAGTCCACCTCCTACTATGAAGGACTGTGACTCTCAGTAATGTGCAGGAAATAATTGATGGCTTCACGGCAATGGGATTCCCTGACTGTACGGGTGTGTAGATGGAACTTGTGTTCCAGTTTTGGCCCCGACCTTTTTGGCAACCCCAACTTTCGACAGAGTACATCAACAAAAAGAGTTCATTCTCCATGATTTTGCAGGCACTGGTAGATCACTGCAACCATGTCACTGACATCAATATAGGGTAGTCAGGGAAGGTACATGATGCACACATCTTTCAGAACACTGGACTGTATAGAAAACTGCATGCTGGGACTTGACCAGAAGTTTCCTGACCAGAAGTTTTCTATAGTGGTGGTAGAAACAAGGAGTCGTGTGTCACTTACTAGACTAACATGGCTATCCTTTTGGAAATTCAGCTAGAAACAAGGCAGCTCTCCTAAGGAGCCTTCAGTAGGGGATTGCCTCCAGGAAAGTATCCTGAAAATTTCTATGGAGGATTACTGGGACATCTCCCGTGTACATTAACAAACTTTTCCACTTTGGTCCTGCTTCATAGATGGACAGGCTCTGATGTTAATTTCCATCCCTTATCCCTCGCGAATCATATAACAAAGTACATGTGAACTCAATCTCCCCTCGCCATGCAATATCAAAGCAAAATGAGCACTTAGTGTTGTTCCTCCCTCCTACATTATGTGCTAGAGCCAGAGAACTGGGACTGACTAAAACTTCTCCAGAGTGGAAGAGGGGTCCTGACTCACTGTGCCACCTCCACATCATCTTCCAGCTTCACTTCCTCGTCTTTGTTGATTCCACTGGCCATTGCCTCCAGGGCTCCTGGTGGTAGAAATGGGGTCGCCACCAAGGGTGGTATGCAGCTTCTTACAGAAGTGCCATGTCTTTGGCGCTGGACCACAGCAATGGTTGGCATCCTTTGCCTTGTGGTACGCCTGCCTCACCTCTTTGATTTTAGCACAACACTGATGAGTATCCCTATCACGCCCCTTCTCCTGCATGTCACTACCAATCAACCTGTAGGTATCAAAATGCCTATGGCTGATATGAAACTACTACGGCACAGCCTCCTCTCCCCATATACTCAGCAGATCCTATAGCTCCACGTCGGAGAGCGTCTTGCGTGCACAGTCAGCATAGCCAGCCAGGAGGGTGCACACTGAGCAAATGAGGACTTTCAAAAATCCATGGGTCTTTACAGAGAGGGATGCATGACCATGTACCTTCAGGGCAGCAAAGTTCAAAATGCTGACCCGAGCAGTCACAAAGGGCATTGTGGGACACCTCCTGGAGGCCAGTTAGGATGACATAGCCATGTGCAGTGTCTACTCTGAAGCTGTGTCGCTCTAACAGTGTTACAAAAAGCCCTATGCCACTTTGATTTTTGTTGATGAAGCAGGGGAGTTATATCAGCAGCAGGAGGAGCATGTCAATATGTACACTTCCTCTGTAACAAAACAAGGCTTGGATACCAATCCCAGGGTGTCAACAACCAAACGTTCCTCGTGTTGGAGCCACTGGAGACAGCATCCTTCTTCGTGGAAGGTGCTGATGGTTGTGTTAAGTGGCTAACACCTTCCATCCCAGAGCCAGCTCTGTATCACACATGGATGAAATGATCCCTCCATACAGCTTGCAGAATTAAAGTGCTGTGTGAAAATTGAGAATGAAAGGTGCTATAAATGTACGCAGTATGGTTGCAGACATCTTGGTCCCAGGATATTAGCAAGACAAATTGAGTGAGGTCGTATCTTTTATTGGGCCAACTTCAACTGGTGAGAGAAGAACAAGCTTTTGAACATACACAGAGCTATTTTGTCTCTCTCACCAATAGAAGATGGTCCAATAAAAGATATGACCCGTCTTTTCTCTCTAAGGTGCTATAAATGGCTATTAATTGCTTCCTGCCATAACCAACCCGTGTGCTGTTAGACGACAGACGTGCTGGTTGAATCAATCACACACAGGGAAATGGGACTGGAGTGCAGCTGATGAGCTTCAAAAACACAGACTTCTGCCCAAGACAGTTTGACCTTTTCACTAAGAATTGATTTTCTAAGACAATTGCTTATCAAAGTACTTATATGGCTCCCCTTTATCATCATCTGAGTACCTATCATAGAGCATATGGTCAGAAATGGCCACAGATCCTCTGCTCTGACATGCACATCACTCTTTAATGTGGACATAGTTTGTCGGGACAAGAGACAGCTTTGCCCTCCAGACTCTAAGTCTGGAGCAGGCAGGAAGCAGTGCTGGTAGGGGCTGTGTTTTGTAACAGGAGAACTGATCTCCTGCTGCTTCACACTTGCTTGCCCCCACGAACTACTCCCATGTTAAAAAGTGGGCTCCCCTCTCCGCACCCCCAGATCCAGCCCTGGTGGTCCCCTCTATTTCTACAGGTTCCAGTTCCCTGGGTCTGCGAATGCTCAGCACCTCATCAGCCTGGAAGGACTCGTATGGTACCTTCAGCCAAACCTGCGGGGGAGCTACGATAGCTGTGAGAGAGAGGAGCCATAGAGAGCAAGGGCAGCTGGGTCTAGATCAAAAGCAATCCACTGTTTCCCCCTCCCCACTTCAGAAATTTAAGAACCAGACAAAGAAATGTCTCCTTACATTTGTGATACACAATCTCATAGTCAATTTCCAAAGGGGCAGCCGTGTTAGTCTAGTCCAGCAAAAAAAACAAGGAGTCGTGCAGCACTTAAAGACTAACAGATTTATTTTTCACATGAGTTTTCATGGGAGAAAATCCCACTTCGTCCTATGCTGTGAAGGTGGGTGAACTTACAGAATGGAATGAAAATAAATGCAAGGGGGTGTAAAACATAGGGTCAGGTCATACAGTAACAGCAAATCAGAGCAGTTGCTAGGTTCAAACCATGGGAAGCCTGAAGTCAAATTACCTTTTGTAATGGGAAAAGAAACCATAGTCTCGATTTAATCCTGCTTTCACACAATTTAATTCGCATATTAATTCCAGTTCAGCTGTTTCTCTTTGAAGTCTTGATGTCCCAGTCACGTCTCTGAGTACAGTTGTTAACCAGTCATTTATCGAGTGATTAGAAAGACGGGAATGCTCAGCAACTGGCCCACTGTCACCAGAGACGGGCCCAACCAGAATCGAGTGCCAGGTTTTGAGGACATTCAAACACTGAACCTCAGTTGGGCTCTGAGTTTTGCCTACAGTGTAGATTTATAAAACAGAACAGAGTGAAAGCCAGGATCTGAGAACCTCCAATCTTTGGGGAGAGGGACTGGATTCAAAACTGAAACCTGGATATCCCAAATCCCTCCCTCTGGCTTTGTTTTTGAATGGAGTTTATTTTTTGGTTGCAGTAGGTAGAGCAGGGTTGGGCACACTTTTTGGCCTGAGGGCCACATCTGCATGGAGGTAGGCCAGAAAGGAGTGGGGGCATGGCCAAGGGCAGGGCCAGGAGGAGGAAATAGCTGCCATGCTCTGGCCAAGCCCAGCTGGAGACCCTGATAAAAGACTCCCACAGGCCACAGTTTTCCCACCCTTAGGGTAGAGTGATCCTGAGACCATCCAGAACTAAAATCTTGCCTAAACATACCAGGAGATTTGGACACCATCAAATGAAAACTCAGCCCCTGGCCTGGCTTTGAACCCTAACCTCAAAACCTAATCTACACCTAATATATGTATTTCCACCTTACCTAATATAGATCTCTCCTTTAACACCCATTTGCCTTGGCACAGCTGGCTGTGGTCACACAGCACTCATTTCGAAACAACAGAGGTTGTTTCGAAATAAGAAATACCCTGTTCACACGACGCACAGTTGTTTCAAAACAACGGCACCCGTTGTTTCGAAACAATGGCGTTGTTTCGAAACAACTTAAACCCATGTGGGGATGAAACAATGTTGTTTCGAAACAATTGTCTCGAAACAATGCCGTCCAAACATGTTGTTTTGAAACTACAGTGACTTGTTTCGAAATAACTGTTGCCTGAAACTGCTATTTCGCTTTGAGCTTTTTTTCCTTAATTTGAATGAACAAACTGTTAATTCGAATTAAGTTATTTCAAAATAAGGCATTATTTCGACACAAGTTGTTTCGACACAACTTGTATCAAAATAATGCCTGTGTGTGAACACAGCCACTGTACCTTATACAGTGCCAAACCAGTGCTCCTCTTAAAGAAGGTGAGCCCCACCCAGAATATCTTCAGCTTTGGCTGTAGGCAGCACAGTCATTTGATTTTCTAAATCTTCCTATTTCTTTTTCCTTCTTGGGTCTGTCAAAGTTCAGCCCTGGTGGGGGGACCACCAAAAAAAAAAACCCAGTGCTATTTTAGTGGCATGACACCTCCAGCATACACTATGCTGGTAACATCACAATAGGCATTAGAGCATTGGGCTGGCCCCTCTTTCCTAATAAGGCTGGGTCCACAGTTACGGCACCAAACTGGGGCTCAGGGAAACCAGCCTCCATTCCTGGCTCTGCCACAGATGCCCCCTGTGATCTTGGCAAATCACTTCATCTCCCTGTGTTTTGGTGCCTTATCAATTGAAATGAACACTAATTTCTTGCCTCACTGGGCTGTGATGAGCCTCAGTCCATAGGTATTTGGGGGAGGGGGGTTATATAGGTTCCTAGAATTATGGCAATTCTTTCAGACTAAGGAAAACTTCTCTTATGAACCTGTTTCCTCTCCAGCCATGAATAACCGTAGCAAAAATGACCTTTTCACTGCTGAAAGTTAGTGTAAGTCCATGTCTTTACCTCCACATGCAGCAGATCCCACATCAGGTATAAAGGATGCTGGTGGTGTTATTAATTGCCTGATGCTGGTGGTGTTATTAATGATTTTGCAGCAGCTAGAAACCACCCCCCCCCCATCAGGTGCAGGACCTCATTGTGTCAGGTGCTGTCCAAACTTACAAGATGACACGGTCCCTGCCTTGGAGCACTTACAAGCTAAAGAGAAAGGAGGACAGCTCCCCAGACTCACACAACAGGTTAGGGGGACAGCTGGGATTAAATACTCAGGCATCTTGAGTTCCAGTCCAATCCCTTATCTAATAGGAGACTACACTGCCTCTCTAGACTAAGGGCCTTCCATTGCTCAGTGCCACACGGCTCTTTGTGTGCGGAAAACCCCCATCTCCCAGATCTTCCATTTTAATATTTCATCCCTAAAGTTGACCTAACAATTTGGCTCTACACAGGTACCAAAATTATACACTGTGGAGGAATCAGCCGTGTTCAGCAACGGATGCTGTTGTCGGGAGGCCCCCTGCCTGATTTGTTACAGAAGCTGCAGGCTATGCAGTGGGGGGAGATTGAAGGAAGTGAGAGGAGGGTCTTGTGATGTAGGTATCTGAATGAGACCACAGAGAATCAGATTCTAGCCTTGCCAGTACCACAGCAAAGCAAGTCACGTAAACCAAGCTTCTCACACCTGACCACTTATTGCGTGTGCATCATTTTCTCAGTGCCCAACTTGAGAGACCCTGAGGTCTGTGGTTTGTAAAAGTCCTGAACACTCACAACTGCAGCTAAGTCAGTAGGAACTGAGCAACCAAAGGACTCTGTACTGTGCCTGACATAAAGACAGATTCTGACCTCCAATATGCTGAAGATCTTTTTATGTGGGGCATTTTGACTCCTTATTTTGAGTCTTATCTTTACTTTGTTATATTTACTGACCCTTCCCAGCCTGCCTCTCCTGATTTGGTCACGCTAGATTTATTATGGGCTGGTGGTTTGTTACCTCCGTGGGTGGGGATGATAAGACACTGTCGGTTTCTTTGTCTGGCTTGTCACCAGGTTGTTAGTAGCAGTGGATAAATATTTATATTTCTCATACAGTGTTCATTGCATGTGTGTATGTAGACTGGGATCGTCAAAGGATCGTAGAGGGAGTTAGATGCTCAAGTCCCACTAAAAGTGGAGTGCCTAACTCTCTTAGATGCCTTTGAAAACCAGGCCTACTCTCCAAAGACGTGATCTCAGTCCTCTTGATGTTGCTGGTAGCTGAGGTGGAGCCTTCTGAAGCTCAGGTGCTAGTAATATAGGTAATGTATATTACATAGTGTTTTATGTTTTAAAATTTTGATCTGTTCTGTTACTGTCTGCCAGGCGCTTTGAGTCTCTGTGATGCAAAGCACCGTAGCACCAATTCAACAAAAGACTCATGTGTACAGTTAAAACTCATTAACTTCAGCAGGACTTAAGCCCATGCTAGCAAGATTTGCCGAACAGAGATGGACATCAGTGATTTGGACCCTAAATAAACTATTAGTGTGGATCAGCTTTAATGCTATGCTTTATTTCATAGGCATCAACGTTCATACACAAACATGATCCCTAAGTTTGTCGCCCGACAGGGTCAGTGTTTTCTTGCGTTTGTTTCTGAGAGGGTTTTTCCTCCGTCCTCCCATAGAGATGTTTTCATGGGGAGGGGGGGTACATTGTGCAGTGCTCCATCTCATCTCATCCCTCTGAAGGCTCCTGCGTGGTCAATTTTTCAAGTACAGATTTGTTTCTGTGCTCTTGTCTGACAAGGTAGCACTTGTTTGTTTTGGAGAATTAGGTTTTCATGTGTAAAAGTGAGCCAAAATAGAGACATTTCTAAGCACTGCTTCTTAAGGTAATTTCTTCTTTTTGTATGTCTTCCTGTAGACTTTACAATCTGGGTCTGTACAACTTGGCTTCCCAGCTGCAAGTTATTATTCCAGAAATGATCTGTTGGCTAACTGGGCCTCTCCCTGTGAACAATGGGAAAAAAAGTCATCCAGACTGGAACTGCAGATGGAGTTTAGTATAGATCACAAAAGCTCATGCAATAAATGAATTTGTTAGTCTTCAAAAGTGCCGTAAGATTCCTTGTTTGTTTTGCAGAACAAAACAGAGAAACCGGACTGTTCAGAAGCCTTCATGTTTTTTCTCAGACCTTCTAATTCTATCCCTGCAGCAGGGTGTGTAGCTGAGAGGAAATAATTAATAAGACATTGCTCACTGCTGGTTTTTCAGGAAGCACTCTCACAGGGTCTGAGTCAACATCCAGTGGGTCTGTGATGGGTTTTTCCATTGTCTGCACTGGAATTTGGAGCAGCCCTGCAGTGAAAGCCTATTAGAAGGAAAGTCAGCTGACTTGTGGACCAGGCTGCTGGTGACTCAGGTTCAATTCCCAATCTAACTCTGGCATGTTGCTTACACCCTCTACATAGCTCACTTTCTGCAAAACTGGAATAGACACCCTGCCCTGTCTCACAGGCCTATTCTGTGATGATGACAACAAAATAAGATTGAGAGCTCTGATGAAAGCTGCAAAATCTGTCAATTGCCTGTCCACATCTGGATCTATAGGAGGCAGCTAGAATTGCTAGTCCTCCAGGATTGTCCTGGAGTCTCCAGGAATTAAAGATTGTCATGTAATGAAACCACGGGCATAGTTAGCCCCTGCTTTTTGGCCAAGCCCCTTACTCTTCAGGGTTGTCCCACCTAGTCTTGCTTCTGGCCACATGACCAGAAGCTTCTTGCTGATGTTCCAGTTGACTAAAAACTGGAGCATCAGAAGGATGAGGGACGGGGAGGGGCAGTCCAACCCCTGCCATGGGACTGGAGCTATGGGTGGAGAAGCAGCCGCGCTGCAGCCATCTACCCATAGCTGCTCTTCCGCCCACAGTGCTGCTGCTCACAGCCGCCCACTGTCATAGCAGCAAGAAAAACAAACCCAGGAGAATTAATTCCACCCCAAAAGGCAGACAAACCCACCCCATTAGAGAGGAAGGCAGCTCCAATGGTGAGGGTGCTGCCTGGCATTTAGGGGACTCTGCTCTGACAGACTTTCTGCAGGACCTTGCGTAAATCACACAGGCTGTGGATATACTACAGAGCTTGCAGCGGCACCAATGCCCCAATGTATGTTAATAGGCAAAGTGCCAATGGACGGCACTCAGAAATGTGGTCTTGGGTTTTGCAGAAACAACACAAAGGCTCTGGCACTGTAATGGACTTCATCTGGCAGAGGCTTACATCAATTCTTAGCCAAGACCTCAAGCCATAAAGGCTCTACCACATCCCTTCTCAGCCATGAATGGCTAATAAAGTTCAGTGTTAAAAAATGGCTAAAGGCCACTCTGCTGAAAGTAGTGAAACAAACAAAATTCTGCCCCAGGGAGTGGCTGTCAACAATCGAACTCTCCTGTCCTGGCACTGCAGTAACTCTGTCTTCCAATCCCACTGCCAGCAATTGATCCCCTAGCTTTCCGATTACCCTGAATAAATGTAGCCCTGGCACTAAGCAGTGTGAAGGGCACTCAGATAAAGCAATGACTTCTACATCTTTGGCTCCACGCACTCAGACCTCTGTACAGCTAGCCGCTCCGCGCGGGGGAATGTTGAACGACATCATGGGGCGTGTGGTTTGGAAACAAGACGTCACCCCCAGATGCTGGATAGCACACAGAGATCCGAGGAAGATCATGGAGCAGAGAGGAGATTTATGATTCCCAGTGGAAATGAGCTAGGAGAAACTTCCAGCCTCCGCTTCCCCCAAGGCATAAGAGCAGTGGTAAAATCTCCTGTGACAGTCCGAATGTCAAGATCGGCTGTCTTGCCAGAAGCTGTGCTCTAGCACACACGTGAGTGCACTTCAAGCAGGAATTACCAGGTGAAATTCTGCATCTGTGTTACACAGAAGAAGGTCAAATGAGACGATCATAATGCTCCCTTCTGGCAATGAAATCTCCAAGTCTCTGATTCACAAAGAAGAGGACTCACCAGCTGCACTTCCGCATCTGGGAAGTGACTTAGCTGATCTGGCCCAGCTGTGCAAATTATTTTATCAGCTCCAACAACTTCAGTAGCTGAGCTAAGATTCTGCAAAAGGAATGTATATGCAAATTGGCATGCAAATCAGCACATAAATTTTGGTATGCCTTTATGAAAAAGAGCAAATCCCATGATCTCATTACCTGATGGGCCATGGCTACACCTGGGCAATGAAGGCCTGTCAGAGGGCAGGAAGAAGTGAAGAGGGTGGGGAAAATGTGAACCACAGAGGGGCAGAGCTGAGTCTGGTGGTAGGTCCCTGCAACAAGGGGCAGGAGCACTGGGGCTGGTGTTCAAGAAGGGGATGAGAGCTGGCTGGGAGAAGGGAGCGAGCTGAGAAAGGAAAGCAACAAGAAGCAGGATTGGGGATGGTCAATAAACCCATGAAACGTCAGCTGAGGGGCAGTTTTTGTCTGTTGTGTGCCAATCAGGGTCGGATTAATGCAGGGGTTTTAGGGGCTGCAGCCCTAGGAGCCGGTCTAAGGAGGTGCGCTGCCACCCTGCTAAAATCTGCCACCACTGATCATCAGTCAGTCTACCCGGTCCCAAGGCTAACTGGTCTGCAGCAGCAGGAGCCAGCGCAGGAGCTCCACAGCCTGTGGCCTCTGGTCCAACGGCCCCAGCGCGGGCCAGGTTGTGGGCCTCCCCCCAGTACCAGCCAGGCAGCAGCCTCAAAATCCCCCCAATGCACCCGTCAGCCCCAGCCCCCACCTCTCACGCCAGCCAGACCATGGGCCCCACTGCAGCATCAACTGGGCTGCAGACCCCAAAGTCCCCTGAGTCCTGGATTCCCCCCCACACCCCCAGCACTGGCCAGGCTACCCCACCCCCTCCCCAGGCTGGGCACCACTGGGGTGGTGGGGGTGCTACAAGAGTGGGCAAGCCCCAGCCACTCCGGTGCCTTGATTTGGCCCTAGTCCCAATGGTTGGACAAATAAACCTACCTAAAAGAAACTACCGTAGGCATGGCAATGGATCCTTGTTAGACTTGGGAGAATTCCTGCTGTGTCATATGCATAGGGTTAACAGATGTCAGGCAAAAGGAGGACATGTCCTCCTTTTTACCTTCACATCCTCCTTCCAGCAGGCATTTTAAAGATACATGATTTTGTCTAGCTTTTTACTTGCAGGGGTTAAAGGATGCTGGAGTGCCCTGCACACCCTATTTTTAGGGGGAAGCGTTCCAGGGCCTTCTAAAAACAGAAGAATATTACATTAATACTACATTTTCTCCTTTTCATACTTCCTTGTCCTCCTTTCCATGCTTTGGTATCTGGTAAGCCTACACGTATGGGGCAAATGCAGGCACTTCAATTGGTCCCTAATACAAGTTTGGAGTGAGGCAGTGCAGCTTGAAGGAGGGGGGAAATAGAGGCAAGGTGATGGAGGGTGACCTGTAGTCACAAGGGGGTACGCAGGTGCTAGCCACCATATCACACCTGTGCCAAACCCCCTCTTTAGCTATGGCTTAGCAAGGCTATGCAAAATTGGATCTTTTAACAATACTGATTTTGCAATGCATAAAAAAATAAAAGTCCCGTAAAAGTGTAACAAAAATGCTAACAGTGATGTAGCCGCACACATGGACACAGAATAAAAATGGGACAAATTTCTTTCTCTTCTAGGCTCAGACAGCAATGATGATAGCCCAGAAAAGCTTCATTTGCAATCAAAAGAGGCCCCTTGAGAAACTGCAATCCATCCCCATTACTCAAAGGACAGAGCAAACAAATCAAGGCCTGGCAGAGGATGTTTTTGCCTTCCTCTCCACAAAGGGGTAATATCACACTCTAGCTAAATTGCACTTTCCATGTACTGTGCCTCTTAGTGCTTTCAGAGGAAACAATGGAGTTCCAGCAGTGCAGAAAGACATGTGATCTTGCCGGCCATTGCTGCAGGGTGAAGAGGAGTGAATGAGTCAGAGGATGTGTCCAGGCACGGAAACCTGTTGAAAGGTCAACATTTTGTTTTGCAAGTATGTGAAGACAGAGGACAGGCAAAAAGATGATGACAAAGCAAGGTAACACCCCAACAAAGGGCTCAAGGGAAGGGTTACCAGATGTCAGGCAAAAGGAGGACATGTACCGCTTTTTACCTTCACATCCTCCATCCGGCAGGTATTTAAAAAATACATGATTTTGTCTGGCTTTTTACTTATAGGGGTTAAGTATGCTGAACATCCCAGAACACCCTGTTTTTAGGGGGAAGCATTCCAGACACCCCTTAAACCAGAAGAATATTACATTAATACTACATTTGCTCCTTGTGTCCTCCAATGTCCTCTTTTTCATACTTCCCTGTCCTCTTTTCCATGCTCTGGTATCTGGTAACCCTACGCAGGGGGCTAAAAGCACAAAAAAGCTTCCACAGCTGCAAAACCTTACAGGGCTGCTTGGGCGAGACTGAGGCCTGTGGGAGTTAGGAGCTACAGAACTTTATGGATTTGGTCAACCGAAAGTGGGCTTAAATTGAATGTGAATCACGCATTAGCCATGTGTGACCCCTCTGTTCAGGGTGGGTGTTTGTAGCGTCATTAGGGACCTAACCAAGACTGACAGGCCCGTCATATGAAGTACTGTATAAACACTTTGTGAAGTGGGATTTTCTCCCACGAAAGCTCATGTGAGAAATAAATCTGTTAGTTTTTAAGTGCCACATGACTCCTTGGTTTTTTTTTTGCTGGACTAGACTAACATGGCTACCCTTTGGAAATTGTATAAACACCCCAGGCTAGGAATCAGCGGACCTGAGTTCAGTTCCTGGCTCTGCCACTGACCTGCTGGGTAGCCTTGGGCAAGTCGCCTCACCCTCTGCAGCCTCTCTTGCCCTCTGCCTGGGTCTATTTAGAGTGTAAGCTCGGTGGGGCAGGGGCTGTTGTTACTGCATAATTATACATCTCCTAGCATAGTAAGGCCAAAATCTTGATTGTAGCTGCTGGGGGCTCCTGTAACACAAACAGGTGCCCCTGTAATGCAAAAGAGGGTCCAAATCAAGGCCCTGCTCCCTGATGATGTTAGTGTCACCTAGGGTAGCTCTCATCCATCTTTCATCCATTTTACTAATTATAATACCCAGATAAGAATAGAGAATATAGGGTTGGAAGGGACCTCACAAGATGCTCACACGTTGCCCAACCGAGGCTCACAGTAACAATTTGCCAGGAGTCCGAAGACTTATCTGTAATTGATATAAAATGATCACGTTGCTGCCACCCTCACATTTAACGTGGAGGTCTGTCCAGCAGCAGCTTTAGGGCTCCCAACATGCATTGCTTCATCAAAATGTTAGCAGTCCATCATCACCTCATTAAAGACAGAGGGCAGCCTGAGTTGTACTCCACAGGCCATGTTGGGGCCAGGCCAGCTGTTTGGCTTCACCAAAATTTTGTGCATATGTATAAACAGGCTTTCATATTGCTACCTTCACCCTCGTCGTTTCACCTGCTCTTGGCAGGAAACACTCCACTGATCTCAGAGAGATACACGCTCTGGAAGAGCTGAGGGAAGGGACAGTGATGGATCCATGAGAGTGGATGCAAACTTGCTGACATAGAATATTGCTATCATTTGTTAAATTTTAATAACTACCTTGCCTAGCAAAGCTAAGAATTCAGTAACCCGATTTCCCTAGGCACTCCCATGCATTGAGTAATTAGACTTTGAGTTTATTTAAAGAAAATAATTGTTTCTCTGGGTGAAAAATCTGTTTAAACCCCAGAGGTACCCAGCACACTTGATAGTCCATATGCTGTTCTGACAATCCATGGGATTTGTTAAGTCCTGAGTAACAGACTCATCCCCACACTCCACAAACAAGTCCGTAGAAGTCAGCACACATTGCATACTTCAGGGGTTCAAAAATGAATGGATAATAACACAAAAAGACTTATATGGTATCTTGTCCATGTTGCCTGCAAGGCTTATACCAGTGGTTTTCAACTTTTTGCGGGTGCCACCCTACAGGACACACTAGCCCATCCCCCAGGCCAAATCCAGTCATCTCCCTGGCTCTCCGTGACACTGTGTGGTGACGCAGTAACGTGTCCTGACATAGTGGTTGAGAACCACTGCTCTAGATAGACCAATGCTTAGATCAGAAGATCGCTTTAGGGAGGAAAAGGCCCACCACTGTTGCACTCAGAAAAGTTGTTTACTATTTTTATCAAAGAGAACAGGGTTAAGCAAATACATAGCTGATAGTTCCAGTCCTTTGTCTAGTCTAACTTTTAAATGTGTGAGGAATGGACTAGTTCCCTAGGAGGCTAATCCATCATCTTCGAGAGCTCACCTGTAGCAAAACAAGCAAGGAGTCCTGTGTCACTTAAAGACTAACAAATTTATTTATTGCATGAGCTTTTGTAGGAGAGAATCCACTTCCCTACATTTATTTTCCTCCCATTCTGTAAGCTCCCCCATCTTCAAAGCATCTGAGGAAGTGGGATTTGTTTCTGTCACAGGACTCCTTGCTTGTTTTGCTGAACTAGACTAACACAGCTACCCCTTTGACACCTGCAGCAAGTTTTTCCTGATATCTAGATCCACTTGCCTGTTTTCCTGCAATATTTGGCCTTAAATCTTCATACGTGACATACACAAGTGCCACTAGCATGGTGCCTTTGTCAGCTTTTTCTTAGAAACTCAGCCTTGTGGGGCTTAATATTTTAATCAACAAAAAGGATGGTGCTCTGGGATGGGACCTTGCTTCCAATGGCTCACCCATGAGTGCATTTTGTTTTTCCAACTTTAATGGGGAAAAAATGTCTTTGGGCCATTTTGGCTGAGAGCTAGGATAACAAAGAGAGAGAGAAACAGAGAGAGAGCCTTTGGATGTGATCTGGGTTTTTTATTGTTGCACTCCTGCAGCTCAGAAAATAGTTGCTCCCTTTATTTTTCTGGACTTTTTTTCTGAGGCTACTATTGGTATGTTGTTTATGAGCCATGATTCTGCAAAGCACATATGCATGTGAGCCAGGCCATACCTATTCAGCAAAGCACTTAAACGCATGCGTAAGTGAAGTTAATAGGACTTACTTTTAATCAGCACCCATTGAAATCGGTAAGAATTTTTCCATTGACTTTAGTGGGCTTTATAGCAGAGTCTCCATCCCCCAGGGCTGACCAAAGGAACACGGCCATAACTACACAAGTTCTCACCCTAGCCTATCTAGTCCAGTTTCCTTTCTCAGACAGGCTTGAACCAGGTGCTTTAGACGATGGCATAAAACCTTACCATGGGGTGATGTAGCACCATCGGTCCCCCCATAGGCTTCATCCAGGCCCATTGTAAAGCTGTGCCTTGTATATGGTGGTACAAGAGACAGAAACATGACTTTTCAAACAAATTACCATTTTAAAATTGCACATTTATGGTTTTCTGAGCCATGATAACAGCTGACGATGTGCAATTCAGCTATAGGCCTTGATCCTGCAGACCCTTAAACCTGAGTAATTACTCTCCCGAGCAGTGCCGGTGAGTTCAGTGAGACCACCTGTGGAAATAAATGCCCTCAAATGAATCAGGGTATGCAGGACTAGGCCCATATGTTGTGCCGCAGCTTTGCCGCACATCAGCCCTCAGGGTTAAATTGCAAACAATTGCAGAGTTCAGCAATAGCTTAGAAGGTGTAGACTTCTACTGAAGTAAGTCTCCAGATTTATTAAGCCTAGAGGTAAATATTGACTAAAGTGAAAGGAAGGTCAATATTTAACACAAGGGACAACAAAGCCCTGTGGCAGCTGTGAGAGATACCTGGGGTACCTGCGCTCTGGGAGCAGGCGGCTGCCTGGGAAACACCTAGGCTTCACACAAGGAGCTAACAAGCCGAGTCAGGTAGGAAACTGGGCCGGATTCAGTGAAGCACTAAAACATTTCCTGCTAAATGTGTTGTGGTGAACCAGGGCCTAAAATGCATTATTCTTCCCCATCTTGTATCAGGAGAAACTGAGGCACAGAAATTATCAGCAAGATCACTGCTCCAGGTGAAAGGGAAGCACCTACAAAGAGCTGGCAGTAAGAGCTTCATCCTCAGCTTATCAAAGTTAACGGCAAAAATCCCATTGATTTTCATGGAGGTAAGTTCAGGCCTTAAGTGATTTGCCCAAGCCTTCAGAGAGGAAGTCAGGGTCTGAAGTGGGGAGCGCTGTGGCTCCCAGTTTCATGCTCAGACTACTCAACTACACTTGTATTTGGAGGGGAAAACACCTGGGAGCTGAAAAAGGACTGTATATAAGCTCATCATCTGTCAAGATTGGGTTAAGTGACCCAGTCAGCCCCGCTAATTGGCACAGAGTCCAATAAACTCCGGACTGGCTGCCGAGGCAGGAAAGTGGGATGAAGGATTCTCCTCAAGTGCGTGAGTGTCAGGGGAAAGGGCTTGGAGAAAGAAAGCCTTTCTGAATTCTCAAAGCTGTGAAACCAATTTGTTTCCTTTTCTACTGATGGGAACTTGTTTGGATTTCTTGTTATAAACACACATCCTCCAGGAAAAGACCTTTTATCAAGGTTGGACGTTTTCCTAGAACATCCTACTAGAGAAGTTACTGGCCTCGATAGAGTTCACTTACACAGCAGGAAAAGATTGTGCCTTCTGCTGCAGTTCTGTGGCCTACATTTCAGAGTCGATCAGACTGAATGATCACTATTGTCCCTTGAGGCTTTAAAGTCTACTAACTTTGCAGGGACTTGGCAAGTTTTCAGCTTGTTTGCTGCATGGGAAAGTTCTGTTCCTGAAATTTCACACAACGAGGAAGGTTGATATTTCAGGGAGGCAGAACTGCATGAAATCCAGAAGTGAAAAAATTCACACTAAATTTTCCCACCTTTGCAAGGCAATGATTTTATCCATAAGCACTCAGTTGGACCATGCAAAGGGTGTAATAAATAGATTTGTAATCCGGGCTAACCAGGTTCCTTTTATGGGCAATGCTTATGTCATCTCAGTTTTCTACTTATGGTAAGTTCTTTTGCCAGTATCTTGTGGGAATTAGGTGAGAGAAAATCAAAATGACTCATGCTGGGAATTTCATACCAGCTTTCTTTCTCCTTTTGCTGTTTGCTTTTGATTTGCCATGACTTGATCAGACCAAACCATTCTCCTAAATACGGTTTTCTTTCTACCTGTGTCCTTTGTACACATATTGGGTGTGTCTACAGTAGGAAGTTAGTTTGAATTAAGGAGCCTTAATTCAAACTAACTTAGTCCCCGTCCACCATAGAAAATCACTAGTTCAAATTTAGGAATTCCTTACGACTAGGGTTGCCACTTGTGGTGCTTGGACATATTCTTGGAGGTTTCATCACATGGTGTTCAATTCCTGGAGACTTCAGGACAATCTTGGAGGCTTGGCAACCTGGTCAGAAGCTTACGCTCTGTAGATGGCAAAAGTAAAAATGAGGAGGGAGGACTGGTGGCTGCAACATAGCATACCCAGGCCTGATTTTCACAGGGAAGTCATAGGCCACCACTGCTTGATACCAAGGTTTCTTTACTCTCTCTTTCTCAATCCACTTTTCCCAAAACAATAAGATTAGGGGCTGAGAAGTTAGCAAGCACTGGCAGGGCACTCAGCTAGACAACTTGTTCCACCATTGAGCTGCTATGTGACCTTGGGCAAGTCATGTCATCTGTGCCTCTGTTTCCTTATCCACTCTGTCTGTGCCTTGTCTTTTTAAACTGCCGCACTTTGGGGCAGGAATTGTTTCTTACAATGTGTATGTATAACAGGGCTCTAATCCTTTTTAGGGCTTCCAGGGGCTAATGCAGTGTCTCTAATTCTCATGACTTTTGGTGCTTTTCTCGAAGGCCCTGCTCCAGGAATCATGTACTTCCTTACAGGAGAATCCTAGCTTCCATTAAACACAAAGTAAGCATCTAATGCTCAGGGCTTCAGAAGAAAGCAGGACCCAGATTTGCCCTGAAGATTCAAAAACCTGAAGGGATATTAAGAAAGGAATTAAAAAATTGCTGTTTAAAAAAAAGATAAGTCAATCTCCTGATTTTTTTTTTCCAGGTCTGTCTCCTGACTTTTTGAATGTTTAGTTTTGGCCACACTGACACTGTAAATGCAAATAATGAGTGAGGCAAATGGGGGAGAGGTGACAAGATTGGGCACTGATCTCATTAGCTGTGCAGACAAGCATGCATTTGAACTGCCAGGGCAGAAGGAACAGCTATGATGTAACATTTAGGCACCCTGTAAAGCTTCAGGCTGAATCACACAAATGTCAAGATAATATGGAGGTAGGCTCTTAGATTAGATTAGATTGCATTTGTCTTTTCTGGGCGGAGGGGGAGAGAAGTGGTCTTAAATCAGCTTAAAACAGGAATGTAGACATGGCAACTGGACAATAGTCTAGATTTAGCAGTGTGAGTCCAATGCTAGTACAGGTCTATGTTGTTACTTAAAATAACTTGCAGATCTGCGTTTGACCTCTCTCCTCCTAGCACATTCAGTGCACTGGGTTGAAGGGAGGCTCCTACCTTTGACTCAGTGCTATCCAGTTGCGAGGGTTGGCGTTCAGGGATCAAACTTCTTGATTGGCTGGTGGGTCTTCACAGACCTGATCAGTTGATCGGGAAGTTCCAATTCTGTCAGTGAAGACAAGACCCTAGCTCAGGGGTTGGCAACCCAAAACATCAGAAAAGCCGTTTTTAAGCATTTCTTCAATAACCAAGTGTCTAGGCTCCTGGTGGGAGGACCTGGGCCAGGGCGCCTGCCTCAAGGTCCCGTCGTGGGGAAGGTAGAGCCTGGACCCAGAAGCAGGACCCTGCAGAGTCCCGCAGTGGTTGAGGGGATGGAGCCCGAAGGGGGCCACCCACAGGGTCCCCCAATGGAGAGGGGTCCCAGGGCCCAGAACCACGAGGAGACAGCCAAAGAGCCGCGTGTCGCTCCAAAGCCACAGGTCGCAGGAGCCTAGCCTCCCCTGCAGACCTAACTCAAACTCCGAACTTGAATTGCTGTGTCTTCACTGTTGCTGTGACTCAAGTTAGGGAACCTGAGTTAAGAACATGCCTCTTTTTGCACAGAATGCATACGCTTTGTGCAAGCTTGTAGGAGGGCAGTTTGTGACAGACAAGCCAGCGTGCATGCTTTGCTCGCTGATGCAGCAGGGGCAGTTAGCTGTAGGAAGCTCTATGTGCGTGTTGAGAAATCTGACAAGCAATAAGAGAAAAAGATGATGGCTGATTATGTTGCTGGTTCTTAAGCCACTGAGGACTTTTTGTGTGCTTGGGGATGACAGTGTTTCCAGACAGCCAGAACAACACTCGAATACCGTTGTTGCAACACTCTTCCTGCACTGTGTCCCTCGCCTGAAACCTCACCCGTTGGCTAGCTGGGGTGAGCTACAGTTTAATAACATCAGCAAGATTTTCCTTTCCGTGTCAGGCCCTAACCACTGTGGTTGACATCACTCTAACATTCGTCATCACACTGGCTCTTAAGACTATGAGGTACAGCCTCTGCTTTTGGGAAGAGCCCTGAGATCAAGTGTGAGTTGGGGGAAACAACCAAGAGAGTGGCTAAAACAAGTGCTTCTAGTTCAGCAAACTTCTCACACAGATTCCTAACTACAGATGCAAGTATCTTGGTAAATTTACAGGCACAACACCCTTAAAGTAAGGGAATTTTATCATCACTCACTTTAAATGAAGAATTGAAGCACAGCCAGATTAAGGGGCTTTCCCATAGTTGCACAGGAAACCAATGAGACAGACAATATTGAGGCCCAGAACCTCCGGCATATTTAGGGGCCTGACTCCATTGAAATGAGTGGTACTTAAGCATCTAAATCCCACCGAGGATCCAGGACAGACTTCTTCAGTTATATTTTACTGTCTTAATTATGCCACCCTTCTTCCTCTGTGACCTCAGTGGAGTTACTCAAGTTTAACAGTGGGTTCAAAGGGATCAAAATCTAGTGCTGTTTGCAAGACCATGGCATAAACATGTAATGCTAATGTTAGTCCATAATCAAATACTTTAGGCTGAGAATGAACCATTATGATCTATTCTGACCAGCTGCATAAATCAGGCCAGAGAATTACACCCTCATCAAGCTCGGTAACTTGTGGTTATGTTTATGTCAATGTGGATTGTGTTGCAATTGCATTGTGGAATTCCATTGTGGCATCGGTTTTTGGCTCTCTAACTGTGGAATTACATAGAGAAAGCAACAGGGAGAGGAGAATTTAAGCTGCTCTTTTTCTTCTTTTTTCATGAAATGGGAAGTTAAGCACTAACCTACTTTAATGACATGGGTATTATGAATCAAGAAATTAAAACGCTGTCTCAAGCCATGCTTAATTCATAACAAAAGAGGTGCTGTGGAGCTCAGGCCATGATAGTCTTTCATAAATGATGCAGCAAACCCACAGGTGCCAAGACTATAAACTGCCAAGCCAAGAGCTTCCAGGGCTCAGCCCCAGCACAAGTTAAGCTCTGGTCTCAGACTGAACTTCACCCATTAACAATGCACATTGTGAATGTTTCGAATAACTAGTGCTACGAAATGTAATCTTAATACACAATGGGCCTAATTATATCCTCAAATCTGCGTGCACAGTCAGAGTTGTATATATGTGTCTGTGGACAAAACTGTCCTATTCCAAGGGTGAGAAAGTTAAGGTTGCTTTGGAGAACTGTAACTCTTGTACTTCCTGACTTTGGAATGAAGAAAATTCTGCTCTTAAATACCTGTTTTTGTCAAACCACAAACAGCACCCCCCCTCCCCTCAGTCGCTTTAAACACCTGTTATAACCACTAAGTAACTTGCTAGCCAGTCTATCAGTTAAACCACAAGTTTCCGTGAACAAGCTAGGTGAGAAGACCCCCGCAGAAGAAATATGCAGGCTTAATAAGCTTATGAATATTTACTTGCACACCCAGGGGAGGCATAATTATTGCTTTGTGCAACATGCGATGTATGTAACGGGGGGGGTACATGTTAAGGAGAACATGAAGTAGGCGGAACGAAAAGTCTGTACCTCCTGACTACCCTACCCAATGGGGAAAGGAAGAGGGAACCCTGCGGCCGGTGTTACGGAATAAAAGGGCTGCTATGCTAAACACTAGACGAGTTCGCTGAGTGGCTCCCCCACTCTGCGTGCTCCCTTTATTCGAATAAAGCTGCTTATAAACAGGCCTCCTCTGCCTCTGTGAATTTTATCACCTCAAGAAACCTCAGGTCCCATTCGCTACAGGAATATTTCAAGTTGTAACCTTAACACAACACTAACAGAGTTAACTCACATGGTGGTATGTGTGTGATAAATTGTAAAGCCCTTCTTGGAATCAATTCCACTTTGGATGGCTTCATCTGCACTTCCCTCTGTGAGTACTTCTAACATTGCAAATGTGTGCATAGCTTCAGACAGCCGATATTATATTTTTAAACAACATGTTAGACAAGTTCCAAAAGGGTGGCTGTGTTAGTCTGGTTCAGCCAAACAAAAAAGGAGCCCCATGGCACTTTTAAAGGATAAGAAATTTATTTATCGCACAAGCTTTTGTGGGAGTGGGATTTTCTCCCATGAAAGCTGATGAGATAAATAAATTTGTTAGTCTTCTAAAAGTGCCACAAGACTCCTTGTTCATGTTAGACAAATGTCTCCTTTCAATACAATGTGGAATTTCCCCCTCAAATTTAGGTACATGAGGCCTATGGCGAACAACATCCTCTGTTTGGGCCAATTATTGATTAAAATTTGCTGTCTCACAAATCAGCTCCTAAGTCTCCATGGTTTATCTCCATTGGGGACCACATAACTTGCACTAGTCCTGAAGACCCCAAAACACAGGATGAAGTCAGAGTCTTCACTGTTACTCCGGTTTCACACTTGTGTGGCGCCTTTGAAATCCATAGAGCTACAGCACCATTAAAAGGAATCATGCGACAGAGAATCTGGTCGATGGCATTTGGTTATTGAAGCCATTTTAAAAAATGGCTCTTCTTGTCTTTTGGGCTGCTGACCCCTGAGCTAGAGAATCAGTAGGCCATAATCAGCACCCTGACGTCCCCAGTCTCCCTGGCGATCTGCCTAACGATTTCACAGCCCCCTCTACTTGCGAGTGATGCAACCATCCCAGACGTGCTAATTAAACCATCCTACCACATCTCACCACCACTCCCCCCATCTGCTTCTCTTCATACATCTAAAATAAACCTCACATTACATTTCATCACGGCTATTCCTAACACCTTAGCTCTGTCATGCCCCATTCCTCAAACACAAAGAGATTAGAAAAATAAGGCTCCATTTTAGGCCAAGAGCCCCTTCTGGGTCCATTCCTCCATTCCTTAATATTAAAATCAGCGTGACTATTCAGGTTAGTGGGACCTCGTCTCTGGAGTGAGGTTTGTGGGAATGGCCCCGTAGGGGAATTTATGAAAAAAGAATAAAATATTCAGAAGGCTGACTGTTTAAAAAAAATGACTCGAGACAACAGAATGGCGATTGCTAGTGTTGTTATTTCCCCTTTTGTAGAGGCACCTGATTCTTATTCGTTTTGCACCAACACGCCCATAGAAAAGCAGCAGGAGAGTGGGGTGTGCCAGAAATGCAAAAGCAAGCCCTCTGCCACTCAGGGATGTGGTATCGAAGGGTTTGTCTACACACAAGAGGCTTGATCCTCAGCTTTCTGATGCGCGTCAGGTGACACGCACTCAGCAGATGCACTAACAGCTGGCACACAGGACGTCTTGCTGGGCACTGTGGATGCACAGTGAAAGCGAGACAGGTTTGGATTTTTAAAAAATCCCATGATTCCTCTGTCTCCACCCTAACTGAACTGCCTCTCTGGGCTAGCTAGCACCGTTTTTGAATTACTGTCAGCCAGCATGGGCCCAGAAGCAAGTGCTCTATACCATGAAGCTGGCAACCTCAAACCTGCAAAGGCTGTGTTTCAGTATTTAAAGCGAGATGAATTAGATTTGGGACTTCTGCTGCACCACAATCTGCAGTGGAGAAAGCAGGAGACTGAGGAAGATGAAGACGCCTCGCCCCTGATAGTACAGAAGTAGTTTCTGGAGCAGCTTCACAGCCTGAGCCACCATTTTGGGGCTCGGGAAACCAATGTAGCTAGGTGGAGAGGATTGTTCTGTGGACATAAGAACAGCCATGGTGGAGCAAACCAATGGTCCATCCAGGCCAGTGTCCTGTTTTCTGACAGTGGCCAATGCCAGGTGCGTCAGAGGATATGAACAGAACAGAGCCTGGAATCACCAATATTGGCAAGAGACGTGCAAAATAGGGAAGGCAACCTTTCTTTGAGGTGTGGTGAACTAACCCTGGAGCTGCAGGGACAGCATATCAACATATGGTACCTTATACCGGTAGAGAAGCAGATTGCCATTTCCCCCAACTGTTACCTGATGCTGTGGCCTATTGAGCAGTGATCTTGACTAAGACCCAAGAGCTTTGGGTTTTAGCCCCAGCTCTGTCACTTACCTTGATACATTAGAGTGGGTTAATCACTTCGGGCATGTCCACACTGCCCTGCAATTTCAAAAAAACTTTTTTCAAGATGAGTATTTCTAAATAATTATCGCGAAAAAACTTTTTTTCAAAAATGCTATTTCAGGACAACAGTCCATTGTCCCAAAATACTGCAGCTCTTTATATTTCAAAAAAGAAAGTCTACACCGGACTTTGTTTTCTGAAAAAAAAGCAAGGCAATGGAAGAGAAAGGGAGGCTTTTCTTTTGTGTCCAGAGATGGCTTTTTTTGAAAAAGTTACCTTGAAAAAGGCTTTTTATTTTGAAAAAGCTGGCGGGTTTAGCTTTTTTGAAAAAGTGCTCCAGTATCTCAAAATACTGGAGTGCTTTTTCGGGATCACTAAACCTCGTTTTATTTTGGAAAAGAAGCCTTTTTTGAGGTAGCTTTTTGCAAGTTTTTTCGAAATTGCAGGGCAATGTAGACATACCCTTCCAGTCTCTGTTTTGCACAGAGGTATATATAAAGGGGGGCAAGTAGGGTCACAGGTCCCCCACTAATCAGCACGGCACAAAGTTCCTCCAGGGAATGGGAAGGCCTAAGAAGAAAATGTCTGAGCCAGGGTGCAGAGGGCAGGAGACACACAGAATGTGCACCCCCAAAGGGGGTCAAAGTTAAATTTCTGCACAGACTTCTGATCTTGCACATTAGGACCTTGATCTTGCTGAAGATCCTTGACGTGGATAATATCTAGTACAGCCAAGAGACTAGTCCTAATTCAGAGATGTGATCCTTCCCTTCCCTGGCCAGGAGAAAATTAACAGGAAGGGGTCTGAGCCTGCAAACCATAGGCTGTATAGAGGGGTTAAAGGGGGTAAAGGGCCCCAGAACCCTCCTAAATTTGCAGGCCTCCTTCCCACAGCCTTGGGCCCCCTTCACACACCACAGCTGCTGCCCACCCAAATGCCTGTCCCCCACCCCAGCTACTGCCCCCAACCCCAGCTATTGCCCCACAAACACCTGCCCCCCACCCCAGCTACTGCCCCAAAATGCCTGCCACCCATCAGACCCCTCCTTCCCATGTTCTCCTCTGCCCCAGTCCCCATTCCCTAAGATCCCTGCCCCCATGTGCCCCCTCCAGCCCTCCTCACCCCCCAACCCCCAGTTCCCCTGTCGTCACTCCACCCCCTTCAGCCCCCCCAGCCCTCTCCACACCTCCCCAGGCCACCATCCCGACCCCTTCTTCCCACCCCCCCACGCCTTCCCCACCGCGGGCCTGTCTGTCCCCTCCCAACCCTCTTATCTTCATCACCAACATGGCCAAGGAGCTGGCCCAGGGGCAGGGAGGCTGTGGCGCTGATGAGAGGGGGCACGGGCTGGAACCTGGGTCTGGGCCGCACACGCCACCTGGACCCAGCAGGAAGGGGCAGGGCTGGCGCAGGTGCTGGGAAAGGGGGGCAGGGGTGGCCAGGCTCGCGTTCCAGTGCATTCGTCCTTTTTTAGGGGGCCCTGGAACGCAGTGTTCCAGTCGGTTCCCTTATTTTTAGGGGGCCCTGGAACACTGTGCAGCTAAAAAATAGGGGGGCCCAGCACACCGTTCTGGAGCATTGCACCTTACTTTAACCCCTGGCTGTACAGAATGAAGCTGTGTGTTTATTTCTTAGTATTTTATTTGTTACTCCTATTTTACAGTGGTTCATAATATTTTAAGGTTCTCAATTCTTTTGGACGCCTAAAACACCCAGGGCAGTCACTGATGGTGGTGTGTGCAATGGGCATGTCGGATCAAACCCTAAATTTTATAGCACCTCTGTGAGGGATCGGAATGGCTAGGTACACGCTGGCCCTGCAGTGCAATGAACTCCACCTAGCATCATAGAAACTGGAAGTGACCATGAGAGGTCATCGAGTGCAGTCCCCTGCATTCATGTCAGGACCAAGTACCCTCTTAAACCATCCCTGACAGCTGTTTGTCTAACCTGCTCTTAAAACAGTGGTTCCCAACCTGTGGGCTGTGGACCCCCAGGGGTCCACGGGCCTCTTCCAGGGCATCCGTGGTGCTGCTTCCCCCTGGGGCCGGAACCCAGTTGTGGCTGCGATGCTCTCGCCAGGGCTGGATCCAGTGGAGGTGGGGGTCACAGAGGATGGGATGCTGCCCCCACTCACGGGCTGCCGAAGCCAGCAGTGGCATGGCTTCCCTCCCCTGCAGGGGCTGGCTGGGAGCCATGGCCGCGGCAGCCTCCACGCTCCGGCAGGGGAATGGGGCCATAGACAGCTCCCCGGCAGGGGCGGTGAGCCGTAGCCACGTGCTGCAGCCACCACAGCCCCATTCTCCTGCCGGAAGTAGGAGCTGCCGTGGCTATGGCCCCTGCCGTGGAGCTGCCCGCAGCCCCATTCTCCTGCTGGGGAGTGGGGTCCCCCCAGGCAGGGGGCCATGGCCCCAGCAACTCGCACTCCACACAGGAGAACGGGGCCGCAGCAGCTGCAACGTGAAGCTATGGCTCACTGCTCCTGCCTGGGAGCTGCTGCAGCCCCATTCCCCTGCCAGAGCGTGGGAGCTGCCGTGGCCATGGCTCTCTGCCGGGGTGCAGTGTTGAGGGCCACATTCTGACCCCCCTGCACAGGCCAGATTCTGCTGCAGTGTGCCGCACACGGGGTCCCTAAAACTTTTTTTCCCATCCTCAGGGGTCCCCAGCCTTACAAAGGTTGGGAACCCCTATTTAAAAACTTCCAATGATGGAGATTCCACAACCTGCCTAGGGCCTGCCAGTGTGCCTAAGCAGACACGAGAGTCTAGATACTACAGTGGCTAGAGCAAGGGTCTCAAACTCAAATCACCATGAGGGCCACATGAGGACTGGTAGAGGGCTGCATGACGATTAGCACAGTAGCCCGAGGGCCACACCACTGAAGCCTTTCCATACAATGATAATGAAAATATCAGTAATGGTCGTGTCACTGCAGGCCACAGCTTTAGGGGCTGCACATGTCCCACAGGCTGCGTGTTTGAGACCCCTGGGCTAGAGCTACATAAAGACATCAGCGCGTGCTCCTGCAAATGTGACCGATGGAAGATAGGTTTGGTCACAGCAGTAAGTACTATCTTGAAGCCGATGTTAGTAAACACCTACGGTGCCCAGATGTCCCAGGACAGTCCTAATACTGGTGCTTGTCTTATATAATCGCCTATTACCCTCCACCCCTGTCCTGAATTTCCACAGTTGCTATCTGGTCACCACGGTGTGTAGGAGTGGATTCTCATTGATCGAGAATCTTGTTCTGCTCTCAAAGTAAATTGGGAGCAATGCCATCAAAATCAGCAAAGCATTCCATGAAGTCAGGTCAGAACGTGTCCCCAGGGGACTGGCAAATGGGTATGATGGGAAAGGGGCTAGAAAAAGGGTCTCAAACACATGGCCCTTGGGCCAAAGCTATTTCCTGCAGCCCACAATGACACTATTGTTACCGATATTTGCAATATCGTTGTATGAAAAGATTTCAATGGTGAGGCCCACGGGCTAACGTACTCGTCTTCATGTGGCCCTGTACAAGTCTTCTTGCAGTCCTCGTGATTTGAGTTTGAGACCCCTGGGCTAGAATCATAGAAGATGAGGGTTGGAAGGGACCTCAGGGAGTCGTATAGTCCAATGCAGGGCCAACCCCAACTAACTCACCCCAGCTCTGTCAAGCCGGTCCTTAAAAACCCCTAAGGATGGAGGTCCCCCGTCCTTCCCTCCCGCCCACTCCAGCGCTTCACCATCCACCCACTGAAAAAGTTTTCCAAATACCCAACCCCTAGACCTCCCCTAATACAACTGGAGACCATAGACCAGCGGTCTCAAACTCAAATCACCACAAGGGCCGCACGAGCAACGTTAGCCCGCGGGCCGCACCACTGAAACCCTTCCATACAATCATATCGCAAATATCGGTAACAATAGCGCCGCACGAAATACCTTTAGGGGCCGCACGTTTGAGACCCCAGCCCTGAAGGATAAAACCTTGGCAGGGGCTAGCTGAAGCCCCCCATTTTTGGCAAAGAGGCAAGGGCGAAACTGCCACGAGATTTGCTGCCCCTCCAGTTTCTTTTCCTTGCAACTGCAAGCTCTCAAGTTGCACAGCTCAGCCCAAGTTGCCCCCCTTCCTCCTCCTTCCTTCCCAGCTGTTCTCCCGCGTGCAGCCATCTGGCGACACCCCCCCGAATAAAAGGCTGGATGCAGCCGAGCCGCGCTTTGCAGACGCTCCCTGGCGCGCGGCTGGTGCAGGCGCTGCACGCGGCGGGCGGAGCGGGGCGCTTTTGAGACGCTCCCCGGGGCGGCGGCGGCGGCTCGCGCGCGGAGCCCGGGGCGCTGCAGGGGCGCGCGGCGCGGTGCAATTAGCGGTGCAGCGAGCTGGGGCACGTCTGGCTGGGGGCTTGGGGGGCTCAATGCAAGCCGAGCTCGCTCAGCCAGCTAGCCCTCCAGCTGCCCTGCCCGCCCCTGCCAGCTCCTCGCCCCAGGTGCTTTTTTAGGGGGCGCTTCTTCCTCCAAAGGTGAGTGGTGCCCAGCCTGCCCAGCTCCGGGCTTTGCACACCCTCCACCGCCCCTCTCAGGTGGGGAGGCCGGGAGTCCCCCCCAGACCTTGCTCCGCCTCGTTTGGAGGGTGCTGTGCAACTTGGGGGGCGCAGCAGTTTGCTCTCAGCGCCCAGCTTTGCTTTCCGTGCAGGAGGGAGAGCCGGGCTGCAATGCAAAAAGCTTTTGGATTTGCAAAGTCGGTGCAGTGCATGGGAAGGCTGGCTTTTCTTTGTCCCTCGTGCGGGGTTGCGGAGCGTGGGCTGGCTGGAAAGAGGTGTTCAGCTTCTTAAGAGCACTTAAACAGCAGGCTGGAGGTGCGGCGGGCCTGAAAGCTGCCCCGCGGATTGCAATCCCTGGGAAAGCTGCATGCATGCCGCTGGCTTCTGGGAGCAGGACTTGCAAAGCCTCGCCCGGCTCCTAGCAGACTGTGTGGCCTCTTGCGTGCAATGACTGCAGTCTCTTGCAATGCTTTCCCTGCCTTTTTTTTTTTTTTTTTTAATTCGCCTTCCTTCTTGGAAGGGCCGGTGGCTGGCCGCTGAGGAGTTGAAATTGCCACGGTTGCAAGTAACCCGATCGGCGGCTGGAGTCAGTGGGTGCCCGCCCGCCTCCTGTGCCCAAATTCAGGGCTTGGATTACAGGCTGCTCCCTGTCCCCTCCCCCGTCTCGTTTTCTCTCCTCATCCAGCCAGGCACAGATTAATTCAGGGGGAAGGGGGTGTGTAGGAAGAAGCCAAGAAAGGCAGGCTGACTGGCTGCCCTCCCTGGTGCTCCAAAAACACGTTTTTGCAGAGCAAAAAGGATCCTAAAGCAGCTGGCCGAGGAGGTGGGGGCTGTGCTTGCTTGCACTAGGTAAGGGGTTGCTGACTCCTTCACATCTGGCTGGATCAGCCCAGACATGCTCCTTGCTGGAAGAGGTGAAGCCAGCTGGGAAGGTAAAATTGCTGTCCTCTCCAATCCGGTGCATGCAGATTTAAGGGCAGAAGAGTTTTCTTGGTCCTGGAGTTTCCAGCCACTCTAACTGGAAGGGGAAAGGACGGAGAGTACTTGGAGGATTTGGCTACTCAAAAAAAAAAAAAAAAAGAGAGAGAGAGAGGCCACCCCAGAAGGGGAGGGGGCAGATGATTCACATGCCCTGTTAACTTTTAAGCAGTCATGAGAATCTTTCCACCATTATTAGCAATGCCTGAGAAGACTTAGCAGGGTGTGAGACCACAACCCGTGTCAGTTCATTGGGAACAAAATTGGAAAATCCCGAGCGAAGAACAGGATTGCATGTGTTGTGGAAACTAAACCTGATGGCCTCTGTATGAGGAGAATAAGGTTGTTGCTCTTATGGGAGGGGTTCAGGGTTTCCCTTTCTCCAGAAAGGTTGATTCATGTTGCTCTTAGCTTGTGGGGCAAAATCCTCCTGCAACTGAGTGATGAGAAAGGTAGCTGAGGCTCATTGTTGGGAGAAGAAATGAGCCAGGTAACTTTTTCTCTAGTGATTAATTTCCAAAGGGATAGCCGTGTTAGTCTAGTCCAGCAAAAAAACCAACAAAAAAACCAACAAGGAGTCGTGGGGGACTTTGAGACTAACAGATTCAAAGTGCCACACGACTCCTTGTTGTTTTTCTAGTGAATAAGACAAGGACAGTGGAATCGGGTTTATCAGTATGGACTGGGGAGGGGGGTGGGAACATCTTCATCTCCTGAGATGAAAGATTTTCCCAGCTGTCAGGTGAGATGCTGTTTACCTGTTCGCTCCATTTGGGTAGGAAGCTTGTCTTTTGGGACTGCATTAAAATCCCAGTACCAGGAGCTATGGCACTAGAACTGGTGCTAATTTCAGGCGGTTTCAGCTCTCCCAGGGATCGTGAGTGTTGAAAATAGCTGAGTAGAAGACATAAACTGCACTATAGTGGTGCAAGACACAGCTGTGACCCTTCTTGTCCAGGTAGATGGTAATGTGATTGGAGAGGGCCAGGCAGTTGCAGCAGCTTTCCAAGAGTTGCAGTGTAATCGTGTCTTTCTGCACTCTCTCCAAGGGGTCTGGGAAGGACCTGGGATCTGTACGGATTACTTCAGCCTTAATTTCCATCATTGCTTTGTTTATTTGTACCATGCTAGCCCCTGGGTGCCATTGTCTGCTGGGGACTCTGTGGTACCTAAGTGCTCAATAAGTGCACAGGGAGAAACAGTCCCTGCCTTGAAGAGCTCATGGTCTTGGGCGACAAAGTATGCTTTATTTTCCTTGTTTTTACAGGTGGGGTGGTGAGGTGACCAAGGTACAGATTAAGTGTCTTGTCCAAAGCTGTACAGGAAATCGGTGGCAGAACCAAGAATTGAGTGAACATCTCCTGAGTCCCAGCCTTAAATTCAAGACCCCGTGAGAATTCCTGAATTTTGTTTTGCATGATGAGTTCCTGTGTGTTGTGTATCTGGGAGAGAGAGGGCAGGGATGAGTGAGTTGACAAGCTGTATGGGGAAAGAGGGAGGCATTACTGGCTATATGAAATATATTAAATACTAGTAATGTTGTCAAGACAGTACAGTAGAGCTCTGTATTCATGGCATCCTTCACACAAACTGTCTTCAAACGCTTTGTGGAATTAGAGCTAGAGCGTATAGTGCAGCAGGCAGGAATGGTGTCAGGTATGCAAAACTGCTGTGAATGTCTTGGGTTGTGCATAAATTTAAGTGCTGGGTTTATGAATATATGCCTTGGGCAATGAATGCATTGATGACCCTGGAGGGAAATGAAGAGATGCTGGTGATGGCGTGTGCCTAGATCCTAAGGTGGTGGTCGCTGTAGAAATCCTGAGAGGGAATTGGCGTGATGGGGAAATACAGGAAGGGGGCTCCGGACCCACAGGAGTTGCAGAAAAGAAAGCTCTTGCACCAGTTGCAGGAAAGAAAGCTCTTGCACCAGTAACATGTACAAAGGGAAGCAAAGAAAAAGCCAGCGCTGAGGAAGAGGGAAGAGAAGTGAGAGAAATGCAGCGATCTAGAAAGAACCTTTGAAATGAAGAGGGTAATTTTGAACCAGTGCCTGCTGTGTGGATGCAAAGTCGTGAATAAACTACCTTCAGGAGGTTTAGAGTTTTCACTCTATCCCTTACTGTTCCCTTTTCCTCTTTCAGGGGCTCTTCTCCCTCCTCCTCACTAGTCAGCTGCTTGGGGGTGGGAGAAGGAGCATTAGGGTGGGGATGGGTCTCTGGCTCTGTAAGACAATCATTTCTTTTACACCCGCCCCAGTGGCTGCCTGAGTTTTGAAGGCTGGGGACAGAGTCCGAGATCAGAGAGGAACAGGAGAGTTCTGTGTGGTGCTTTGCAGAGCCAGTGTTTTGGCAGGCAGTCAAAAGAAACTTCCAAACATCCAAGCTTTTGGAGGAGGGAAGAAAATAAAACGGTGGGCAAACCTACAATTTGTGTATTAAACCTGTCAAGATTTTTATTTTAAGTCCTGTCAGGATTAATGTATAAAATAGAGTAAAAGACCAAGGCAGCAGGATGGCATATGTGCATTAGCATAAAGAGCTGTCTGTGCCGCCCGGGCCATGCAGCTTTGGGGGTCCCGTGAATGGGATCCAGTTGTCTGCACCCACCTCTAGCAGGGCGTGGAGACCAGGCAGTTGCGGTCAGGGTGCCAGCACTTCAGGACTGGGCAGGAGGCTGCAATGGGCCAGGACTGGGTGGCAAGCAGACAGCTGCTCTTGACGGCACTATAACCATATAAAAATGTTAAGGGTGGTCTACACTGCATGATTTGCTCTGCAGCCCTCGTGGTCCTTTTAGCCTAGTCCTGATTCTCTTTCTTAAGTGGGAATTGCCTTCTCTTGTTGTACTTTTTTTCTAAAGGGCTTTTCAATGTGCAGCATGAAAGTGAAAAGAAGCAGGGAAATTAAAATCAGGAGTCTTTGCAAAGTAAACTGGCATGTGTTCGTGTGGAACCTGTGTTACGTGTCCCTCGAACCAGGCTGAAATCTGACGGTTGGGGTGGTGGTTAAGTGATGAAAAGTAGCTGACCGTTGGGCCGGGGCCACGGTTATGTGTAATTCTGAGTGTGGTATTTATGGGTTCTTCTTCCTTCTCCTTTTTTATGCACTGTGGCTCTACCTCTGACTGACCTCCCTCCTGTCAGTTGGGTGCCTTCAGTCACAGCAGCCTGCTATGTATGTGGTAGCCCTGCAAATAGTGTAGTGGCTAACACCTCTGCTTAACATGCAGAAGGTCCTGGGTTCAATTCCCAGAGGGTTGGACTCGATGATCTCATGAGGTCCCTTCCAGCCCTGTGATTTGATTTGATTTGATCTCTGTTGATTTGACCATGCTGGCCAGGGTAGCAGAGTATTTGCTGCAAAAATTCAGGTCCTACCCCTGCTTACATCAGCATAAATCATTTGTCCTGTCGGCATCCCTGCGTTTACCATATGTTACATATGGCATGCATGTTACATGTATACATACATGTTGTGTGTGCCGCACAACTCTTGTACAATGGGGATGATGCTGCTTAACTTCCTTTGCAGAGTATTTATGGGTGAAAAGGGCTGTATGATGTTACTACGCTCAGTGGCCTCAATGTGACGTTTGATGCTGCTTCAATTCCCTCATTTACTTAGATCCAAAAGGGTAGCTGTGTTTGTCTAGTTAAACTAATTGGTGGTGTTTAACTCTGAAAACATCTTGGGGCAGGTCCATGCAGCGCCTGGCAGTGAGCCTCCCAGCCTCAGTCAACAGACTTGGATTTGGCTTATGGATAACTGTGCAGACAGCAGTTTGACATTAAACAAACAAGGAGTCTAGTGGCACTTTTAAAGACTAACAAATTTATTTATTGCATGAGCTTTCATGAGGGAAAATACCTCTTTTGTCAGATGCTTGAAGATGGAGAAGGATAGATGAATAGAAGGAAAGTAAGTGCAGGGAAGTGTAAGTCAGGATCAGGTCTGACTGTTACAGCAAATCAATGCAGTTGTTTCGATTCAGACAGTGGAGAACAGCTTATAGGAAGGAAGTGAAGGGAAAAAGGAAAGCATAATTACCTGTTGTAGTGGGGTTAAAAAATGTAGTCTCTCTTCAGTCCTAAGGTGACAATGTCAAATCTGCATATGAATTCCAATTCTGCAGTTTGTTTCTTTTGAAGCTTTGGTTTTGTTAACTGTTTGTCTAAGTGCAGCTATTAACACATGCTTAATGGTGTGATCAGGAAGATTGAAGTGTTCCTCTATTGTTTTGTGAATGTTTCCTGATGTCAGACTTGTGTCCATTTGTTCTTTCCTACAGAGACTGTCCTGCTTGTCTAGTGTATAAGGTGTTGGGGGGGGGGCATTTTGGGTCCATGATGGTGTTTGAAACTATGGGGGGAGGGTGCTTCAGCATTAGCGCTCCAATGTCGACACAGCTGTTGTCAGCACTGGGCCAGGGCTGTTGAGGCTAGCTGCCACTGGCTGTGTAGACTTACCAGTAACCTTTGGTATTTGTATGGCTCAACTCACCATAGCATCTGAGCCCTTCAGATTCTTCTGGCTTTTAAACCTGTTTCTCCTCAGGACATGCCCGTGAGGCAAGGCAGTTTTTTCTGCTCCTCTTGTACAAATGGGCAACTGAGGCACGAAGAGACCAAGGCTGTGCCTACACTGGAGGCCTAAGTCGACTTAACCAGGCTGAAGTCAATTTAAGCAACTCCATGGCCACATTTGGAGTTCCTTCAGTCGACTTAAGCACTTGCTAAGTCAACTTAATAACTCTCACTGTTAAAGTTGACTTTAAGGGTTAAGTCGACTTTATTAAGTTTCCTTAACAAAATGTGGTCATTAAAGTTGACTGAATTAAGTCATCTTAAGGTGGGATAGCCATTTAAATTGATTTTATAAAGTCAACTTAAACCAGGGGATCCATTTAAAGTCAGCTTAATAAAGTTGAGTTTAAATGGGTCTCCTGGCTTAAGGTAATTTGATAAAGTTGACTTAAACAAACTGGGACTCTCTAAGTCAACTTTGAAGTTGACCTTGGTAAAGCGACTTAACTGAGCCCTGTAGTGTAGACATAGCCAAAGTGACTTGCCCAAGGAAGTCTGTGGTGGAATAGGGGCCAAGGTGTCCCGAGTGCTCTGAGTCCCAGGTTGTCCATCGTTTAAAGCTGGCTGGACTAGATTTTTGTGAGGAGAAAGCTAAGAACCTGCAGGTTAGGCTTTTGTTGTCACTGGTGGGGATAAAAGGAAGTCTGCCAAACTTCCCAGAATGAACATTTTATAAAAATGGCAGCTAATGGCACATAGGCAGCTTGCGCCAGGCTGTAGGCGAGCGAGCTGGATTCCACAGAGCACCAGCTGGGCTGCTAACACGTCATTTTGCTGGAGCTTGGTGCTCAAGAGAGTCGTGTAGTGAGACTTGGTTTACATTTGTGCTAGGAGGAATGAAATGACGGCCTCCATGGAGGATGTGCACCTGCACTTTGAGTATCCTCTGCTGCAAAGGAGTCCAGAATTATTCTCCAAACCTGGCTTGGTTGTGGTTGCATTGAAGGGCACCGACAACGGCAGCTTAGGAGAGCGGGGTTGTATAGCACCAAGATGTGAGGAGCAGGCAGCTTCTGGTATGGGAGATTTTAGAGAAGAATGGGGAGCCTGGAGAAACCCTGGCACCATGTTAACTAGATGAGCAGCATATGGGACTCTGGGAAGGGAGAATGGACACGTGTGCTGTAGGAGGAGCACTGGTGACTGTATCCCGCTTGGTTTCCCTTCCCCAAGTCATCCTTGGATCACCATCTCCATGTGAGGGTGAGGGGGCAAGTGAGGATGCAGTTCGAATACAACATGATGCTGCAGCCTTCTAAGGTCTCGTGGCACTTTGTCTTGGATTCCAGAGTTAATTTGTTTCTGCCTCTCCCCAATATCTGTGCAGTTCAGCCTTTTTTCTCTCCTTCTCCTAAAACATACATAGCGTTACTGTGCGCTGTTAAAACTCTGGCCATGCTGCATTCTAGATGCAGCTGCATTTGGGTGTGGGCATCGGGGGAGATGATGAAAGAAGGGGTCTCCTAGTATATCACTGTAATAATCAGCTCACCCTTTTATTCGGGGGAGGAGGGTGAAGAGGGCCCTTTAGAGGTATAAACCATTGTTAATTAGTAGCAGCCAACAGGCTGGATCAGGGATTCTCAATGTTTTTTATGTTGCAACATGGTTGGTGGCATGCACAGCTGTGCACAACACGGTGGCTCCCACCATCAAAAAGCCATCCGGTGCCAAAAAGGCCCTGGCCACCACAGCAGAGTCGTGCTGCTGAAAAGCCCCTTGCCAACATGGCAGACCCCCTTCCAGCCAAAAAGCTGCTACAAGGCCCCATGCAGTTGCCAAAAAGCCTGTGGCAGTTGCCCAGACCCAGTCCCTCTTCCAGGAAGCTTTTTCCAGCTTCTTGTAGGCCAAGCTGCTGTTTCGGCGACACACTTGGCTGCCTGTCATGACACACCGATAAGTTGCGACCTTCTGGTTGAGAGCCACTGGGCTGGATGGTATCAACTGCATCTGATTTACACTCAAGTTGTTGGAAATGGAAATGTCAGGGAGCCGCCTGGTGGGTCTCCAGGCCCATTTGCATAAGATCCATGGCTGTAGCATAAGCCTCCCCCTTTAGTCAGAAGTTTGGGCAGAGGATCCTGATGTGTACCTGAGAGGCTTGTGACTTGCAGTTCGTACCCTCACAACCCGGGGCCCTCAGCACTGTGGATCGCTGGGCTCTTAGACAGCAGAAGTTTTATTGCGGTGGTTTCAGACAGTGATACGTATCCGTAAATTCTTAGATGCTGGGGTGCGTTTGGTCATATGTATTCCTCCATTGGCTTTGCTTTTAGGATTTGAACCAGGGCGTGTGGTGAAATCCAGATGTCTTGGCAACCCCCTGCCTGGGCTTTTCCTTGCTGATTAATTTCATGAAGTGACACGGTCAAGTGGCTCCTGGTGGAAGCACCCTAAGGAGAGCTCCAGTACAGATAAATGCGTTTGAGTTGTAGATTTCCTCAAAGTTGGATGATGCAGTAGCAGCATCTGTTGGGTCCCCCCCACCTCTTAATGCTCAGTGTTTGCCTTGCTGCTCTTACAGATGAACAGCATGTTATAAAACCAAGTGCATTCCACCCGGATTATATCATGTCTCTAGAAACTGGAGCGCTAGAGAGAGTTACAGTCATAACAAGTGACTAAAATGGGCTCAAATGCACTTGGGTAGCCAGGTGCAGGAAGCGTGGAGTAGCATTTAAATAGAGCCATATAAAGCAGTGGAAGATGAAGCAATGTTAAACAGGCTGTTTAGAAACTGTACAGGCCTACTGGCCGACTTCTCTCTCTTTCCTAGTCCGTGCAGGTAAAACACTTGACTGGGACTTGGGAAACTTGGGTTTCATTCCAGCCACTGTCACGCTCACGGCACATCACTTACCTAGCCCAAACTATTCTAGCTTCCAGTTGCTAGAGCAGGGATAATGTCCATTCGTAGACCTAGCACCCAGCGAGAGCTGTGTTTGCTTCAGATATTGAGAATGTTACATTCCTCAGAAGTAGCCAGACTACATCAGAACAGCAGGTCTTTAGTCTTGTCACTACCCATGGTGAGCCTGTCCTTGCGGTCACCGCTTAACCCCAAATAACTGAAGACTGGCTTAAGTCCCGAAGCAGGGTGATGTATAACCCTTGCAAAATTTCTGTGTACTTTAATACATGCGTGTGCATGCAGTCGCTTTTGAAATGCTGTGGGCTCGTGATCTTGGGGTTACCGTGTGGCAACGAAAGGCTATTAGCAGTTAACTGGCTCCCATCTCCTCCCCACTGCATAATGCAGCAGAAGAGTTTACCCTGCATTAAGTGTACACGTGGCCATGATCCAGAGCGTTTTCTTGACAAGCTTGCTTCCCATCAGGGAGATGAATGGCTTTTGTCACCCTGAGCAGGACATGATGGTAAAAAAAAATCCTTAACTGGATCTACTTACCTTTTATGCTTCCCTGCAGGGCTGCTCTGCATGCCAACTTGCATTGGAAGAATTGTGCCTTTTGTTCTGAGGCAGGGCTGTGTGCAGGCATCACAGTTCAGAACAAATGTCCTATGTTGATTTTTAGTCTGGTTTTGTTTCTTTTTACTGATAGTAACTGTTCCCAATGGAGATCTTGTATCCATTGCGCTAGAGATGAAGCGACTTGCCTAAGGTCACCCAGGAGGCCAGTAGCAGAGCTGAGAATAGCATAGAACCCAGGTTTCTTCATTTTTGGTCCAGTGCCTTGTCCACTCAACCAGGCTGCCTTAGGGTTTGTCTTCATGGCAGTACCTTAGTGTTGCCATAACTCAAGCCTTGTGCATGCACTTTACCTTGACTGTGGTAAATTCCAGGCGGCTTGCCCAGCGGGCTGGGGAGCATAGGCTAAGCTTGAATGATCACAGTTTTCTGGCTGGGAACAAAAGTGAGGATGCAAGGTAGTTTCAGCCAAGGGCCAGTTGTCCTCTAGTGCTTCCCCACAGGCATGTGCCACGAATGAGCGGACTGAAGCCCACTGGGAAAGAAATCACACAGCAGCTCCGAGAACTGTGGTGGGATGTAGCACCACCCAGGAGAGGGTACCATCCTGGTGTGGACCCAGCATCTCGTGTGTTGTTTCACAGTGTGGCTGCTTCCTCTTGAGAGGATTAGCTCAAGTTATGTCCACAGCAATGGTCTCTCCGTCTTCTCAGCTCCATTGAGGTACAGAGCAAGATGACTGCTATCCATGCTGATCTGGATCAAGGGGTGAAGACGACGTCCGTCTCCAGGGCTTTCGTGAACACTAAATTCATTAAGAACAGCAGCCAAATTTGAACCTGGCCTGGCTGAACTGAAATTGCACAGTGCTATTAAGGACGTGTGTTCTGCATCCTTGTCAAGAACAGGTGGGGCTTCCCAGAGGCCAGGACAGCTCCAGTGCCTCTTATCTTTCCTTCCATGTGACAGCCCTGGGGGAATGACTTCAAAAGCCTTCTTTCCTGTTGATAAATGTCTGCTCTGACTACTCTGCAAAAGGCCGGGACCAAGAGTCCACTTTCAAAAGCTTTTTGAATGGCTGCAGATGACTTTGGTCCTCAGTAAAACTATATCAAGGCACTGTAAACTGGGCAGGGGGCTGGCTTTGTGGCAGGCCAGACTGATGTGATTTCATTGCCAATGTGCTTACCTCCGTGTTGGGTCACATCTTGCAGGCATGGGAGCCTGGACTTCTGACCACTGACTATGGCCTGGCTACAGGATTTGGCCCTGTGAGAACAGGAAACCAGCTCTTTCTGTTCCAAGTGTGAAGAAAGTTGCTTGTACATGCCAGTTCGTGTCCACACAGGTTTCCCTTATTAAATGCAAACTCTGCTGAACTGCACCTTGACTTCTTTTAAAAGCACGAAGGGAGGAAAATTACATAACTCGAATAAACTGCTTGTTTAAATATTTGCCTTGTAAATTACAAAAGGCATCTCAAAAGGGACAGGGGTTGAGAGTTAACAATCAAAATACAATCCCTGTTAAAATAAACTTTGTGGGGGTGAAGGGGATGGTTTGAATTTTTTTTTTTTTTTTTTTTTTTTAAAAAGGAGGGTGTTTCTTCAGAGCATAGGAAACCAAATACGATTGCAAAATCAAATACCCATCAGGCTGCTGCTGAGCATGGGATGGAGGCCCTAGCCTTTGACTTAATTAACCCCATGTGTCTACTTTGCATTCAGGCTTTTTAGCTTGAAATGGTGATCCTTTACCCCATCCCAGTTCTCCTTTGCTCTTGTCATCTGTCCCTCCACTTATAAAAGATGTACAAAGCTATCTTTGTGGCAAGGATAATGTTTACAGCTTACAGGGTGTTTAGTTAACAGTTACTTGTTTTGGCGCGGAAATAACTTTGGTGTTTGAAACCGGCAAGAGGGCATAACTCAGATCTCAGACAGGTCAGGAGTGCATGTGCCAGTCTAGGCTTTACCTACCAATTTCCAAAGGGGCAGCCGTGTTAATCTAGTTCAGCAAAACAAGCAAGGACTCCTGTGGCACTTTTAAAGACTAACAAATTTATTTGTCGCATGAGCTTTCATGAGAGAAAATCCCACTTCTTTAATGCACCTGACGAAGTGGGATTTTCTCCCACAAAAACTCGAGAGATAAATTCTAGTCTTGAAGTGCCACAGGACTCTGCTTGTCCTACCAAGTTAAACACCCTACAACCTTGTATAAAGTTTTAACTACAGATGAATGATGATGTTATCTGGTATGCACGTCTGTCTGGGTGCATGAAGTCACAGCTGTAGAACAGAAAGGATCTTCAAGAGATCCTCTAGTCGAGGGGTCTCAAACTTGCAGGCCACATGCAGCCCCTAAAGTTATTTCCTGTGGCCTGCAATGACACTATCAATATCTACATTTGCATTATCGTTGTATGAAAGGTTTCAGTGGTTTGGCCTTTGGGCTAGCATACTAGTCTTCATGGGGACCTAGTGGTGATTTGAGTCTGAGACCCCTGCTCTAGTCCACCCCCGTGCACTGAGGCAGGATTAAGTATGCATAGTGGAGATACTTCTAGTTTATGAAAGTGGTGGGGTGCTTGTGGTGGGGACAGCCATGGACGCGGAAGTCTTGAGATAGATGCAGTCACAATACAAGGTTCCCCTCCAGCACTGCCATGCCAGTGTCCCTGTTTGGAGGAATCGGCTCTTGTGCATGGTCCATTTGGTCCTTGGCAACGTTGCTGAGACAGCTTAAGGGCTGGTTGGTGGGGACTGGACAGAGATTACCAAACTTCTCTTCTGTTGGGTGTCAAAGCCTGTACTGGGCCTTGGCTGTTGACAGTCAGCAACCTGAGTCTGTGTGTCAGTACGAACCAAGTGTAGACAAGAAAAGCTGGGATTTGAACTAGTTTCAAGTACCAGTAAACTTGACTGGCTCCACGTGTTGAAGCATCTTTGTGTTGCACTGTTGCAGTGATACTGGTTGTGACTAAGTAAGGCTAAAATGGAGCTAAATTCAGCCTGATGACTCCTGTGACTCCATCTTCTGACTAATACAAGTTCCCTGGGAGCCTCCTTTCAAAGGTGCTGCTTGCTAAAATTTCAGGAGTGGCGGCCAGTGCCAGTGAATTACATTGGTCCTGCAGCGAGGCCAGGAACTGGCAAAGGGGGTTGCGTTGTGCAGATTCTCAGCTGGCGTAATTCAGCATCTGACCATCATAGGTCCTTTTCAATGGCCTCCATTACCACACTTATGTGAGCAGTTCTCAGTCTCTGATGCTCTTACCTTCTCTACAGTGGACAGGCTACTAGCCCCATTAGGTAGGTGGGGAGATGAGGCCCTGACTAAATGACACCAGCTGAGTAGTCTGCCAAATCCTGAGCTACCACTGGACCAGTGATTCTCCACCTATTTACTGGTGTGCTCCACAGTGTGTTCAGGGGGCCACATCCAGTACTACCTGTATGGCCCTGAGGGTGTGACATGGGCTGCAGCTATGTGGCGATTGGTCCCAAGTTGAAAATCTCTGCATCAGAAGATGCATCCTTTCTCTTTGACTTCAGTAGAGAGATGCCAATTTATACCAGCTGAAGAGCAGGCCTGTGACAGCTTTTTTTTCTTACCTGCTCCCTCTAGTATAAAACAACAACTGCATGCAAGGAGGATAAGGAAGTGACTTCGGGGAAGAAGGGGGCTTTAGGCTGATGATCCTTAGATGCCCTGGCAATGTGGCTTATTGGGTTAATTACTTGTTAACAACTCCCACTATGGTGGTGATGCTCCTGGCAGAAAGCAAAGAGGGTGTTGGGCTTGGTTTTTGGTTTTGTTTTGTTTGAAATCCATTCTTGGATTTCATTAAAGCAGGATATCATTCATAGAATACTATCAGCCTCCAGCTCCAAGTCTTATTTCACTGAGTGAGTGGGGAAACTAAGCAAAGTGGGTTTCAGGAGTGATTTCAAGTCCTATTCATGTCTGCTCTGATTCCTTAGCAGTAGAGGTGAACCACAGGAGGTCCAATGCTATTCTTCTCCTTCCTCAGCCTGTTGCTTTGAGAGGGTGAGGGAGGAAGCAATGTAGAGGAGAATTTTGTGTATCCCCTACTTTGTTTCCTGACAGGTAACTTGGGATAGATCCACGACACAAGCTGCATTACACGTTACCCAAATAAACCCATCTTTGATAAGTTTATTGCAGATGAGGTGACTGATTCAAAAAGTAGACACGTTTAAACCAGCACAGATTGCTAGAGGTAAGGGATTGGTTCTTTTTCTGTAAGTGATGTAAATCTGGAGTCACTCTACTGAGTGAAATGGGATCAAGGCCATTTAGAAAATGAAAGAGCTTAAAAAACTGTTGCCAGAAAAGTGACTGCATTAAAACCACCTCATGAGGTTCTTGATTTTTGGTAATGGGGCTCCCCTCACTGCTTTAACTCAATGCCTGAGAAAGAACTAGCAAGCTCTTCTTCCCGGCTTGTGGGATTTATGCCCACTGACATCTGGGTGCACTTACCTGTGTTATCAAGTAGGACTTTTCTTTTTGAGCTGGCCACCTCTTGCAACCCAGCCTGGCCTCAGGGTACAGCAGAACAATCAGTCTGCTGTTTATGAAGGTTTTGCAGTTAGTTTAGTTGAGTTTTGGATGATGTATAGAGCAGAAGAAAGTCCTGGGAGTTCTTTCAGTGGAAGTATTGGTGCTTTTTATGAATAAATCCTCCCCCTGAACCTGTGTTCCTGCCAGGAAAGTAAGTGGCCATGTCTGAATTACAGGGGGAGACATTCTGAGTAAGCCTTTTTTACTCAGTATTTTAAAAGTCTATAATTCTGTGGTTTAACCAGAGAATTGGGAAATCCTAAAACCTCCAGTTACAGGAGGCCCTGATTCAGCAAAGTGTTTAAACATAGGCTTTGCTAATGGGGATTTGAGCTTTTCTGTGCCTCAGTTTTCCAATCTGCAGAATGGATTGGTCTTTGCTTTTAAAAGCCCTGCCCTACAAGGTGTGTGTGTGTGTGTGTGTGTGTGTGTGTGGTTTCTGGCCACCAGTGTGCTTTAACACTTCTTGTGGGAGATCTGAAAAATCCACCTGCAGATGAAATATCCAGCTTGGTGGCAGTCATGGCTACAAGAGGTGGTCTGGGTGTGACTGGCCAGTCTCTGCCATCACACAGCAGGGAACCACACAGGTCTGGGAGACCCGTGTTTTTCATGAGCCTGTGCTAGAGTGATGCCAAGTTGTGGTGCTGTCCCAGAAGGACCTAGCCCCAAATCCGGTAGACAGTGGTGCCAACATGTCTGCCTGTCCTTTTGGAAGGGAATGAGAGAAGCCTTGATTATAGGCTAAAACTGGAATTCAAAGAAAATAGTCATTTTGTTTGCCTTCCCCCCAAGTGTGGGTTTACAACAATGCTCTGTTCAGGATTTGCTCCCCACCCCTTTCTGCCTTCAACTAACTTCTTTTGTTATTTCTCACAGGGCAAGTTGGCAGATTAATTTTTTCATTTTTTTCACAGGAAATCTCAGTGTAAGTAAAGGCCTAAATCCTCCCCTGTGATCCAGGAGTGCTTATGTAGGATCCTGTAGAAGTCAGCGGATTCACTGCCCTCGAAGAGCCTGCAGTATAAATAGATGAGATCCACGAAGGGTGGGCAGGAACGCACAGAGAGGAAAGTAGCATGCCTGAGATCATCCAGCAAGTCAGTGGCAGAGTCAGAAATAGAAGCTGGATCTCCTGAGTTTAGCCCAGTGCCCTAAACAGTGAGCCATGCTGCCTTTCAAAGAGACTCCACATGAGTTAATGACTTGCATGGAGAATCCCCAGTGCCTTCTCTTCTATAGTTCGTCATGTTTCTTTCTAGAAACGGGCCAAGAGTTTAAGAAAATGGGAATTCAGCTTTAGGCGCCAAGTTCAGATTTAGAATTGATTTTTCTCTTGACTGCCATGCGTGCAGCAGTTCCCTCTGAAGTCATTGTACTTACTCCAGATCATGCAGATGTTGCAGAGGCCAGAATTTATCCTAGATGGTCTGTTTACACTGAGGGAAGTTACTCGCCATAGGTAACAGGCGAGCACTCGGCAATATTTCTGGGGCAAACTGAAGGCTCCAGTGCTTTGCCCCCAGGACTTTCCCTCTGCGTTAGAGGAACTGCCGCAAGTGTGCGGGCAGGCAGGGTTTGGCCCTGTGTGTGTATATGCAGAATTTAATGGAACAGCTTGTAGGCAGGAGGCCCAAGGCCTTTTGATGAGGGTTTAATAAATTCTGACCACGTTCCCTTCTCCCCCACTTACAGATGCACTGTGCACTACTCCAGCCTAGGATGTAAACCAAAGGTACCTGGATATTTTAATTTGTAACTGCCTAACAATGAGGCAGCCTGTTAGCTTTGATGAGAGACAGAACAAAGACAACTTCAGCCGATCAACTTGTTACCATTTTAGATCTTTCCAGCTGTTCTGTAATGGATTCCTTGCCTTGTCAGAAGAGAGTTAGAGAGTCAAGTACATCGCTATTTGCAAGGCAGTTAAGAGACCCAATGAGAGAGAGAATCTGGAGCAGCACTGATGTAGGTTATTGCTCCCTTGGCTAGTAACAAACAGTGCAAATAGCTCTTCTCAGCTGTGCCTTGCCCATTAATGGATCCAGACCTGACTAGCTCCAGCTTCCTACTACGGGGTGGTAAAAATCATGAGTCATGGAGATTGGGTCTGAAACTCCTGTTGGGTCATCTTGTTTATCCATCCTATCAGTTGTTTATAAGACCTCCCAGACATGCACTGTAGAAGATGCTGATTTTTCTGGCTGTTGAAGTATACTGGGTCTCCTTCTCCGCTCACTTGACGCAACTTAGTGACTTTGTAGGGCTACTCCAGATTCTTGCTGGTGTTAGAGGAGACTTGGATTCACTGGGTGAATCTGGGCCCCACTGCAGTCAATGGAGGCTTCATCACTGTCTTCAAAGGGGCTAGGATTTTGTCATGTGTTTTAAAAGCCAGATTGGGTACATCCTGGGATGTGATTCATCTCGCACTGAAGTTAATGAGATTCTCTCTGCGCAATCCCAGGAGTTGGGTCAGGCTTTAGAAGAAGAAACAACTTGGTAGGCTCTTTCCCATGAATGGGTTGGGGTGTGGCAGAAAGGTTGATTGGGACAGTTGTGGGTGTGATTGGTTCTGCCAATGAGATATTTGATGGGGTGTGTTCTCAGCTGTTACAGAAAATTCTTTTTTGGGTGTCTGGTTGAGTCTTGCCTACATGCTCGGGGGTTAACTGATCACCATATTGAGGTGGAGAAGGAATTTTCCATCGAGGCAGATGGGCAAAGGCTCTGGGGGATTTTCATCCCCCTCTGTAGAATAGGGCATGACTCAGTTGCTGGTGAAATGTCTCTACCTTAAATCATGATTTGAGAACTTTAATTACTCATGCATTGGTTAGCAGCTTATTATAGAAGTGGGGGGAGTGAAATTCTGTGGCCTGCATTGTGCAGGAGGTCAGACTAGATGATCATATTGGTCCCCTCTGATCATAGAGTCAATGAGGTCTCAAGCATAATGGATGTAACTTTTGGGTGTGTAAGAGTTATAACATTTCTGAAGAGCTCCCTTAGCGCAGTAGATTCCCTTCAGTGACACAGGACGTCAGCACTTCCCTCTCACGCCCAATTGCATGAAAGGCAAAAATTCCACCATTACAGGCGGCTGCAAATGGAGCTTGTTTGACAAGCTCAATGGTAGCTGTTTAAAACAGGCTGGGAAACAGCATTTCCAAGCATCTAACAAAGGGGATCTTGCCTACCATAGTGCATTCAAGAAATAAATGTGTTAGTCTTTAAAAGTGCCACCAAACTCCTAGCCTGTTTAGCTCTGGTTTTGCTGGAGATAGTAGGGAAGGCAGATCTTGCAGTTCATTTATTTTACCCTGAACTGGTTGTCTCCCCTTACTTCCCCGCAAACATTAAATAGCACAAAGTGTAACAAGGGTCCGTTTTACTAAGCTGCCATGGAATTACCTCATTCCTCTAGTGTACAATAAAGTAGACTTCTTTAGAAATGCTTAAGTACTAAAATTGCAAGCTCTCTGGGGCAGAGACTGTCTTGTTCTGTTTGAACAGCCTGGGGAGAGGGGGTTCACAGTCAAGGTTGGTGTTCTTGTGTGCTGCTGCTCTACAAACATTAATAAATGCGTGGTTGGGTCATATGTTGTGATGAATCTTCCTTTTTTCTAATGCATTTTGGACATTGGCAAGTAAATTAGCAACAATCATCCCAGTTGCTGAGGTGAATTAGCAAAGAACCACAAGGGAGAGGAAGGGACCTGGGAGAAGATGAAAATAGGTGTGAAATTTTGGGAAATGGCTGGCAAGAGGTTCCTAGGCTGCAAAGGAAGCACAGAGAGCAAGGATCAAAGGCCAAGCCGCAAAGATGACACCATGAGGGTGTTGCTTCATTAGAAGGCAGGGAAGTGGTGAAAAAAGTATTCACTGGAGACAGTAAAGGCTTGAAGCCAGGGGTAGATGAGATAAAGGCAAAGTGTTGAAAGAATATCTGGCATTTTAATTTAGAGGGTGTGGAAAGTGAGGAACAGAACAGATCATTGTTTTCAGGACACTTTCCTGTTGTTGGTCTCCTGATAAGGTGACCAAATGTCCCAGTTTTATAGGGAGAGTCCTGATATTTGATGCTGTGTCTTACAGAGGGGCCTGTTATTCCCCCCCCCATCCCCTCTCCTGACTGCACATCTGCTGTCTAGTCACCATGTCTCCTGAAATCATTCTTTGAAGGGCATAAAGAGAGAGGACGTGGAACTTGTGATTCCAGGCAATGAAGTGGAGAAACAATAGGCATAATCAGCCCTTCTGACTGCTGGAACGTGACTGTCGCAGACCTGTGGGATGCCAGCCTGCTTAGTTTTATAATCCCCAGAGGCCTGTAGCTAAAGCTTTTTATCAATTCTTTCTGGAAACCGTATGTCCGGAAACCGTATGTCCGTGGCTGCCTACAGTTCTGTGAAGGAGCAATTAACAGATACAGTAGTGAAAAGATTGGGTCCTGCGAAACAGAGATGAGCATCCTAGATCCATTCACTTTTCACCTGTTACACTGTTATAGAGCGTGTGAAGGAGAAGATCTGAGAAGAGTTTCACTGCTAGGTCCCAGGTGAGACTACTAATCCAGACTGACAGCTAGTGTAGGTAGTTATCTGATGGCTGGTCAGCGGCTTGTGTGAAATGAGTGGGTTGTCTCTGCTCAATCCCTATAGGGAGTTGGAGGAGGTTAGCTACCCATCACATTGTGTGCCCTCGTTGGCAGAGAAAGGAGATGGACCCTCTGGTCCTAATAGGGGGTCCTTCCAAACCAGATTTGGGGCCCATTGTCAAGGCTTTTTGGAGGGACCAGTGGGGGCTCACAGTTGTGCCTGTCTGAGAAGTCTTGTCAAGAGGACTTTGTTTTCCTAGGCTGTTGGATTGATACAGATTTATTTCTCAAGCTAGAAAATGCAGTGGTTGGTGGTGAAGTTAGCAGATGCATCTCTCGGTGCTTAGGCGACTGAGTGCCCCATGTAGCTAGGAGAGCTACAGTTCTTGCACCTTAAATGCATCCATGGACATTGGCAAGAGTAGCTTGTTGAACGATCAAGTCCCCTCAGAGTCCAGATTCACCTGAGCTCCACCCCAGCATGAGTCCAGGCCAAGGGTCTGAGTGGTAGACAGCTGACCAGGAGAGAAGGCCATCTAGTGACCACCCACGTGCGGAGGGCCACTGGGCAGAGCGTGGCTGGAAGAGTAAGGGTTCAGCCAAATGCCACCAGTCACTGGCTGTGCACTAGAGCTGTTCACAGTGGGGGGACTGTACAGGGAAAAATCTAGTGTAGGCCAGTGGTTCCCAACATTTTCTCTGCCGTGGCACACCTTGCTACCTTTGATTAATTTGAGGCACACCACCATACAGTTTCCAAAGGAACACATGAATATTCATGAGCCAATCCAGAGCTCTCAATAGTTTTTCAAAAAGTTTTGTGACACACCTGCCCAGATCTGATGGCACAACTGTGTGCTATGGCACACTGGATGGGAAACATTGGTGTAGGCGATGCTCATGGCTGCCCTCCTGCATTTATCTGAATGTGTGACAATCTGGTTGGAACACGTATTTTCCTTCACTGCTTCAGTCCAGCTACCTGCTGTGGCAAATAGCTGATCACTAATGCACTCAGATATTTTCACTATTGAGTAGTGTTAGGCATCCTGGGATTGTTCTGTGAATGGATAAGCACATCTGTCCTGATCTTTGGAAGGATACTGTTCACGAGTATGAACCACCGTCGGCAAGGTTTTGAGTTTGTCCACAGTGCTTCAGACGTTCTCTAATTCTCTCCTCTTCTTGTCTTCCAGGTTCAGCAATGCGTCTCTCAGCCTGGTTCACCGGGCTGCTTCTCTTCCCTTGTCTTGGTACTACCAAGACCTGCTCCCCGGGATGTCACTGTGAAGTGGAGAGTTTTGGTCTCTTTGACAGCTTTAGCCTGACCAAAGTGGATTGCAGCGGAATAGGGTCACACATCGTTCCTGTCCCTATCCCACTGGATACCTCCTACTTGGACCTGTCCTCAAACAAACTGGAAACCCTCAATGAGTCCATGTTGACCGGCCCCGGTTATACCACATTGGTGAGCCTTGATCTGAGCTATAATAAAATTGCTGAGGTCTCATCCACGACCTTTTCCAGGCTCAGGTATCTGGAATCCTTGGATCTGAGTCATAACTATTTGGCAGTCCTTCCAGATGAGTGCTTCTCCAGTTCACCCCTGGGGGACATAGATTTGAGCAACAATCGCCTCCTGGATATAACAATCAATGTCTTTGCTTCAAAAGGTCAAGGGAAACCCATTAACATGGATCTGTCCAACAACATGATAAGCACAGTCACGAGACACTACAACAAAAACATTCCCAACATCCAGAGCTTAAATCTGTCTGGAAACAGACTGAACACTGTGCCAAATCTCCAAGGGATTCCTCTCAGATACTTAAATCTCGATGGGAACCCTCTGTCCAAGATTGAGAAAGGAGCATTCATGGGACTGAAGGATTTAATTCATCTGTCACTCAGCAGCCTACGTGACTTCAGAGAGCTATCTCCTTACAGTTTCAAAGAACTACCCAACCTCCAGGTACTTGATTTATCCAGCAACCCTAATCTCAAGTCCTTGAGTGCTGAAGTAGTGTATGGTCTAAGTTCGTTGCAAGAGCTCAACCTGTCCAGTACAGGTGTGTCCTCCTTGCCAAAGACTGTGTTGAAATACTTACCTTCCATCAAAAGCATTACTTTGGGAAAGAACATACAGTGTCTTAAGTTGATCAAGGAAGGACAGTATCACCGACAAATCGGGTCAACCAAAAAAGAAGTCCTCAGTTGCCATGACAGCCATGGGTCTGTAGCAGCAGCACCCTATGTCTTGTGATGAAAGCTGAGGAAAAAGGAGTGAGCGTGGTAGGGGGAAAAGGCTGGAGATTGCACGGCTGTTTGGACCGAAATGATGTCACGTGCCTTTCGTAAATAATTCTGTTAATTTATATGTCTGTATATGCCAATACTTGATGGTGTGTGTCTTTTAAATTCTGTATGGCTGGCCACGCTTTCCAGCCAGCTGTCGGCTGCAGCCTCTTGGTTCCTACAAGCATTTACAAGTGATGCCTGCTGTGTGAGAGCTCCAAAGGGTGTTTACCATGAATGGGGACCATGAGTTGTCGCTGTTTGGGCTTCTGATGAAGGCAGACTGTGCCAGGGGTACAGAGCATTTGGCCCATTCTTATTTGCAGGAGCAAAGCTAGATCTGTTTGTGACATGCACCAGAATGGGTTAACGCTGCAGTTATTTGCTTGCAAATCCATGCTTTGTCCATTGTTTTCTTTCCCAAGAAGTGCCTTCCAGATGTTGCCTTCATTAGCAGGGTCCTGCTCATTGTCATGCACTTTCAGTCTGGGGGAGAAAAAAACAGCTCTGAGTGCTTGGATGCTGTTCACATAAAAGTGAACACATGGTACCAGAGACTGTTTTTCCCCACCTCACCTCAATTCTTTGCAGCTGGGATTGCATTTAGATTCTCCACTGGAGCTCTCTGGGCTGTTCTGATTGCAGTGGTGTTGAATATGTCAAAGGCAGAATGACAACGCTCAGCACTGTGCTATTTTACCATGTTCCAAAGAGGCAGCCGTGTTAGTCAAGTTCTGCAAAACAAGCCAGGAGCACTGTGGCACTTAAAGACCAACAAACTTCTTTATCGCATGAGCTTTTGTGGAGAAAGCATCTGATGAAGTGGGATTTTTTTTCCCCACGAGAGCTCATGCGATAAAGAAATCTGTTGATCTTTAAGTGCCACAGGACTTCTTGCTTGTTGTGTTATTTTAAGAATTGAAAGCGGTTTCCATCTGCCCAGTCCCCCACATGTATTGTGTGTGCGGCTGTACAGAGCCCGGTTGTCATATGGGCAGGCTGTCAGGCAGCAGTAGGATAAATTAGATAGAGCTCTGAAAGGGAGAATGCTTGTAAACTAAATTAAAAGCTCCCTCCTTTCTTGGGCATTTAAAGAATGCTCGAAGAGGCTCCTCATCTTGATAACCTTATCAAACCAAGACGTAAGCCCATGGGACTGAGAATAAGCTGTTCCACTCTTGACTTCCCTGGCCTAGTAAGAACATGTGTGACGCAGCTGGGCTGTTAATGCAATTTCATGCCAGAAAATGCATTCAGAACATGTGGGGGAGGGAGGAAAACACTCCAGCCCGAAAGCCGGAGGCTACTGACACCCACTGTTTAACAGAACGGGGTAGCAGCAGGCTGGCCTCTCTAGGAGAGAAATCCTTTGTGAGGCCTGCTGCTCTGTGTAGCTCTCCTCTCTCACTCAGCTTTTTGGCAGCTAACTGAAGTCTGTTAAAATCAGAGACTCTGCTTCGTGGAGCTGTCTGAGTCGACCGCCCAATTGCCTGCATGCTGAATTTGGCCAAGGAGAAGCAAAGGGAGTAAGTGTAAGCGAGGCACATGCTGGTGGTGGGGGAAGGAAATGGCACACAAGAGCTAGCAGGGGTGCACAGCTCAAACCATGGCGGAGAGGAAGATGCCGTGCCGTCTCTGGGGAATTTTGACTCAGGTCCCCAGAGGGATGCCACTTGAGTGAACCCTTCAGCTGTGTAACTCCTGCTTGCCCCGGGCCTGACTCCTTCCTTGGTAGAAGGAGAGCAGAGCGAACCAATGTGGGCACCTTCTGCTTTCAGCAACAATAGTCAAAGAGCTTATCTACATGCAGACTTGCACCAGGTTCACTAAAAGACTGATTTTTCTTTTTAAACAAATCCAGGTAAGTCCAATAAAAGGCCATGTGTATGCTCTTAGTTTGGTTTAAACCAGGCTTCTTTTTTGAACAGATTTGAACTAAACAGCAATATTCTATTAACATAGAATCAGTGTGGCCCTATGAGAGTTCGCACTGGATTCACTGAACTGGCTTCGTGGGTGACCCCTGAGTTAATTGGAGTGAAGATGAGAATCTGGCCCATTCTGTGGTCTGCTACTCAAGATGGTTATAGACAAGGAAAACGTGAAGGGCTGCGGTTAACAGTAGGGTATCTGGAATAAACACTATTCTCAAGAAGTAGGGAGTGGGGAGAAGACCATAAGGAGAGACACATCTGTTCATATTCATAACTGCTGGGTGGAGTCCAATCTACATTAGAGGAAGAGAGGTGAAAATCTAGCATACTTTGTGGCTGAACAGCTTGCTTTATGAATCAAAGACACTGCAGCATCTGTGGAATCCAGAAATCTTCCCAGCTACATCTTCAAGAGTATTTTCACTAATTGAAATTACGCTGCCTCAAGCCAGCTAGCTATGGGGAATGATAGAAAACTTTTGAGCCAATCAAAACCTGTCACTGTCTTGGAGGGACCAGGTTCACAACTGGTGCAAAACACTGATCTACACTACCTAGGACAGTGGTTCTCAGCCACCGTGTTGGGAGACATTACTGAGTTGCCGTGCAGTAGTAAGTGTGTCGTAGAGAGCTGGGGAGATGGCTAGAATTGGACTGGGGGGTGCGGAGTGGGCTGGTATGTCCTACAGTATTGCAATATGCCACCAAGTGTGTCACGACCTATAAAAGGTTGAGAACCACTGACCTAGAATGTGTTCTTGAATTTCCAGATCTCCAGGGTCTTGGTCCTGTATGTTATAATTGAAATGTGACCCCTTTCAAAAGGGTTCTCTTCACTGAGCCTTTTAGATGGTCTGCTCACTTGCTGTTTCATCAGAAACTTGTAGACTTTTCTCAGAAGGCAACAATATTTTCTTAGATAGGACTCGATTCTATAAAATTGAGGGACGTGGGCATACAACATGGTCGTTGGGGTTTGTTTGGTTTTTTTTCTTTCTGAATGGATCCTGCCTTTTTAAGAGATTTTTTTCTGCTGGCAGAAAATTTTTAAAATTATATATTTGTTTAATTTTATAATTCGGTACTTAGATGACATGTTAGGGATATAATATATGGCTGTAGAAGTTACTGCCTTTGCACCACTGTGGTAAATTTAATACCCAATGTGACAATCCAATTGAAGACTGCAAGATTTACTCTTGTAATCTCACGGTAGCCGCTAGCTAAATGATTCTTATGAAGGGCTGGCAAATACCTTCTCTGTATATTCCTTTTTAAAAAATGACTGCAGCATTGATATGCTTTGTGATTATTCACAATATAATAAAGTCATTTGGGGGAAGACAAAAACAGTGCCTGGGTTTATTTCACAAATGTGGCAAACTGCTAGGAGAGTAAAAACTGGTCACTGGCTACAGAACACAAGCTTCTTACAAAGTCTGCCCCAGCTGCAGTTTGGATGCTGTGGTTTTTCTTTTAAGGACAGAAATTTGACCGTTTTTGTATTTGACTTGGCCTGGCTGGAAAACCCCTTCCCTCTGCTATGGCAGGGCTGGAGCAGAGCAGCTCTCTATGAGGATTAAAGCCTGAAAGAGGCTTTGGACATTTCCAGAGTGAATCTCCTGTTCCAGGGCCTGATCCAAAACCCATAGAAGAGATTTTCACTGACTTCCCTTGGTTTTGCATCATAAGATGGTGAGTAAATTGGGAGAGCGAAAGGGACGAGAAGAAGGTGTATCTAATGACCAGGCCCAATCCAAGGACCTCAGTTCACTGTAGCACTAAAATGGTGGAGAGTAAACTAGACGCTGGATTTAGACTTGCTTTCAGTGGATCGAAACACTAGTGAGCATGTGTGCAAACCACTCAGAGCAAAGCAATGTCTGCATATGAGCTGCATGACAAGAGTGCAAAGGAATCAAGTGGTTCTAGTAGAAGCAAGATCTTAATGTCTGTGGCCCAGTTCCAGAGCTATAAAATGCAGGTGATAGTTAAGTTAGCAGCAGCCTCACCAGGAGGTAATTTTAACTAATGGGTTGGCCTCTGATACTCAGCAGGATTTTCTACCCTGCAGTGAAAAAGGAACATAGCTGGATTGGGCATTTTTCCCAGTGCTTTGTTCAGTCCTGGAAAGCAGGGAAGTCCCCTATTTATTTTGAGCACTGTACAATGATATGATAGTGGAACAAAGATTCTGTCTAATGTGGGGCAAAGGATGCCATAATGAGTACACTGGCTTCTGAGAATCTACAAAATCCCCTTCATGCTAATCCCAACAAAACAGCTGAAACTTTAGTCAAGTGCACATTGTCCTTTGTTTTTTCTTTTTGGTGGTTGGTTGTTTTAATAATCATGTAGCAGGGATTCTGCCATGCCTCTTGGGGAAAATTACTCCCCCATTTAATAGTTCTGCATGTTGGGAAATCTTTCCCACCATTGAGCCTCAAGTTTCCTTTTCTTAGTTTCTTTTTCTTGTATTGTTACATTGACTGGTGTCAACCCTAAAGTTTCTTGCGCAGTGGTTGCATCCTCTAAATCAGGGGTCTCAAACTGGCAGCCCATGAGCCGCATGCAGCCCATAAAGTTATTTTTCACAGTCAGCAACAATGCTATGGCTATCAATATCTGCAATATTGTTGGATGAAAACATTTCAGTGGTGTGGGCCTTGAGCTAACATATCCGTCCTCATGGTGATTTGAGTTTGAGACCCCTGGTCTAAATATTGGTGACTTTCTTTTACTCCTCCCACTTAATCACTTTGTAGCTCTTTGAAAAACCTCCAGTTTTGTCAGCCACTGAAGAGCTGTATGAAGAGTCCCATATGCCAAAGGCAGTGTATTGCAACCTTAGAAACAAGAACTGTTTTGCCCCCTGTTCATGATGGGCCATCTCCGCAGTCCAAAATTACTGCGGTTTTATGTTTTGAATAGCGACATAGTGCAAACTCAGTCCTGCTCTTGTAGTCCGGTATTGCCCCCCTAGTGCTTTTTTTCATAGTTACAGCTTTCACCTCCTTGTGGACTAAGTGGTTGGAGTGATTTTTGCCCTCTCCCCTTGTCCCCCCTCTTCCATAGACACTTTAGCTTGCACTTGTACTGAAATTACTTTGTTTCCTACCTGAAAGATTGGTCTCTGTCCCTTTGCATTTTTCTGCCCTTTCAGGTATTTGCAGAGGCACCCAATTTAGTTTCACATGTGAATTTTTGCTAATGGAGCTATTTTATTTAAACCACATGGCTGTGACTATCTGAATAAGAGCCACTGTGTCAGGTTTAAACATCAGTGTCCCACACAACTGGGAAGGGTAAGTGACACATGCTCCATCCCGAAGAACGTCATATACATCAGGAGTTCTCAGATTGGGAGTAGTGAGTCCTCAGGGGGTTGTGGGCTGTCAGCCCCTGAGCATGCTGGAAGGGAAGGATGCATAGCATGGCATGGGTCATTTTGAGGGGGGGGGGGGGTGTCCCACCCTAAAATTTTTTTGAAGGGGGCCCCCCAAAAAAAAAAAAAAAAAAAAAAAATTGAGAACTTCTGATATCAACTCCCTAATGTAACTTTAGACCTACAGTGTGGTCCCAGTTCCTGAGGAACCAGCCTTAGGAGCTTGTAAAATACAAAGAGTCAGTAATATTCAGTGCATGAAACTGCTGAGACTTTCATAATGTGTTTTGTAGGCAGAAAACGAGAAGAGATCCCACCATGAAGGGCTTAGCTACACAAGATAACAAAGTGGGCTTTTCTAGTGAATGCTGTGCGTTGGGTGCCCTGGTATTTTAATGATGTCTTCACAATCAGCTAGACTTGCACAAAGCAATATGATGGCTGCTTTAAGTAAAGAGCAGAGACATTTTTAGGAACAGGAAAACCTCTTACGTGACTCCAACGCAGGGATATTTTGGTTAGTGGAAGATTAACAGAAGTGGCAACAATTTCCTCATAGATTTTAAGGCTAGAAGGGGACCATTGCGATCATCTAATGCCTAAGCAAGCCCAGCCTCACTCCGCTGGGACAAGGAGGCATTGTGGGAAAGAGGAGAGCAGACAGTGGGGTGTGGGGGCCAAGTGCGAGCAAAGCCTCTGAGAGGCAGGACGCCCCGTGTGTTAATTAGTAGTTGACCAAAACAAATGAGTCTGGAGGTACTTTTAAAGACTGACAAATTTTTTAATCATGTGAGTTTTCATGGGAGAAAATTGTTTGAAGTGGGATTCTTTCCCACAAAAGCTTGTGATAAATAAATGTTGTAGTCTTTAAAAGTGCCCACAGACTCCTTATTTTTGACCAACTGCCTCACCAGTATAACCCCTCTCTCATTTTAAGGGAAGTCCCTTTGGTGCCCATGTCCTACACCCCATCCCTAATTAACGGAGGCCATTTCCCCAATTTGTCTCTAAGCATGCACAGACACTAAAGCTCTGATGCAAAAATCAGATTCTCATTTAGACTTTTTAAAAATAAGCATTGCTATGTCATTTCCATCCTGGTGCATGTTTTCTTTCCAGCTTAGTCGTTCACAGCCCCTCGTTTGGTCATAGTGGAAAGCTCTGATGCACTCTGTTCAGGGCAAAAAATTTTGCTGAATGTTGATCCCTGCTGTGAGTTGGATCCAAGGACTGAGTGTCACAGAAACCCAGGGGAGCTGATGGAGCATTGCAACCCCTCAGAGCAGGCCTTTTGTTCTAACTTGGCAAACAACAAGGGAAATCTGTTCCTTCCAGCACTCTTCAGGGGTCCTGAGCCTTTTCTGACCTAGCGCCTGTGCTGGCTTTGGGAGGAGCAGCAGCTTTCTTGAAGCCACATTTTGTGAACAGGGCTCTCTCTCTCTATATATATATATATAGTAGAAGTTCCCTGGAGAAATGGTATTTCCTTGGGCTGGGTGTCAAATGAAATCTGTAATTAGCTGCCTGTGCAGAGGCTGTGTACACTACTGCCCTCTGCAGGACTGCACCAGAGCCGTTCAAGTTTGTATCTAAGCCTCTGCACTGCTCTGACGATTGAAGTAGCTAGGTGGCTTGTGTCAGTGGTGAAAAAAGGTGGCAAGAGCTGCTTTCTTTTTGCCCCTGAACAAGGAACCCTATTGCAGGCAGTGAAAACTACCATCTTTAAATCCACTTAGTGTCTGTGCTTCACAGGACAGCTTCTTCCTCCAACCTTCCCCAGACTTCTTTTTTCCACAGATTTAAAGAAACAGCATACACGTTCTCAAACCGAGTGTGCCTTTTGGAGCAGAAACATTGGAGTTTATGGCTATGTGCAAGTGGCTGTGGTATGTGACAGGAAGATAATACTCAAGTTGCTGGATGGTCACGTGTTTCTTAAAATAGCTCCCCCCCTTTAATTTTGTCTATTCTGAGATGCATTTTTCTGAAGAGTACACTGTAATATTCTCTACTTATGAACCGATCATTTACCACCCTTGAGCCGGAGAAATCACTCTAGACCATTGGTCGGCAAACTTTTTTCCTGGGGACCCAGCACTGGGCCCCTCTACCATGCTGCAAGCCCTCCACTGCGGGGGGTGGGATGGGCTGCCCCCCCAAATCACTGCCAGCCGGTAGGGGAGCGAGGGGCAGTTCCCCCATCCTAGAAGCAGCACTGGCCAGCAAGGGAGCAAGGGGCAGCTGCCTCCGCTCCCAGGTCCAGCACGGGTGTCGTGACTCAGTCCCTTTGGGTCTGCAACCCAGTTCTGGGTCGCAGCCTGTACTTTGACGAACACTGTGCTAGACAGCGGGAAAGTAGATAAATAATTAGGAATGCCATTAAATATAGACAAGGTGGAAATTCTGACCCCAGTCCACTCAAAGAGCTTGGCATATTTAGCCAAACCAAAAGAAGGGTTGAGGGGAGATGTAATTGCTCTTTATAAATACATCAGGGGCATGGCCAACCCAAGATTTTTTGGCACCCTAGTGCCTGTGATTTTGGCAGCCAGCCTCCCCATGGCCTGGCTGGGCCAGACGGTGGGCCCTTCCTTCCACTCCTAGTACCACCCCACTGCCTGGCCAAGTGGCGGGCAGGCGCCGCACGGTCTGCCGGGCTGAATCACGGCGGCTCAGCCATTCCCCGCCTACTGCTGGATCCTGGCAGTAGCAGCACCGCTCACCCGGTCAGGGCTGGATGCCAGTGGCGGGGCTGCTCCCCGTGGACCCTTGCCCACAGCCAAAGCACAGTGCTGGCAGTGGCCCAGCTCCCCCGGCTGGGGCCCGATCCCCACCCACAGCCAGATCCCGGTGGTGGCACTGCTCCCCCGGCAGGGGCTCGATCTCTGCCCGGGGTGTTCAACCTTGAAAAGATTAGGACTTGATGCTCTTACCAGGCTGGCCTAGACCACACCCCCCTACACACGCTACCTAGAGTGGAGCCAGCCAGCCGAAACGCAGCTTCCTGCCTTGTTCTGCCCTAGGCTACGTGCCTGAGTGGAGCAAGGCAGGACAGGCTTGCTGGCTCCAGCCCAGCCCTTGGCACCCCTAATTGTTGCTGCCCTAGGTGACCGCTTAGGTCACCTCTATGGATAGACAGGCCCTGAGCAGAGGGGTAAATACCAGTGTTTAGGAATTATTTGAGTTCAGCACCAGTGTGAGCACAAGAACTAAGGGGTATAAACTGGCCATCAAGGAGATCAGACATGAAATTAGAACACAGGTTTCTAGCCATCAGAGAAGTGAAGGTCTAAATAACCTTACAAAGGATGCAGTGGGGGCAAAAAAACCTAGCTGGTTTCAAAACTGAGCTGGATAAATTCATGGAGGGGATGGTATAATGGGACCGTCTAGTTTGACAATTTGACCGATCTTTGCCTCCTGGTGGTAGATATGCCAATAACATAATTGATGGGGTGGGTTCCAAGCTGTTACAGAAAATTTTTTCTTGGGTGTCTGGCTGAGTCATCTTCACATGCTCAGGGTTTAACTGATCACCATACTGGAGTTGGAAAGGAATTTTCCCCCAGGGCAGATTTTTCGCCTTCCTCTGTAGCATGGGCATGAATCACTTGCTAGTGGATTCTCTGTGCCTTAAAGTCTTTAAATGACAAGTTGAGGATTTTAATAACTCAGCCATAAGTTAGAGGTTTATTGCAGAAAAGGGTGGATGATGTTCTGTGGCCTGCATTGTGCAGGCGTCAGACTAGATGATTATATTGGTCCCTTTTGACCTTGGAGTCTATAGGGTATTCGACCATTCTGTTGGATTCGCATATACCATATAAACTGCAGCACACAGGACTGTATTTTCCCTCTTTATTTGGCACTTATGCAGCCATTGCTAGAATACCATGTTCTGTTCTGGTGTCCATGGTTCAGGAAAGATGTGGATAAATTGGAGAAGGTTTGGAAAAGAGCCAGAAGGATGATTAAAGGGTTAGAAACCACATTTTATCACAGCTGAGCTCCTTGCATCTATCTATTTACCATAACAAAGAGAAGGTTAAGGGGCAACTTGATTACAGTCTCTAAGTACCTCCAAAAGGAACAAATATTCAGTAAGAGGCTTTTCAGGCTCACAGAGAAAGGTTATATTATGATCCAGTGGCTGGAAGTTGAAGCTAGACTCATTCACATTTTTAACAGCGACAGTAATTAACCCTTGGAAAAATTTATCAATGGTCATGGTATATTTTGAACACTGGCAATGTTTAAATCAAGACTGTATGTTTTTTCCTGCTCTAGGAATGATGTTGGGGAAGTTCTGCAGCCTGTGTTACACAGCAGGTCAAACAAGATGATCACAATGGTCCCCTCCAGCCAGAGAAACTATATGTCATCCCCTAAATACAGCCTCGGCCTCTCAGGTCCCAACACATCTCACATACCTGTCTTGCATTAGTCAGAAAGGTTATGGGCCTCCCAGAGGCTGAGGCCTCATCTACTCCAAGCAAGATTATTACTTATTTGCATTACAGTGGCACCTAGAGGCCTCCAGGGCAATCAGGAACATATTGTGCTAGGTGCTGTACGTACACAAAGTACTGCCCTTTCATCTAAATTAAAAAAGGCAGAAAGGAAGCTAAGGCAGACTGAGATCATCCACTTGGTCAGCGGCACAGCTAACAGGGCCCAGATCTCCTGCGTACCAATTCAGTCCCTATCTACTAATAATTATGCTGCTTCCTTGCTCAGACAGGTTTCCCCTGTGACCTGGAGTGCAGCCAGTGGTAGTGACCAGCCTCACCTTTCCATCCTTTGTGGCATGGGGTGGGGCATCAATCGGCCTGGGAGCAGAGGAGGGGTAGGATGGGGCAGAGCGTTGGTGCTGTGCGGCTCTTGCAGCCCAGCAACGTAAGCGCTCCAGGGCCAGGGGCTCCTTCCCGCGGGAGCACCCTTGGATAGGGGCACAGAGGCAGGGCAGTCATACCAACGGACAGAGGTGCCAGGAACACTCAGGGCCAGATTTTTGCAAGGCTGCAGGGCCCCCTTAGATCGGGGCTGCAGCCCCTGATCTAAATCTCCACCTTAATCCATCCCTGTTCATACAATGTCTACCTTGTGCACTAGGGACTCCCTGTGGGCTTTTCCTGCTCTAGGGCTCCTAAGCTAAGAGCCTTAATTTGGCCTTTAGCACAGAAAAAGATCAAGTCACAAATTTCTTTTAGAAACCATCCCAACCCAGTCATCTTAAAAATCCCAGACCCTTTTCTTGGCCTGCCAAGCACAGCGGAGTCTGGCCCCCTGTGGGTCTGTTGTTAGCAGTAAATGTGTGTCAAGCCACTTTCTGTAATTGAGTCCGGCTGTGCTGGGAATTCTAACCTACATTTCTAAGAGATCATTAACCTCATTTTCCACCTAGCTTTGAACTGCCACTTTATTGGAGGTTAAAGTAAACATTCAGAATGGCTGCTTTTTCCTCCTAAAGCCCTTCATGATTACAACTCTGTACCTGATCATAGAGATTACAGAGAAATGCTATCTGCTTAGCAAATGCTGTCTGTCTTCTTGCTACCTGGCTTGTGAGGAGTCATTTCACACCAAGAGTCTGATCCAAAGGCCATTGAAATCAATGGAAAGACTCTGATTTCAGCTTTGGACAAAATCATAAATAAAGGTGTAGTCCAGGGCTCAGGAAACTGATAATCAGGCATTTTGGATGTGACCAGAACTGCTAGTATTTACCAGATGGAGGCTGTACGTTGCCCTCTGACACAGGAGTTGATGATCTTGGCCCACAAAGACCAAAGATAAGTCAGTGGTCGGGCTTCTGACCTAAATCTTAAGAACTGGGTACATCCCTTGGCCTCTCTGGCACCTAGCTGGGATTCTAGCGCTGGGCGTATCGTGAGGATGATGAAGATTGTGAGCACTGTTCCCTCTAAGCTGTGCGCGTGTGCACACACACACACAGGTCATGAAACCTGCGCACACAACAAAATAAAGTGCGCACCAAAAAAATCAATCATACTAATACTGGTGCTCACGAAGAAATGCTTTTGTGCACACAAAGAAATTGTTTGTGCACACAGTTTATGAGTAATGAGAGGGAACATTGGGGGTGCTCAGCTATGGTGAAAACAGGGAGCTGTTGCTTTTGCTATCTAGAATCTTGTGCACAAATATCTAAAAAAGCCATCATCACCATGGGTGAGGTCTTTGTTGTCAGTGTTGTTGGAGGAGGCGGTGACTGGGCTGGGCCCCGAGATGTGAAATACACTGCCTCTCAGTAACGTCTGGTGTTTTTCATCTGCATTTCCCAAAGATGGGTGAGCCTCATTGCTCCTATTTTACAGAGAGGGAAACTGAGTCACGGAGCAGTGAAGTCACTTGCCTAGAGTATCTGTGACTCAAAGACACAGCCAGGCGTACAGCACAGCAGCCTGGGAACCCAATAGCTGGATCATGCTGTCTCTCTTCACCTGATCCTTGCAGCTCGGAGATGCCGCACATCGATAGATCAGGGAGGATGGCACATCTGATAGCCGGGTTCTAGCTGTGCTGTAGATTAAACCAAGAGTTTGTGTGCAGGGTTGTGAATCCCAAACCTTCCTTGTTGAGCATCACATCCACTGTGAGATTTGCATACTGTGTGGCAGGAAGGCAAGGTTGTGGATTTGCAGGCCGCTGTCTAGCCTGGGAGCTGCTGGAGGTAACCGGAAGGCGAGTCTCTTGTACATGTGAGGCTGCTGGTTTGCTTTCAATTTAGCCCCCATGGCTGTTTGGCTCCCAGCTGGCTTATGAGACATCTGGGGAAAGAAGATTTCTGCACAGCAATAAAGTAGGGTCAGGGTCAGATGTTTGGCCAGATGTTGCTTTTGGGCATCAGAAGCGGCTCCCTCAAACAATATGGGGGTGTAATTAGAGGGTCGCACATTCTGTTAATGGGAAATGGCTGTACTTATTTATGAACTATCTGTACGACTCTGTGTCTAGCACTTTGATTCTGCTACCTGTGAATGGGGCAGGGTTAAAATGCCACTCCAGGGGGCAAAGCAGCTGGCAGGAAGTGTTTTCCCAGGTAATTGGTGATAGGAGGGGGCCGGTAAGGACTGGCTGGAACCAGTCCATCTCAGTGTAAGACCTGACAAAGCCCAAGGCAAACCCAAACTTTGAGGAATTGGTGCTATAAATGGAGGGGGGGGACCTCCCAGCAGGCAGGATCAATGAACTGAGCAGGCAGCAGGAGGGCAATGAGTGGAGGTGACAGGAGGCGGTGTTAGGAACTAGTCTCAGACACCAATCTTTTTTACCCAAGAGAAATAAAAAGGAACAAAGACAGAGAAAGGAAGCAAAGAGGTTCCTACAGCAACCTGGCATTGGCCACTCTGAACTGTCTTAATCTTTTGTGTGCAAACTGCAGGGCTCCTACCTCCCTGCTGCTGGGTTCAATCTGACTAATAAACCCTGCTCCGTCTGGTCTGACAGGGCTGCAGAGAAAATGCCCTTCTGCCTTATATATTGGACAAACAGGACAGCCCCTGCACAAAAGAATAAATGGGCACAGATCTACATCAGAAATAACACCACTCAAAACCAGTGGGTCAGCATTTCAATGTTCCTGATCACTCCATTGACTATTTACTAATTGCAATGCTCAGACAAATGAATACCAGATCAAGCCTTCAAAGAGAGGCTGTAGAGATTAAATTTATTTGCACAGTGTCTCACTTACTGTGGCAACAGTATCCTGCAGGAAACCAAAGCCCAGAGAGTTTGTTCCTTCTGGGCCTTCCCTTGCCACCCTGTACTTTCTCCAAAATCTGTGCCTATGGTGTGGGTGATGGTACCGCTCCTTGAAGATGCTCTGGGCATTATGTGGCGTGCAGGACATCCAGAGAGCCATTGCCCTCTGGGGCTTTGGGGAGAAGATGGAGGAACAAGAAAGTTGAATCCAGTCCTGTGGAGGGTGCAGTGGCTCAAGTCCCCACTTGCTCCTAGAAATGGGAGGGCTGAGGCACTCTGAGGAGATGTGGTGGGAGTGTGTGTTGTGGGGGAAGCTTGTTCCTCTGCTGTCCATATAACCTGTGGAGATGCAGAAGCCTTTGGTTTTTAGGGCTGAGCCCCTTTTCCTAGCACCACGTTTCCACGCACAGAAATATGGTGTGGAGCGTGCTACCTACCTTGCTCCCTGGTTCCACAGACCTGCCTCTGGGTCCTATTCATACACACACACAGCTACACTAACATGCTCCATGAGTTAATGATTTTGCACCAAAGGCAGGCACAGACTGGGAGCAGGCAGGTCCTGTTAGCAGCTTCACAAAAGATTTTTGACTTTTGGATCTTCTACTCTCAAACAGTCAGCACAGTTGCTGTTTGAGGGGTGGAGAGATCCCGTGGGAACTCAGGGCAGCCAATTACACAGAGCAAAGGAAGAGGCCACCTAATATTTGTTTTTCCATCCAGTTAACAAGGAGAAGCCCATCAGAATCTATTTTAATTCTCCCAACCCACCCACGGTCTGAGTTATCTTCTGTTCCTAGCAATAGGAGGGATCCCACTTCATCTCTCAGTGTAGACTACACTGCAGCACGGGTATGCAGATGCATGCTCTCTCCTCCAGTCAGCAAGCTAAAATTAGCCATGTAGCAGGCAAGAGTATTGATGGTGGGCTGCACGAGCTGCCCAAGTTTGTGCCAAGGAGTCCGGGTGAGTTTTTGCTCAGGCAAGTAGCCTGTGCTGCTGCCCTGTCATTGTGAGTGCACATGAGGCTGAGATCCAAATTGGCAACCGTGTTAGTTTGGTTCAGTAAAACAAACAAGGAGTCCAGTGGCACTTAAAGACTAACAGATATATTTATTGCATGAGCTTTCATGGGAGCAAGTCCCACTTCGTCAGACGAAGTGTCTGACGAAGTGGGATTTTCTCCCCTGAAAGCTCATGTAATAAATATATTTTTTAGTCTTTAAGTGCCACAGAACCCCTTGTTCATATAGGGCTGCTTTCCTCTGCCATCCAGCCCAGCCCAGTAGGTTAAATAAAGTTGCCATTCATTTACTTCAATGCAGTGCTGACCTCTACCATCCTAGTTCAGGGTTCCTAGCAACCTGAGACAGGCCCCTGTCCTCTTAGCATCTCTTGCTCTCTGCTCTGGATGAGTGTGTAATTTATTCACCCCTGTCTTCTGTAATTAGAGACCCAGAATCGTGCCTGCCAACTGACAGGGCCTCGGTAATTAGGAGTCTTAACTTAAGCCTGGATCTGCCACTGATCCAGGCTGTGTATTCACAAATCAGTGAAATCAATGGGAGTCAGGGACCTAAATACTCTTCTGAATTCCACACTTAGCCACTCCACCCATCTGTAAAACAGACAATGTAGAGTGCTAGCTCATGAAATCTATGGATGAGTGCTAGATAATATTATCTCCTTTGTGCTCCGAACACAGCTGTAGGTGCCAAGTATGCGTGCGTCCTGATTCCAGCTCTGGAGCTGACTCGCATGGCCTTGGACAGGGCATGTCTTTTGCCGGTGCCTCAGTTTCCCCATTGATCCTTACTTGCCTGTGCAAATTAACATTTGTGCAGGACTTTGGCAGTCTGGAGTGCTGTATAACTGCTAGGTAAGATGATTAATGCACACATGCCATACACTGCCTGATATTAAATGACTCTGAAACTTGCTTCAGGGTGCAGTGGATAGGAAAGATACTATATGAAGGTTTTGAGTGTTAGATACTACAGAGATGGGCGCCTTAGCTAGACAGGGGAGATAGATTGCATCTTAAAGCAGTAAAAAGAAGAAACTCTGACCTGGATTTGCAAGCGTCCCAAACCTTACCCATAAGAACGACCTTTGCTTGACCACAAGAAATCAACAAGTCATTACTAAGGGTTGCCCCACAGGGCCCTCTGTTATGCAGCATGATCCAGGGCCTAGAGAACTGAACTGGATGCCTGGAGGCTAGGCTTCAATTCCTGGCTATGCCACTGATCTGCTGGTGACTTTGGGCAAATCATTTCTCCTCTTTGTGCCTGTTTCCCGCCCACCCTCTGACTACTTCGAGCATGAGTTTTTCAGGGCAGGGAGTGCCTCTTGTGGTGTTTGTGCAGCAAGTCGCACAATCTCAGCTGGGGCCTCTGTGTGCACCTGTGACAGAACAAATAATATATTTTTACCCATGTAACAAGTTCATCACTAGGACCAAGGAAACCCAAGTGCGTATCTTTCATGTGCTGACAAAGGCACCGTATGGGACAGCTCAAATGCCTGATATAATTTACACAGCCTCTGCACAGGTCCTGTAGGGCCTGGGTTGGAGAAGATGATGTATTAAGCACAGAGGCTGGCTGGTGCAGTAACAGATCAGATCCAGCTCCCTGTGTTTCACAGGAAGACATCCCTGGTCCCCATAATTTGCCATGGAGCTTCTGTGAGTTGCTCGTTATTACTGGGCTGGTGAATTTAGCAGATTCTCCAGCTGGACAGGCCTTGCCACCACTGTTTGTTTGATTTGCCCATGGCTGAGAAGGAAGCCTAGTGCTCTGCTCTTGTAACAAAATTAGTTGGTATTTGCTGGGAGCTCTCCAACAAGCTGGGGCCATTACGACACACTGAATGGGTCGATGTGGGGGTGCACTTGTTTCATTAACGCTTCACCCCCATGTTAATTAATTCCCAGGGGAGAGCGATATTTCATCCGGTTTCCTTTGGGACTGTTATTCCAGCTCCACTGTGCCAGAAGGCCTGGAACTGAGAGCAACAAATAAGGGCTCTCCATTAAGCTGGTCCATGATTGCACTGCATGGAGAGGAACTGCAGGCGACTCGCTGAGTATCTGGCAAATAAAATGCCTGTATTTTGAGCCCTTATTTTGCTGTCTCTGCCCCACACACTCTCCTCCCATGAGCAAAGAAGCTGGACTGTTCTTCAGGGCCAGCTGCTAAAGTGGAGGGAAGTGCGGCACGTAGGCACCTCGAACTGAATAACGTGAGCAGCGCTGGAAGACGAATCCATGCCTGTGTCTTGTGAGACACTACACAGCGTGGGCTGTGAGCTAGCGAGAGCATCCTGCCCCAAGAATTTCCTTTATAATCCATACTGCTCTCTTCTCAAGGGCCTATCAGACCCTGAAGAAGAGGGTTTTTGCTCTCCTCTTCTAAAGTGACTCACACAAAGTGAATCACTTCAGAGTAGATTTACCAATGTGACTTGTGGTTTGGGGCGCCTCGATTGAGACACCATTAATGGAGCTAGATTTTCACGGGCTGGAAGGCTGGCACTTTCTGATCCCCTCTCTAGTTGAGCACTCAAAAAGCTGAGACTCCCAAAAGCACAAGTCATCTTTTATATATTGAACTTTGTCTATCTCAGTCTCTGACTGTGAAAAATTGGCATAACAACAACAGTGGGGCTGTGGTATGGGCTTTGAAACCCTAAACTAATGAAGAGTCTTAAGTAAATGCAAAGTAGTACTTCTCCTTTTCCGGCATGCCAGGGTGTGACTGGGCAGAACTATTCTGCTGCTCAAATCATTTGTCTGGCTGGAGGAAACCTGTGTTTCATTACAAGGAACTGGTGGTGTTTAGCCTCTGCTGAGAAATAGCAGTTGCTCATTCAAGACTAAGCACTGAATTTGGTGGCATTGTCTACAGTTTGTACCCTGCAGAGTCTTGGGCTAACTACAGAATAAATAAATTTGACATGACAGGCAATTTATAACAGCCTTTAGAGATGCTTGCCATCCCAGGAAACTTCTTTGTAGGGCAGCTCGTCTTGACTCAATGATCTCGGCAGTCCCATCCAATCAATCCTATGTCTCCATCACATGGATGTTCCCTCTGAATCTGCATCTGAACAGGAACAATTCCAGTATATAAGTGAACAGAAAAATCATATAGGTCATAACCCAGGGTGCAGAGTTGTGCATCCTGTGACAGGGTACCATTGACATCAGGGAGAACTGGGAGTAATTCCAGCGAGTTAAAGATGCACAGAATTGATGTGAGACCAGAACTGGGCCCAATTATAGCTTCAGATTATCTTCCATTGATTTTAGCATTCTATACCTTTCTAAAAAATGCTTCTAAAAATGTTTCTGGTGGGACTGCTCATTTGTAATTCTGTGGTGCCCATTACCCTAAAGCAATGTGCCTTATTTCTCATTGTTCTACCATCCATTCATATAGTAAACAGCTTGGCAAGGAAATTCTTGTAGAAATTAATGGGTGGAGCTGGGCACTGGACCATTGCACAATCACAAACCAAGAGAAAATCCCAAGGACGCCTCAGGTGTCTCTTCCCTCCTCTGTGGTTTCCCCACCCAAGCAAAGGAAAGAGTGGACTCCAGATAAACCTATAAAGAAGTTAAGACACCATTGATTGACTCTATGGTTGGTTACCCATCTGAGTTTTAAATTGGGTTCATAACCCCTTGGATTTGGTTGAAATTAATAACACTATAGTCAGTAGTGTACCCCCATTAACTATTATTGGGTGGTCTGTGATGGCTTATGTGGGTCTATGAATTAACATTAGAATGGGCTGAAAAGTCACAGATCTTTGTACTACTGTAGGGTCCCAAACAAGATCAGGACCTGTATGTAGTAAGAGAACCCACCCTGTCCCAGAGAGCTTGCAATCCAAATAGACAAGCCAGACTTGTCACCATTATACAGATGGGAAATTGAGGCCTGAGAGATTAAGTGACTTGCTTAAGGTCACACAGCAAGACAATGGCAGGCCTGGAAATTAAACTGAGATTTTGCGAATCCTAGGCCCATGCCTTAACCACAGAGTCATCCTTCCCCTCCATGCCTGTGTCCTGTGGATTGATGATGCCAGCCACCAGGGCTTTTGTTCTAGCATCTACCATGAGTACTTAGTTTGTGTTGTAACATTAGTAACTGATTGAGTTTCATTTGACCAGTTTCCCCATGCTCCTTGTCCTAATAAATGGGATTTCAGTATAGAAAATGCAATTTAGATGTGGAAAACCAGGGGCCTGACTGTGCCACCTTTAATTAGAGGGCTGATCAGAAGAAAGAGAAACAGGAAATAAATAACCTAATAAATCATTAGCCAGGGAAGGAGGGGAGAACCTAATGATTTCTAATAGATACTCTGTCTCTTCTTTTAATGAGAAGGAATAGTAATTAGGCTGGCCTTAGAGACTGTATTATTCTGATCACCAGCACCTGGGGCCCCGGGCCAGGAAAGATGGAGATTTACGTAGTGCTAGTTAATGCTGGGGTGGGCATTATGAAAGACTGACATGACTGTTTAGCTAATCAGAGAGCAGGCTGCTTAGTTTATTGCCCTGTCCCTACCCAGCTCTCTGCCTGTGTTTGGTACATGGAAGGACTTGCCATCCAACTGGAGAGGAATCATCCAGCTGTTTCTGGTGAGGGCATTATCCTGGGGCTTGTTTCTCCATTAGTCTCTCCTGGAACTTGGGGCAAAGACAGGGAATAGATGGTGTCATTTAAACCAGGGTTTCTCAGCTAGTGCCTCGGGACCCAAAACTAGGCTGCTGGAATGTCTCCAAGGGTCGCATGGCAGCTTCTGCCCCAGGGGTGGGCTGGCCTTGCCTCCCTGCTCCAGACGCTGCAACTTCTGGGGTCCCGGGAGTCATTCAGATTTGGCCCAGCCCTCCTGATGGCAGGAGTCCAGGCAGGCTGAATTTGAATGAGTGGCACTGTGACCCTGTGAGCTAGGCCACCACTCCCCTTGCACAGATTTGGTCCAGCTGGGACAGGGCCAAACCTGAATGGTGCTCCACTCCCAGAAGTTGCGATCCCAGAACAGAAAGCCATGCCCAGCCACCTCCATGATAGAGGAGTTGCAGGAGTCACCACTGGGGGGAGGGGGGGTGAATGCCAGGCAGAATCCACCCCTTGGGGGCAGGGGGCTCCAGGCCTCCACCCCCAGGCTATTTACTGGGTTGTGACAGGCCAGAAACATTTACAAAATGATCCTGAGCCCCAAAAAATTGAGAACCCCTGATTTAAGACATCTTTGCCCTTCCTGTATTCTAGGGCCATACCAAACCTGCCAGACCCTGGTATATGTTAGAGCAGCCTCATGGCTGCAGGCCACTGAGATGACCCATCCTAGGGCACCATCTGAGAGCTTTATCTTCCAGTACGCTCAAGAGCATGTTTCAGAAAGAATGGATCTCAGAAAGGGTGAATTCTTTTGATGATTCTCCCTGAGAGAAGATGGGGAGATTGATCAAGGAGAAAAGATCACAAGCTTAAAGTGCACAGTGGGCTCCAATCCTCGTGTTAAGTGTGTTGCTCATTGATTTCTATAAAACTACGTGGACTTGCACCTGCAGAGGGTCTGGCCCATAGCTCTAGCTAAGTGACTGGCTGGTTGACTGTTGACCATGTGCAACAGAGGTACAGGTCAGAAAGCCCTTTTCTCCCACCTCTCCCCATGGACCATATCTGACCTGATCCCCAACTGTCAGATGTACCTGGCAAGTGGAAGAGGAATTTTGAGAGCACTGTATGGTTCTCCCTGATAAAGAAAGCTGTAGGATGAAAACTATATATTTACTTCCGACCTGTCTATCATCACCGTTCTTACATCAAAGCTTTGATGCTGGAGGAAGACCAGCTTAAGAACTAAAATAAGGCTGTGTAGCATGACACTATCTGATCCTGGTTGGTAACAGATAATATGCACAGGAAAAAAAGAGGCTGAGGCACCTGGTGTCTGCAGTGATGTTTAATGGTTAAATCTCAGCAGTGAAATTCTCATGCAGAAGATCCACTTGACAGCCAGTCTGCTCATAAATAGCCTCACTTGCCAAAGGAGACAGACTTCAGAGTCATCTGTCACCCCTCTTCATTAAAATGCTACCCAAACAAGTGGCTAGCTAATGATCAAGAAGGGGCCCTGGTGACTGGCACAATCAAAGCGGCTGTGATGATGTAAGAAATGTCTGTGGTCAGTTATGAGGAAGGCATAAATGCAGGGTCTCTGGGGAGAATGGAACGTCTGGAGGAATAAGCTAAACACGACAAACATCTGCTTTCCCTCAGGCTATCTGTCTAGCGGATCAAGGAGAAGTTTCAAAACAAACGCCATTAAAGCCCATATGGAAGCTGCGCTTCTAGCAGCAGGGCCAAACTGGGGTATTGTGTCACTCAGGTAAATCTTGACGCCCACTTTGTCTGACTGTATTATAATCTCCATCAAAATAAATTAATCCTTTCCTGGTAATATTCCAGCCAGGGCCCTGGCAGGGTTTGAATAAAGCCTGGGTGAAATGCACCTGAAACGGGAAAGAAAAAGCTAAAACTGGGCTGTCCCCAGATTGTAAAGGAAGATGAGGGTTTAATGATCCCTTTGCAGATCGTGTGTCTGGAGCAGAGGAGTTGTCTGGGTAGACGAGTGATAGCTCCATTGGTCACCTTCCACTGTTTTCTCTGCAATATATTCCTGTAAAGAGACTATTTGGCGTCTGAGGTTAGGAGTCTTGTCTAAAATTCTGTACAGATTTGGATGATTAATTAGAATGCAACAGGGACTGACCCGAACAGTAGTCCAGTGTGTGAACTCAGCCTGTCGGGGGGCATTGACAAGGTGTGGTTAACTTAAAGGTGGGAGCGTGGGTAATGGGTAGAGCACAAGGCTCGTGAACCAAGACTCCTGGGTTTCACTCTGAGTTGTGATAGAAACTTATGTGGCCTTGGAGGCACAGAGAGGTGAGTAACATTCCCATTTCTGAGGTGTACCTGTGTTAGTCTGTTTCAGCAAAACATACAAGGAGACTTGTTACATCTTAAAGACTAACAAACTTAATAAGCTATAAGGGGCTAGAGCCCATTTCAACCCACATATAAGGAGGGTCTAGAGATTGGGCACTTTTTGTGCTTAACTGCCAAAAGTGGGGGGCCACTGATCTGCATGGGCTTTAAATTTGCATGACCACAGTTAGGTATTAGCATAATCTCACTACGTAGGTGCAGGGCATGATGGTAAATTGTATATGGGCTGATTTGAACACAAATCTGTCAATACCTCTATTTTAGCTGAGGAGGGAAATGAAATGTTATCTTTTCCACAGCATGCTATCCTTTGACCGTATAAACTCTGTTTAGCTTATTTGATGGAACAGTCACCATCAGCAACACAGAACTTGACTGAGTGAGCAACTCTGTGTTTCAGCCTTGTGATGTGAAAGAGGGGTGTGGTGTGGTGTGGTGTGGTGTGGTGTGGTGTGGTGTCTGATAAAGAGCTATGCCTGAGGCAATGCCTTGCCCCTGCCCCACTGTTAAAAGATAGAGCTGATGACTCCTTTTGAGTCTTTGTTATTTTGATTAGAGGAGCTGTCTGGTGTTCTGAAGAGTGGAGCTTAAATCACTGAGGGCTGAGATCCTCTCTAAGAGCTGAAATCAGTGAAGAGTGACCAGCTGCTGGACAGTGGGTGGAGCCAGTGGATGGTGTGAGTGACCAGCAGAGGGTGTAAGTGAGCAGCAGGTGGTGCCAGCAGATAGCGGGCATGAGGGACACTCTCTACATACACTGGGGTGGAGTGAATGCTACAATGGGTTTTGTGGGAATCTTATCCTGCATTGATTCTTCAAGCTGGTGCTGGTTGTGATATTGCATCTTGACCCAGCCAGCAGGTTCGATACTTTGAGGATCTTGGGGGGCAATTACTGCAGTAGTGGGGTACAATTTAATCTTAATTAAAACCAAATATTAATACAAAATTAATTGTGAGATGTATGTATATGAGGTTTGTCATGGCTTTTTACAATGGGGGTTTGTCAAATAAACTTAACTTTATGGAGTGGAACAAGTTGGGGGACAATGGGGATTCTCAAACTGACTTAACCCACAGTTATAAATTGAATCACAGTGACTTAAAAGATGTTCTAACACCATATAGGTAAAGGGGGGTACAATACAATCTCAGTGTGCAGCAGTAGCAGAGAAGAGTGAAAACCAGCAGGGAAGCAGGAATTTTAAGGTTGGCACAGAGGGAGGCAGAAGGGGGCTGCGCAGCGAGGAAAAGGGGCGGTGGGTGCCGGTGGCAGCAGGAAGTGGTGGCAAGGGGGGGTGCTGCGGGAGCCGCGGGGAGGGGAGCAGCGGGGACAGGGACAGGAGCCGCGGGAAGCAGCAGGGACAGGGAAAGGAAAAGGGAAAGGAGCAGAGGGGAAGTTGGAGCACACGCGGGAATTCAAAAAATAAAGAGGGGACAAGGAAAGTTTAAGAAAAGTTTATTTAGCTCAGGGGAGTCACAGAGGGGAAGGCAAAATGACCTAGCACAATAACTCTAAGGTTTACAAACTAAATAAAACAATCTTACAATCTATCCTAACACTTCTAAGGCTTACAGACTAAACTGAAACAATGTTGCTACACAAAGTAGTACTTATAAGGTATCCTAAGTTCAAACACAATTAGAGGGGAGAGACATAACAAGCAATATAGAGCAGTGGCAAACAATTGGAGACATGGGAACTTTTTTAAACAGTGGAGAGCGAAGCAGCAATTAAAAAAAAAAAGAAGTCAAAAGGCAAAGGACAAACCTGCTCTTAGGAGCATGGGCTTGTTGGAGCTGGGGGAGAGCAATGGCAAAAACAGTGTAACTGAGAGCAGAATGTGACTTCTTGCCTTCATTTGGAGGCCAGAGCAGACTATGCTGTTTGGTTGTGTTCACACATCTCCACTGACAATGCAAATTGCTAGTCTTCACTTTCCTTTTTCACTTAGCCAGGGCCCAGTCCATTGGCCCTGGGCTGCCTTTCTTCCCAGTGTGAATTTTCACTCTCTAGTAGCTGCTCAAAATGCACTGCTCTGTGAATGTTCCTGCCAATGGATCTCTTAAAGAGAAAGAAATATGCCCCCCCAAAGGGCACCAAACAGATTAAAACAAAATTTCTCCATCCCCTTTATTAGTGGGAAACATCTGGAAGCAGTCACCTAGTCCTATGCAGAAGATTGACAATGGTGGAAGTGGTTCATTTTTCACAGGCATCCAGTGTAACAACCATCCAAGTCTGAGCAGTGATTGGAGACCTAATTAAAGCGAGTAAAACAGCTGTGCAAAGCTGGCCAGCTGCCTTTTGAATTAGGTGATCATTTCTTTAGACAGTGATAATTGCACAGTGATAGATTCTCCAGGGTGGTATACATGCAACTAGGGACAAATTCATAGAATATTAGGGTTAGAAGGGACCTCGTGAGGTCATCTAGTCCAACCCCCTGCTAAAAGCAGGACCACTCCCACTAAATCATCCTTGCCAGGGTTTTGTCTAATCGGGCCTTAAATACTTCCAAAGATGGAGGTTCCACAACCTCCCTAAGTAACCCATTCCAATGCTTCACCACCCTCCTAGTGAGAAAGTTTTTCCTAATATCCAACCTTGACCTCCCCAGCTGCAGCTTGAAACCATTGCTCCTTGTTCTGTCCTCAGTTATTACTGAGAACAGCCTAACTCCCTCCTTGCTGGAGCACCCCTTCAAGTAGTTGAAGGTTGTTACCAAATCCCCCCTCAGTCTTCTCTTCTGCAGACTAAATAAGCCTAGTTCCTTCAGTCTCTCCTCATAAGTCAGGTGTCCCAACCCCTTACTCATTTTGTTGCCCTCCACTGGACTTTTTCTAATTTGCCCACATCTTTTCTGTAAGGGGGAGCCCAAAACTAGACATAATATTCCAGATGTGGCCTCAGCAGTGCCAAATAGAGGAGAATAATCACGTCCCTCGATCTGCAGGCAACGCTCCTACTGATGCAGCCCAATATACTGCTTACCTTTTTGACAACAAGGGCACATGGTTGATTCACATCCATCTGTTGACTCAGATTCTCCAGAGGACTCAGCCTGTTGGCTGCACGTTATATGTTGAGCACAGCGATCACTGGGGATGTGAGGAGCCATCAGAATGACTGCCCTGAGCCAACACCGCTGCCTCCCCAACCACCGCCTTTGGCAGGAGAGCAGCTGCCCGAGGGGCAGGATGGGAGAGTGGAACCTGTCTTTTTTGGCTAGACTGTCCTGCCCCCCAAATTGGAGGGGTTGGGGGTCCCAACAGGCTCAGTGGGGGGCAGGGCCTAGGGGCAGCTCTTGTGTTGAGGGCACCTATGAATCTGGCCATAAGTGTCACAGTGGGATCTGCTGGTCCTGAGTTCCTGAAAGTCTGGCCTCTGCGTGTTGGGGAGGCCATGAGAACGATATAGAGCAGTGGTTCCAACCTGGAGCCCAGGGACCCCCAGGTGTCCATGGACATGTTGCAGGGGGTCCACAGAGCCTCTCCCTACCAGGACTGGAATCCAGCTGCAGTCCCGATGAGCCCTGCCAGGGCTGTCTCTCCCCACCCGTGGCCAGATCCCAGCAGGGGCAAGGGCAGGGGGCCATAGCTGCCACGGCTCGGCTCCCCAGTGGCATGGGTCATGGTGGCGGCAGTGTGGCTCGCTGGCTGTCCCAGCGGCACCACCAGAGTGGTGCACGCCAGACTACATAATCAGTCAGGGTGGGGGGCCACAAAGTTTTTGTTTGTTTTCTTAAAAAGGGTTACCCCTCCTGAAGGAGGTTGGGAACCACTGATGTAGAGTTTCACACATGCTGTGATGCACTGGTTATCTAATTCCCATGTGTTAACTGGGAAACTTAGCCACATGCATGGATGATTGATGGTGATGCAGTCTTATGTTTCCAGTGTGCAAAAACTACTCCAAATAATTTTTAAAATATTGGGCCAGCTTCTGCTTCATGCAAGGGTTAATGTAAGCGGGAGCACACTGGAACACCATGCCAGGGCCCACAATTTTTAGAGGCCAGCATTCCAGGGCCCCTAACTTAGAAAAATAGGGTGCAAAGCAGCATTCTGGTGCATTCCCCCTTACCGGGGTCCAGGACCGTCCGTCACTAGTGGGATGTGGGTCCTTGGGCAATGGTCTATGGGTGCCCCCCCCCACTGCCAACCCTGCCAGCCCAGAGTCTGGCCCCCCACTCCTGCTGCTCCCGAGACCGGTCCAGGGGCTGGGCTCAGCTCTCCTGTCCCACCTCTGAACCAGCCTTCCCTGCCCCTGGGGCCAAACAACTGACCCAGGGGAGGGGTGTGAGAGCGGAGCCTGGCCTCTGGGCTGGCCTGGTCTGCCCCGGGGATGGCTGTTCCCTGTCCGGGGGGCTGAGCAGGCCAGCCCAGAGGCCAGGCTCCACTCTCCCGCCCCTCCCCTGGGCCAGCTGTTCTGCCTGGGGAAGGGGAAGGGGGGTAGGGGGCTGTGCAGCTCCTCTGGGACCAGACCTGGCCTGTGCAGGTGGTTTCTGCATCCCAACAACAGCCACAGAGTAAGAGCAGGGCCAGCAAGGGGCGCCTGCACGCCACCTGCTGCTGGGACCCGCCAGCTGAGTGCATTGAGACAGGAGCCCGCGCCCCCCTACCCCACCCCATAGATCCCCCACCCTCCATTGCCCCATTGATTCCACCCGCTCCCCTTCCTACCACATGGATCCCACCAGCCACCCTGCCCAATAGACCCCCCCACCCCATGGATCCCACTAGCCCCTCACTGCCCTGCCACATACACCCTTCAACCAGCCCCCCCACCTCACTCACTCTGCCCCATTGACCTTCCCCTACTGTCCCATCCTTCCTTGCCTCGCAGACCCCCACTTCAACCCAGGGCCACCCTATCAGCATCCCCACTGCTTTGCCTCATAAGCCCCTCACCAGCCGAGCCCCACTACTACCCATAGACCTCTCCACCTTGCCCCATCGGCCACCCCCTTGCCATCCACCCCCTCAGTACCCCTCCTCACCCCATCAGCCCCCCACCTCACCCCATAGCCCCCCCAAGGGCCATCCCAAGGGCCACCCCACCAGCCCCCCTACTGCTTTGCCTCATAGAGCCCCCCCAACTTGCCCCAGGGGACTTGGGGAAGCCAGCTGGCAGGGGGATACAAGGAATCCTGTGGGACTTTTAAGACTAACAAATTTATTTATTGCTTGAGCTTTCATGGGATTAAATCCCACTTCAGCAGATGCTTTGATTTTTCTGTCACACTGTGACCTGATCCCATGACTTACACTTCCCTGCATTTAATTTTCTCCCATTCCGTAAATTCCCCCATCCTCAAAGCACCTGACAAAGTGGGATTTTCTCCCACAAAAGCTCATGCAATAGATAAAATTTGTTAGTCTTTAAAAGTGCCGCAGGAGTTCCCGGGGACAAGAAGACTGGGTGGGGGCTGGGTAGTGATGGAAGGGACTATGGGGGGTTGGGGAGGGATGGAGGAGGTTGGGGGGCTGGATTGGGGGCTAAGGATGGAGGGGGCTGAGAAGGTGTGGAAGGGGGCTGAAGGGGGGTGGAGCGAAGATGTGGGAGGTGGTGGGGGGTTAGAAGGGCTGGAGTGGGGACTTGGGTGCAGGGAAATTAGGAAATGGGACTGAGGAGGACATGGGGAAAGAGGGGTCTGCAATAGGCACTAGTGGACAAGGTTGGGGTGATGTTGTAGATTTGAGGCTGTGCGGTATTTGTGAGGAAAAAGCTGGTGGGCTCAAAAATGCCTACCTGGGCTAGGGCCAGCACATGCCTGAGGGGGCCCGGACAATATGGGAAGGGGCCCCAGAGATTAGGAGGGTTCCAGGTCCCATCAAATTATACTTTAACCGCTGGCTTCATGTTTTCAACCCCACTGGCTGAAAGTTCTTGCTTCTAATCGAATAGTGTTCATATATGTAACTTGAAATTCTCCCTTGTGCACAAGTCAGCATAGGACTTGCATACCATTTAAGACAGGGTGGCCAAACTTATGGAACTCAAGAGCCACACAAGTTGATTATTAAAACTTCAAGAGCCACACTGAGGCATATAGCCATATCCTTTTACCTACTAAATTGATTTTTCTGAGAGCCACACTTTTTCATTCAAGAGCCACATGTGGCTCCTGAACCGCAGTTTGGCCATGCCAGACTTAAGCCTTCAACCCCCTTGCTCCCAAGAGGAAAAGCAAAATTTGGGTCAGACTAAGTCCTGATACCTTAATGAACTTCATGTAGGTGCACAGATCATTGCGGTGCCAGGGCCTATGGGAGATATGGAAGGTATCTCCAATATGTCTACTCAATATTCTTTAAGGGTATGTCTATGCTTACAATTTAGTTCGAATTAAGGATGCTTAATTCGAACTACATTAGTGCTTGTCCACGCTTGCTTTCATTAGTTTGAATTAAGGAGTTCTCTTAGTTCAAACTAAGGAAAGGCTAGTTCGAATCTATAAAACCTCCCTTAAGTTTGAATTGATGGTTAATTTGAACTCATTAGTTTGAATTAACCCAATGTAGCTGTGTTAATTCAAATTAACCACAGCTTGATTTTCCCCTATGCAATAGGGCCCCCTGCCTGATTCAACCCTACATGCTAGTTCGAATTAGGGTTTCTAGTGTGACTGTCAATTTGAATTCACTTAATTCAAACTAATAATTATTAGTCTGAATTGATTAGTTCAAATTCAGTTAATCTGAACTAACCTTCTAAGTGTAGACATACCCTAAGAGATTTTATACATCTTTTTGAAGACACACATGCCTTTAAAAAACATCAAAGTCCAGAGTAATTGATAGGGTTTGTTGCTAATATTTCATTCAGTGGACGTCATCCTTTAAAAACTGTCATGGCATCTGACTGGGGACTGTTTTGATGAATTTCACATTTTGATGGATTTCATTGTTTTAGTCTCATAACAAGGAATAAGAAAAGCCTTTAAACAGTAGCAGGACTGAATTTAAAAACTACTTGAAGTGTTCTAATGACATGGAGTCTATGGCTATTATTTTTGATGGATAGGATGCAACTTCCTTATTAATATTTCGAGGTCTTTTTAAAGAGTTGTCCTAGAATCATCAAGGGTAGACATAAATCTTGTTACAAGAAAGGACAAGGCCCACTCAGGAATGGAACAAGTAGCTTGTGTCTTTAATCGGGTTACTTGTTCTGTTTGGAGTAGACACCCTAGTGGGAGTAGTCAAACCCCGCCTGGACCAATGTAAGTAAGCCAGAATATAGGGATCACAATATAAATTCTGTAGATACACACTTTTATACAATATACAAAATGCAACAGATCCAAAGGGGCACCCGTGTTAGTCAAGTTCAATAAAAACAAACAAGGAGTCCTGTGGCACTTAAAGACTGACAAATTTATTTATTGCATGAGCTCTCATAGGAGAAAATCCCAGTTCTTCAGACACTTGAAGATGGTGAAGTGGGATATTCTCCCGTGAAAGTTCATGTACTAAGTAAATTTATTAGACTTTGAAAGTGCCACAGGACCCCTTGTTTCGTTTTGCTGAACTAGACTAACACGGCTGCCTCCTTTGGAACTTGTTTACACCTTAGTGTAATAACAAGTTTGATTTATAAATCCAGTGGCCAGCTACTCAGTTAATACAGCAACATAAATTCTCTACAGATCTCCTAGGATCTAATTGTCTCATCATTTATCCCAACATCCACCCATTCTTTTCCACCCTGGCTAATTCCTTCTGATCAAAAATAAAACATCCACCCATGGTAACAAGTGCGCTGGTTAGTGAGGCATCTAACAAGTGACTGTGGCATGATAAAACTCTCATTCGTTCCATTTCCTTCAGGATTTAAAGGCATAATCTCAAAGGGGCTCAGCACTTTGGAGCACTGAACCCAAACCAGTTTTCTCCTTGAGTCTTTAAGCACACCTCCAATCTTATTGCTAAATGAGGAGAAGAAGCAGATGTGGAACTTGCTGCTCTTCCTCCTTTGCCAGGTCCTAGTTTACATGATTGTCCACTAGCTGCTGGGCTAAAAAAGCTAATCCCTGGAGGACTTTTTGCATGCATCTGATAGTATGGGTTGGAGCCCCTGAAAGCTTATGTGTAGTTTTTGCTGTACACAGACTAACACAACTACCCCTCTGAAACTTGTCATCTGGCCATGGAAGCACTCCCTTTGGACCTAGCTAATGGTCACATGGCCTGACTTGGAGAGCACAATATTACCTCTTCCCAAAGACCGGGAGACCAAGGACAGCTCAGCGCTGTCAGCAAGATGCCGTCTGTCACACCGACCCTATCTAGGACAACCTAATCTCACTGTGATGAGCCAGAGCCCTTTTCCTATGGAAAGGAGATGGGGTGACTATGTTGCGAAGGGTCAGGGAGCTGTGACTGGAGGCTTCTTACTACTGCAGGGGGAGAGAAGAGGTTCTACTTCTTCTCACATTTTCTCTGCCTTTTGCGTTGCATAAGGTAGCATCCCTTTAATAGCTTGTAAATACGACTGGAGGCACAAACTATTTAAAGGGACAGATACTATTCCTATGTCTACACTCTCATTTTCCTTTCCTTTATTTGCTTCTCATTGTTTTTCCTCTTCCCCCTGCACTGCCAGATGTCATCTTCTCCCCTTCCCTCCTTATCACTCACGCACTTGCTTCAATCTCTTCCCTTCTCCTCACCCCCCAACACACAGATTTTCATAGTTTAAGGCCAGAAGGGATCATGGTGACAATCTAAATACAACCTCCTACACAACAGACCCTGAGCTTTGACCCAGCTCAGTGGTCACAGGCAGTAGTGGTTGCCTAGGGTGGTGGCTATGTTGAATTGCCTGCACTTTCACCTCTGGCCAGCTGTGCTTGTGATCTGACTCTGGAAGGCGGAGACCGAGCCTGGGGTGGGCAGGGAGCAACCCTGTGCAATACCATAGTGGCCAGGGTAGCAGCATATGGAAGAGTAGTTGGGGGGGGGGGTTCTTGCCTGCTATATCTTCCCCCAGCTCAGCTTTCCAGTGGCTCACTCAGTGACATCTCGCCTGTGGGTTGGTTTCTCCAATCCCTGCTGGCTGGATTGGTGAAGGGGCTGTATTTAACTCTGTGCCTGGAACAGCTATGTCAGTCCACCCCTTAGTCACACAGCAGGGATAAAATCCCATTCCTCTCTGGATGCTAACATGCCCTCTAATATCTCTCATTTGCAATGAGGGCCCCTAGCTGGGATCAATCTGTGCTGAAACAGGCAGCAAATGTTTCCTTAAATTGACCTTTGTTTTCTGGCTCGAGATCAGAGGCCCCTGGCGGCTGACATGAACACACACACCCCTCCTCCAACCCTGGATTTCTTTTTGCTATTCTGCCACACAAACCCTATCCATCTGCTAACAGCAGTTTGCAGTCCGTCCTTTAACTGACAAGCCTCATCCATGTCTCTTGTCTACCCTTAGGTAGATCTTTTGTACCTGGTCTCTTCTTCCTCCCCGTCTGCTTCCCTAGTGCCTTGTATAATTCATGATACACACCAAGCCTGGTTGTATTATGCTGAGTCAAATGCCAAGGATGATTTTTACATAGGCCTGACTAGGTTTATGACCAGTCTTGCTGCATGCTAAGATAAGGGAGAATGAATCTCAGGCTTCAGGATGGAAGCTGATGTAACCTGCTAGGGTGGGCTCAAATTTATTCAATTGCCCCTCTCCAGTGCCTCACAGAGAAAACCCCTGATGAAAGCAACTGGAGAGCCAGGATCCAGTTGTCAAAAGGACTCACAGCGAAGACTGCTCAGAGTTTCCATCCCACATTAAACTATTACTCAACAGAAACGTAACAATCAACTTTATTAACTATCTAAACACACCTTATCCTAAGGAACCATAATACATTTAAACAGAGCAGTAAGAAACCCAAGAGTCCCAAAGTTCAGGTGGAGTCACCCTTATCTCAATTGCAGTCTTTTAAGTCCTTGGGGCTTGAATGCAGAACGAAGGCAATCCTCATCCTCTCTAGCTGCAGGAATCTTCAGGCAGATGCCATGCAGTCCTTTCCTCCTGTGCAGCCAGCACCATGCAATCAAGTCACTGGCCGTCCAACTCTCAGTTCCACTGCAGACAACTCCCCTGCAAAGCAGTCGAAAGCTGGGAGAAAACATCCTGCAGTCCACTCCTGCTCAGCTCCTTTCACTGAGTCCCTTAGCCAATGTCCTCTGCAGCTCTCTGTTTGTTCCTCTCCAAGCTGCTCCTCTCAGGCTTCTCCCTGGGTATGCAACTCCAGCAAAACAATAAAACTTGTGGGGCATGCTCAGTGTGTTCCCTCACCCTCTTACCAGAAGTTTCTGGTTTCTGGGCTGCAAAATCTGCCCAGCAACGTAACCCAGCCATAAGGGTCCCTAAAAGAGATTGCACCTATTTAGGCACATGGGTTACACTGAGTCCTGGTGGTGTGAGGCAGAAAAGCCCCATTAGCTACAGACAGCACTGATTCCTCGCCCTGCTGCCAGTGGAGTCACACCAGTCTGAGCTTGGCGTAACGGAGGGAAGACTCAGCCCCTCCGTATATAGGGTCTATCCTTGAGGAAGCCTGAGGTATTGGCCACTGCTGGAATTCAAGTTCCAAAGGGATAACCATGTTAGTCTAGTTCAGCAAAACAAACAAGAAGTCCTCTGGCACTTTTAAAGACTAACACATTTATTTATCACATGAGCTATGTGGGGGAAAATCCCACTTTGTCAGATGCTTGAAGATAGTAAACTGGGATTTTCTCCCATGAAAGCTCGTGCAATAAATAAATGTGTTAGTCTTTAAAAGTACCACCAGATTCTTTGTTGCTTTTGCTGGAATCCAGGCAGACTGACTCCATGAGATAGCCAGAACCGTCATCCAGCCTGCTTCTCTTCTCTGTCGACGCTTATGCTGCACAATGCCACTGGACTTCCACTGAGTTCTTCCTGAGGTATGCTAGGTTGAGGAGGAAGAGAGTCAGGGCTTAGGCAAGATTTTTCAAAGGTGTTTGGGCACTGAATGATGCAAATAGGCAGCTAGTGGGATGCCACACTCCCATGTTCATCTTTGCGCAGTTAAAAACCTGTTAAATCAGGCCATGCATTCCATGCACTGAACAAAATGACTCTGATTCTCCACTGTCTTCCACCAATGCAGCTCCACTGGAATAAGTCCTTGCCTGGGTAAAAAAGTGTCATTTCAATGGAGTCAGTGGAGCTAAATTAATTAACACCATTCAAAGATCTAGCCAACTGAAGCTACCCCCAGCATAAAACCAGTGTATGACAGTGAAGAATCAAGGCCATTTGATATTGTTGGGCTTTCAGGACCAGTGTTTTTTTTGATCTGGGGAACAATGTATCTTGAGGTGAAATATTACCAAAAAAAAAAAAAGGTTCAACACTGACTCACCCAGAATATGTATCATGGCTAGAAGAGAAAATTTATTAATTTGATCTGCAAGGAGATGTTTGGTAAACTGCCAGTCATTCCTTTTAATTATGGAGAACTGTTTCTCTACCTGAAATCTGGAGCTCAAAGTGAGAAATAAACAAGCAAACATCCTTTCCTTTATCTAGCTTCCAGTTTGTCACAGCACGTTTTAAACATTGAATCCTATGTAATTCATTACGTGGAGTGATTAAAAAAATAGATGCTGTATCTCCAAACTGATGTGCTTCCTGCACACAGCACAATTTTGCCATCTGGCTTCTTAAGGATTCAGCTGTTCTTTATCATATTTTTGTCTTGTGTTTATTGTTTCACAACAACAAAAGGGGGAAAGAAACTAGCGAATGGACATTTAGACGTGAACGTCATGGCCTGCAAGATCAGATGGAAGGACATTCCATACATGGGGTAAAAAAGAGTCAACATGAATGTCTTTTGGGGAGTCAGGAATGCAGCTGAAAGCCTGAGATCTTAGTACAGCATGAACCAACTTGATTTCTACAGAGGTTGCATTTACTGAGCCCTAGTACAGCATCTAATGCCCCAGTCTGTCTCTCCTCAGCTCTGTGGCTATTGGAAGGTCATATAATCATCAATGGCATTGATTTTTGCACTATGTGTGTTCATCGATTCTAAGTCCAGAAAGCCTCATCTGTTCTGACCTCCTGGCTGTGTGTTCACATGGTTTTTTTTGCTACATACACAACCAATATTTTCCTTTGAACCGGCAGGAGACTGCAGGGCACAACTTGACACAATCATCATTATTAGACCCCACATTTAGGTTTATTGGCACCTCAGTACTTGTCTGCTGGTTTAGTGTTTGCTTTTCTCCTTTAACTAAAGTAACCTTGTGGTTGGAGCATAGGAACAGCAGAAAACATGAGTAAAAGCATTCTGTGGTGTAGTGGTTGGCATAAATGAGCAAGAAGGGAAACAACAAAGTCAGGCTGGCTCATTCAATCTGCAAGCACAGTAAAACTTGCTCAGTGTGTATCTTCTGGTTTCCTTAGAGGCTGGTTCTGATCCTCAATACAAATGTCTGATGATCCTGCCATAGAACCAGGGGGGAGTCAAGTTGGTCAGTCAGCAGGTTGGGCAAAAATATACTCTTCCTGCCATGGGGTTAAATTGGTGATCAGGCCCTCCTTCAGCTATCCCAGAGTAGTGTATGAGATCGAATGAATGCAAGAGTGAACTCGAAAGCCAGATTCTGATTTCTGGCCTTGTCTACATGCGGACATTGAGTTAAAATGAATCCTTGAAGTATGAAGCTATGGGGTAAAGTAAGACCACTTCTCTTCTGCATGAGAACATTCACACAAGAGCTTAACACACTTTAATTCACGTTCTTGAATCTTACAGCTTCAGTTAATTCTTATTAACTTTCCCAAGTACCCCATGTAGATGAGCACTCAATTACAAGCTTGTGAATTAGCTGTAATGCCTCTGAAACCATCAAAGACACTCTGAATTTACACCTCTCTTTATATTTGGGTTGTGCCAAGATGCCCCAGCTAAGGTCAGCCTCATTGTGCTAGGCAATGTACATACATGTATGGGGAGCCAGTCCTTGCCTTGATGAGCTCACTCTAAATTGGTCTGACTGAGAAAGGATAGGAGAAAGGAAGAGTTATCAACCTCATTAACCAAAAGGGAACTGAGGCATAGATATTGATACCTGTCCAAGGTTACTTTTGAGTCCAAATTCAGTACCTTAACCTCAAGGACTATCTGCTACCTTACCACTGCTCATTATGACTCCCTTTTGCCACCCAAATCAAATCTTCTCCTTTCTTGGAATTTCCACTGTCTAACCCTAGCACATCTCAATATAGACCTTGTCATGTTGTCCTGGAGTGGCTGACAACCACAAGTGCTATTCTCAGGGTAAAACCCCCAAACTGGTTTTGTGTTGTATAATTAGATGTCACCAACCCAGTAGCCAGTGTAAACCACCACAACCATCTTACTATGGAGTCACAAAAGATCCCCTTGAGCATTCTGGTCTGCCACCCAGGCAAGCTGGTCACTTGACACCAGCAGACTTCTCTTAACCTGGAAGAAAAAGCAATCTTTGGCTATGCATTTCAAGGATTTCCACAACAGTGTTCAGGTTACTCCAGATCCCCAATGACCAGTCACTTACTTCTGGCCATTGGTGCTCAGATCACAAACCAAAGACAACACGTTTAGCCAATTCTGTTCAATGTATTCCTGAAAGTGTTTTAGAAATAGGGTAAGAGGAGGGAACAAAATCTGAAGATGGCACAAAGCTACTCAGTGCAAAGCAGGCTGCAAAGAGTTACGAAGGGCTGTCACAACTGAGCAACTGGGCAGCAAAATGGCAGGTGAAGTTCAGTGTTGATAAATGCAGAGTAATAGGGCATAGCTGCAGCTGGGCTGGCTCCCTGCCAGTGAAAACAGCTGGCAGCACTTGTTGGCAGTGGAGATGGGGGGTAGGGGAGCTGGGCTCAACTCCCTGTGGGAGCAGGGAGGCATGGCGTTGGGTTTCCAAAGCACATGTGGGGAGCCAGTACTGGATCACAGACCTTCAGGCACTGGGTTACGGCACCCCTTGCTGCCACCACTGAAAGACTTGAATGCATTACTCAAAGGTAGTTATTGGGTTGCAGGCATAAATAGTTTTGGGTTTGTTTTTCTTTTCAACTGGATCCTGAGAAAAAAAGTTTGAAAGTCACTGCAGTAGGGGATAGCTGCAGCCAAGCTGGCTCCCCTCCAGCAAGAGTCAGCAGGGAAGTCAGGGCAGGGGAGCTCTCACTTGACAGTGAGGAGCTGAGGCCTGCATGGCTCCCCACAGTGTTTAACCATTTAAATGTTCTATTTTTAAAATGGGTTTTAATTAAACTAGTGTTTACATTCCTATTAGGAACTGGAAAAGGTGCAGAAAAGTGCAACAAAAATGATTAAGCATATGGAAAGGCTCCCATATAAACTGGAACTCATTAGCTTGGAAAAGAGATGACTAAAGGGGACTAGAGATGTCTATGAAATCATGACTGGTGTGAAGAAAGTAAGTAAGAAAGTGTGGTGTTTAGCCCTTTTCGTAATACAAGTAGATGTCCCCAAATGAAATGAATAGGCAACAAATTAAAAATAAACAAAAGGAAGTATTTCTTCACCCTGTGGAACTCCTGGAAGGCCAAAACTACAATAGAATTAAAGAAGAACTAGCTAAAATGATGGAGAATAGGTCCATCAGTGGTTATTAGCCAGGATAGGCAGTGATCGCTGTTTCCAGAGGCTGGGAATGGGATGGTTCACTTGATGATCACCAGTTCTGTTCATTCCCTCTGAAGCTCCTGACATTGTCCACTGTTGGAAGACAGGATGCTGGGCCAGATGGACCATTGATCTGTCACAGTCCAGCCATTCTGATGTACCTTTAATTAACTAAAGCTTTATTAACTAACTGGAAAAGAAGAGTTCTTTACAAGGTTAAAACAGGAAACATGCACACAAGTCACACTCTTACCTGTTGAAAAGGTAAGATGGAGCTGTTTATTATAGAAACTTATGTTTTCTTTAGGGCTGACCTCAACCAACCAACATGGACATTTCTTGCCTATATTTAGGAATCTTTTGCCTCTGAGTCCAGACAGCATAAAGATTCCAGTTTCTCCTTATCAGGGATTTTTAGCTCCTTTAATGTAGAATCCAAACTGTTGCTATGGAGTGCAGGGAAAGGCCTTCCCTTTCTGGAGAAAGTCAGGAATGCAATCAACAAGGTCCCTGTCCTTTGATGCTACAGTGTCTCATTTGCTTTCAGTGGGTCATCTTGCATGCAGCACAAGCAATAGGTAAGGCTTTTTTCCTGTTGGAGTTACACAGCTGCAGAGGTCTGCAGAAATGCAAATGCTCCCTAGAAGTTTATACCATGGGTGACACAGGTCTTGTAAAGAGCATGAATACACTCAGCATCCTGCAAAACATTCCCTTAAGTCTACACACATTCCTATAGCACCATATCTATTTTTAATTATACTATACCCACCCACCCCCCAGGGGAGCCAGAATGGTTTCCAGCTGTGTATTGGCCAGTGGTCCAAGGCGTTTGGTACCCGGTCTGCCAGGGCACAGACCTCTGTAGGTTTCACCCACCACCCTGCCTCTGTGGTAGATAGGTGCCACATCCTCCCAGCACTGAGAGCACCTAGAGCTGTCCGGTTTGAGGAATGGAGATGGCAGTGTGGCTGACTGGAGTGTGACTCTGGCGATTTGGGTTCTAGCCCTAGCCCCACTTCAGCCTGTTACGAGACCTTGGGTAAGTCACTTCACTGCTTTATCTTGGTTTTTTCTGACCCTAAAATAGAGACTATAATTATCCTTGCAAAGTGCCTTCTGCTCTCTGGGGGGAAAAAACTGGATGTTGTTGTTTATGACTATGCCCTTACGATGAAGGTGCAGGGGGTGACCTGCTTGGCCTTCTGATCCCATCACTCCACCACAATCTTGATATTTACTTGTTTAGTTCTCACTCCTATTCAGTGAAAACATGGCATGTCGTACAGCATGGTGCACCACCCTTTGCAGTTAGATCTCACTGGGCACGTCTACACAGCACTTTTATTTCGAAAAAACACTCGTTATTTCAAAATAAAAATGATTTGGTCTATATGACGTTCCCTTATTTCGAAAAGACGGACCTCATCCTTTCGAAATAAGGATCGTCGTCCCGAAAAAGTAAAACCTACCCCCCCCGAAACGACTGTTATTTCAAAACAGATGTTTCGAAATAATGGCGTTAGACCCGTTGTTTCGAAACAACACCGTTGTTTCGAAACAACAGCTCGAAACAGCGGATCCATTGGCGTTATTTTGAAACATCCATTTTGAAATAACGGTTTTTCCGATCCCACAGTTTCCCTTATTTCGAAAGGAGCCCTTTCGAAATAAGGGTTTTATTTCGAAATCGGTCCTTTTGAAAGGACCGATTTCGAAATAAAACGGTCTGTGTAGACGTGCCCACTGCCACTAGGATACTCTGGGATCTTATCTGGACCAGTGAGGGGCTATGTTACCAGCTGTCCTGCAACCTGGAGTGCCTCAAACTGCTTTGCTGCATAGTTCTCAGCCTGAGCTTCCCCGCCACCACAGCCAAATGGCTTGTCACCTCCTGAGTGTGTTTAGCTGCAGCCTGTCTGTACACTACAGTTGTGCTCTGGTTGCCACCAACATTGGTTATCACTCGTAAGGTGACCCCCAACACACTGCATTCTGAATTTTTCCCCAAAAATCTGTGTTTTGTACTGCACAGCCCTCTCCTGGACAGTCTAGAGATATTGGGCCGATTGCCCCTCTGAGTGGATCAATGTGCAGTAGTTTGCTACTTTAAAAGGAGGTACCAACATAATTCAGTTTAAACACAATGGACTCATTTTGATTTAAGAACAAGGTAAATTTATTTAACCACTAAGAAGTTTTGAAATGTGTACAAGGAGAGGCCAGTAAGTCAGATATGGTTACAAGAGAAATAAAGAGAAAATGCTTCCTAATATTAAAATGGAACAAATGAGACTTAGTACACAATGGGATCCCTTATCACATCTTCCCAAAACAAAGAAGGAGTCTGGCGCCTTTAAAAACTAACAAATTCATTGATTGCATGAGCTTTCGTGCAAGAAAATCCCACTTCATCAGGCTCTCAGCAGCATTGCTGACCAAAGTCTCAGGCTAGGCACTGCTCCCAAAGTACAAATGCTGTTTCTTTGGTGGTCATAGGTCAGGGGTCTGCACCTGCAGCCCCAGCCAGGAGCTATATGTGGTTTTTTGGCTGCTCCCTTGTGGCTCTGGGCTCTGGTTCCCCATGCCCCTGGCAAACTCTACAGGCAGTCCAATCCTGCCTCCGGGTCCCCCACTAGCCAGGGACCCTGTAGGCAGCCCCCAGTTCTCTGCCAGGGGATCCTGTGGCAGGCATCCTAGCCCAGCTTCCTCTACCTGGAGACTACATCTATTTGCAGCTCTCAAAACACTTTGGCTTTTGAAGGAATTTTTTAAAACAGCTCTTATCTTTTGGGTTGCCAACCCTTGATAGGTGAAAAAGAGAAAGAAGAATAAGGAGAGAACTTGGAGTGCTGTTACCTCTCACTTTTAAGTTGAGTCACCCTTTAAAATATATTCCCTACAGGGTTACCCCTAAGAAAAGTTCATTCCTATGTGAGGATGGAGACAAGGTGAAAGAGGTTTTATTTTGTTTGTTCCTGTACCCTTTCCTTGCCAAAGAATGGCCCCTTGGCAGGTGTTTGTCCATCAGCTTTGATGACACCTGGTTAGAGGTGTCACCTTCACCTTTTTTTAAAGGAGTATCCATTTTAGTCTAGTTTAGCAAAACAAAGAGTCCTGTGGCACTTTTAAAGACTAACAAACTTATGTGTCACGTGAGCTTTCGTGGGAGAAAATTTTCTCCCACAAAAGCCCATGTGATAAATAAATTTGTTAGTCCTTAGCACCTCTACCTTTGTCTTTGATAAACAGGTTTACCCCTCCCCAGATTCGTGTGGTGAACACAGTACACATACTTCACCATGTTATCCACCAGCAAGTTATAAGTTTTCAAATGACAGCTTTGAAGGCACATTTTGTATGATTACTACAGTGGTGTGTTGTGGTTGAATGCAGGATGTGTGTTTAATTGCAATGACCATACATAATGCAGAGGCTTCTGTCACTTGAGCAGTGGTGTGCCAAGAGACGGCTAGGCTGCTGGGTCCTGGCCTGGGAGGGGGCAGCTCCTCACCAAATCCTGAGCTGAGTGTGAGTGAATTATGGCAGGGGCTCAGGGCTGACTTGTATTTACTGGAACTGCCTCCTGCTCTGGGAGTGAGAGGGGGCTGCCCCGAGACTTCCCACTGAAGGCTGAAAAGCTGCCTCCAGCCCTGCAGGAATTGGGGAGGACAAGACTGGAGATGTGACGCCCCCACACATACCTCCAGCCAGCTAGAGTTACACATGGGGACCCCAGCCCAGTCCCAGCCAGGGCTTCCAAGTCCTCTGAGCTGCCTGGCTATGATGGGGGTTTCCACTCCACATTACAATGGGGTAAGTAAGGGATGGTGGGAGCAAGGGGTGTTCCTGGGGGTGTGAGCTAAGGTCTGGATGGAATCTGCTGGGGTGGGGGGGTTCCCCCCAAGTTTCCTGCTGCAGGCACTCAGGCTGGGAAAAGCTCCCTCCAGGGCTGAAGAAGCCAGGGAAAAAGGGCAGGGCTGAAGCGGTGATCGCTCCCCACATTTCTAGCCTCCTTTTTACTAGCTGTGATATGCAATGGGAATATCCACCAGTGCTCAGCAGGGAAGAGAAGGGAAAAGCATCTTTGTATCTTAAAAAAAAAAAAAACAAATAAAAGCAGGGAAGCACTTCACTTTTTTGCCAGTAGGAACTATCTACTCTGGGGTTCCCAACTCCTGGCGTTTGGGCCAAAAGTGGCCCTTAGGGCTTTCCCAAGTCGCCCATGCTCCTCTGCTTCTGGCTGGGAGCCAAGCTGTGGCCATTTGCCTCCCCTGTGGTCTGCATCCAGGACTTTTTAAAAACTGTTTTGGAAACCCTTTTCTTAAAAAAATAATTTTAATTAAAATGTAATTTAAATATTATTAATTAATTTTGATTAGACTGGTGGCCCTTCAGGACTTTAAAAATTACATTTGTGGCCCTCAAGGTAAAAGGATTGGGAACCAATGATCTATATTAACATTGCCTCCCCTGCAAAAATGCAGAACAAAATTGGCCCTGCAAAGCTAACCTGCCTGAGCAGCGAGCGGTCAGTGTGAGCAGGGGGTAAGAGCAGTGGCAGAGAGAGCAGAGGAACCAAGACTGCCTTTGCACACCCCTCCCAGGCGTCTGCCCCTGCCTGGCTGTGCAAATACATACCTCCCTCCCTGGTGCAGTTGAGACCAGCTTCGGGACACCTCCCGACCTGTGCAAGGGAGGGAAAGAAATATAGACTTGGGCACCAGAGACCCTCGGTAGACCACTACACTTGAGTGAGAAATGTTAATCCCATTTCTTGGTAGCAGTAGTAGGCTCTTAACTTCTATTTGGACCATGAGATGAATGGGCTGTAGCAGGATAATTTTAATTAGTGTATTACAAAGTCATGGGTGAGTGGCATACGGGCAGCCCCTTATTAACACAATGTATGCACACAATTCATCATATAACATGGGGAAATGTAGCTTGTTTAATTTTTAATGTAAAACAATTTTCTGGCAACCTTTTAGAGAACGTGTTTGCAATGAGGTAAAGAATCCTGTGAATTAGTTATCTGCATTTGATTCTCACACTACATTTGATGTTGCATTGTTCTAGGGTTGTTAAACAAATTAGTTTGTTTTTTCCTCGTGAGAAAGAAGTATTTGCTATTTCTTTGTCTTTGATTTCAGCAAAGGGTTCCATTTGTTCAACCCATTAAAATACACCAAAGGAGAAGTGTTTGAAATGTCTTTTGTGCCTACAAAGCATGACTGCAATGAATTTCAAAGGCTGGGCTACTGCTGGGGGGAGGAAGGGTTTGTCTTGCAAGACCTTGCTGAAATTTATCAGTTTAATTAGGGAATATTCCATGAGAGTTTAAAAATAATGATGTTGCATACCAACTGGAAGTGACCAAAATTGCCTTGTTAACGTTGATTCAGTGTCAGTCATGTGTAATGAGCAAAGAATGGTACTTGTGATGTACGGTGTTACAAATGCTAACCACGTGAGCGTTAAAGTAATGGCAGAATATGACCCATGGTACTAGAGCGACAGTCTAGAAAGGAGCTGGGGCTTTACCCAGCAAAGTGCTGAAAAGTCCCTCCCCTTAAAGACCAGATATTGTTGCCGTGGAGGCTAATAGCAAAACTCTTGTTGACTTCAGCACTGAGAGTTCTTGGGGGGACTGATCCAAGGCAACTGAAATCTAGCCCTGGCCTGGTGGCTGGCCTGACTTTTATTGATGCTATCATGAAGTCTTATCCACATTAGGATGTTCCATGGAGATGGACAGAAGTACTGTTAAAATACACTGCTCCATAAGTGCATTGAGGATTTTCATCTATAACTAAGGCAGGCCTCAACAAATCAATGTTTCTGGTTGCCGTGGTGACCAGGTTTGGTAGCCCGTCACCTAGCTCCACTGTAGAAATGCAATGAAGGAATGCATTCTGGTGACCAAAAGTAAAATTGCTGGCACCTAGCTGTGAGCCAATTTTGTCCACTCCTGAGCTAAGTTATGATTCTGGCACAGGAGCTGCTGCAAAACCTGGGAGAGCTCTGCTTGTTTGTGTCTGCCCTCTTCTCTCACTGTCTATCCCAGGATATTCAGGGAGAGGTCCTGGCTTCCATGATTTTTTTTTTTTTATTGCCCACAGTCTGTCCCTGACTCCTACTAAAAATACCCATGATAGACTTGTAGTGTTAATGCCTGTTCTGTTCATTCCTTCTGAAGCACCTGGCATTAGCCACAATCAGCAGACAAACAATTGGGCTAGGTGGACCATTAGTCTGCCCAGTATGGTTGTTCTCATGTTAGTTTCAGGTAACACATACACACTTGTGTGCATGTCTGATTTAAAAAATATTCCATTTAAGATCTGTTCTTGTCCTGTAGGGAATACTCCTGTGCTAGCAGAAAGACATAAAAGGTCTCTTTCATATCAAACATCTGTTTCTGTTTCTTCACACACTTAATTTTGCACCTCATTGCCCGTAAGTAGTAGTTTTAAAAATTCACCCCATTAGGCTACCTATTACTCTGCCATAGAAATTATTTCTCGGATATTGTGACTAACACACTTCTGTCTATAAATAATTGAGATGTCATGACCGTACCTGTGGGCAGCACAGATGGCCGACAAATTACTATTGTATTTTTCTGATTACTATTAAATTGATTTCCCACCTTCTGCATATTCCCTAAAAAAGCCAAAATCCATTAGGACTGTATGGTTAAGTGGTGCTTTCCCTTACCATTCAGTACTAAGATAATGGTGGGATTCTGTGCTGCTAGAGGTAGCCTCTTTAGGATAAGGCATAAAACCAAGACCCGGACTGCTTTTGTTCACTTAAAAATCCCATAGCAATTTTATTTAGAAAAGGAATCTTAAGCCAAGTTACTTGGTCAAATTCCATCTTAGGTCATTTATATATTGCTAACCTAAATCCCCTGTGTTGGTTTAGTTGGCTGTGGTCTTCTTTATACTAAACAAATATGTGGTGTTAAGTCATTGCTGTGTTTTAACTTAGAAATAGCTGCATTTTGTTGATGAACAGCTGCATATTCATGTGGAAAAACAATTAGCTTTTGCACATGTAACATTGTCACTTTTCTGCCAAGAAGTAGCAGATCTCAGGTTGTGCTAAAGAGGTCTTGCAGTTTGGTTTTCCATCAGAAGAGAATCAGGAACAGAAATCCTAGCATGACTTATTTATCAACAACAGTCCCTGAATGAAGGCGGTCACAAATGGCATATAGACAATTTTCTTCTTCAGAACTTCTAGGCCAAACCTCATTGCCCAGCTCCCAGGAAGCAACTCTAACTAACCAGATGCTAAAGCAGAGAACAAACTCTTGTCGTTTGCAACTTCTTCACCCCAAAGTTCCTCTATCACAAAACAAACAACAATGCAGATCTCTTCAAAGATTGTACATAGCTTGTGTGTTAAGTACTACACAGGAATGTTATCAATGTGTTCAATTGTAAGTCAACAATCAAATATACATTTTAAGCTAGCCCTACTTCCAAGCATAGAAGAGGCTTCATTTGTGTAGGTTCCAATACAAGCATCCCATTTCAACTTGTGAGAACTTAGGAAGTCATTTAACATTTTTTAAACAGTTGAAATCTATTTGCATGCATCTTAATCGACTGGAAGAGCAAAAACATCTTCCAATTTTGATCTTTTGTGAGTACCAAATGTAATCAATTAAGAGGGCTCTCTTCAATATACCCATTGCTTCATCCAACTGGATTGCAAATAAATGGGATTGCAATCAAACACTCAGCTGCGCATTGTTATTTTCTGATGTCAGAGATTTGGTAGCTGACCCTGTTGTCTGACATCAGGATCATTTTTAACCTCTCCGCTGCCTTGTCACCAAGCATTGTCCTGCAAATGTCAATTGCTGTTTGAAGAATCAGTTTTTCCCCGATTGTGTAAGGCATTTTATTCTTGGCAATGTGGCATACAACTTGCTATGATGCTTTTAAAGAACTTGTGGGGTAGATACCACATTTTTCATTGTAGTTTTTGTTCATTCATTTCTTGTAGCTTTTATTCAGAAAAAAATCTCTGTTCTTTCCTACCAGATTGCCAAGTTTTGTTTCTAAATGGTATCTTAATTTTTTTTTGGCTTCAGGCTACTCTTTGCCAGGTTACAGCACACACTACACACTGACGCCTAAATTCCCCATTAACTGCACTGGAAGTGAAACCAAAACCCAAATATGCGTCATCGTATTTTCTTGGTTTTGCGGATTTTTTTCTCTGTATCAACTCTAGCTGGTTCAGCCTCTGTCTTTTGGTTCAGAACACTAATGTCCTTTGGCAACAAGTACTGATCCATTTTTTTCTGTATAATTATATGAAAAAATATCAAACTCACCAAAGGAATAAACATTGCACAACAGCTCATTCCAGTGACAGGCTATGATATACTAAACTGGAAGGCAGGGAATTTAGTAGTTGCTATAGAAATAATCAGCTAATGAGTAAATAAATTGTAACAAATTCCTGTGTCCTGCATCAGCAGCTCTGGTGGCCAAAAAAGTCCATCTGATTAAATCAGTACAAAACATTTACGCACATCGCTTCAATAGGTGTAATTGTCAATGTTGTGTTCTTATTGAATAATTTTTTAAATTGGCTTTTACATCACACTCCATGAAGTTCTTCCACGCTTTTCCTTCACTCCCTCCCAAGAGGTTGGCCCCACAATTTGAAAACTTCTGCTCTAGTTGCTCCTGCAATACCAATAAAATTAGACACAGTATTGAAGAGGACATGGCTCTTCCATCCCTGATCATTTCACGTTCTGATGCTATCCACAGAAGAAGCTTATTCTTACTCATCTTCTCTCCCTACAACTCCTCTTACTCAGTGACCCCATTAAGTAAAGTTTCTTGAGTTAATCCTGAACAACTTCACTCTTAACTTTGAAATCGTTTTATCAATTCTCACAATAACTACGACCAATTAACTTGAGGTATTCTCTGGTGCTTGATCATCTTCTGTCTTTTCCTCATCTCAACATAACTCCAACACAGAGGTCTAAAAACTCCTTTATTTCAAACATTTAATTTTCTCCCACACACTGGACATTAACAGGGGACTAGGGCAAAAGACGGTTTCTGTTTATGCAAGTTTGATGTTTCTCCAACTCTCTGCTTACCTCCCTATATGCATGTGGGGTGGGATGAGGTTATTTGTTTTTAAAGGCAGAAAGCTTTTGCAAAATTGAGAACACCTCAGTTCTACCTGTTCTAGAAAAAGCCTCTGTACAAATGGCCTCAAATTCTCTCAACAGACTTTACCTTTTGGTAAATAATGTACCTATCAAAAGCGGCAGGTACTTTACCTACCATTTTTTCAGTCTATCTGAGTTTTATGGAACAAACAAGAAGTCCGATGGCACTTTTAGGCTATGTCTACACCTAAAATCTTAGTTCAGACTTGGTTAGTCTGAACTAAGTAGTTTGAAAGTTAGTTCAAACTAAGCATGTTTTTTAGTTTGAACTACTTTTATTTTGGTCTAGCCACACTTTTTTTAGTTCAAGCTAAATTTTAGTTTGAACTAAAAAAGCACAGTTAGTTCAAACTAAAATTTAGTATGAACTAAAAAACTCGCTTAGTTCAAACTTTTTTAGTTTGAACTAGCATATTTACATTGTGCTAGTTCAAACTAAATATGCAAATAAGTTTGAAATAACCCGCCAAAATAACTAGTTTGAACTAAGCTTTTTTAAGTTCAAACTAGGCAAGGCTCCTTAATTTGAACTAATTTGCTAGTGTAGACATAGCCTTAAAGACTAACAAATTTATTTATTGCATGAGTTTTCATGGAAGAACTAAACCAGCAAAGCAACCGCTTTGGAACTTCAGTTTTGTGCAACATTTTAGAGAAGGTTCAAAACTCAGTGCTGTCAACGGAGGTGGCAGACATAATGGCCACCCCGACCCCCCACAATGTAGCCCTCTAGACTATGGAGCTCACAGGGAGGCATGTTAAGTATCCATCTCCCCTGATGGGCCTCGATTTCCTGGGTGAGTTTCTACCCCCCTTGCCTTCTGTCATCTGGGGGGGGGGTGAGTTTCTATCCCCCTGAACAGTTTCTCTGCACCCCCGTCACCACGAAGGAGGGATCATTGTCCGTGGTCCCAGTTTTATCATTGGTCCTGACCTGCACCTCTCTTCCAATTGGCTATTTTATACTCTGGCCATGCAGCACACTATTTAAGCCCCTGCCTCAGTTGGCTCGAGTGTTCTCCAACCCTCGAACGCTAAAGAGCACATCATGAACCGGTCGGACTGATCCCCTGACCGAGACAGGGAGCTCCCACCCGCGAGACCTTTGGGTGTACTCGAATTGCCGGCCGAACAATTACGTACTGGGATGCTGCAGCTGGTCTGCCTCCTCACTTTGGGTTCCACTACAGTGCTAGGACTGGTATTATAAACTGATACAGCTATTCTACCTCTCTCGATTTGTTTCTTTCTTCCTTTTTTCTTTTCTCCATGATTCCATTTATGCATTGTTTATAAGTGTAGGTTTTTTTTATTTAGGCATTGTTTATAAGTATAGCTTTTTCCCATTTATGCATTGTTTATAAGTGCAGTTTTTTCCCATTTATGCATTATTTATGTGTGGTTTTTCGTTGGTACCTTGCATAGTCCTTTTACTGCATAGCTGTTTATTGTCCCACTTGTATCTTGCATAGTTTTTTTCACTGTGTAGCTGTTTACCTCCCCCCCACCCCCACTTAGACATTTTTGTTGCTATTTCATTGTATGCCTTTATGAGACCACTATAAAATTTTGTCTATTGAAAACTGGTGTCCGTCTCCTTGGTGGGTGTTGCCAGTCCATCGCAGTAACATCGTGAACCCGGGGTTCAACAAGTGCTGGGGATGTGGGGAACTTAAATAAAGCCTTAACTAGGTAGAATCTCTATAAAACAGGTAGAAGTGGACGTGTCCCTGCCCTTCTGGAATAACTACCTGATTATGCAAAATTCAGGGCAAGCTACAAAAATGAGAACCAAACTCTCACAGGTGGCACTTACTCCAGGCTCCCAATCAGCAGCAAGCCATGCTTCTGATTCCCCACACCAGTTACCAAGAAACATAACAAAGCATAAACATCCCCCTTTATTGCATATCAGCCTCTGGTTCCCAACTAGCCATTGGGTCTCTTAAAGAGTGAAGGTCTCCTGACCCCAAAAGAGCCAACCATCTTACACAGAACAATATAGATTTGGATCTTACCCAAAAAACCGATCTGCGAGCCAATTCTTTAGTAACTAGAAATGAAGGTTTTATTATAAAAAGAAAAGAAACAAAATATGAGAGATATTAAATCGTCAAGATGAATCACATACATGCAAATGAGTGAAAGTCCATACGAAGCAAGCCCTTGGAAGATTTGGAGTTTGCAGCCTCGTTCAGGTCCTCTGGACACTCAGTGTATGAGGCAGCCTCGGTCTTTCATTCAGTAGCAGATGAATAGATCCAGAGGTAGGTGTTAGCTGAAGATTGAAGACGAAAGAGAATCGATTCTGCTGCCCCTTTTATCACTGCTGGCCTTCCCCCTGCTGCATGGAATTTTTTCATATCAAAATCGAGCTCAGTAATATGGGCAAGTTCTGTGCAGGGTCTGCAACCTGTGGCTCCAGAGCCACATGGGGGTCTTTGGCTACCTCCTTGTGCCTCTGCCCCCCTACCCATCACCACAGCAGGACACTGTAGGCTGTCTGCTCCTGGCTCCAGGACCCACCTGTCACCAGGTGATCCTGTGGGCAGCCCACTCTAGGCTCCCCACCACCACTGAGGGACCCTGTGGAGGGCCCATTCCTGGTTCCAGGTTCCTGTCTCCTCTCCTGCCAGGGCACCCTTCAGCAGGTGCCCTGGGCCAATTACCAGTACCTTCCACTCCTTACCAAGAGGCTACACACACTGGGGCTCTCAAAACACTTGGTTATTGAAGGAATTTCAAAAAATGGCTCTGTCTTATCTTTTGGGTTGCTGACTCCTGTTCCAGTGGTTCAGTAGGTTTCTCCCTGAGCCCGCTATACCTGTGAGCTTCCTTAATGGGCCATTGTGGTTTGTCTCCAACACTCAGGCTATGTTTACACTATGAACTAGGGGTGTGGTCCACCTGCTCATGTACATGTTCTAGGGTATGTAGCTCAAGGAGGGTATGTCTACACTATTCGCTTAAGTCAACTTAAGGAGGTTTAAGTCGACTTAAGCAAAGTCCTGGCCACACTTGGAGTTGATTAAGTAGACTTAAGGGCCTCCTTAAGTTGACTTAATAACTCCTGCCCTTAAAATTGACTTTAAGGGTTAAGTTGACTTTCTTAAGTAGACTTAACACAATGTGCCCCTTAAAGTTGACTTAATAAAGTCGACTTGGTGCAGTGGGCTATTTTAGTCAACTTTATGGTCAGAGAGAAATCTAGTAAGGGATGCACTGATTTTTTTTATTCGGAAGAAAAAACGAGAGTTCTGTGGCACCTTAGAGACTAACAAATTTCTTCAGGTGTAAACTTTTGTGGGATCCAAACCACTTCATCAGATGGGTTGGAGCCCATGAAAGCTTATGCAGCCCAAAGAAATTTGTCAGTCTCTAAGAGTATGTCTACACTTGCAAGTTAGTTCGAATTAAGGGGTTTAATTCGAACTAACTTAGTACCTGTCTACACAAGGCTGTCATTAGTTCAAATTAAGGAATTCCTTAATTTGAACTAATGAAAGCTTAGTTTGAATTAGTAAGATCTGTTGGTTAGTTCGAACTAAGCCCTTAGTTCGATCCTTACTTAAGTCGAACTAGTCCACTTTGTTAATTCAAACTAATACGTTTGAGTTTAGTTAGAACTAAACTCGAACGTATTAGTTCAAATTAACAAATTCAAATGAATTTTTCCTAGTGTAGACATAGCCTAAGGTGCCACAGGACTCTTGTTTTTGCTGTGCACAGACTAACATGGCTATCTCTCTGGAAATTTTCACTGATTTTTATGTGGGGCAACAATGTGCATCTTCTGATGTATGTTGACCTACAGAGAATAACACTAACTTATTACAAGCTTATCTTCCAATCTTAGCTGAATGATATCTTGTCCTTTCTTCTGGTTTAGGCTGGAATTGTCAAAACAGCCTAAAAGAGACAGTGAACCCAAGGAAGTTGTGTGTCTAGCACTGGGCGTGAGTTACAAACAGAGTAAAGACTCAAAAACTCGCAGGGAACCAGAAAAAAACAGCTATAGGCTTATTTAAGTTTTGTATTAAAGGAGCTGGACTCATGAGTTTTGAACATGCAGGACTGGTAATACCAATTCATTGAGTGGTTCACAAAAATTATGCTAACCAGTCTTGCTTCCTGTTAACATCCTCCTTGCTCATATGTACTCTGCAAATAGCTTCAACAAGGATCATTTGTTCTATTGGGTGTTTGCAAACTGCTGGCTTTCAGAAGTCATCACTAGTTATGTTCACCTGAAAGTCTCACAGCATTGCATTGTGCTTCCTGACTGGATGGCTTGAACTTCTGAAGCAGAATAAAGGACTAATTCACTGAGAGGGAGTTAGGTCTGTTGGATTGGACAGTGGCCTGGATGGCCAAGAGCTGCTGTGAGACTTTAGACAATTCATTTAATTGCTCGATGCCTCAGTTTCTCTACATATTTTCCATCTTATCTATTTAGATTGTAAACTCTTCGAAGGCAGAGACTAACACCATGCAGAGGTATGCTGCCTAGCACAATGGGGGGAGCGGCTGATCTCAGTTGAGGTCCCTATAGACAATGTAGTACATTTATTGAATATTTTATAATAAGTATGCTGTAGGAATTTTTGGATGAATATTTATTTATGCTGAAATTTGTAACTGCTTTTGGGATTCAAAAACATGTTTAGGAATACCTAGTAGTTGCTTGAACATTCTCAATTAACAAGTAACATGACTTAATGAATCATAGTGATTCAGACTCAGTGCTTTTATTGATGAAAACATTTGCAGATCCTTCTTTATTTACTGTTTGGTCAGCTCTGGACCTGGCTCAGGCAGAAATGTTCTCACTGAATTCAATGGGAGCTTTGTTTGAGTCTTGACTGCTTCGGCACTGCATGGATTGGACAAACTCACCTCTGAAGTCAGTGGAGTTAGGCCAAAGACAAATCGGGGCCATTGTGGTTTGTCTCCAACACTCAGGCTATGTTTACACTATGAACTAGGGGTGTGGTTCACCTGCTCATGTACATGTTCTAGGGTATGTAGCTCAAAGAGGGTACGTCTACACCATTGGCTTAAGTCAACTTAAGGAGGTTTAAGTCGACTTAAGCAAAGCCCTGGCCACACTTGGAGTTGATTAAGTAGACTTAAGGGCCTCCTTAAGTCGACTTAATAACTCCTGCCATTAAAATTGACTTTAAGGGTTAAGTTGACTTTCTTAAGTAGACTTAGCACAATGTGCCCCTTAAAGTTGACTTAATAAAGTTGGCTTAATGCAGTGGCCCATTTAAGTAAACTTTATAAAGCTGACAATGCAATGTGGCCTCACTAAGTCGACTTAATAAGGTCTACTTAAAGTCTAGCTGGACAGTCCTCATCAATGTAAATAGTAGTGCACATTTGTTGGCACAGCAGCTTGTATCCACCATTTTCAGCTCTGCATAACTCAACCGCCACCACTGTTGCCCATACTTCAAGGCCTACAATGCTGTTTATGCTCATACGAGCTCTCCCTGGCTATGTCTACACGAGGGGACTCAGTTAATTGACATAACAAGGTTTACTTAAAGGCTACATCTATACTGGAGGACTCTGTTACATTGACTTTATTAAGTCAATTTAACAAAGTCTACAGTGTAGACTAGGGGTCTCAAATACGCGGCCTGCAGAGCTGCCTCCTGCAGCCCCTAATAACCCCCAAAGTCCTGGGGCTCCCACCTTTCCAACCCTCGGGTTTTCAAATGCTGAGCCTCTCTGCGTTATCCAAGCAGCCTCACCTCCCCCCTGCGTTATCAGCCACTGAGAGGGAGGAGCTGAACTGCTGCCTGGGAGCTGCCCTATTCACATGCAGCAGTTGATCAGGAGCTGCCCTATTTATGTGCAGCAGCTGATCGAGCAGCTGAAGCAGGCTGAGCAGTCCAGAGAAGGCTCAGGTGGGGGGGTGGCTTAAAGGACGGCAGCCTGAGCCTGTGGGGAGGGTTCACAGGGGGCTCCATTCTGGGGGAGCACCTGAAAGCCCCACCACAAGCCACAGCACGGCCCCCAGGGCTTTCCCTGCTGCCGGTCCCAGCACAGGCAGGGGGTGTTCCCTCCAGGAGGGTGGAGTAGTGTTTTTTCTTCTGCCTGCCCCAGTGCTGCTAAATTCAAGCAGGCAGGTGGGGGGGGTTGTTTCCCCTTCTGCCAACCCCAGAGCAGCTAAATTCAGGTGGGTGGGGAGTGTTTTCCCCATGCCAGCAGCACCACAGCCTAATTCAAGTGGGCAGGTGGGTGGGGGTGTTTCCCCCTCTGCTGACCCCAGCACAGCTAAATTTAGGTGGAAGGGCTTTTTTTTCCCCCTCTGCCAACCCCAGCGTGGCCAAATTCGAGCAGGTGGTGGGGAGGGTGTTTCCCCCACCACTGGTCCCAGTGCTGCCCCCAGGGCCAGGCAGGGGGCTCCTTATTTACAGTCCTGTGGAGGGCTCTGACCAACCTGTTTGCAGCCCTGTCCTGGGATGTGGCTGTTCTCCTCCCCTCCTGGCTTGGGGATACATGCAGCCCCCTCTTTTTAAAACAAAAAAACCAAAGATCTTCTAAAACAATTGAATTTTATTTAATAAATCTAAAACCTTTACACAAATTTAATTTCAATTAAATTAAATTTTAATAAACCAAACTCCAATTAATTTATTTCAATTAACATCAATTTGAATTCAATAAATTAAATTTTAATTTAATTTAAATTAAATTAACCAGTGGTCCTTCAGGGTTTGAAAAAGTATACTTTTTGCTCTCAAACCAAAAAAGATTGGGAACCTCTGATTTATTATGTAAAATTTTAAGTGCGTTTGTTTACTCTTTGTCTTTTTGATGATTTTGCCACCTTGAATGGAAGAAATTCTAAAAGGAAATGTGTGTTTTCGCTTTGGAAAGACTGTCAAAATTAGCACAGACTTCATGTTACAGTTTCAAAGAAGTTAATAAATTGACTTTTATTAACATACTATATTACTCTTCATTTTTAACTGTACTTCCTCATCATTGTATGAAAAGGTTTCAGTGGTGTGGCCCTTGGCCCAATATCCTAGTCCTCTTGTGGCCCTTGAGGTGATTTGAGTTTGAGACCCCTGGTGTAGATGATCCTATCTACAACACATTAAGTCAACTTAATAAATTTGACTTTAATGCTTAAGTTGACTTTAAGGGCAAGAGTTATTAAGTCGACTTAATCACTTTATTAAGTCGACTTAAGCAAGTGTTTAAGTCAATTTAGTAAAAGCCCAATGTGGACATGGCTTTCCTTAAATTGACTTAAGGGAGGTTAAATCGGCTTAAGGCTCCAGTGTAGACACACTCCCTGAGTTATCACCAGTGTGTGTATTGAGCAGAGGAAATCACAACCCTAGCTCATAGGTATAGTCTTAGAGGAGTGACTTCAGATTGTAACACTTCATGAACTACTCTATTGTATTGAGGCACATATGCTTTATCTATCCCACTTAAATTCCCCATCTTCAGAGTATCGATGAAGTGGGATTTTCTCCCATGAAAGCACATACGATAAATAAATTTGTTAGTCTTCAAGTGCCACAGGACTCCTTGTTTGGTCTGCTGAGCTAGACTGAGACAGCTACCTCTTTGGAACTTGTCAACAACTATCCCTATGCATTATTACTTAGTATTTGTATGATCACATTGCCTACAGCCCCTAAAAAAGACTGGAGTCCACTGTGCAAGTACATAGAAATAGTTCCTTTCTTGAAGAGCCTACAAGCTAGAGAGACAATAGGAGAAACAGAGGCACGGGGATGTGAAATAAAGTGTTCCAGATCCCATGGCAAGTTAGTGGTTCGAATGGAAACAAAACATATACTTCCTGACTCCCAGAGTAGTGGCTCATCTGTGGGGCCCTGCTAGCATGCCTTACTTGTGTTTTGGGTCTAATTTTATTGTAATTAGATTTAGTTGTTTCTGTAATTCACAACTCTGTCCAACAACATACATTGTTATGAACAGGACTGTGGCTTGGACAACACATCAGCGCAAAGAAGCCCCCTTTTATCCCTGCATGGGCTATTCTGATGTTGAATACTATTTGCAGGGAAATGTTCAGGAAAAGGAAGGGAATGAGCTGTGCCTTGAAGCTAGTAGTGTGTGTGTGTGTGTGTGTGTGTGTGTGTGTGTGTGTGTGTGTGTGTGTGTGTGTGTGTGTGTGTGTGTGTGTGTGTGTGTGTGTGTGTGTGTGTGTGTGATGTAGGCCAGAAGCAAATTATTACCCCCATGCACGATGAAGCTGGGAAGTAAGTGTGTTTCACAGGGGAATCTTCCATTGGATTGTTTAGAAACAAGTACTTCTATTGAGCTGGTTTGTGTAACACACTAGTTGTGCATTCTGCTTCACACGCAGACAAGGAGCTCGTGGTTAACATGAGCCATAACCAGTCTGCCATGGCACTCTTAGTCAGGAGTGTAATGCTATACTGGCATGGAAAGTGGTGTCTGCCGTGCAGCCCTCATAGGGATGGTGCCTGCAAAATGGCTTTGTCCCCATCGTGTGACAGTGCATGCAAGCATAGAACTGCATGGCTGATTAAAAATACAAAACGGCGTTCTACATGCATGTATGGGACATCGAGAGAACTGTCCTGCGGGCACAGCCAGTTTTGGGGTATGCAATGCCTTGAATATGCAGACGGCATTCCACTGACCATAATTCTTTCAGGGGTGACAAACAATGAGAGGGAGCACAATGGAAATGGGAACCTCAGGGAATGGCTAGAGACCGTGCGAGAATTTTATGATATATACGCATCCTGGGTTCCAGTATTTTTAACTTTATATGGGACAGCGTCCAGAATAAAGGTGGGGGTAGGAGTCTGACCTTGGATCTAAACTAGAGGCTTTGGGAAGTGCGGCTATAAAACAAGGGAGGAGGCGTTTGTCATTGCATCGGGAGCCAAATACCTGTTTGTTTAGTTTTGGGCTTTGTGGTTGTCCTTGGAAACAAACCAGCTTGTGCACAGTATGTCCCGTTTGTGTTCTGGGGCCATCAAGCTAAATTCACCTCACTCAGACTGCTCTGGCGTTGTGGGCCCCTGAGACATAGCAAGCTCTGAAGGAGAACAGCATAATTTTTGCCCAGGCCATGAAAGAAGCAGCTTTCTGGCATATCCTCCAGTTGGCTGAAATTCACTCCTGGGCACCAATTAAATTCCACAGAGGCCTATTTTGAGTAACCTCCTTTGTTCATGTGTGCAGCTGCGACAGAGGTGTCAGGCTGGCTCAGAATATGCTTGCCCTGTAGATGAGACTGCTGTGAAATATTTCACTGCCATCAGGCCTAGGATTTTGCTGGGATTGCAAGCATCTGCCTCAAATCAGCAGCTGTGCGCTGTTTGTTTTTTTGTGGGCACCTCAGTTTGTAACGCTTGATCTGCAACACCAAGCACAAGGGTACACTTTGTGCCACTAGCAAAACTGTACAACCTGAGCTGAGATTCTGGGACTGTTGTCCATGCCCATGTATTTGATGAGCTGAAGCGCTGCGTGTGAGAATGAGAGCTGGCAGGTCAAGTCAAGACAACATGAGGCCAAGCATATTCACAGTACAGCTTTGTGTGCTTGCACTGCAGTAGATTTGAGATGTTTTTTTCGGTGCCCTGGAGAATATGATTCTGGAGGAGGGATTGATGCACCCCTCTGCTGTTGCCAACAGACTGAGCAAACCCATCACTGCTGTTGCCCACCTGTACCTCGGGTAGTCACCTGAAAATGCCAAGGTCAGGACAGGCTGCAAAAGGAGAGCAAATTCTCCCACCACTACTGGGTAACACTGAAGGCAGACTTCCCAACCAGTCACAAGGAATGCTTCTCATCCCCAATGCTGGTTATCAAGGAGCTAAAACAAATGTAATGAGAGTCCTGTGGCACCTTAAAGACTAACACATTTCTTTGAGCATAAGCTTTTGTGGATTGCAATCCACTTAGTCAGATGCATGGTTGGCACTGTCGGTGTACTGTATTTCAGTCTCTTGCTCCCAGTCAGTGACTGGGTCCAGTAAAAAGATAAGTTACTTAAAACTCCATGCTCTTTACCAAAAAAGTTCTCTTAACCCTATAGGATCAGCCACATTACCAGATTAATATGTTTGAATCTTACCCAAAATACCATGCTGCTGGCCAATCCTTTAGTAACTAAAACTAAATAATTATAAAAAGAGAAGAAACAAACTGTAAGAGAACTCTTAAAGGATTACAAGCAATCAGATAACGAATCATTTTAAAGGTCCACGTAGATCAGTTTTCCCAGCAGATGTTTTGGCCGATATAGTTCCTTGGAGTCTATCCAGTACCTTTGTTTCACGGCTTCATTTGTTAGAAATCCAGTCCAGAGAAATGAAGACTAAATAATCCACATATAGAGTTTGTTCTAGTTCATCTTAGCCCCACCTGGATGTCCTCCTAGGGCCTCAGCCCTGCAAGGCCCCCACTGCCACTCCCACACGCCGTGAGCCAGCTGCATGAGTTGCAGCCGGTGTTCTTCTGGATTGTGCCATGGAACCACCTTTATATGGTTGTGCTCTGCAACCTCCACTTCCTCGCTCTCATGCCCTGCCCCAATACCACATCACAACACCACTTGCCATCTGTGGAGGGCAGGGAGGCCGGATGAGCCAGTGTGTATTCCCCCTTGGTCCTGCAATGTACCAGGGATATCAGATGGCAGCTTCATGGGGTTGCGAGTACAGGAGCATCCCTGGCATGTTTCAGCTCCCTTCCCAACGCCTGTCCCTTCTGCGACAAAAGGGAGAACCCGATGTATGGCTACTTGGCGGGCACCAGGCTGCACCTGCTCTTCTGGCTCCTCCAGAACCTCATCTTGAGATTCTGGCTTCATTTTTCCCCCATCACTTGTTCCTCCACGCACACCCAATCCATGGCACCACTAAGTTGCAGGACCTCCTTATCACCCTCTTCCTCACCTTGGCCAAGAGAGAAGAGGTTGGCTGGAGGAACAGAGAGGGTACCCAGCAACTGTGGGTCCTACTTCCAGTCCTTAATCCGTTCACACCTACAAGCAGAGTTCCTCTGGTGGGGTCCGCTGCCTCCTTGGTGTCCTTCAAGAAGCAGTAGATGCTGTCCTGGGTTCTCTGCTTGGTGTCCCCTTCCAGGTCCCTCATTTTGATCCTGTGACCTCTCTCCCATTACTGTTTTCCATTTGTTGTCCTATGCACTCAGTGCTGGGCTCAGTCACCCCTCCCTGTAGGCTGGGGGAAGAGCTTGTGATCATTGACCACTAGCACTGGGAGGGCTCCTGCCTGCCAGCACATACCCAGACACCACATAGTGCCGTAGCCAAGGCAGCCATTCGTACTGCCAGGGAGAGTCAGTTGGCTGGGGAGGTCCTCTGCCACTGTGGGGCCTACTTCCATTCCTCTGTCTCTGCACACGTTCTAGCAGAGTGACTCTCGGCCACATCCACTGCCCCGTGACCTCTTTCAAGGATTGGTGGACACTGTCCAGGGGTCCCTGCTTGGTGTCCCCTCTGGTTCCCTCATTTTGACCCTATGACCTTGCAATAAGCTGCTTCCCAGCTCTGGTCTGGTGTGCTGCTATGACCCCCAATTCCCACTCATGAACCCTGATTCACCCTGGTTTGCTGAGTGACCACTCACTCCTAAGTCAGTCCACTCCAGACTTTCGTGCAGTCAGCCCCAAGCAATGGGTGCATGCCTTCTGGCTACTCAAGGGACAGTCCCCAAGTGAGTTCCCCTGATCCAGTTACCACACCAGCAGCCACTGTCCTATGAGGACTGGGACCCACTCCCAGTCACCATACACTCACATCTAACCTTTTAAGAAAGAAATGGACAACTTAAGATGGTTTGACTGAAATCAAACACCATCGAGGTGTACATGTAAAATGCAAAATTAGTTTTCCTTCCCTGTCTCCCCTTTCCAAAACTAATACTAGCAGGTCTGTCCTACTAGAAAATTACCAGCATCATTCTCCTGTTACAAGAGGCTTGAGCAGGACAAGACTGCTTTATTTAGTTTCTATTCCTGTGGCACCAGCTACCCTAATTGACCATAATGGAGCTTGCCTATTAGTTCACCTACTGAAGCCTATTGAAAATGCCTGGAACTCCCACAGCCCATCCCAAAACCTGGTTGTGAGTGTTTACTGTGTATTGATATGCCTGGCAACACTGACCCACTCACAACTCATACCTCCCCTAGTGACATTTCCCTATTAGTTATGTGGATGGCAGTCGACAGCCAGGCTGTGTTACTGCTTTTCCTTCCCGCAAGAGGTAACTGGCTTGCAAGGCCCCACCATCTGTTATGACTCAGCAGATGTGAGCCACTATTTCAAGTGGTTAAAATAAAAATTGGTTCTTGCATTGTAATGGATTATGGGTAATCCTTGCACACATGGTCTGTCCCTCTGCTTGTTTTGAGTTAGGAAGTCAGCAAGAGCAAGATAACCAAACTTCCCGAGAAAACAGCAGGGGAAAGTCCATTTGAAAAAGAAACAAATATCTCAGCTGCATGGCAAAGTCAATGAAAAAAGGAAGAAATGGTATTGTACATTGGTATGAACAAAATACCAGGGGCCTTGCTAGGCAATTTCACACAGTGCCACAGAAAGACAGCACAGGATGTAGCAGGTGATCATGCTTAAATGCTAAAACAGAAATCAACATGAATAGACTAGGAAGAGCTTCAAAGTGCATATATCTTTTACTGGGATACCAACATAAAAAAAAAATCTGGAGTGGGATGGATGGACAACAACTGCAGAAGTGGAAAGAGGAGACAAAAGAGCCTGCATTATAAAAAGGGACAGAGAAGGGAATTTTATTAATGAGCTTTTCAAATGCATAGGCAATTATCATTCATTTGGCAGTCATGAGAAGATAATTTGGCCCCTCTCTGGCAGGGAAGCAATTGGATGTCCAATAGCCAAAAAATTGCTGCCAGCTGTCAGGGCTCCAAGCCATTACAGGGAAATGGGCCAGCATGAAAGAGGCTGTTGAGAAATGCATTTGTTTGTCAAGAAATCAGGGGTAAGCCTTCCACAGGCCTCAACAGGGGCTTGACAACAGAAATGAAAATGGACAGACATACGAATACCTTGGAATCTCAGTGGGGAGAGGACAGGGAGCAGAAAGGTTCTCTTTATAAGGAGACAGAAGAAAGAAGCAACTGAACTGTGACTAGTAAAGAACGTTCCAGCTTAGGCAATGAGTAACTTGTCATTAGTGAAAGTGGGCATGTGGTAACACATAGCTTCTTTGATCTGATGAGTCTGTTACAAATATTAACCCTCAACACATACTAAAGTTGTCAATTAAACCTCTGACTAGTGGTGGCTCATTGAGCTCCATTATCAGCAGGAACTGAGGTTCAGACTGGTAGTTGAACAAAGGAGGAATCCTGTGGCACTTAAAGTGCTAACAAAATTATTTATTGCATGAGCTTTCATGGCAGAAAATCCCACTTCATCAGACTGGTAGCTGCTTTCTCTAGTGGAAGTTATAGAAAGAGGCAGATCTGAACAGAGCCCAAGGAGGGTAGTATTTTGTAGTCTATGTACCTCTTACAGCCAGAGGGCTCCTAAGTAAAACTAGCCATGACCTGATCTGAGATGAGGCACCAGCCTTTAAAGGCATATAGAATCAAAGCAGTATTGGATATTCTCCCACGCCTATGGTAATGTGACTTAGCACCGAGTTTACAGCATAGCCCTAGAGTAAAGTTCAGTCCCAGCTATTGACAATAATTGGGTGAGGTGCACATCAAACTTTCAGTTGCTACAGACCTGAATTTTGAACCTCTAACCAAAAGGTCTCTCTGTCCATTTACCCATCCCCCGAGCCATCCAAATGCCAATTCTTAATGTGAACCCATGAAGGATTTTTCCCCTTTAAATAACTATTGACTCTCTCTCCCACCCATCCCCACAAAATTCTGAGTGGCAGCAGAGCAGTTCATGCTGTCCACATGTACAGCAAGGGCTGCTTTTCTTCCTGCAGCACTTGCAGAAAATGTCATCCTGTAATATAGATGAGGGGAATGCTCTTCAGATAGAACCATATTTCTGTACAGCGAGGAAAAACACTCACCTAGCCTCTGCCTTCCCTTTTCTAAATGAAGCACATTGAAATTCTAGACCCACCCTTAAGACCCTTCTTATGTAGAAAAATGCATCTTTGCTTTCTAGTAGGTCTTTTTGAGCATTTTTTCAGGTGTTTGTCTCAAGAATTTTCGCTTTTTTTGTGTTTTATCTCTTTATCCTAAGTGGTTCTAATGTTTGCAGGAAAGAGCTTTACCTTCCCTAAGTTCAAATTCCCAGGATTTCATAACTGAATTATGTGAAGGTGTTTTACCTTCCATGGAGTTGTCAAATATTTTAGATACCGAGGAAGTATACGAGAAGTGATGAGCCAATGGTGTGATCTGTTAGAGCAAAACCATCACAGCAACACAGCAGAACATGGTACTGTGAACTCAATATTGCCAGCTGATTGAGTAACAAATTAGTTGGTTTAAACTGCATTAATTTGCAGTTTACAAAATGAGAGAGGAAGGCTTTCAGTTGAATTCTGCCACAGTTACCTGGTCAAAACAAATGCCACTTTCATCCAACTAGTAGATGTTTATACTTGTGGGGATCACCTGATGGTATGACAAAGAAGCGAACTGACTAACAAATGATAGAGCAATGCTAGAGATCAAGCATCTAATGAACAAATACTTTCACAAATGCAGGCTGTGGTTGAGATCATTAATTGTTACCCTCCAGCATAAAATTAAAACTTAAAAGGGTAAGATATTTGGCAGGTTCACTGTGTCTGGGCTTGTTCAAAGTCAATGAAAACTACATGACTTTGGTATAAAATGTGTCTGAGGCATTGGCATAAATGAAAGTGAACAGTCCAAATGAACTTTGGAACAAAATGAAAATGATCGTGCTCCAAACCATCAAAGCACACATTCTGAAAATCAGCATTGGCCTACAGCATGTTAATTGAGAAGGTGTTTGAGCTGGGGAAAAAATGATGCAGAGTGAAAGAACGCCTTGGAAACTGAAAAATGGAAGAGGGAATACAAGCAACTGCATAGACAGATTCAAAGGCAGACTAGATGAGATGAGCATCTATAGAAGGGCAAAATGTGTCAGATTTGAGAATTATAAAGCAACAACACAAATTACGGTTACTGCGATCACATTTCTTGCTGAAAAGTTTTCTCTGTGATCAAACATAATGAAAGATCTTGATAGCAGAGTCCTCACCAAAGACAATGATATTGAACATAGATGGAGAGCCATGTATAGATGACTAGAAATTGGCTGGAGGACTGGACTGGGGGGATCTTTCTGGACTTACAAAAGAAAACACTAGAATGTAGTAACTATTGTAGCATCTCCTTGATAGCTCAAGTTCTGCTCTATATACTCCTGGATCACATGAAGCAAAGGACAGAAGCAGAGTTAACACCACAAGCTGGTTTCAGACAGGGCCAAAGCAATCAATCCTGACTATTCATCACATCACTGAAAAAATGCAGAGTGTACAATCACCTATTGACTTATTGGCTGTTCAAGAACATCTGCCATAACCATCTGTGGGGGATCCTGGCAAGCATAAGAATTCATAAACATTTCATTGAACTCATAGTCTACATCAACACCACGAGACCACAGTGTGAACTGCAGTAGGTGACAGTGAGAGGTTTTCCACTGGGCTGGGTGTAAGATAAGAGTGTTTTTTAATTTCTCACCCAACCTTTTCAATATCTATGCAGAATTTATTATGAGAGAAGCCCTGAAAGGTTTTGACAAAGCGGAATGAGCTCAGATTTCCATTGTTAGGTGTTGTCATTTGTTGGCTGGGTGCGTGTTCCCCAATATGAATGTTATCCGAGCTTTGCACAGATTGATTGCTGAGACAGCAAACCATGACTGGATTATCCAATAAGAACAGACATCTGTTCAGTAACAAAAGTGCCAGGTCAGGTTTATGGTAAACAAAGCATGGGCCTGGTATCCCACAGACTTCATAAGACCACTAACACATGTATGCTGTTACATTGGACCAGCTGGATAAACAGCTGGACTTTATTTCCTCCTTGACCGAACCAAGACACTCCCTTTTATATACACTGATACAAATTGTGTATTGCCCCTCTGTGTATAGTTGCCATGTTAAGATATTACATATTACCTTGTACCAGCTGGCTCAGCCAAAATATCTCTACCCATCACATCGTCATTCTGAGGGGTCAGTAAGCCCTCATTATATTTAGGGTATTGGGATGTTCTGGGACCTTTGTGGAATGTGCTTGTGTTAGTACTTCTTTAGGAATCTGCATCTCTGGTCTGTTCTTGCCAGTTACTGTGAGTCTATCAGCATCACGGCGTGACTTCTAACTTTGCTTTGTAACAGCAAGACTTGACTACTTTAGCTCAGGCCAGAGCTGTAACACTCTGTTTTGCCCGATTGGAACGCGCCCCTTCCCATTAGTGGCGCTTTAAGCCAGCGTCGCAAAGCCACCCCTTTAATAGTGCGGCTCCATTGGGCCGCCCAGGGTTTTGCCCCGTCAGCCCCACCATAGTTATGGCTCTGGCTCAGGCCTCCTACCTGCTCTCTTATACTAGGTCTCATGTCTCAGGTTCTCACTTTCTACTGCAGTGAGCACCTCTTAACCAACTTTAGTAGTTTATCTCACAGGTAGGAAATAGTTTCATCATAGGTGGATAATGCCACTTACACACTCGGTAGTCTTTTATGTCCCATTGGCTGTTCATTGTCACAGTTGGGCAGCCACTCCCTTGCCAACCCAGCTTACACAGCAAAAAAATCAGTAACCTAAAATGATACTTAAATATCTTGGGGACAGGCAGATTAGAAGCCACAAACTTGCACGGATGAAGGGATTGAAGACTGCAGCACCTATGCTGGAAGGATCAGATTTCTTTTTCAATTTCACTGTTTTGGATGAGACAATTTTTCTCAGAGTTATTGGAGGATAAAAATTCTGACTACCACTGTACAGCTTTAGTAGATCAGCACACACAGTGCCTTTACAGCAGGCCTTGGCAAATCTGTTTCCAGCTGCCATGCGACCGGTTTTAATACCCCGTGGCCTAGGTCCACTGCAGAAATGTAATTGAGTGCCCTCTGGTGACCAAAAGTAAAATTGCTGGCACCTACCTGGAAGCCAGTTTTGGCCACTCCCTGCTTTGAAGCTTTGTTGCAGTGCTGAGAATATCCTCAGTGTCAGGAATAGTGGGTGAAATCTCCCAACTTGTTCAGGAATCTGGAGTAGACCAACTTCAGAGAGAAGTTTAGGCAGTTAGGGTGAACCTTACTTTCTTCTTTTGATTGACCACAAATGCCTCCTCACTGTTCTAGATGCTGTCACCATGATTCCACAATATTATATTAGCATTAGTGCTCTAACTACTGATTGCCAGGGGCTTGTGGTGGCTACTGAAACAGCCAGATATCAACTGTGTATGATGTCAATGGAGGTGGCAGCCATGATGGCCACCCCTCCCCAGACATAGACCCCTGGATTATGCTGCTCTCAGGGAGGAATGTTAAGTATTGATCTCCCTGATGGGCCTCATCTCCAGGCTATCCAGCTCAAGGGGAAGAATATTAAGTATCAATCTTTCCCTGATGGCCCTCAATCTCCTGTGTGAGTTTCTTCCTCCCTAGCTTTGTGTCAACAAGAAGGGGGGTGAGTTCCTATTCCCCCTGAACAGTTTCTCCGCACCCCTGTCACCACAAAGGAGGGATCATTGTCCAGGGTCCCAGTTTTATCATTGGTCCTGACCAGGATCCCACTTGCAATTGGCTATTTTTACTCTGGCTGTGCAAAATTCTATTTAAACCCCCTGTCTCAGCTAGCTTAGTGTTTTCCCACCCTCGAATGCTAAAGGGCATGTCACGACCCAGTCGGACTGATCCCCCGACTGAGACAGGGAGCACCCACCCACGAGACCTTTTTTTGGGGTGTGCACGAATTGCCGGCCGAACGATTACGTGCTGGGATGCTGCAGCTGGTCTGCCTCCGCGCTTTGGGTTCCACTACAGTGCTAGGACAGGTATTATAAATCGATACAAGCCTCCTACTTCTCTTAATTCTCCTTGCTACTATTCATGTATAGTCTGTTATTGTAGCTTCCTTCTTCGAGTTTTGTATGGTTTGTGTAGCTGTTTATTATTCCCCTTGTCTCCTGCATAATCCTTTCATGATATAGATGTTCATTGCCTAGCATAGATTGTTACTTCGTCATATGTTTATTAGCCATTTGTATTTTGCATTTTGATTGTAAAGTTGTTTATTGCTCCACTTCTGCTCTAAACTGCTGTCCCCAAATTCCCCCAGCATACACGGGGGGGGGGTGTGGGAGTTTAGTTTCTCTCATCTGACTCCTTCATTCTGCCGCCCACCCTTCTTGGCTAGCAAGGAGGAATGGCTTTGAGCCATTGGTAAATACGCGTCGGGTGGGCTGATCAGTGCCTATACCGAAGTTGAGGCAGTAAAAGGCCAGAAAAGTCCTTGACTTATTATGGCCACTCTCTTGTAAGCTATTGCTCCATACTTTTATTTGGTTATAAGTGTTTTACATAGACTTTCTTGCTCCACACTATTAGTTGATTATAAATGTTTTATATAGACTTCCTAGCTCCATATTGTTAATTGGTCATAGGTGTTTATGGTATCACTATAAAAGTAAGTTTTTTTGTTTGCTTGAACTGGTGTCCATCTCATTGGTGGGTGTCGTTGGTCCATCGCAGTTACATCGCGAACCCAGGGTTCAACATATGAGAAACCCTCTTATGCCTTCTTTCTCCCAACCACACCCTTAAAGCCAACCTCAGGGAGTGGGCTGGAGCGGGAACTGTACTGCAACACCATAGGATTTCCCTCCCCTGGGAAAATCATCCCCTTTTCAGATGTACAAAGTGGCCTTAAAGCAGGGGAAAATCTGGCCTTATGTTTCTGAGCATATCCTTGTCATATGGTGCCCTAAAACAGCGATGGACTTCAGAGCCTGTTCAGAAAATTAACAAAGTAGAACTCTTGCCAGCCAAGGTGGAAGCAAGTTCAAGTGCCATATAGTTATCCACATCATAGAATTTGCTTGGGTATTGAGACTAAAACCACAGGACAACTGACCCCCAAAGGGAGGCTCACTGCTCACCAGTAGAGTGGTAAAACATACTGGAATTTTGCTAGTACAGCTTAGGGGCAGGATGGGGGGGGGGCAGCTGGAGTAAGGTATACCAGCAAAAGTACAATTTTGCTGGTACAGACTTTGTCTATACCAGAAGTGTTTTACTAGCATAATATGATGGTACTATATACTAAAGTGACAAAGCACTCCTAGTCTAGACCCAGCCTAAAAGACTGACAGCTCCAGCCTTTACCTTACAATCTGTTAATATCTAAAATGTGAGGCACCTCCTTTCAGCGCTCTTACGGGATGAGGTGTTGGAATCGTAAGTGAAACCTTCATTATATGGGATACCTGATGCACTGCCGGACCCTCATCCAATTGAATTCATTAGCAAGGCTCTAGGCTTTGAATGGCACGTTGTTTTGGTTAAGATATATATAACACAGCCATGTCAGAAAAGGGTAAATAATTTAAATGGTTGAGTTAAACGCAACACTGGTTCAATGCTTTGCAATTCAGCGTTCTTGCATGTGAGTTTATGAACATTAAGGTCCTAACTCTTCTTTCAGTTACTCTGGTGTAAATCAGAATTTTAGTAAAGTCAGTGGATTTACACCAAAGTAAAGTTGGAATACATGAGAGTAGAGTTAGGCCTTTAGTCCACAAAACTATACCACCTTTGCTTAAACATCCAAATTTGCAGGTGTTAAACTAGCAACAGAAGTCTATTGTTTCCTGGGTGTATTAAGAACAATGGGGGTTACAGAGAAGACCTATTTAATAGTCACAAAGTTGAAACAAGTTGTGTTCATATTAAGATTTGTGTATGATAGTGTCATGCAAAATTAGATGCAATTTACAGTGGCTTTTCAATATTAAATTTAATTTAATGCATTAGATTTCTAAATGCCTTTCATCCAAGGAAAGTACTGTAAACAGTTAATTATTGTGGGAGGAAGAGCTTTTTAAATTTACAGGAAGATTTTCAAAAGTGCAAGGGGCAGTCAGGAACCCAACTTTCTTTGAAAGTGAATGGGATTTGGGTTCATAATTGCTCATTTGCGCATTTGAAAAACTCCCCTTTCATTTTTTGAGTCTAATTTGAGGGAATTTCTGTTTTTAATCCCCAGGGTCAGATCTTCGGACAGTGTAATTCAGACTAGGTCTATTGAAGTCAATAGTAGCTATGACAAATTATACATGCTGAGGATTTGGCTATCTGTCTTTACTTCCCATTTGAAAGCCAGCAAGACCGCTTTGAGATTTCTGAGCCAGTATCAAAGCAGCCCCAGGAAAGACGGTACGCAGCAGGTAGCCTCAGACTTGGCCTGTGAAAAAGAGAAATCCCCCAAAAGATCTGCTTTGAGAATGTCAAGAGTGAATCCCCTTTTGCTGGAGGGATGTAGGGATAGTGTCTGCAAAGCCAAATAGGGATCAGTGGGAAAGGAGACACGTTCTAATAGAAACCTAGGCCAAGACCAGAGAGAGCGGTAAATGGTAGATACGGGGTTGATTCTGTTCCTAGACTGCTGTAAATGTGGATTGACTTTAACTGAGTCAGTGGAGTTACTCTAGTTGTACAGAAGAGTAACAGATCAGACCATAGCCTGGTGCATGCCTCTGCCTTGACTGACTGTTGAGCTCAACAGGCTTTTTTCTCCTGCGATTTATGCTGATAGCTGTAGCCACAGATATCAGAGGGATTCCCCACAAGTGCTTAAGTTCTAGAGAACCCCTGGAACTGGAACCTATGAACTTACTATCCATTCCACAACCACTCTAGTGTGTCTGGTGGCTCGTGTGCTATTGGTAGATACTTTATTTGCGTATTGCTTATTCTCTATATACTTCCCAAATTTTAATCTTAAATTACTAAGTAGATGGTTTGTACTTGTTTCTTTATCTTTCCAATTTCCAGTAGAATTTCAGGTTTTAGAGATTTTTCTTCTAATAAGTTTCAATTTTAAATGCTCATCTGTGTTCAAAAAATCACTTCTAGAGCTCAAGAACAGTTTGGGCAAAGCCTGTCAGGGTTGGGTCTACTTGGTCCTGCCTCAGCCCTGGCGTCTAAAGCTGACAACTTCTTGAGATCCTTCTAACCCTACATTTCTCTGATTAACATCCTTACTGTGTCATCAGTAAGAAATCTAACACAAAACTGGTATGTCTGTGCTATATTTGCAACCAAAATCACCTTTCCCAAGTGAAGAAAGCAAAATGCTTTTACTAGGGTCTACGCCAGAGCTGTAAGTACAATGGGGGCAAGGGGGCTTTGCCCCAGGCGTGCCAGAGCGGCTCAGTGGAGCCACTCTATTAACGGGTGATCTTTGCAGTACCAGCTCCAGGCACCGTTAAGTGAAAGGGGCGCATTCTGATCGGAACGTGCCCTGGGTGGCAAAACAGAGCATTACACCTCTGCTCTATGCAGTCTGCAGTCCATGATGCTGGAACATCTAAATCATGAGCTTTTGAAAATCCCACTCCTCGGTGATTGACTATAGATTGGAGAGTCTATTTTTGAAAAATCTGGCATGTGTGTATAAAAACAATATTAATGTACTGAAAGGCTAAATACTTTCATTGTCACAATGAAACAATCATGTTTTGAAGTCACATTTTATGGCCCTAGGAAATGCTTATTACGCTACTATTAAAAATACATGTGAGTAGTCTCCCCATCGTCTGCCATGCCGGGGTTCAAATCCTGTGCCAAATGCGGCAAGGCCTTCTCATGGGACGATCCCCACAAGAAGTGCCTCCGGAGCCTGGGCAAAAGCCACATGGTCACCACATGCTCCATCTGTCTGTCTTCAAGCCGAGGACAATCAAGGACAAGGAGCAAAGGAGCCATGCCCTGGCCTCCAAGCAGGCTTGGCAGCCCTCTCCCGAGGCTTTGGGACCTCCTGCAGCACTGTGTGCCAGTTCGGCACCGGGACCCGCAAGGCGCCGTGCCGACAGGGGCTGCAGGACAAGCTTGGTACCGACTTCGGTACCACGGCGCTGACACAGCCCTGCGTCTCTGACACAGCGCCCTTCCCGTGACCGATCACGCTCAACCCCAGTACTGCGGCGCCATCATAGTCCTGCATCTTCAACACAGGCCCCCCCCCGCAGGGCCAGTCGGGGTCGGTGCCAATCCCGACGACCCCGGAGGCAGTGGAGGCTGCTAGGGCACTCCTCCTGCTGCCTACACCTCTGTCCCCAGCACCAGTTAGGAGGCACAAGCTGGCCTTCATGTCAAGGTCCTGGGCCCAGCACAAGTGGCGCCACTCTCCATTCCCACCACCGGCCCCGGCCTCTGAAGCTCCAGAGCCCGTCACCCCCCGAAGCCCCAGTACCGTGGAGCCATCCCCGTAACAACATGTCACCCTGCTGTCTCCGATACCGTCCCGTGGGTCACAAGCTACTTCCACTGTTCCAGCAAGGGGGAAGGAGCTTCAAAGGGCTCTAAGTGGCCTCGGTGCCAGGCCTCGATGCCATCACCCTTCCGGTACCACCCTCACGAATGGTCACCGCAAGAGCCCCCTGGAACTGCACCAGTACCACCTCTGGCACCTGGGAGAGTCCTAAACCCGGTACTGTCTTCTTACACGGGCAACCTGTTAGGGCATTTTTATCTCCTGCACCACATCTCAGCCCACATAGGGATGGAGATCCAATCCTCCGAGGCACCCTCTGATGCTCTATTCAGTCCGGTGTTCTCTTCGACAGAACCGGTCACGGTTCCCATCCACCCCAGCGTCTGGGACTTGGCCTCCTCCCACTGGCAAAACCTGGATTCCATCTCCCCGGTCTCAGATATGGCGGGTCTCAAGTACAGGGTCCCGAGGTCAGAGTTACCTTCACTCACCCACTACCCAATCCCACCTCGTGTTGTGGTGGAAGCGGCCTTGGGACCAGGACAGACCTCACACGACCCCCTCCCAACATCGAGGGATGCAAGGGAATTAGAACTACTAGGTAGGAAGGTATACTCCTCCTCAGCCTTCCAGTTGTGTGCCGTGAATAACCAGGCCCTAACCAGCAGGTACATGTTGGATGTGTGGGAGGCATTAAACATATTTAGACACCTACTCCCACCAGAGGCCAAGGAAGAGTATGATGCCTTCTTGGAGGAAGGTAAAATAGCCTCCCAGGACCTCCTCCTGTCAGCATGGGATACGGTGGATAAAGTGGCCAGCACCATGGCCTTGTAGGAATATGTGGGCAAAAGTCACTCATAACTGTGTTAACCTACCGCCTGTACCCCCAGGGGGAGTTCAAATACCTTGGCCTCCTTCTGAGGGGCCCCCTACCACAACCTTCGGCCCCATAGGGCCCAGGACAACCTGGCACCCCACCCCCCATTCAACAGTTACTGGCGAGGACTCAATCCTCACCACCACAACTTCAGTTCAAACCTCAACTGGGGGACCTTGCGTGCATGGCCCCCCCCCCCATCCATTTCCAGGGAAGGATTCCACCTGGCCACTCAGCAGTTTTGATGATACTCACAACCCCGCTGGCAATCACCCAAAACCCGGCCATGGAGTGCGGTGTCTCGGGAAATTGAGATGCTTACGAAGGGCAGCTGTCCCATTTCCCTGCCGCCCAACGGCTAGCCAATTAGCAGCCTCCTGCCTTGCTGGCTTCTCACAAGTGCAACCTATAAGCAAATCCCCTTCTGGTTGTAGGTAGACAGCTCAGAGGTTAAGTAGCCTCTCCCTTTTCCTGAATAGGATGAAGGTTCCACCCTTATCCATACTTTCGTCGCGGGCCTTATTACGCCCCCCGAGGGGGGGCTCGACCCTCATTACCTCAACCCTCTTGGACCAAATGGAGACCTGCGGTCCTGTGGGCATCCTCTAGACAAAGGTCTTACTCCCAGCATGTTATCATGCCCCCACTCAACGCCCCCCTCGGGCGGCAACTCCTCATCCTGTGGGACATCCAGAGGTTCACAGTACACACTCCAATAATCAGAGCGTACCATTCCATCGATCCCCATTCCAAATAAAGTGAGGTTTTCCACTTACCGCAACCATTACCACACTGGGGAGTGGGGGTCCCACACACCTCCCCATGGGGAAAGCCCCTCTGCTCTACTCTCCAATAGGACAGATGGTAAAGACCCAGTCAGTCCTTGTTCCCCATTTTTTTCTTCTGCTGCCCTGACCAACGGTTATCAAACACATTTAGCTGGGCCTAACATAGCTCACACTTGATCTGCCTCAGGGAGATCTTAAGGCTTATGTCCCTAACCCGGGGTACTACAACCCCCTTGACCCCTTAGGGTGAGCATATTGCTCTTGTCTGTCAAGTACCGGACTTGCAGGCCAGAGCCTGGCTGGCGATGCAGCCTTAGACAGCTCACTCGCAGTCTCTACATCTGGGGTAAAGCCTCAATGCTCGCTACTCCCAGCTGGTCCACAGCCTGGTGAATGACTGGGTGAGCGGTCTCACCAACTAGTCCCCCGCTCCACCTTCGCCCTGCCTTACTCCGTCAAAGACAGGCCGCCCTAATGGCCAACAACCTCTCTTCCTCTCCAGGTCGGCTGATCACTGCCACTGCAGTACTTCTCAAGCCTGAACAGCTACACACGGCCCCTTTCCCTTGACGAAATGGTCCAGTGTCCCCCTTTACCTCTCGGTCAGAGGTGAGGATATTCGCTTCTCTTCCTTCCCCATCAAACTTGCAGTTGACGCTGCTTGAACAGTCCAGCTAATAGCCAAGAAGTTTTAGCCTAAGAGCAAGGGGTCCAAGGCATGGCGGGGCTCCAAGCTGAGCTCCATGGATACGGCCGAAGACCATTCCCGCCATCAGGGTAGGAACCTGATCCTAGTCATCATCCCTTAGAGAATACCCTCAGATGGTTATAGTGCCGGGTTCGTTCCGGCATAGCTCCGGGACACCCCATCCACATACCCTGTGGGTCCCACCCCCTCTCCTTCCTCACACTCTGAGGGCTTTCTGCCATCTCAGTCACGACTTGGTACTGCATTCAGGCCCAACCGACAATTAAGGGCCTCTCCCCTCCTATTACACCACCTGTCACCCTGACCACCAGTTGGGAGTTCGGGAGCCAGCTGTCCGTGATAGAACCCACTCCCAGGACAAGTCTCATAAGGACAATAACATGCTTGTAGAAGGCCCTTCAGATAAGCCGAAAGGGCCATAAGGAGACGGCGGGACGTGCACCCTCGAAGTGGTTTACCTTCCCCGCTCCCTTGATAGACGCTGTTCCTTATTTATGTATGTCCTGTTCCCTCCTAGGGGGTCTTCCCTTTGGGGCGCCCCTACCTGGGCGCACACCTGTGTGTGTCTCCAGTCGTAAAGTTTGGACCACACTGGCTGGACTCGTCCCAGTGATATGAGGTCATGTAAACCAATGTCCCGTAGGCCACGGCACGTGATCCTCAGACTCCCATTCTTGTGAATGACCCCTGGGTGTCGCTTTATCACAACTAGCTCCTTGCCTGCTATACTCCTTTGCATGATTACCAGACGCAAAAAAAAAAAAAAAAAAAGAGAAAAACAGGGGGAAATAATCATAATGCTACTCCCTCATGTCCACACAAGGTTATCAATACTAGCAGTCTTACTCAACAGGGACTGCCACAGGACCATTGATAGGCTCGCGTAGGCCTGCGATATTCCCATCAGGCTCATGCGGAGTCCTCTCCTGGTCTGCCTTGTATAGGACCATTTAGTGGCCAGGCATTGTTTCCTCCCTGAAAATCCCGGTGCTCTACTCGCTGTGCTCTCCTTGAGGTTGTCAGCTGCCACCTCTGGCTGCTGGAACTCCCTCCTCCAACCTAGGATGAGGTAACTCTCCTAGCACCTAACTGGTGGTAGCCCACCCCTTTGCGGAACGCAAAATGTCCCAGATTCCCACACCTATCGCACTCATAGCATGCGAGTATCTCATGCTGCCAGACCGAGGGAAACACAGTCTACCTCCCCTCCTCCAATCCTGGAGGTGCTGGCATCCACCAATGCCAGCCCAACGATCCGACAGCCTCCTGAATTCCCTTGTAGGAGGTACATTATCACGTGTTGCTGCCAGAACACTAATCATCTGGGTTTTTCTCACTTCTGCCAATATGCCTTTAGGCAGAGCAGTTAGAGTCGCACTCCTCGACTTTAACCAAGATACACTGGTATCTTTTCTATGCATAAGGTGACTTCAGGCTCTCCTGCGTAGCTGCCACACTAGGTGCTCGGACAACTGGGCCTACTTTCTACTCTGGATTAAGTCCAGCAAACCCCGTTTACCCTTGCTGGGGCAATGCTCCTTGGGTCATGGGGCGTGGACAAATACCCATGTCAGAATTAGGCCATGCTGAAGGTGGAAGAGCCAACTCCATCCGCCATCCATCAGCATGGCTAGCAGTCACCTATTTCTGAATGTATCCGAGCAGCGCTCGAAGAAGAATGGTGGGTTACTTACCAGTCCTTCTTCGAGATGGGCTGCTTGGATTCATTCAGATCCCTCCCCCTGTCCCTGTATCTGGAGTTGGCGACTCCGAGGAACTGGGGAGGGGCTGGGCGGCGACCACATATATAGCCAAGGGGTGGTGCGGGAGGCAGTGGCCGCCTGCCCTCTTTTGACAGGCTAGGGCAAAAAGTTCTGACCAATCCGGCACAGAGACACCTATTTCTGAATGAATCCAAGCAGCTCATCTCAGAGGACGGTTACTGGTGAGTAACCCACCGTTCCAAGGTGTTAATCCTGCCAGATGATAGCTTCAGTCTCTTGCTTCTCCTGCCCTCAACATCCCAAATCTCGCTCCCCCAAACCTTCCCTCTGTTCTGTCCCTAGCCCCCCAAACCTGTCCTGCCCCCACCCTAGGCCCCCAAAACTTCCCTCTGCCTGGCTCCTGTTCCAGCCCCCCAGTTTTCCCTCTCACCTGCCCCCAGCTAGCTTCACAAACCAGTGGTTTTCAAACCTTTTTTCTCAGCACCCAGTCGAAAAAATCATTTATGCCCATGACCCAACAATTACATCTCTGAGCAACGCACGCCAGTCCTTTGGTGGTGGCAGCAGGGGGCACTGTGACCTAGTGCTTGAGGGTCTGCAACCCAGCACTGGGTCCCAATCTTAAGTCTGAAGACCTCTGTCCCCAACTGACCTCTGTCAAACAAACAAGGAGACCCATGGCACTTAAAAGACTAAGAAATTTATTTATTCCATGAACTTGGGTGGGAGTCTCAAAGTGCCACACAACTCCTTGTTGTTTTTTTTACTGGACTAGACTAACATGGCTATCCCTTTTGAAATTGAGAAAATCCCACTTCATCAAACCTTCCTGTTGTCCTGCCCCTAGTCTGGTCCCCCAGACATTTTCTCTCCTGCCCCCAGCCCCCCAAGCCTTCCCTCCCTCCTGTCCTCCAAACCTTCCCTTCCTCCCTCCTGCCCCCCAACCCCTCCTCCTTCCTGGCCCCACCCCAAAACCTTCCCACCCTCCTGCCCCTGGCCCAGCCCTC
>ML682063.1:7883637-7907930 GCA_007922195.1 Podocnemis expansa
TTCCCTCCCACCCTCCTGCCCCCAAATCCTCCCCCCCCGCCCCCGCCCGGCCGGGCTCCCAGGGCCCCGAACGCTCCGCCCAGCAGGGGGCGCCCGGGGGGCGGGGCGCGGCGTGGCGGGCGGTTGCCGGGCAACGAGCGGGCGGGGCCGCGAGCGGGCCGGGTGGGCGGGGCCACGCGCCGCCTCCCGCCGCCTCCCGCGCCGCGCGCCGCGCCATGGCTCCCGCCGCCGACCCCGCCGGCTACTGGGGCGAGCCCACGGCCACGCTGGCGTGGTGCGAGGAGAAATACGCCGTCACCCGCTACGTCGCCGAGTTCTGTGAGTCCCGCCCCTCCGCGCCCCGCCCGGGCGTTACACCTGCCTGCCCCGCCCCTCGGCTCGGGCCGCGGCCTCCGGGCCTCGTCTGTCCCCCGGAGGCCTGCCGCCCTGCGCCCCGGCCCTGCCGCCCTGCGCCCCGGCCCTGCCGCGGCTCCGGAGCCGCCGGCTTGGAGACAGCACTGGCTGGGTTATCAGGGCTGAAAACCCCTGGCCTGGAGGGAATGTGGGCCTCAACCCAGCTCGGGTCATAAGGTTTGGAAACCACTGGCATGGACAGATCCTTGGCCTGAACCTGCTCCAGTTTATAAGGTTCAAAAACCACTGGCACAGACCAAACATTGGCCTGAACCTGGTCCAGTTTATCAGGTTTGAAAACTGCTGACTTAGAGGGAACCTTGGCCTGAACCTGGCCCAGGTTACCAGGTTTGAAAACCGCTGGCATAGAGGGAGCCTTGGCCTGAGCCTGGCCTGGGTTATCAGGTTTGAAAACCACTGGTAGAGAGCAAATGTTTACCTGAACCTGGTTCGGGTTATAAGGTTTGAAAACCACTGGCATGGAGGGAGCCTTGGCCTGAACCTGACCTCGGTTATCAGGTTTGAAAACTACTGGCCTGGAGGGAACATTGGCCTGAACCTGGCCCGGGTTATAAGGTTTGAAAACCAGTCACATAGAGGGAACACTGGACCTGGCCTGGGTTATCAGGTTTGAAAAGCACTGATACAGAGCAAATGTTTGCCTGAACCTGGCCCAGGTTATCAGGTTTGAAAAGCACTGATACAGAGCAAATGTTTGCCTGAACCTGGTTCGGGTTATAAGGTTTGAAAACCAGTGGCTTAGAGGGAACACTGGACCTGGCTTGGCCTGGGTTATCAGGTTTGAAAACCACTGGCATGGAGGGAATATTGGCCTGAACCTGGCCCGGGTTATCAGGTTTGAAAACCACTGGTATAGAGGGAGTGTGGGCCTGACCCTGGCCCAGGTTATCCAAGAGATCAGATCATTCCCCTTATAACCTGACAGCTGAGTCTTGGGGTGCATGGCTGCAGGAGGAGGCAGGGATAGGATGATGGGAACAGGCTGTTGGTTTGGGGATGGATGTGAGGCTGGGGGATACAAAAAAAGGGAGAGTCTTCGTCTGAAAGATCCTATGCGGTGGTGCCACACTAGGCTTAGAGGGATTAGGGTTTTGTTAGGGCATGTCATTTTCCCTAGAGGTGAAATATACAAGCTGGAAAAGTAAGAAAATGCTGCTTAAGGGCTTGTTAGAGTTAAATTTAAGGATAAAACAAACAAGGAGTCCTGTGATACTTTCAAAGACTGAGATTTAGTTATCACATGAACTTTGGTGGCAGAAAATCCCACTTCATCAGACGCTTTGAAGATTTAAGGATGTTTACTTCATAAAACAAGCAAGGAGTTTGCTGGCACTTTTGAAGACTAGCAAACTTATTTATCATATAAGGTTTCATGGGAGAAAATCACACTTCATCAGGTGCTTGAAGATGGGGAACTTCATCTTCAAGAAGTGGGATTTTCTCCCACAAAAGCTCATGTGATGCATGAGTTGGTTAGTTTTTAAAAGTGCCAGCAGACCGCTTGTTTAAGACCAACATGTTTGTTTATAGCAGGAGCTTTCTCACTTCGTCAGATGCCTGAAGATGGGAGCTTCATCGTTAAGCATCTGACGAAGCGGGATTTACTCCCGTGAAAGCTCATGCGATATATAAATTGGTTAGTCTTTAAAAGTACCACCAGACTCCTTGTTTGTTTGCTGAACTAGACTAATGCAGACGCACCTTTGGAACTTTGTAAAACTTGAACTTTCTGAAACCCAAAAACAACTGTCATTAAATAATGATTGTCTAACGAACCCCACGCTGCTCTCACTGTCTGGCCTTCCCATGCTTTTCTGGAGCTGTGAAAATTTAACTAGATAATGTTTTTGAAGATAATTGGTGTCTGTTGAAATTATATTAAAAAGCCCAATTCCTCGGAACCTATCCTGGCTGGGGCTGGCACCCACGGGTGGGGCAGAGGGGGCCCTAGCATGGGCGGGTTGCCAAAATCCCCCATCTCTTAGGGCACCCAGAAGCGTTGTGCCAGCCCTGCCCGTGAGGGGTTCCCATCTTTCAGGCTGGGAACTGTTGGACTAGATGACCTCTCAAGGTCCCTTCCAGGCCTACAGTTCCATGCTGCTGTGTGATAGGGTCCATATACTGCACTGATTTACATTCAGGCTTAAACTTAATGGGTCTGTTTTCCATTTTGGTGACTAGGAAAACAGAATCAAACAAAGGACATCCCTCCCCAGAGCATTTGGAACATTGCATTGGAAAAAGCACAGCTGAATATAGTTTGGATGCTTCACAGATTGTGTATGATTACAGAAGTGTTTTGAATGGAGTGAGAGGAAGCTTCACAGTCTCTTTTTGGAAGGTTTTAGGCACGCAGAATGGTGATGCAGGTGATAGTGGTTTTCCTTTTGTCACAAATGTTGGAGTAGGTGAAAAAAAACCCAAGGGGAATGGTGATGAGAGAAGCTTTGGTGGAGAGCGGTTGTGGGAGGTGGGTTACAATTAGAATAGCAGAGTAGACAAGGCAATGTTATAGAGAAACTAGGAAAACATGTTCAGTGCTGCGGGGGCTGGTAGTGATGCCTATGGTACAGTTGCTGGAACTTTCCATTATAGGACCTTGTTTTCATTTCTTTATAATTTTTTGCCACACATTAACCATTTATTGATCTAAGGATGAAAAAGAGTAGTGAGTAGGAAGGTGAGCTTTTGTGTAGATTGGAAGGCTATAAAATGAGGAAGGTGGGAAATTACCGGTGTAGGCTGACACATTGATGCTAGGCTTGGTGGAGAATGAAATCGTTTTAGAGAGATAAAGAAGCAGCAGAATTTGATGAAGGGGACGTAGGTGTACCTGTATTTGAAGGGGGTATACACCAAAAAGGAAGGAAGCTTATTTAGTGTAGTAAAAGGGGATATAACCAAAAGTGAGTACTAGGATGAGATTTTTTAAAAAGAAAAATTTAGATACAATATCTGCAAACTCTTGTGGTATCTGTAGCTATGAGGGTATTCTAGTCACAGGCTCGGGGAATGCGTGGCAGCCACTTGCTTCCTCCAGTCGCAGCTCCTAGCTGGAAGTCAGGGGGCAGCTGCAGGCTTTGTTGGTGCTTGTTCGGGCACTTGGAAGTTCTTATGAAAATTTTCAGAAGTTAAGGGGTACAGGTTCAGAAACACTGGTTTACTGAATAATCTCTTCAAGGAAGAGGAGGAAGCCCCATTACTTTACAAATGTAAAACTGGATTTAACTAGTGTTTATTCTGTGTAAATTATGGAATAATATTCCACTAGTAATACGGCAGACCAGGGTGAAGTGGTAAGTTTCCTTCTCTACAGCCTTTGAGTAGGTCCTTCTCAACACTAATACTTATGCTGACAAATATTTTGTTGCTCAGGGATGTGAAAAAACACACCCCTGAGTTACATAAATGTTGAGTGCTGTGTCAGCAGAAGAGAGCTCTTCCACTGACATGATAAAACCACATAAATGAGCAGTGGCACCTACATTGGTGCGAGTTGCTGTATAGTTAATGTAGTGCTGTTTTCATTTCACACCCCTGAGCAACAGAAGTTTTGCCAGCATAAGGCTTGACAGGAGAAGGGAAGGGGAAGAAAAGGATGACATCAAGATAATGGAGAGTGTTCTCAACCTGTGGATCAGAGGAAAGATAATGCTCAGTTTTAAAGGATATGAATCAACCAGAATTGCAATTTAGCCAGTACAAATGGATTAACAATCTGTCCTTCATACAAGAACCGATGGATCTTGGATGACCTTTGTTTTATAGCTCTTATGAGGCCCCTTATTTCAATCTACTTATTTTGGATATTTAAATTGATGTCAGTTTGACACTTAGTGAATATAAAGAATGAAATGGAAGTATTTTGGGGTTTTGTGTGTGTCCCAAGTCTCCTTGGTACTTTGATTTTACAATCTCATTGTATATGAAATGCAAAAGCGCAGGGTAAGCATGCTGTAAAATAGAGATTTTTCTCTTCTTTCAGTTGTTATTTGTAGGTATTACTTGCCATGATACCAAATATAAAAAAATTCAGGCCATCATGCAAGTGCATTAATAATTACATAGTGTCATACAACACGTTGATGGTTGCTTTTAGAATTCTCTTACTTATGAAGGAGAGGAAAGATTGTGGTGTGAGTGGTATGCTCTTGGGTAACAAACCAGCAGTTTCTCATTAGTTATAAAGGCATAAGACTTCTTCAGTAAACCTGCTTATCCATTTTTGTACTAGTAGGTAAAAACAGGATTTTCAGCGTGCTACAAACACCAGAGATGGATGCACTACAATTACAATATTTCTTAATCTTTGCATCCGGTGTCTACTCCACATAATTTCTAGTAAGCCATTGGAAATTTGAAACTTGAAAGACACTGTCAGAGTTAAATCTTGTGTTCTTTTTATTTATCTTGGGGCACGTTTATGCTACAGCTATAGCACAGAGACTGCCAGCATCACCAGAAAACCCTTTCCTCCTTCAGCATAGCTGTTTCTACTCCACAAATTAGGTTTGACCTGATTGTAGTGCTCAGGGCATGAAATGTTTCCTAGCCCTGAGTGACACAGCAACGTTGATCTAGTTTCTAAGTGTGAACCAGGCTTACTAAAACACCTTAATAGCTAAAAACATAGTCTCGTTTTGCAACACAAGTCACTCTGTCATTTTGCCAATTGTTTTTTGATATGCTGATTTCAGTACAAACTGAGGCATTGTGCACATGCTCTGGTCCGGAAACATACATGCGCACACTTCTATTTGTTTTCTGAATAATTACTAAATGATGGTTGCTGATCAATTTATACGCTCAGAGATGTGACTGTGAGGTTAGATAGTATACACTATTTCTTATTGCCTGCAATACATATTTCCCTTGTTCCTCAAAACCCCTCCAAGCCAACAAATCAAACCCAAAGATTTCTATTTGGGACTTTTCTCGTGTTCACAATTCCAAAAATAAAATTTTGCCTTTCCTTTCCTTTATTAACTCTCCTGATCAGTTTTTTACAACCATTTCTCCAATGTCTTCCAGCTCCTTCCTCCCATCCACTGTACCTATATTCTGTGGCAAAACTTCGTGGGCCACTGATACCAATGGAAAATAAAATATTTGGATTTTTTAAATTTTGTTTAAATAGACAATGAAACAACCTTTATTTCTAATTTGTAATGTATCGTCTTGGTCTAATACACATGCCCACTAGTTAGTGCTTTAGGTTTGAGCAAGAAAGTGGGCTGCTGGCATTTGTTTGAGTGTGAGAAGACAGAGCAATACTAAAGCACTAGTTTTGAACCAACCTTTTCCAGCCCTCAATTGTCCACATACTGAATTGTGCAAACTCTGTAAATTTTATAAATAAAACAAATAACCAAAAAAAAAAAAAAAAAAGCCTCTAACCCTGAAAAATACCCTATCCACCCCTAAAATTTTAGGCCTCTCATTCAACCTGAATTGAGTTGTCTTTTTATTTCTAGTTAAAAGTAATGGTTAGAAACTAGGGTGTCTCAAGTCAGTTGAGCCCGGGTGGTGTTTACATCACCATGTCCCACGTTTGTGGTTTAACATCAGATGTCCCATGGTTTTGGTTCAAATACCAGCTTAAGATGCAGTGTTCCCTCTTTGTCATCCACTAATATAAACATAGCAAGGGCTTGCTTAGGGAGTGTGAAGTATCGAGTTAGTCATTATATATTGCTTTGTTCTAAAATGAAAATCTTCCATGATGCCCCTGGAGTCATAACCATCAGTTGAGGGAGATGGTGCATCTTGATCAATTATCCAATCAATGGTGTGTTTTCAGAATAAATACGGAATGGTTATTTTTAGCCATCTGAAATTTTGCTTATGCTTGCTTTCTCCCCTGGTAATGTATTCTTAAATCTGCATGAGCATCACTTCTCAGATTTACTAGTCTCTTCTATCCTTATTTCAGTATTCCTTGTTAACCTATAAATGTAGGGAATATCCGTAGCATGAATTCTGGTTTCACAAGCGATGGGTCAGAGGCAGGGTTAGGGCAGGTCAAGGAACAGAGTTTAAAATGGGGCTTATGACATGTTGTCTTTGCTTCTGATGAACAGCTAGAAAAGTTCTGCAAGGGTCATAATCCTCATATAGCATTCAAGCAGAATTTGGGAATGAACATAGCACTTGCTGTGCTGGTTCAGACTAGTGGTCCACTTGTTGTAGATAGAGGTCAGTATTGGATACTTCAGAGAAAGGTGGGTTGGGGGTGAGTTGTGTGATGGACAACTATAGAGTGAATACTCTGGCTCTAGGAGAAAATTCTCACTAACCTTCGGTTGTTAATGGGTTGCTGGTGTCCTGGTGAACGAACATGTTTATCCCTTATGTACCTCCTTATCCTGTACTGTGGCTGTCAACATTCTCGTTGTTCATGTGAAACGTCAGCTCTTTTTCTGAATCCCATTAACTTTTCCTGTTCGATCCTACTACTCGCTTGGCCTCTGATCTCACTGGTGCAGGATTTCTACATCATACTTAAGAAAACAAAATCCTTTTATCAGTTTCAGACTTGTTTCCTTTCTGTTTTGTTGACTGTCCTGTTGAATTATGAGTGGTAAGTTAGAACGCCCAGTTTATCTTCACTGTGTAATTTGTTTTTACAACATTCCTAGTATATCCCCTTCTATTTGTTCTGTTTCTAAACTGTCCCAGTCTTTTCAGTCTCTCTCCAGATCACTAATAAATTTCATTGCCTATCTTGGCTCCATTCTGTTTCTGGTTTTTTGAGTTGAGGTGACAAGAACTGTGCACATGGCTTGAGATGAGAGCATCCCATCCATTTATCTAATGACACTTCAGTCTTCTCAGTATATTTTTCCATCTCAGTCTTCATTAAATGGCAAGAAGTTGTATTAAGGTTGCCTGGCGATAGCATGTGTACTTCCAGAACATGGGATTCAGTGAAACAAGCTCCTGAAAAGCAGGCAATAAATTAAGTACACCCCTTCTTAGTTGCTCATTGCATCTCAGCATTGTGCTCTTAATGCCTGCTCAGAGCTTGGCTGATCCAAGCTCCTTACCCAGAGGAGCCAGGCTTCTCCAGAAAGTTTATGTAGGGGTAGACAGGAGGTGCAAACGCATCCAGAAAGGTTAGTCCCGCAAATCTGGCTTGCAGAAGGAGAAACAGGAATGAAATCAAACCCCCACAGATAGACTGGGGTTTCCAGGTCCCGCCACACACACCGATGGCATGGAGGGAGCAGGGCTCAGAGTCGGGCATTCCCAGAAGGGCCGTGAAAACAAATCCCAACTCAGGTATGGCGTAGGAAGTGAGACTTGGATCCTCCAATCGGCAAGCCCCCTCCAAAACTTACCTCACACGTGGGAGGGCAGGAAAGAGTGTGTGGTCACATCCCATAGATGGGTTGGTCACACACTTTGGAGGGGAATAAGGAGCTGACAGGCTCCCTGCCCCTGTTCTCTTTCAGTCCATATTTCAGCTCTTTCCTAGTCCATATTCTTTCCCCATTACCTGACCTCCCATCCCCTCCTCTGCTCTGCTGCCCAAGCCACCCTTTCAGTGAGCATTTGCTTGTGTAGTTAATTTACTTTTTGAAAAATAGTTGCAGCACCTTCTGAATAATCTGCTATACACATTTCCCTAAAATAGAGTCCCTCTATGATACAGGCAGCCTGGAGCAGGATACCTGCTTTTTTGCTTCAGATTTCTACTCTGGGTTGGATTTAAGGACTCTGCCTGATTTGGAGCTTGGATTTGGTGATAAAGAGTGTGTCTACAGTGCAGTAAGATGCCTGAAGCTGGATCTTGTCAGTTGACTTGGGCTCACAAAATGATAAAATTGCATTGTGTGTGTTCGGAGTTGGGCTGGACCACTGGCTCTGAGATTCCAGAAAGGCGGAGAGGCCAAGAGCCCATGTTCCAGCCTGAGGTCAAACATCTGCTCTGCAGTTTTATAGCCCTGCAGCCTGAGCCCGAGTCTGTTGAAATGTTCCAGCCACAGATATTTTATAGCACTGCAGACATTCATAGAAATAGTTTCCCAGCTAGTTAGCCTTTCTCACTGCAGATGCATAGTGTCATTCCTTGAGTGTGTCACATCTTAACATGTGAAACTTATGACAGTCTGAACAGAAGCAAAATCTCTTTCAAATAACTTTCTAGTTTGATTTTACGCAGGGTTCTAGTGGATGCCTTGTACTCTGTTGGGGTGAGCTGTAAGCATTAGACATCCTGGTGCAATGATCTGAGCCAGCAGTTCTCATCCCGTTCTGGGTCGTGTGACAGCCAGCACATCACTACAGGACAACCCCCACTCCCACCCCGAATCCAGCCGCCCTCCCGGGCAGCTGCCAGTTCTCCGACACATTTACCACTGTGTGGCAACACAATAATAGGTCATGACACAGCGATTAAGAACTGTTGGTCTGAGCCATAGTTTGATCTTTATATTTGAGCAATAAAAGGCAGCTAGAATCTTACAGCTACAAGATGGGCTGTATCTCAGGAAATGGCTGCAAATTTGGATCACTGACTGAATCCTGCACCCCATAATGTACAGCAGATTTCAAGGCAGTCAAAGTAACCAGGTAGGCTTTAGAGAACTTGAAGAGTGGAGCATTAAAGTTAAGATCAGACTTCTGTTTAACTTACTTTATCCTGTCACTTTACCTTTTTGACTGTTACTTCACATTGAGAGAATGGAGATCCTGTGCCTGTGATCATGCCAGTCTGACTATGAGTGCTTAAAGTTACAATAGAACCAACCAACATGTACAAGTATTTGAAATTATTCCTCCAGTTTTCATTACCTTGCATAAGTTAACAGTGAATTATGGGGGAGCCAATAGAGGGGCACAAAGAGGGTAATGTAGTTAGAGCAACAAGGTAGGAAACTGATCTTTGTTTCCTCACAGTCTTCTCTTGTTCAGACTTTAATTATTTTGTCGTTGACCAATATTGCTAGATTACTGTTCCTTCCTTCTCTTTTCTAGTTCGCAAATGAATATATTAAACACCAGTCCTATTAACACAATTTTTGGGCACACCACTGTTAACCTTTTGCTTAGTTAACAGATAGCCAAGTCTTTCCATTTTTGTGTCTCATCCTGTTCTCATTCATGACACAACTTTACCTTTTACCCCATGACTGCTCAGTTTCTTAACCTCTTTGAAGGACTGTGTCAAAGACTTTTTGAAAGTCTAGATATATAAAACACTCAGTTTTTATCTGTCTGCTGTTGCTGGCTGGCTGAAAGGAGTTTGACAAACAGTATGAACATACACCATTTGTGTTTACCTATTAATATTTGTGTGGTTATTCAGTTGCAATAAAATTCGTAAATGCTACTTAAAGCACCAAGTTTCATCACGTTCAGTACTTCAAATAAAATATTCATATGGTTGGCATCTGGGGAGCTGCCACGCCAAATGTTAAATCATATAAATGCCACTGTTCTAATTCTGCTGCCTGACAGTGTCTGACACCCACAGACTTATGAATGGAATGATATGAATTTGCACTTCAGAAAAGTGACAGAATTTTACACTTACGTGAAATGGGTGAAGTTAAAAGAACACCGCTGATTTAATAACAGGTCTGTGTAATTCTTTATCTTCTATGGTGGCAGGTAATACTGTTATTGGAAGACATAAAAATGTCTTCAGTTTGGTGGTTGTGCCTTTAACAGAGCTGTCTATACTGTCTCTTTGTTTGTGTGAGTCTTTTTCCACAGCAAAAGAGGAGATGTGATAAAGTCCAAAATAACTTTGGGAGATGTAGTGCCTCAAACTTTTCTCTCTCGCTCTCTCAATTTCATATTGATAGTTCTTTTAACTGTGGTGTGCTACATCTGGAAAACGTTGTTTTGTTTTTGTTATACAGTTCTTCTGGATATAATTCCATAAAATGTCACACCTCTTATGTGTATGCCCACATGGCCAAACTTGATGCCTCAGAGCACGTGTACACTGTTTGTGTATACCGCAAGCATTACGGTAGCCCAGCTGTAGCTGAATTTTTATAGTGTAGACCAGTGGTTCTCAGTCACTGTGTTGGGACACATTACCATGTCATCACACAATGATGGGAATGTCACAGAGAGCCGGGGAGATGGCTGGATTCCGTAGGGGGAGTGTGGGGTAGGCTGGTGTGTCCCATAGGGTTTTGATGCACCGTCAAGTGTCATGACCCACAAAAGGTTGAGAACCACTGGTGTAGCCGCCTGCTACAGCTACAAAAATGGATTTTCCATTGTACAGCGGGGACCCCTTAGCATGTGACTGGTTAGCACACGGATCCAGTTAACGCACACTCCAGTGATGTCCCCTGAAGCCAGCAAGTTAACGTGCGGGATTCAGTAATGCGCGCTGCCTACTACCGGAAGTTGGCCAGGGCAGGAAACACCTGGAGCGAGCCTTAGTAGCGCTGCCTTTTTCTTTTCATGGGCATTGTGGAAAAACGTGTAACGCTTGATCTCATTGTCACAGAATGTTCAGTATTTACAGTATTTTTGATTAGTGTGATTAAGTGTAAAAGACACTTCAGTTTAGGCTTTAGTTCATAATGGGAGGAGACAAGTGTCAGTGTTCGTACACTGTTGAAGAAAAATTAGCACTTATAGCTCGGATACATAATAGTGAAACCCAAGCCAAAATTTCTAGAGCTCTAGGGATTGTGGAATCAGCTCTACGAGGTTGGATAAAAAATGAAACAAAGCTGCGCAGTTTTGTACAACAAGTAGATTCTCAAGTTGGCCTGGGGCGAAAACATGTGCGTTATTCAGCAAAGCCTGCTATAGACAAAGCGTTACGCACATGGTTTGCCCAAGAGAGAGCTAAGGGAACGCCACTAAGTGGCCCAGTTCTCCAAGCCCAGGCAAGTAAATATGGAACTTTAATGGCTGATGAAACACATCAAGCTAGCAAAGGCTTTATAAACCGGTTTAAAAGTCGCCACAGTATTTCACGAGTTAGCATTTCTGGAGAGAGCCGATCAGCTGATGAGACTGCTGCTAATGAGTTTCCTGCCAAATTAAAAAGTATAATAGAAACTGAAAATTATAGCGATGAACAAATGTACAACTGTGATGAAACAGCTTTATTTACAAAGCTTTTGCCAGACAAAACTTTAGCTTTAAAATATGAAACCCAAAAAACAACAGGCCTTAAAAAAATTAAAGACAGGATCACCCTTCTATTTTGTACAAACAAGACAGGCAGTCACAAGCTCAAACCGCTGCTCGTTAGTTGGTTCAACAACCTTCGGTGTTTTAAGCACCTTAACAAAGGCAAGCTGCCTGCCATATACACCAGTAGTAAAAATGCTTGGATGACTAGGAGCATTTCTGAAGAATGGTTCCACAACTCTTTTATTCCACTTGTTCATAAACATGTCCGCAAGAAAAAACTCTAACCTAAAGCACTGTTGCTACTTGACAATTGTCCAGCCCATCCTCCTCCTGAATTATTGGTATCAAATGATGGACAAATCTGTGTGCTATATCTCCCATTCAACACAACATCAAAAATCTAACCCCTGGACCAAGGCATTATTCAAGATTTTAAAAGCAATTATAGAAGTGAGTTGGTCTCAGAAATTATTTCATGCGAGTCATCAAGTGTTTCTGAATTCCTAAAAGACTTAAACATAAAATAAATAATTTATTTGGTGAAAAAAGCTTGGGATGGTGTAAAAAAAAAAATCTATTGAAAACTGCTGGATGAAGGCTCTCGGGCCAGCTTTTCCTGTCAAAGGTTCTGCCTCTGAAAACCCAAACCATAGTGGTTCAGAATCAGAATTTGAAGGGTTTACAGAAGAAGACATCCTGCTAACAAAAACACAAACAAAAGAAGACAAAGCTTAATTTCTTTTTCAGTTACTTAGAGACTTCAACTTAGACACATCTCCTGAGATCATAAATGAGTGGCTAGAACTAGATGAAAATGGCACAACTACAGGTGAGCTGACAGAAGAAGAAGAAGAAATAATCGCAGGTTGTGAGGCTGTGTCCGACCGTGAAAGTGATGAGGAACAGTTACAGGAAGAAGTAGTAGATGACGATGAGGAGAATTATGTTGAAAAAGCCAAAATTTCCCATTCAGAAGTGCTAAATGCTGCTGAAATGCTTGCACAGTATATGGAGGAGCAAGATGCAGAGAATATCCAAATTTTACACCTACGTGGGATGATCGATTTTTGTGAAGAAGAAGAAAGTCAAGCATGGGAAACAGCAGAAAATAACATCATACTTCATAAAAGCTTCATCCCAGCAAGATGAACCTGTGGAGTGAATAAACTTTATATAAGCACACTTCTTGGATTATGAACTCTGTGGTCTCAGTGTGGAATCATGTACTGTACATGCTGTATATACTACAGTATGTTGTCTATGGCAATACAGTACTGTACTATAAATATTCAAAATGGATTCACTCTATTAGTATTTTTGCACATTGATACTACAATATTTTTATCCATTTTCATGGTTAAATAGATACAAATTCTTAAATTTGTTTAAATAATTTATTGTTTTCATGATTTCTGTGTATTGCATATTTTTTAAAATCAGATCATGAATTAAAACTTATATTTTTAATTTCGCTAAACAGAGTCCATTTTTAGAAGCATTGTAGACCATGTCAAGATATGCCAACTGCACTGTGTGTGCATTTATTTCAAAAATACTGTACTGCACTGTATTTTAGAACATTTCACTGTGGTCCCGTTCATTATTCCCTCTAAGCCGATGATGCAGCTGAGCAAGTTTCCTGCTGGTTCTCTAACTGCCACTGGGTCCCTTCCCTACTGCCTGCCAGCTCCCCCAGTGCATCCAACAACTTGCTCAGCTGCATCGTCAGCTTAGTGGGAACACTGCTCCTTCCCCACCCACTTCCTGGAGTCCTGGGCGCTTTCCCAGCTGACTCCCCCCCACCCTTTGCCCCACTCTGACGCCCTAAAGCCCCCCTTCCTCCCAGAGCCGTAACTAGGCCAGCGTGAAGGGCGCAAAACCCCCAGTGGGGAATTTTAGACAGCAGAGGGAATGGATCCAGCTTTCCGCAGCAGCTGGGGATGGATCTGGATCCATTCTCAGCTGCCACGGGGAGCCAGATACGTCCCGAGCCCCCTAAAATTCCACTGGGTGCAATCCAGATCTCCCCCCACCCCCCAGCATGGTGGTGGCAGCAGAAGCTTCCCAGCTTGTCTGGTGGCGGCTGGGGAGGATACAGATTCCCCCGGCCTGCTGGTGGTAGTGGAAAGCTTCTGCCACTACTAGGCCTCCCAGATACCAAAGCCTGGAAAGGACAGGGGAGTACAAAAAGGAGGACTTTGAAGGACGCATGGAGAAAATGTAGTGTAAATGTAATATTATTCTGTTTTTAGGGGGTCCTGGAATGCTTTCCCCTAAAAGTAAGGTATTCTGTGGCACTCCGGCATTCTTTAACCCCTGTAAGTAAAAAGCCAGACAAAATCACGTCTTTTTAAAATGCCTGCTGGACAGAGGATGTGAAAATAAAAAGGAGGACATGTCCTCCTTTTCCTTGACATCTGGTAACCCTAGCCACCACCAGCAGGCTGAGGGGATCTGGATGCATTCCAGCTGCTTCTGGACAAGCTGGGAAGCTTCTGCTGCGGGGGCCATCCAGATCTGTTACCCCTCTCCCCACACAGCTTGCCAGTGCAGCGGAAGATGGGGACGGATCCGGATCCCTGCAGCCTGCCAGTGGTGGCAGAAGCTTTGCACCACCGCTGGCAGGCTGGGGGAATCTGGAACCATCCCCAGCAGCCGGGACAAGTGGAGGAGCTTCCTCTGCACCGGCATGCTGTGGGGGGGGGGGTGCACCCAGATGGCCCCCACGGTGGAAGCTTCCCAGCTCACCCAGAAGCAGCTTGGGACGCATCCGGATCCCTGCTGCTCCCTCCAGCACAAAGACTGTGTCTTCGGGCTGCCTACGATCCCTTGGTGCTGGCTTTGTGCTGCCAGCACTGATGTGTGCGGGGCCGAGTGGTTTCTGCTGCACGCACATGCGCAGAACTTGGGGGAGCATTGGTCCTGTTTCCACGCGGTCCACTTAACACATGGGCGCTGGGGCTTGTCCCCCGACGTCCGCACGTTAACGAGTCGCCACTGCACTTGTAAGTCTGCCCCATTGAGAAAAGGTAGATAGGCCAGTTAAATAGTTCTTCCATTGGCCTATCTCTGTCTGCAGTTGAAGTTAACAACATCGCACAAGGTGCACAGTTTTTTACAGTCATGAACGATGTAGCGAGGCCAAACTAAGTTATAAGAGTACACGAGGCCGAAGACTGCAGCCCTGCAAAAGGATCTCTTAGCATGGGAACAAGCCAATCAAAGGCCAGCCAGGACTGAGCCAACCAAAGGTCAGCATTCTGAATAACTAACAATGAGGGGGTGGGGTTGGGGGAGGCAGGAGCCCAGCTCACCTGTGACTGAGACTGATTTTTTTTAGCCTGCCACCAGGAGGAAGGGGAAAGGGAAAGGGGGTAGGATCAGGGAGATGGCATGGGGAAGAGGGGCCCATGAGACCGGAAAAAGGAAAGTGTGGGAGAACCTGCAGGATTGGGGAAGGGAAAGGGGAGCCCATGCCACTCTGAACACGGAGGTGGAAAGGGATAGCGAGCACATGTGGTCACATGGCCTGCAACGGGTGTCCTGCCTTCCAGTGTGGCCCCCCACGTTTAATGAGTTTGACACCTCTGCTCTAAATGAATTGTATGTGCCTGCTCTGAGCAGCCACATGCTGCATATGTCCCCACCCCTTGGGAGCAGGCAGGGGCCAGATGCTCCACTGCCCTTCTGTAGTACCGTTGCCTGTAGTCAGTCCCTGATAACAACTGTTATCATGGGGGGGGGGTACATGAAATTTTTTGATGTTAAAAAGGGGTCCTCATACTCTAAAAGGTTGGGAACCACTGAGCTAGAGTTTTTTCTCAACTGGTGTTCTGTGGAACACTGGTGCTTCTCAGACATAATGCCCGTGTTCTGCGACCCACCCCTCAACATTGGGGAGACTGGGTGGGGAGGGAGAGGAACAATTTAATACACCAGCCATAGCGAAGCTTCCAAGCACGTGGTGGCAGACATTGATGTATTTCTGGAAGCTTTGCTGTGACTGAGGCATTTTAGATCTTCTGCCCCTGTTACCAGCTCTTTTGAGAAGGTTTTCATCAGGTATTCCACATAACTGGAGCAGCAGCCCTGCCTGTTCCTGTTTGGTGGCAGCAGGCCTCCTGCTCCAATTCAAAAAGCCATACTTTGTTTCTGTGGGCTCTCCTGGGATTCATGGGCCATGGTGTTAACCTCGTCCTCCCCAAAGTTAATCACAATACCTTTAGGTGTTCCCCAGCCCACTAGAGGTTGAGAAACATTGATAGACAGCCATTAGCTTCCCAGTCTCTACATAGTGGTCATGTGATGTTAGCCAATGTCAGTCTTTTCCTTTGCAAAAAGTTTTCTTACTGTCCAGGGGAAGTTGGGAGAGTGGTATAAATATAATCTCATGAATTTTTAATGTCCAACTTGAAAAAATTATCCTGTTTTTGATCCTGGAGGGATGCTCCAGTGGGATTTGCATAGCAATGGATCTTAACACAAAGAAGAACAGGGGAATTTATCTGTACTTACCTGAAAAACTTTTTTTCTTTGAGTAATAAAATCCACAGATTGGGCTCACAGTAGAGACAAAAGAGTCATCCAGAATAAGAGATGGAAATTGGTATCCAAGGAGATGGGCATGTCATAAGGTGAAATTTTATCATGATGTGCAGTTGGCAAAATTTTTATTCCTCAAAGACTATTTAACAGTCTGTGGTATAAATGGATTTGAATTATCCTGGCAGTTGAAGTTGCCTGACCTGGAAGGATCCTCGGAAGTGAGATAATCCACTGCTGCAACAACTGATGGGTCTAGTTCTCCTCTTAAGCTAGAAACAGACTGAAATACCAATTGTAACAGATCTGTGGCCTTTATTACTCAAACAAAGGACATTTTGGGAATAACAGGTACAATTTTCCTATTTATACTAAAAAGACAACTACAGTGTGAAATCAAGTAAGTTTAAAAAAGATGAATTAAAACCACTTCTAGGTTACTTGCTTGCTAATGAGTCTTCCAATTTTTGTTACTTTTACAAAGGCACCTAATTTTTCCACCTTTCCTCAGGTGAGGAATTCCCATGTAAGCAACAGACAGAACTAACTATACACAAAGTGCTGTCAAATGCCCAGAGTAAACAATCTGGAAAAACAGAGAAGCAAAGATTTTTATTTCTCCAGTCTTTCAGTTCTAGCAATATTAGTTTTGGGTTTAAAACAAAAGTTGACAGTGTCTCTTTGTTTGTGGCCTTTGTTACTGCAAAGCTGACCATCCAAAAAAATGCCAAGTGGTGTTGTCTTCTGACCTCTGCAGGCAGCACTGTGCCTCTGCTGCTGCTCATAGCTTTCTACAGGAAGAGGAGAGTGAAAACCAAATCAGTCTTGCCAGTTGTTATGGCTCATCTTCAGAACTGGTAGGCAATAGTAAAAATAACAAGAATCAGGTCAGTTTAATTCTGCTGCTGCGTGGGAAAGCTGCACAGGCAAATGTGAGTAACTAAATTATACTTTATAAGAAGTAGACTATATCTTGTTCCTTTAAGCTGCAGGGCACATGACTTTGAGGTGTGTGGTGGCATAGCTATTTTTATCCTAGTAGTCTTTGTCATTATGTAGTAGGTATTGGTAAACTTTTAAGACTCTTTGTTCCTTTAAAACCTCTCTAAATCAATACTTTTTTCTCTGTCCCCATCACTAAAATTTTTGTCCCTAGCATGTTATTCTCTTACTTTGACAGGTGTAACCTTCTCTGTCTTCCCATCTTTTCCCACTGTAGGCTGTAGAGGAAGTTGAACAGCAGTTTCTCCCTCATAAAAATGCTGCTTTCTCATCCTGCACCTTTCCCCCCATCTTTGAATCCTTATGATTCCTCTTGCCTTTCATGTCAGATGTGTTTCTTGTTCACACTTCAAAGTTGTTTATAATTTAACCCATCTATATCTCTGCTTTCATTGTGCAAAAAACGCCTCCCACTCTATACATCATCTCAAGTATTTCTGAAAATTTCCTTTATATTCTTCTCATGCTCAACTTCATAACCCCTTCTGTGCCACCATTATGCGTGGAACTCATTTTCTATGTCAGGGCTCGACAAAAACCTGGTGCCAGGTTACCATGGAGCACAGGAGTTGTATCCTGGCACCTGGCTGTGCCATAGTACTATAAGGAACAGAATGCTCCACCCAGAAAAGCTGCCAGCACCTTCAGTGGTGGGGGTGTCACTGGAATTGTCCACGGTGGTGGCAGTTGTTCAGCGGGGGGGCGGGCAGCTCTTTATCCCACACCCCCACTGAAACTTCAGTGTTGGGGACCCTTTCATGTGCTGCGCACCTAGGTGCCCCAGTTTCTGGGCTAAGTGCCTAGATGTGCAGTGCATTTGTCAAGGCCTGGTCTGTGTGTGCCAGTTTTCAGTCTTTTTTCCTTTTTTCACATCATCCCTTTGAACTCACTTCTGCTGTGAAGTTTGCCAACAATTCATCAATTATCATGATTTTGTACTATCCCAGTGGTTCTCTACCTTTCCAGACTATTGGACCCCTTTCAAGAGTCTGATTTGTCTTGTGTACCCCAGGTTCATCTCACTTTAAAACTACTGGCTTACAAAATCACACACAAAAATACAAAAGTGTCCTAGCATGCTTATTACTGGAAAATTGCTTATGTTTGCATTTTTACCATAAAATAAATCAGTTAGAATATAAATATTTTTACTGAGCAGTATAAACAAGTGATTGTCCGGATGAAATTTTAGTTTGTACTGACTAACTGGTGCTCTTATGTAAAACTAGGCAGCTGTCTAGATGAGTTGATCTGTCTTCTGGAAGACCTTTTGTACTTTCATGGATATGTGTATGCCTGGTTGAGAACCATTTTATTATACTGTGCTGTATTTACAATCAAAAATACCACTATGCCACTTGAAGTTTAATCCTTTAATGTACTATTTCACTTCCTTTTTTTAAAGTGTAAACAGCTTGTGATGCAAACCTGGCTCTTCCCCTCTCATTCAGCACAAGATGCACTTACAGTGCTCAATAAATATCTACACGTCTGATGTTGTGTGGCTTGTACATGGCGCTTTCTTTGTCATTACAGTTGGACAACAAATGTTGATAGTTGGCTTTCTTTATGTCACATGGGGTCAAAGAAAGGTGTTTTAGGTTAGGGGATACCCACTCATGTTCAGAGGTAGCTGGAAAGAAAGTAAATGTGTTGAAAGAGTGACAAAGAGGAGGTGGTTGGAAGTTAATAGAAGAAGAGAAGCCACAGTATCCAAAATCACTGTGGGGGAGAGAGCCATAACTGAAAGTTCTTGCTGATTGTTAGCCTGTTGCTTTGAAGAGGTTATGAAGAGCTCTGGCATGGCTGAGTGTGAACTTGCAGAGAAGTGACTACAGAAAAGAACTATTGGGGCTATAGGTAGAGCCCTGCAACTCCACGGATATCCGCCTTATATCTGCATCCACGGATACAACACGGATATCCGCAGACCATTTCTTGTGGATGCAGATCAGATACGGATCCACATTTTTATCTGCACAGAGCTAGAGCCCTGCAAATATGTGGATATCCGCAGATATCTGCATTATATCCGCATTCGCAGGTATAACACGGATATCCGCGGACCATTTCTTGCGGATGCAGGTCGGATACGGATCCACTTATTTATATCTGTGCAGGGCTCTAGCTATAGGCTCACGAGACAGAGAGGAGAAGCAGACTATTCCCAGCAGGGTTCATATTATACTCTTTTAACTGAATTGCTTTAAAATCTAGTTTAACTTGGGGAGCGGCATTCTTGAGTTCGAAGGATTTAGTGTGGTCCAAAAGTGCAGGCAAGGTAGTTCAGGAGAGGAAGTTTAAGGTGGTATAGTTTTAGATGTGGGCAGTTGTAGCAAAGAGAACTAAAAAAGAAGAAAATAAAGAAGATTATTCTAATATATTGGTTTGGTCATCATCACGCTATTGGGCATCACTCTAAGACCACTCATAAATTTAACAGTTGGCCTGTTTCTTAGCTGTCGTCTTCTATCTTTCTTAACCTGCATGTTTCCAGCATTAGCCTCTTGACTTGCGACAGCATTTACAACAAATCTGAGGTCCGGAATTTGTTTTGCTATTAAAGTGTAACAGAATACTAACTAACAGGTGTTCCTGCTACTGATGTAATGTTGGAGTTAATATTGCAGAGAAAATTCCAACTTTGCACAATCCCAGCATGAATGATTTAGATTCTTATTGCATTGTTCCAGCTGTAAATCAAGCATTTTATTTGTTTTCAGTATACATCCTGTATTTTCAGGATACTTCAGGGCACATCTTAGAATGTCAAAATTTTTATGCTGCAATTATATTGCAAAATCTTCACAAACAAGTTGCAAATGATTTACTTGCACTAAATTTGGAATGCTCTATGAGTTTGTCAGGCAAAGAATGAATTTCCCAGGGCCAGGATATTGCCCCCCCCCCCCCCACAAAAGGTCTTAAATAAGAAACCACCTGTAGCGATACAGGACTCATTTGCACTGATTATAGGAGAGTGGTGTTACTGTAGTCCAGTCCTTTTCAGATATCCTGGATTGGGAATGGAATGTTCTCGGTAAGAAGCTGGCAACTCTTCTTAATCATCTAGATTTGGCTCTCTCAAAGGATGTCTGAAGATAGTCCAGCATTTTTAAGATTATATAAAATACTGGTGTGGTCCCTAAGGATTTGATGAACTGGAAATAGAGAATCTTAGAATGTACTTGAGCTTCCATGAAGGCGTAGATGTGTGACCTGTGTTGTTAGGTAGCTAGAAGAACAAGGTTTGGAAATGGTGAGAAGCATATGGTATCTTCTGTTTAGTTTTGCAAACTATTCTTATTCTCTGTTGTCTTGGAACTCTTCCCTGCAGCTCCATTCATCATGGCCCACCACACTTCCTGGCTGCAGAATGTGGTTGGGTGATTTGGTTTTTAAGGTAGTACTGTTAGGTTTTTGAGACTGTCAGATCCAAGTCATAAAATTCTTCAAGGAAGACCATTGTGGAAGGTATGTTTGTAGGATCTGTCCATGAATGAAAAGGATATTGGCAAATCTGAGTTTTGGACTACTGCATCTTATCTTGAAAGGCTGCCAGGGAAAGGATCATTTTATAATTTCTGTCATGTTAATAGAAAATATTTTTTGCAATAGAAGATATCATAACCAACAAAAAAAAAGTTTCTGGAAATGACTGGAACTAAGCAAATGCAAGTTTAAAATCTTCTGAAAAGACTGATTTAATTTTTGGGGCTTTTTAAAAGAGGTTCAGCAGGCAATGAGTGTTTATAGGCACTAGAAGGGAAAGTTGATGGCAGGAGAAAAAGGAAAAGCAGAGAAAGATCTTGTATGTACAATATAGTGTCCTGGTTGACTCAAAAGGGCTAGTCATCAAAAAAGAGGTTAGCAGATTATAATACAGAATGGGCTAAGGTGCTCGAAGTCATGGAGATGCCACGTAAGACAATTGCAGCATATAGAAAAGGATTGGACTTCATTGCACTAGGCCAGAGGTCTGCAACCCACGGCTCCAGAGCCACATGTGGCTCTATGACTGCCTCCTTGTGGCTCTGGGCTCTGCATATGTTGTCTCCGCCCCACTCCCCCTTCCTGTAGCCACCAGGGACCCTGTGGGTGGCCCACACTTGGCTCTGGGGCCCCCCCTGCCACTGGGGGCCCTGTGGGCTGCCCATGCTAGGCTCCAGGTTCCCTCACACCACTGCAGGGGCCCTGCTCCTGGTTCTTCCACAACCAACCAGGAGACCCTGCAACTTGAGCCTTGGCCTAGCTCCTCCAGCCCCCGTGAAGAGGCCACACCAATTGCAGCTCTCAAAATATTTGGTTATTGAAGGAATTTAAAAAAAAAATAACTTGTATTTTGGGTAGCCGACCCCTGCTCTAGGCCTTAAACAAACAAGTAACAAAGACTGTAGTTCGTTAGAGTTTACTCTGCTAGATAGTTCCTGCACTCAGCTCCTTACCAACAGAAAATCATCAGTGTGCTTAGGGGAGCTGATATTTAAAAAAGAAGGATGGTTCAGTGGGACTTGAGACTTGTTTGGTCCCTTGCTCAATCACAGACTTACTGTGGGATCTTAGGTCAGTCTCCGTGTGCCTCAGGCCATCTGTAAAATTGGGGATAAGAGCACATTCCTACTTTACAGAGAGCATTCTAAGTACATATAAGATAATAATAGTATAGTGATGAGAATCCTGTAAGTACTCAAACTTTTTATCTAAAACTATTTTAAAATCAACAGCAAGTAAATATCAGTATCTTCTGTTCAACTGCAGCATGAACACACTTGCCGTTTTTGTATGATAATTAGGATATCAGTTTCTTACCAAGAAATGTCTGAACGTTTAAAATCTGGGCTTTATAATGTGTGGTATTAAATTGAAAAAAGAAGTGGATGTGAACAGTTACAGTGCAAGCAGAATGGACAAAAGGATGAGAGCAGGGTGGGTTAATTTAAATCACTAGATGGAGAGCCTCAATTTAAATTAATTTTAATAAACTTTTCCATTGGTACGTCAGTTCTTTTCTAAAGAAAGGTACATTCTCACTGCTGGCATAACCATTAAAACATGTTGATATACAATTAAATAGAGCCTTTACGCTAGGATCTGGTCTACACTACAGGTTTAGGTTGTTGCAGAGTAGCTTACATTGACCTATGAGGGGACAGTTGTAACTATATACATTTAAGCAAGCAATTACATAGCTTAATATTTTCAGAATCTTATGTTAGAAAATGGCAAATGATATATTCCTAACATACTAGGTAATGAACTTTCTGCTTACAATGTGTCAAGTTCTGTGAAGATGGTAACTGGAATTTAAACACACAACATCTTAGAAAATTTATTTTTTATAACCAAAACAGCCATAAATAGTTTGACTAGCTACACTGCTTTTATCGATATACATTTAACATTTACAACTGGCTGATGTATTAAACTGAGGAATTGAATTGGTCAGTGAATTAATTGCTTATTTCAGGTCCTCCTACCAAAGTTTCACTTCAATCAATCAATCAAATCATAGGGCTGGAAGGGACCTCGTGCACTTAACCGTGTTTGAAAAAGTGACTGCAGTGGAAACTCATATTTGCCTCTCTTAATTTAGTATGGATGACCTATTGTGCCATATTTATAAGGCTTGCCCTCCAGATTTTTTCTTGTGATTTTTGTTTATGGTATTGGAAAGCAGATGTTAACTGAATTTTTAACAGAGGCTCATGGATCAGCCTATTTCTTTTTTTGTTTTAGTGTTTTAAAAGATTGTGGTAAGTTTTAGGCCTTAACATATTGAAGAGGTTTATTTTTAGAAAGAAAAACATATAAGCTCAATAAAACAATCTAATTTTAAAAAGAAAATCTAATGTACTTTTTTTAAAAAAATCTTTTTTTTATCCACTCTGGATAAAGCTAACAATATTGGAAGCAAAACAGTAGAATATACTGATTTTCTATAATTGGTTTCTTTAATGTATAGTATCACAAAATGTTTTACAGAGAGTTAGATGAAGGTGAAAGTAAAGTAAGGAATAATTTAATGGTATGGTACCCCAAGGCACTGTATGAGCAGCTGAATTACAAATGCTTTTGTAAGACATGCATACCAAAAAGAACCTGGGGCACTGAAGAATACACCCATGCTCCTACAGGTTTCAACTGAAATCTCTTCTGTATTCTGTATTAGTCTGGAGAGTGTGGAAGGCTTTTTACTTTACCTACCTTCTGAACTTCTGATTATCTTTTGGAGAAGACAAATGTAAAGTCAAATAAAATAAAAACATCAGCTGAATTTGTGTCACAGACCTCAAGGAAGAATGAATTTTGCAACTGGAGTAAAAGATGTGAAGGTCCATACGCCAGAACATATCTCTTGAGACAGCAAATGAGAACAACTTATAAAATAGCAATGACACATGCTTGGTCATTAGGAATAAAGGCCAGAATCCTGCTGTTAACGTTAATCTCTTACTCTGAAATACCTCTATCCCTTTAACTCTTTAAGCCACTTGTTAAGTAGTTTGATTTGGAAGGGAGCCAGCATATGTAATAACCCTTGGGGAGGAAGGGGTTAACACTCTGGTCAGTGAGTCCCAGGACAGCCAATAGGAACGAAGCACAGCTTTTTGAATGGTAACAGCAGCCTGGCCTGGGCCTGTTTGGATGCAGCAGAGCTCCTGGAAGGATCAGGAGGAGGCCAGAGGGGCCTGAGGAAGAATCCAGCAACATCCTTACCAGAGATAAGCTAAGTTTGGTACTGACCAGGCGTGGGTAGAACAGGGAATGTTTACTTGGACGCGGTCAGGGTATTTTCTTTGTTTTTAGCTTGTTTTTTGGATTTCTCTGTGCTAACCACATGTAACCCAACCCCCCACCCCACTACCCTGTAACTACCTAAGTTAATTCCCAGAGAAGCAACTCTCTGTGTTTATCATCTGTTCTTTTTGATTAAAGAGTTTACCTTTTAAGTAAGTTCTGGTTCTGTGTCCCGAGAGGCAAGAGGTTTGTGTGCCCGTGCCTTAGACTGCACAGGCAGCTACTAGAGGGAACCCTGTTCCAGTTCCAGCTCATATTGCAGCTGGAGTTCAGTCATTTTCCTGAGAGAGGAATAAACAGGATTGCAAGTACCTCACAGGGAGGAATTCCCAAGTGCGCCTTCCTGGGTCACAAGAGGTTTTTTTTTGCATTTGGGTGGTGGCAGCGATACCACTCCAAGGCCAGGAATTGGAGGCCTTGGA
>ML682063.1:7907940-7985782 GCA_007922195.1 Podocnemis expansa
TTGACAGCATACACAGCTAGCTGTTCCTGGCAGAGCTGTGACCTGGTATGACCGAATATTTGTGTACTCCTCACACTGGCATGTGTTGCTATTGGTGGTAGAATTGGTGCTATGTTTATACTTTATGCTGTTTATCTCCCTGCCAGTGCCATATTGTTCTCTGCAGTTCATCTTCTAGTGTGTTATCTAGTCTAGTTCTATCAGTTCCAAGTAGGGCTTCCGCTAAGCTAGGGTTGGACAAAATTGGCTCACAGCTAGGCACCAGCAGTTTTGCTTTTGGTTGCCAGAGGGTGCACCTCCATTTCCTTTCTGCAGTGGAGCTGGGTGGCAAGCTGCTAAAACTGGTTGCCATGGTGACCAGAAATGTAGTATTTGTTAATGCCTGCACTAGGAGATTCTTCTCTCTTGTAGCAGTGCTTACTTTCTGGAAATTCTACCTAAATTTACTTTTTCTTAATTTTGGTTAATTGCTGCTAGTTAAAATGCCTTCATGCAACAACTCAGAGTTCCTCTTCCTCGTCGATCTTCCTGTCTTCCAAATATCTGTAGATTATCTTATCATTCCCTTTTAATTGTTTCTTAACTCAAGTATTGATATTTAGTTCTTTTAATCTTTTTAAGAATATCCCCTTGACTCCTCGGACTTTCTGATGCTCCTCTCTGATCTTTTCCAGTTATTTCCTTCCCTAATAAAGTGCCAAGCCAGGCATACTGTACTTACCCAGTACTGTATAGGGATGGGATGTACCTCCGTGCTGTATGGCATGTCCTGGATCTTTGTATTCTTTCCTGATTCTTTTCAATGTTTGCCCTCATAATTTAATGCCATTTATTTATTCCTTTAATTTGCTGTTTACACTTCTTCCTCAACATAATAGTAAGATCTAACTCTCATCCTTATAGTAACCATTAGTTCTAGCCATTATTTTTATCACTAACCATTTTCGTGGTATGTCAGTAAGTTTCTAATTACTGCTTATATTGCTTCTAATTTTGTCTAATGATTTGTTTCCTTAAATATTTTCTCCATTTTCCTACACATAAGAGTTACAGAACTACTATTTGAAAGATTTGCATGATGTATGTGAATGCTATGTAGATAACTTTTTTGCAAAAAGGTGCAGCCATACTATAAAACTAAGGAAGAAGAGACCAAGTTATTACTGGATGGGAGACCTCCATGGGAAATGGAGGGTTCAAGTTAGCTGTTTCTGGTCAGCATGTACAAAGTGTTCACTCAGTACTGAGCCTGTGCTCCAGCCTGTATAACACTACATTGTATGTCTGGATGACAGTATAACAAAGGTCCTGAATACTTATGGTCTTTGATGTTCCTGTGGCACATTTTGCAAAAGCAGGGATATTAGTGATGATAAATACTGGTCAAATTCCATTTATTTTCGGCAACTCTCTTCTGCCTACTTGAGGTCCTCCTGAAATATCTATTCACAGGACTTCCTAACATATTCTGTATGTTACTGTGGACTATTAAATATAAGATACTCAAGATACTCAAAGGACTTGGGGAAACCAAAAACTAATTGCTGTGCTGTTTTCCTGATGATACGAGGGAAGAAAGAACTGCAAAAGATGAAAATTAATGATTTAATTTGCTGATTCGCTGTGGGTTTTTTCTGAAAAATAAATAAATTATAATTGTATTCTGGTAATCTAGTAATGACTATGGCTTTTCAAGCATTCTGAGTTCTGTTTACTGCTCAGTTTGGTCTAATTGTAAAAAAAAAAACAAAAAAAAAAACAAAACCCTGTATATGCGGCAGTAACTTGCTGTTTTACTCAGATTTCGATTTCCGTATTTGGTACTTTGCTATTTCTGTGATAGATGCTGTAGAAATTATGCCTCTGTTACAGGTAGGTTGCTGTATATTTTCTCCTTTTTTTTTTTTTTTAAGCATTTTATCCAACTCTCCAGATCTGTCATCTTCTATGTTATATTGAAGCCTCTCATCCTACCCTTCAAACCCATGCACAAGCTAATTCCCATCCACTTTCTTTACATTTATGCCCTGATCCTTTCTGTTACCCATGACACATGATTAACTGCCCTGTTTGCTTCCTTTCCCTGTGCTTTCTGTTCGTTCATTCATCTGTCCCCTTATGCCTGGAAAGAAAACTCTGCTGGATCCAGAGCATCTCATGAAGTTTTCTCTGAAAGAAAGGGCTGTGCCCGCATCATATATCAAACTTAATCCAGCTTTTAGGCACAAACAGATATCCACTCATGGATATTCTTGAATCCATGCCATTCTTCGTACATTTTTAATAACCATATTAGACAGCCTGAGAGGTGTTAGTTTTTACTATAGTTCAGACTGGATTTAAGTTAAAGGTTTGATTGATATATAATATAAAAAATTAGAACTTCACATATTTTTGGAAGTGCTGAGATGAAATCACTTGATGCTCTAAACATGCTGGAATAAAATAACCTATCATGATGCCTTTTGCCCAGTCTTTGGTTTCACAGTCTTACACATGTGTTTTCCTTTCCATATTGTTATATGCAAGACGCACACAGATGGAAATACAGTGACACAGACTATGTAAAATGCAGTCATATGAGCAAAGTAAAACTGTTTTTTCCCCCTTGCATCATTTAAAATAAACTTTTTACCTGTAAAAATAGTTATGAAAATGTCCCTTTTTCAGAGACCTGTTTTAAAATATACTGCTGTTTTCCCTGTTTTTCTGGTTTAAAGTGGTGATATGATGCATTATAGATTTTTAATGGGAAAATGTGATGTTTGTATGGTCATGTATCTAAAACTAAAACACATGATCACAAATCTAAAACAACCAAACAAGAGCTTTAACTACAAAAGTTCCCTTGCTGTGCTCTCGTATCCACTCAACTTTAACTTACTCTGCTGTAATGGAAATAGTGCAGACAAAAATGGATGGTTTGTACTAGGGAGAGAACCTTTTAACAGTTAAAAGAGGACTGTTGTGATTCATAAATCTCTGTTATGCCTAGCACAAACTAGCTATCAGGAGAACTTAAAACTGTGCCAGTCAAATTGCCAGAAGTTTAATGAATTTTTCTTTAGCTTCTTTTATCGTCTTTTCCTGCGTTTTTTGCAACTTAATGTAGCATACTAGGGATTTTTTATTATATGCTGAAATTTTCCAATTGCCATATTTTGTTGAAAATAAGACTTAATTCCCCACAATCATTCATTTTCTCCTATCATGTTCTCTGTCTAATTCTGGAACAATTAAGTTGTGAGGGAAGATGGAAAGAGCTGGATTTGTTTAGTCTGGAAAAGAGGAGGCTGGGTGTCTGTGTGCGCGTATTAACAGTTTTCAAGTAACTAAAAGACTGTTAGGAGGAGGAGGGAGAAAAATTGTTCTCCTTAACTTCTGATGATAGGACAAGAAGCAATGAGCTTAAATTACAGCAAGGGAGGTTTAGGTTGGACATTAGAGAAAAATTTCCTGACTGTCAGGGTGTTTAACCGCTGGACTAAGTTGCCTGGGCAGGTTGTGGAGTCTCCATCACTGGAAGTGTTTAAGAGCAATTTAGACAAACACCTGTCAGGGATGGTGTAAGAGGGTACTTGGTCCTGCCAGGAGTGCAGGGTGCTGGACTTGATGACCACTTAAGGTCCATTCCAGTTTCTGTGATTCGTAAGTGAGCTAATTCTGTAGGAATCAAAAGTTTATAAAATCTATGTTCTTCAAATTTAGGGGAGCCTTTTTACTCTATACAGTATTACAGCCGACACCCTGCTGTGTTCTGTATTTATATCCATTCGTGTCTTTCAGTTTTATTTCGTGTATGCTCTTCATTTTCTTCTTTAGACTGGTCATATCTTTGTTTAAGCGTGATTGAGAAGCTATTGTACAGAGCCATGTGCTCTTATGCTGGTTTATATATAAATGTCAAGGACTGTAAACTTGTTCTGTAAGTCTACATACAAAGTAATACACTTCTCAAGTTTTCCATAGACATTTGAATTACCTGCTGTATTAGTTGGGTAGTTCTTTGTTTATATGGTGAAACTCTGCTCACGGCTGGTGTATCTAGTAGAGGACTGGAATTTATATTTGAATAGATCTGTTTTTATCTGGTACAGTATTGTACTTGAACTTCCTTGGCAAATAACATGGCACTTTGGAACAATGCTATGTATTAAAATAGCTTTGCAAAGTTCTCATGAAAATTTATAAAGCAGGACATGAAATCTACGGGCTTCCTTTTATCAAGTTGATAGGTTAAACTAATGCTTTATTAAGTTTTAAAAAATTACTCTCCCTGGCTAAATTTAATCTTGAAAAAGCTGCTTTTAATGAATCAACTGGATTTTTATAATCTGTTTTGTGATACGGGACCTGTATTCAAGGAAGGCCTTGAAAATCCTGCTGTTCAGTTAAGTAAAGGTGGGTGGAGTGAGAGTGTGTACGTGGTGGCACGGAAGATGACTTGTGACTTCATAGTTTAACATGGGGCAATAGGCGGTGCACAAAAGTGCAAAACTTAAAATAAATAGGTTCACCTAATGCATGCTAAGGGCAAATGGTCAATATGAGGAGTTAAAACAGAGGTCTCCAACCTTGCGCCAGCAGATTGCGTGATGCTTATAGGTTTCAATGACAACTGTACTTCAAAAATAGATCCAGATGCACTGATTGGTGACCACTGCACTAAAACATGAGAAGTGATATCTAAAATTTGTTAGTGTGATACCACTTCCTCGCCATTGCAAATTAGCCTGAGAATTAAGGAGTGTACACACTGATAAGACTGAAACAAATACTTTATATCACCTTCCATCTTATAAATATTTAGAGGATTAAAGCTAAAACTTCCCTTAATGTTTGTTGTTCTCATTTCTGTGTTCTCATATCAGTCTAAAGTTTCCAGTCTTGACAGTCTATTCTGAAATGATTTGCTGTGTCAGTTATGAACAGCTCTTCACATGTTTCTTTAATTCAGCAATTTTATATTTGACTCTGCTTTTGTGTACTTCTTAAAATGCTGGTAATCATTTCTTACTAATGTTCACCTTTGAAAATTTGTGGGATATATGTGGTCTGCAATAACTGCTTTGGAAATTAGAGTATTTAAGAGCTAGCACAGAAAATTACAAAGACACAGAATACAGCTATATTTTAAAGAAACTTTACTCTGCTTTTTCAGGCTATGTAATCCTCTTGTGTGGTTTGTGAGGAGAAGAAGCTAATGGCCAAATTAAAATATTTGCTATACATAACACGGAATATTTAATGTAATGGAAGCTTCTTCCATACCTGATTTCTGTTGATCTGTTGCCCACTTTAAAGGTGTGGAACAATGTAAAGAATAGGCATCTTTTTTCTGTTGAGGTCCAATAATCTCATCTCTCCTTGTCTGATGGTTCTGCTTCTGTAGTTGGTGGTGAGTATCTGTTAAGGTTAGGGAGCTGTCTGTAGGCAAGGAGCGGTCTGTCTCCCAAGGCTTGAGAGAGTGGGGGATCACTACAGACCTAACAACAGAAGCATTAAAGCAGGCAAATACCCCTGCAGGAAACCATGTTGCCAACTTTGCCACCTTCTTCACAAAAGACACCATCATAGAACCTAATCAAGCCAGCTACTCCATCAAAGGCTCATTCACCTGCTCATCCACTGATGTGATTTATGCCATCATATGCCAGAAATGCTTCCACACCTTATACATTGGACAAACAGGACAATCTCTGCACAAAAGAATAAATGGGCACAAAACTGACATCAGAAATCACAACATTCAAAAAATAGTTGCTGAACACTTAAACCTTCCTAATCTCTCTGTTTAACAACTGTGCTCAAGCAAGTCAGTAGGACATCAAGACTTCAGAGAAGCAGCAGAATTGGAATTGATATGCAAATTTGACTGTGCGAAAGCAGGATTAAATTGTGATTATGGATTCTTTTCCCATTACAACAAATGATTTGACCTTACCTTCCTCTATGTGCTGTTTCCCAGTGTTTGAATTTTAGCAACTGCTTTGATCTGCTGTTTCAGTAGGACCTGATCCTATGACTTATACTTCCCTCCATTTATTTTCCTCCCATTCTGTAAGTTCCCCCATCTTCAAAGCCTCTGACAAAGTGGGATTTTTCTCCCACGAAAGCTCATGTGATAAATAAATTGGGTAGTCTTTAAGTGCCAGAAAACTCCTTGGGTGTTTTGCTGAAGTAGACTAACACGGCTACCCTTTTGGAACATGATTTTATTGAGTTACTTGTCTGTTACCACGTTCAAGAATTGGATTGCCATTTGGAAAACTGATGAGGCATCATCAGTGGGAAGGAAAGGCTTTTGAATCCTTTAGGAGGGGACAGACCCATCTTCAGCGTAAGGCCAAAGTCTGCATTATCTGGCCTTGTCTAAAGGGATGCATCTACTGGAATAGATTTTTGACACCAGTCACTGGGCTAGTGACTTCCAAGGGAAATTAAGAATGAAGCGATCAAATGAAGCAGGTCCTTATTCTGCAGTTAGATAGGCACTGGATGCCTTTGCAAAGCCCTGTTGACTTCAGTAGGGTCCAGGGAATCCATTTCTGCAGCACTCATGGTAAGATTGAGGCCTTTCCCTGGGGATCAATGACACATAACCAGAACAGCTTTGTTTATAGCTGGATCAAACTGGTGATTGCACCATTGCTTAAATGTGATCATAGAATCATAAAATATTAGGGTTTGATGGGACTTCAGGAGGTCAACTAGTCCAACCCCCTCCTCAAAGCAGTGCCAACCGCAACTAAATTATCCACGCCAGAGCTTTATCAAGCCAGGCCATCAAAACCTCTATGGGTGGAGATTTCACCATCTCCCTAGCTAACCCATTCCAGTGTTTCACCACCTTCCTAGTGCAACAGCTTTTCCGAATATCCGACCTGCACCTCCTCTCAACCCTCACTGCAACTTGAGACTGTGTCTTGATATGCCACCACTGAGAACAAACCCTCCCTAAGGTAGCTGAAGATTGTTCTCAAACCATCCAAGCCTAGTTCCCTCAGACTCTCTAGGAGTCATGTGCTCCAGTACCCAGTTAGATTAGATAGGGTTAAAAAGCTGAATTTGCATTCCTTTCGCATCAAGCCTGTTTGCTGAATCTCTACTGCCTTTCTTAAGGCTTTGTTTGTTACTGTTATGTGCTTTGTGTGTCCATTCATATGCATGCAAAGTGGATGTAAAACACTACCCAGTGAGTCATTGTTACAGTCACTCTGCATGGGTGTAAATGAGTTCATCAGGTGCAAGGAAGTGTCTGGAGGCCATGGCAGTGGCATCTGGTTTGCTATGTTTGTTACAGTTCTGAAATGTGACACTTATTTTTGGTCTTCTCTTTGTTATCAAAATTGCCTGCTATACATTGAATACAACCAAGCTTAATGTTTAGCCAAATGCCTTCAATTTCTATTGTGCCAGAAATTGGGAATGTATACTGGCAGGAAAGTGCTTGTGCTCAAATGTCTCACATCTAGGCAATCTTGCTTCTGGATCACAGTAAGGTGCTGAGCCTACTGAAATCTGTCTTTAGAAATGTGACTTAGTTCAACAGTGTCTGGTAAAAAGTTTTAAACCCTGAAGAATTAAGCGTGTTGCTTGCAGTTAGCTTAAATGAATAAATCAACAATGAACATTTTGTCAGAGGGAGGAGCATGGGGAGAGCAGGAGGGAGTACTGTCAACTTCTGTTAGTGCCCTCAAAATGTTCCAGGAATTGCTTTTTTAAAAAAGCAACTCCTTAAAAAACTAAAAATTCAGCTATTTGGGGCTTTGTATATACTGAAAGAATTTCTGATAAGATATGCTATGCATTCTACCAAGACTGGCCATATTTGTCTGCTGCTTTGCAATAAACATTCGCACCATCTAGTATTACTCTTTAGTCTGATGTAATATTTTAATATGAGCTAGGCACATGGAAAGTAATATAAAAGTCTTTTGGTTTGTTTAAAAAAAAAAAAACACCTTCAAATGAGGTTACCCAGACTGTGGCAAAACCAGCAGCGAGTAAGGTGCTAAAGCAGAAAGAGGCTTCGAGAAATGGTGTAGCCTTTTTACTGAGGACTGTTGCAGTCTTGTTTGAATGAATGTAGCTTTGTTTATTTGAAGTGCATGTTGCCCAGTACTAAATCTCTGCATTGTTTTCTATCCTACAGGGAACACAGTGAGTAACCTGATTTTCATTCTACCTCCGCTCTATGGTGCGATTCAGACCTATAAAGATGGCCTTGAAAAACGATACTTAGCTGCATATTTGTGTCTCACAGGTATGTGTAAAACTTGATTTGCATTTTAATTATACAGGGACTTCAGATGCGCTCTTTATAATCAAAATACGGCGCACTTTTTGTCTGTTATAATGTTGACTTAAGTTCTTACAGAATCTATAATATCTTGAGATGATCATTAGTATTACTTATGCCATATAAATAAAATTAGCATTCCCCAAATAACTTTCAGATGTGATGAAATGAGCCCTCTCTGTCCTTGTGTCCTAATGCTAGTACTTCATGTGGCCCTTGTTTACCAAACAGTTTTAAAGACTTGAGAGGGATTGGGCAAGTACAAGATTTCCATCTATTTTGTCAGTTTTCATGCTTATTTTTGTCTGGGTTGACCTACATCAGTGTAAACACTTCATCACTGAAAAGGAGTCGTGTGGCACTTTTAAAAGACTAACAAATTTATTTATCATGTGGACTTTCATGGGAGAAAATGCCATTTTGTCAGATGCTTGGAAGAGGGGGAACTTGTAGAATGGGAGGAAAATAAATGTAGGCAAGTGTAAGTCATAGGATCATGTTCCCACTGTTTGACGCTAAACTACTGCATTGATTTGCTGTTAGTCTGACCTGATCCTGTTGTTTACTTGCCTGCATTTATTTTCCTCCCATTCTGTAAGTTCCCCATCTTCAAAGCATCTGATGAAATGGGATTTTCTCCCACGAAATCTCATGTGATAGATAAATTTTAGTCTTTAAAAGTGCCATAGGACTCCATGTTTATTTTGCTGAGCTAAACTAACATGGCTACCTCTTTGGAACAGTTCATCACAGTTACATTCAAGGCTTTCTCCCAGTAGCTAGTGGGCACTCTTCTCTTTACAGAGCTTCAGAAATTTAACCTGTAAACTGGCTTCCAAGAAGCTCAAAAAATTGCGGTGTTGAAAGCATGAAAAAACCCAAAACTGCACTAATGCTCCTTTCCTGCCCAAGGGAATTGAAGGCAATGCTTCCAGTCACTCTGTTGTTGTACTGCCAGAGAGAGACTATATTGCAAGATGACCTTAAATTTGGTAATCCTCTAATACAATATAGTGTGTTTCATTGTCTGCAGGGGCCTTCTCACTTTCCGTGTCTTCAGCACTAGTGCTTTAGGTTATGCTAATTATATTATTTGTAAGACTATACTTGTACTTACATTCATATAGAAATAATAAAATTGCACAGTTGTGTTCTAGGAGTTCTTGACATAACTTAAATAGTAAAATGCCTTGCACAGAATTGTAACTCTTAATAGCAGTATCGTGGCCTGCTATAGGAATTCTGGTGTATGTGAAAGATAAGCTGTAATTATCATACAAGTCTGTTGGAGCCATGTGGATGAACATTTTACAGACAGTGTTTTTTGTTTCATAGTAGTTTTTGGTTTGTCCTCTGTCAGAAAAAAGAACTAAAAGTACTCATGTAGACAGCCCACTTCCCTGAGAGAATTCCTCTGCTGACCTAGCGCTGGAAGTTAGTTTGGCTTAAAGGTGTGGATTTTTCGTACCTCTGAGTGATGCAGTTAACTTAATTTTCTAGTGTAGATGAGGCCTGACTGTATCTGTAGAAAACTTTTAAGAGGCCAGATATAACTACCTGCTTGGAATTTGGCCAACACACTGAATTTAAAGTTCTTGCAAACAGTCAATTTCCAAAGGGATAGCCGTATTAGTCTAGTCCAACCCAAAAAAAAAAAAAAAGTGCAACGTAACTCCTTGTTTTTCTTGTAAACAGTGCCGTGGAATCTTAGTAAAATGGAATTCTTGGCCACTTGTGATCTTCTGTATCAAAATATCACCTTCAGCATCACAGTACTCAATACTGTGGAGCATTGGTTCTTTTCTGATTATGATGGAAAAGTGTTACCTGCTGAGTTACCAGTGGCACTAGGTATTAAATTACAATGTTAGCTATGGAGACTGACAGTTTAGAGTTTTTTTTCTTGAGTGTTGGTGTGGCCTCAAAGGACTTGCCACGGGGAGCCAGAGAGACCTCAGTCGTACTCCAGAGTCTTGATCATTTATTTGGTTTTTAAACAAATAAAACCTGAAGGTTCCTGGCCATCATGGTTGCAAAGAAATTGTGAACTGAATATAAGCAGTGCAGAAATCTGCACGAGTTTTTAGAGAGCTTGAAACAATAATCTCACCGGATGCTAGCTCATATACCAATAACACTTTAAATGTCAACATTTTTAACAATCCCACTGCTGAAAATGTCATTAACAAAAGGAAATACCAAGACCTATAGCAGTATTTCATAGCATATGCATGCACACATTGGGTTGCGTAGAAGTAGTTGTTGGGGCTTAATATTAGGGCTTGTCTACACCAGAGGTTCTCAACCTTTTGTGGGTCATGACAAGCTTGGTGGCTATAGGGGACACCAGCCTTCTTTCTTCAGTCCTAAGCCAGCCACTACTCTGGCTTTCCATGACACACTTACTGCTGTGTGGTAACACAGTAATGTATCCCGACACAGTGGTTGAGAACCACTGGTCTACACTGAAAATGCTGTGTTGGTGGAAAGATTGATTGAGCAGCAAGTGTAGAAACACTGTCAATCCTGGAAGTGCTCTCTTGTTGGCTCAGTAACTCCACCCCTCCAAGTGGAATAACACTGTCAAAGGGGGAGTATGGCCGGTTGACATAGCTGAGTGAAGACAGCACAGTAAAATCAACAGGAGATACGCATTCTGCGGCATGCAGGTTGCGCATCTCACATCAACTTAGCCCTGTAGTATAGACTAGGCTTGAGCTGTCGTGTTGCAGAAGATGTAGGCCTTCAACTATACATGGTGTAAGGAACTAGCCAATGAACCTTTAATCTGCCTTAAAGGATCAGATTGCTCAATTAAAGAATGAAGGTGGCAACTGAGAAAAGAAACTGAATTTTAAACACATCGGAAATATGCTAAGAACTCTGGCACCTTTTCTAACCTCATATCTGAAAGGTAAACCAAATGAAGTGAAGATGTGCAGAATGTCTTGTCATAAGGAAATGCATTTGCTTGCAACAGCCATTATTTTTTAACAGATTTCACTCTTTACATAGTCGCTATGTCACAGATGAACAAATTCAGATATAGTCCATAAAGGAGACAATCCTTACTCCAAATCTGCTAAGTAAATTGACTTCAGGTGCCATATCTCTTTAAAAGGTCCGTGACAGAGATTCTGCAGTTGGTTTGCTTAACAATTCAGACTTTTTTGTTACTGTTCACAAATGAGCAGCTTTGTAACGTTCAGAAACCATCCGAGTTCAAATCAGCCAGTTTCCTGGGACCTCTCAAGCACTTAGCTGACTATGGTTTTATCTTTCTGTGTTCGGTTATACACAGCATCCCAGGAAGGGATCCCCTCCAGTAGATACAGTGGAATCAAGCTCTTCAGTTATTGCCACTCTGTCTAGTCTCCAGAATTCTCGCCTGTAAAACTAGTTCCTCCTCAATAGAAGAAGAGACTAATAAAGTACGTTATATGATAAAATGTTTCAGATTCTTCCTGAAACTGCTTAGAAATACATATTCCTGCAGACTTTTTTGCACCCGTTCTGAGAGATGACCCATAGAAGAACTCATGTGACCTGTATGTGTTCTTGGCAAGAGCTAATGTATACTGGCAAATTCTTTCCAGTTTTAGATATTGCTTTGAAAGCTTTTTTTACAACCCATGTGAACAACAGCCATGCATAACCTGAAACTTGTGGATGGCATGGCATTTACATCACTACTACTCAGACTATGAAAAAAAATAAGTGACGGCAACCACAAATTGTGCTGTCAAATATCTGCGATTGCTAGTACCAAGAAACCTTAAGTGCTTTCAGAGATTGTTCCTCTAAAAATAATATAGCTTAGTGTGGTCTTATACTTTCAGCCCATTTCGGTCCTACTTTAATTACATAGTATATTTTAGGCTAGGTTCCCATGTGTGCTTATGACATCATTTAGATATGCCCCTTTCATTTGAAGGGGTGAAGATCAATTTCACAATGTTGAGGGATGAGGCATAGTTTCTGTTTAACTACTGCAGCTTGTTGTTCCCTTTGTTTTTGAAAGGCTGTGTTTCTTCACTTGGATGCCAAAACTTTTGAATTAAGAGGTTGCAATTGATTGTATTCTGTATGCATACTGAACATACTGAATCTGTTGTATGCTTGGGGGAATGCTTGTAACAGTCAAGGAGTTCTGTGGTACTTTTAAGGACTAACAAATTTATCTATTGAATGAGTTTTTGTGGTAGAAAATCCCACTTCAAGTATCTAACAAAGTGGGATTTTTTCCCATGAAAGCTCATGCAATAAATACATTTGTTAATATTTAAATGTGCCACAGGATGCCTTATTTGTTTTAATGAACTAGACTAACAGGGCAACACCTTTTGGAGCTTGTAACAAGGTAACACAATGTCTGCTTACTGGATCAGAACCTAATTGTCTACATTACCCAATTTGTGGATGCCCACATCAAGCTTATTTCTGTGGCAAATGGTTTTTGTATGCTTATCACTCCCCTCAATCATGTTTATTCCTAGTTTGAAAAAAAACTAGTTATTTGATGAAGAACTGATAAAATGTCTAATTTAGGGGTCTCAAACTCATGGCTCATCCAGCCCCTGAAGTTATTTCCTACGGTCCCCAGTGACACTATTGTTGTTAATATTTGTAATATCATTATTAGAAAAGGTTTCAGTGGTGTAGACCTCGGGCTAATGTGCTAGTCCTCATGCGGCCCTTGTGGTGATTTGAGTTTGAGACCCCTGTCTAATAGTAGTTTTGGTTATGCTTTGATCCTGTAAATTTTTCTGTAGTGCAAAGCAAGGAATGGGCAACGTAAGGATGTTCTGCTGGCAGTGAGATTAGAGGTCACACATGGACACAAGATTAGAGGTCACACATGGACACAAGATTAAGTACCAGGCTACTTTAATTATTTTACCTTAGTAGTTACTCTTCTTTACTGAGCAGAAATAAATCTTGAGTCTCTTGCATGCTTGCTTTGTTATTTCATCTGAATGATAAAAAGAAGAAGGGTACAGGTGGAAGATAGGTGTGTCTGATGAAATAAGGATTTCTCTGTGATCCTTGTCATATATGTGAAGTGTTTGAGTGCATGCTTCCTTTTGTGGTTCCTAACATGCTCAATAATGTCAAATCAGGATTCCATGGCCTGCTCCTCACATTTTATCACATGCTAATATGCATAGTGTGTGGGATTAAGATGGAAGGTCAAGGATTTGTACCCTTTCTCATTGGCTATTTTGATAACAATTGTGGTTCTCAAACTCTGATGGAAGCATTTCAACTAGTTCTACAGCCAAGTATTTTTACTGAAAAATGACTGTTTGACAAAACAGTTTTGTGGAATGTTTTGTTTTATCTATTTTTATTTTCTGATGAAAATATTTATTTTTGTTTAGAAAAATTTCATTTGTGTGGCAACAGGAAAAACTTTAAAGGAAAAGTAACATTAAATGACATTTTTTTTCGTTTCTACTACAGCTTTGTCGTCTTTTTTTACTTGCTGGGGAAGTAGGAAGGTTTAAAAGATTTAAAACTTAGAGGGAGAGGAAGGAACTCCTTTTTTTCTTCTCTCTTTCAGAGTGAGGAAAGTAATGAAAAATAAATTCTGAATTTGAAATGAGAATTTTCATTTTAAAATGTTTTTGTCAAAAATTTTTTTCCATTTTTCTGAACTTTTCACAAAATTAAGTTTCAGCTAGTCCTATTTAGCTGGATTTGAATTGGCAACATAAAAGTGTACTCGTGGAATCTTAGAAATGTAGGGCTAGAAGGAATCTTATGAGAGAACCTATTCCAGCCCCCTCTACTGAGGTGGGACTAAGCATACCTAGACCATCCCTGACAATTGTTTTTTTTTTTCTAATCTGTTCTTAGAAACTTCTGATGATGTGGATTCCATGGCCGCCTTTGAAAACCTGTTCTAGAGCTTCCTAGCATCTAACCTAAATGTCCTTTGCTGAAGATTAAGTCCACTACTACTTATCCTAGCATCAATGGACAGAGAACAGTTGGTCACCAGCCTCTTTATAGCAGCCTTTAGTGTATTTGAGGATTGTTTTGGGGTTTCCATCCCTTCTCATACTGCCTTTCTTCAAGACTAAACATACCCAATTTTTTAACCATTCCCTAGGTCATGTTTTCTCAACCTTTTATCATTTTTTGTTGTTGTCCTCTGGAGTCTCTCCAGTGCATTCACGTTTTTCTAAAATGTGGCACCCACAGCTTGACACAATACTCTCACCAAAGACTATTTAGTGCAGACCTCAATAAATCTGCTGGACACCCAGGGGCCAGCCCAAAAACTTGAAGCCCTTAGGTATCCGATGGGGAGCCCCCACTACTGCAAAGCCAGAGTGGCTCCTTCTGGTGGCAAGCCACTCCCCCAGTGCTGTAAAAAAGCCACTGCCAGTGGCTCTTTCAGCAGTACTGGGAAGAGGCAGTGGTGCTGTAGGAGAGTGCCACCGTTGTCTCTCCCCCATGACCACCCCCCCAGCACTGCTGAAAGAGCTGCCAGCAGCAGCTTTTTTCAGCAGCGGGTGAGAGGTTTCTTTAGCTCACTGCAAAAAGACCCCCCCCCCACCACTGAAAAAAAGCTGCTTCCAATAGCTCTTTTGGTGGGGTGGGCAAGAGGGAGAGACAGCGGCTCTGGAGAGAGACACTGCCTTCTCTCCGTATTCACCTTGTACCAGCAAAAGAGTTGCTGGCAGCAGCTTTTTTTCAGCAGCAGGGGAGGGAGAACCGAGCATGCTATGCAGGGGCTGGGGTGGGGCTTTGCCCTGGCACTCTTAGGCACCAGGGGCAAAATCCTAGACACCTTAGCAACCTGGCACCTAGGATTTGTCATGGCCTGCATTAGTGCACTCTGTTACATTAATTCGTAGACCTGTCCACTAGAATTTTCAATACTGATACATTGACTGACTTTTCGTGCATTTGTAATCTATCTACAAAGGAAATAATCTTTAATGTAAATTGGTTTCTGCACATTGGTGCTCCTGCTGTAGGTTGTACCACAGTTGCATTGGGTTCTGACCATCTTTATTGATGTCCTTAACAGCTCCCACATTGTTTATATTTTAACCCATAAATTCTACATTATAAGCATGCTTCTATAAAAATCAGGTGAGCCACTTAACAGTATTGAAACTAAAATGACATTCCAGTTCTGGGTGCCTCGTTTCCAGAAAGATGTGGACAAATCGGAGAAAGTCCGCATGAATGATTAGAGGTCTAGAACACTTGACTTATGAGGGAAGATTTAAAAGAGCTGGGTTTGTTTAGTCTGGAAAAGAGGAGACAGAGGGGACGTAACAGTTTTCAGGTACCTAAAAGATTGTCATGAGGAGGAGGGAGAAAAATTGTTCTCTAACTGCTGATGATAGGACAAGAAACAATGGACTTAAATTTAATGCAAGGGAGGTTTGGGTTGGACATTAAGAAAAAATTTGTAACTGTCAGAGTGATTAACAACTGGAATAAGTTGTCTAGGCAGGTTGTGGAATCTCCATCGTTGGAAGTTTTTAAGAGCAGGTTAGACAAACACCTTCTAAGGATAGTTTAACAGGGTACTTGGTCCTGCCATGAGTGCAGGGGACTGGACTTGATGAACTCTCATAGTCTGTTCCAGTTTCTATGATTGTCAGTCGAAGAAATTCTGTGAAATTTTTCACACCTACTATGCTGAAGTATAAAAAGTGTGCCAGATACAAAAATGTGAATGGCACGGTGGAACCTAAACTTATCGCCTTCACCAACAGAAATTGATCGAATAAAAAAAAAAATTACTACACCCACCTTGTCTCTCTCAAATACAAAAAATACATTTTAAAAAACCCAGCAGCAGTGTTTATAGTGAATTCTTTCTGCATCCAGTTTTTAGTTGTAAAACTACCCTCTGTGGTGAGACCACTGCAATTCATATGCATACTGGGATCAGTAAAGAATTGTGTTTCATCCTTATAATTGTCATTTACATCTTAAAATAAATTTGGGGGGTTGAGTGGTTAAACATGTGCATTCAGTATGTTGTATGTGGCTGACCAGTGTTAAGTTTGTGGTTTATATCCATTTCCACTAACATATAGCTTTTTGCATGACTAGAATAAACTTTTTTTCTTTCCATTCTGGTATCTGAAGGAAGTGGTGTTAGATATGAGCTGTCACAAATTTTCTTCCTAATCAAAGAGCACAGTTTCTTCTCTTTCTTCAGGAACAATTTATTGAAAGCACAGTTGAGAATCTTAGGTCATATTTACACTAGAGACTACTTCTGGCACAACTATGTCAGCCAGAGATGTGATTCCTCACCAAAGTGGCTGTGCTGGCAGAAGCCCCTACTTTAGATGTAATTATACTGGCAAATCTGTGTTTCTATTGATCACAGCTTGTTTCACCTGTAGGATAAGGAAGGAAATACAATTAGATGCACGAGTAGAAGCACAGCTTTGCTGGCATAAGCTGCGGCAGCAGTAGGAAAGCATGGCTTGTATAATCTATCATGAGCTTTGACAAATACACCATACACCTAGGTGCTAGCTCCAAAACAGGGGCACCTAGGTGTTCAGTGCGTTAGAGGGGCCTCCCACTGCCAGAATGCTATGAGTTTTGGCAGTAGTATGGGGCAAAGAGGTCTCCTGTTGCTGAAAAGCTGCTGTGGATGCTGGCAGTGATGGCATTCCAGGGTGCAGAAACCCCACCTCTGTGAATACTTGCATTGGCGGGGTGGGACAGCCCCCTCCCCCAAACAAAAAAAAAAATAGCAGCATGCCACTGAAGTCATTGGTGGCTTTTTTTATCTGGTCACCACCCCCTAGAGTACCCCAGCACAGGCAGGCACCGAGGTGCAATTCCTGGACACCACAGCACCTGGCACTCAGGTTTTGTCGAGCCCTAGTCTGCCAGTATTTCTTTATCACTGAAGCACTCTTGGTGTAGACATGGTCTTAATCTTGCAGCATGAGCAGAGTGCAATGAGTTCCTTGCCTGCCCAGTGGATATAACTTGATGCAGTAAATCAGAATGCTGTATCTTCAGAGCATAACATCCACAGTGCCTTTTCAGCTGAGGAACTTGTTAAAACTACAGTCTAAAAATTTTGTGATTTTTTGTTAAGGGTATTAAGGGCATTTATTTGTGGTGATTGGATAAATGCTGAGCATGGTTATAATTTGCACAAAAGACTGGAACATTTTGTCTTGTTAAGGATTTCCTTTCCAAATTGTATAACTTGGAAAAGACATAGTTAGCTGGCATCTAGGCACACAATTGGGTTTTTTACTTGAGCATAGTGGCTTTTCAGTTGACTACTGATTGGATGTCCTCATGATTGCTGATGAGCTACTGGGCTGATATGAATGTATACCAAAGCCAAACTGTAAAAATAACCTGTGCATTATATTAATCCACATGGTTATAAGATTAAATGCTTAAAGTGTATGAACTGATAGCTGGTGGTGCGAAGGAGCAAGGAAGCCATCACTACTCAAACAGAACTGAACTCTTAGATGTACAGAGTATACTCTATTTGGCTTCTGTCCAGGACTCTAGGCTTATGATTGTTACCATTACATGAAGTTGACATGAGATCTTATGACCAAAGCTATTCAAGGCTTGAGTCTTCTGTCTTGTCCAAAAGATGGTTACCCTAAGCACGACTCCCTCAGCTCAAGGGTACTGATTCAGAGGGCAGAGTTCCACCTACTGAATAACCAGTTCAGACTCTTGCAGCATCCTGGGTTTTCCACTGGGTTCTTCTGTCCAAACTTTGAATAAATCTGATCCTGCTTTATTTATGAAATCTAATATGTTTGCACCAAGAAAGGGCTTGGGCACTTCAGTTCAAATTTTTTTTAATTAAAATATTTCCTGTACAATAGTTGTCCCTAAAGCATTTTTTTTTAAAGAATGTAACGGTCCCAACAACATTTCTTATTTTTAAGTGTTTTAAGGAGCCTCTCTCAACCCGGTGTAAATTTTCATAATAAAAGAAACACCAGGGGCCTGTAACACAGCCCTTGCAGCAGTTTTGAATTTACAAGGACTCCAGAATAAAAATCTGAAATAAAGGCTTCTAATTTCCTATTTGTGGAGTGGGATTAGAATTGGTTTTCTGGATTTATAACTTTTAATAACCTATAACTAACATACTTTTGTTAATTAAAAAAAAAAAGTTGAAAGCTTGTACGCTGTGTTTCTGCCCAAGGTGAAATTTATAGCTGTTATAAATTGTAAAGGATTTTATAGAGGAAATACAAATGTAACCTTGACTACAGTGACACTAACTGGAGCACTGCTATGATGAATTTATTGATTTCCAAAATGAATGACAGAATGTATTGAGAGTGTAGCCAGATACATGCTTAAGTGAATTTTCCAATTAAATCTTAATGGAGTTGCAGTAGATGTTGGTCATGATATGAAAAAATTCTTTAAAAGGATTGTGTAGATGCAGGTGCGTAGTGTTACTGAGATTTAAATGAGTAATCATTTTAATTAAATTTCAATCAGGAATGATGGAGATGCATACGCTTGCTGTAAACATTGGTGTCCAGTTTCTCGAGAGCATTAACAAAGTTTAGATACCTATGGCAGTACATTTTAAACAAAATGGTTGGACTGAAAATGTCTATAAGTAAGAAGTTACGTGTTTAGTAATTAATCTTCAAGAAGTACACACAATTACCTAGTAAGCCTAGTCTAATACAGTGTACAAAACCAAACACCTCTAGGTAAGACCACTGGCAGAGTTATCTCTTTACCCCTTACTGAAATGACTGTTGTAGCTTTTGAATCAACATTAAGGACAATTTAATTTTGTCCTAAACAACACATTAGTTTAGGACAAAATGAAAAATGCCTTAATTTGAAGCTAAATGAAAGCATTAAGTAGAATGCATATTTATCCAGTGGGAGTCGGGTTATTGTCTTAAATATTCTCCACCCTCCCCTGACCTCTAAAAGGGACATATTTTTTAACAGCAAGAAACATGTCTCACCACATTTGAAAGTACTAGGGAAACTACCAGCGTCCTCTTCCTCACTAACTCTTGTCTAAATAGTTAGAACAACTTCTGAGGCTGTGTCTACACTAGGAAGACTTTACCTGTATAGCAGTACAATACCAGAAAAGTGCTCTGTGTGTGGACTAGATATATCTTATACCATCCAAACTGTATTACTTCTGATATCTGATTTCATCCTCCCTGCTTGAAACAAACTACATCCCTAAAAGCATGGCTTTACCAATAGAACTGAACTTATACCAGAGGCATTTGCCCATACAGCTGTGTTGCTCAGGGGCCATACCCTTGACTGACATACCTATGCCAGCTGAAGTCTGTAGGGTAGACATGGCCTAAGAATCTGTCATCTTTGGGGCTAAGAAAAATAGAGTAGATGATAGCCAGCTAAGGTGGTGTCTTGAAAGTGAGTTCAAAAGTAAATACAGAGATGAAAGGGCAGATCTGCCAAATAATAAAGCCACATGCATACATGAAGAGCTTCATAGAAGTCAAAAATGGAAAACTTGTTTGTCTTTCCAGAATAGTTTCATAAAAATCTTTCAGCTGAACAGCAACAAATATCAGAGATTTATGGCTTTTTATTTAGCAACAAAAGACAATATTTGCAACTCTTTGTTTCTTAATGGCTCTAGACAGGTCTATTACATTTAATATTTGGAAACACAATACCCCTGTGATCCTGCTGCTCATTGGTCTTCTACCATTTTATGGAGAAGATTGCTGGGAGTGGGAGAAAAGGGAAATCCCCTCTCACGAAAATTTCAGTGGGATTTTTAATGACCAAGTGTCAATTAAAAGGTATAAAAATAATTGGGTGAATAACTGAAAATGTACCTGTAAGTTATATGTAAAGATCTGTTGTCAAGGAAGTAATTTTGTTAAGATAATATGCTGTAACGTTTTTCACAGGCTTCTGTGCTAATTCTGTTTTCGTTTGATTTCAGCTGTTGGTTTGGGATCTTGGTGCTTCCACATGACCCTAAAATATGAAATGCAGGTTAGTACTAATAAGCAGATGTGAATAAACTTTTGCAGGTATTTCACTTTATGTTCTATCTAGATCTGCCTTACCATATGTAGCAACTTCATACAAGATTATTTGCTGCATTACTTCTTTCAGTATAAATATAGTGTGAGACTGACATTGTTAGCCATGTCTGCTGATGTACATGCAGGAATGTGTACTTATTTCTAAATTAGTATTATAATCCACCACCTTATCTAGTAGAAGGGACTTCATGTGTAATGGGATTGTTACAGCATTCTCACGTGAAGTGCTGTAATGTTAGACTACCTTACAGCTTTGGCTTGGTAGTGAAAGTTATTTCCTAGGATTATTATATCATCCATTGCCACCCCTATGTATTATTTAATATTGTAACAGTATAAAACTGCACTTCAGTGCTAAGGCAGATGCATATTCAGACTTAGAAACTCAGGAAAGAGGTAACTGTTGGCCTAGTTCTTCACTGAGAATAATAGAAGAGGTTTTTCGGCAATACATTGTTGGGCAAAGAGATTCTAGTCCATTATAGTGTCATTCCCAAGAAGACTTGGAGGGATTTGTCCTCGATCTGAGACAACTAGATAAATTCATCCACAAAGTCAAGAGCAAAATGATGATGGCCTCTATAATCCTCATCCTAATGTCAGTGAAATTTGTTGGTGGCTGTCACCTTCCGTCATGTGTATTATTGTCAAGTGTGGAGACCAAAATGTAAGAAGTACCTGATAGTTGAAGTTCTGATTCTGGGTATTTGATGCGAAAGTTCAAATGCCACAAGAGCATCCTCAGCAGAAGTGTCTAATCTTGATAACTCTTTTTTTGCCTCCTCACTTTAAGGTGCACATATTAGTTCCAAGAGACTTTTTTCAGAAAAGTCATTTTATTTCCTTTAGCTAAAATGTTTGTGGTCCTCTTACTAATGGTTGAAAAATTATTTAAGCTAATTAAACTATTAATTTACAGTCATAATTGGGAGATGCAAGTATTACAACCAACTGCGGTTTACTTAATTTTGCAAATTAGAAATCTAGGAAATGAATAGGAAAGCTACAGTATAACAGAGTACTTCATAATATAATGTGCCAACGTTCTGTCATATTCTGTGCAAAAATAATGAGGCCAGAAGGAGTCTTTGTTGCAATCCCCTATTAATCTTTACTGAGAGCGGGAAGATGCCAATATATGTTTTTAAGCAGGTAAAGAGGTATGTGGATTAAGTGGGCCCTGTCTTGTAGAAATTTTGGAAAACTCTTTTGTGTTTAAAAGGGATATGAGAGTGTTGAAAATGGCAGATCTATGAAGACATTCTTTCTCGTAATGTATAATATTCAAAAGATTCCATTAAGCAAGCACATTAACTCGCCTGGCTTTCTAAGAGTATAAGGCATTCCATACTGTCATTATGTATAAAATATAATCAAGAAACTGGGTTATCATAAAACTACATTAAAACCCTTGATGTCTTAACCAGAGATTAATTTACAACAATGTGCCTGAGTTAAAAGCAATTTTCATCTCTTGATCTCTCTTTACTTTTTGTAGCTGTTGGATGAGCTGCCAATGATATATAGTTGTTGTGTGTTTGTCTACTGCCTGTAAGTATTTTGTCAATTGTTGTTCATACGTGAAATCTGCTTTTATGTAATGTTCAGTGCATGGAACCCAGTCTGCTCTCATATAAATTGACACTAAAACTTCAAATGGCTGTGCTGGGTATAGCATCTGGCTCATAACGCTGCAACAGTAAAGAATCACGATGCAGTGGCCAGAGTATCAGATTAGGACCAGGAACTCTGATTTCTGCTCCTAGCTTTACTATCTTGAATACATGGATGGCAGGCTAAGCCTTGAAAAGTCAGTTCATGAAGCAGATCCACTTACTCCTATTATGAACTGATTGCCAACAATGAGTTTGTCTCCTTGAAAACATAAGGACAAATCTTCAGGTGGTGTAGATTGATGTAGCTTCGTTGAAATCTGCCTGTGATTTGTGGATGAAATGAAATACTGTCGGGCCAAATCCTTAGCTGATGGAAGTTATCCTGTATGCAGTCACTGCAATTTACGCCAACTGTGGTGTAAAACTTTGGTCCATAATGTTTTCATTCTTACAATTATTTCATTTTAATCTGAACCCATCCTAGAATTCTAGGTTATAAGGGAACACCAAGGTCATTTAATCTAACCCCCTGCCAAGATGAAAGATTTGTGTGTCTAAACCAGGGGTGTCAAACTCATTTGCTATGGCAGGCCAGATTTGACTTAAATGCACTTTGTGCATACCATAAATCGAAATACAAAGGCACTCTCATGGGTATGCAGAGTTCTATGTATGCCGGGGTGCACTCTGCAATAATCTCTCCCTCCCTCTCTCTCAATCTGTTGGGGAGAGAGTATGTCCCGCAGAGTGCAGTCATAGGCCAGATGGAAGAGGTTCACGGGCCGCATGTTTGACACCCTTGGTCTAAACTATCCAAGACAGATGGTGATCCAGATTCCTTTTGACAGCTTCCAGTAGGCAGTCTGTTCCATTATCCTACTGTTCTGACAGTTAGGAAGTTTTTCCTGCGATTTAATCTACATCTTTAGTTTGAGCCTATTCCTTCTCGTCTTGTCCTCTGTGGCAAGGGAGAACTACACCCCCGCCCCCCCTCCCCCCCCCCAGTCCCCTGAGATTTCTGTTGGCTGGGTTAAATGCAGTTCTGAGAAGGGAAAAACAAAGTTTTAACAGCTGTTCTTAGTTCCTAGTGATTCCAAATTTTTAAGAGAGAATTTTAGTTCATATGCTTGCCAATGTAGAATTGTTCGACACAAAGCATTCCCTAGTCCCTGGTTCAGTATAACGTAAAATCTCAAGTAGTGGAATTTCCACCATTTCCCCTTGGCTCACTGTTCCCAAGACACAGATCTTCTGGTCTTGACCATTTTTTTGCCAGATGATAAGAATACATTTTTCCCCTTTCATTCCATTACTTCAAGGCTAAGTAAGATTTTTTCCCTCTGTGGTGTTTTGTAGACACATTGGCTATATGTACATTAAAAAGCTTAGTTTGGGCTTGCTTAGTCCAAACTAAGGAGAGTCTGCTTAGTTTGAACTAACCACGGCTTTTTAGTTCGAACTAACTTTTTAGTTCGAACGAGCTGCACTTTTTTTAGTTCAAACTAAAAAAGCATGGCTAGTTCGAACTACCACTTCATTTGAACTAATTTAGTTCAAACTAGCACAGCTACATAGTGCTGGTTCAAACTAAAGTTCAGACTAAAACTAAGCGCTTAGTTCAAACTAACCGTTCAAGCTAACTAAAATGTTTTTAGTTCAAACTAGGCAAAGCCTAGTGTAGGCAGGGAGCAAATTAGTCTGGATTGAGCCTCCTTAATGCAGACTAATTTGCTAGTGCAGACATATCCATTAACTGTTATTCATCATTTAGCTAAATTATGCGTATTTAGGTCTTAATACCTCCGTTTCTCCAGCCACCATCAGACTTGTTATTCTCTGCGTACTTTCCAATTTAACAAACTCTCTTCTGATGACATGGTGTTCAGAACTGTATCATTAGTCTAGGCGTGACTGCATCATAGCAATGCAATTTCCTATGTTCTGAAGCAATATGATTTTGGACTAGTATGTGAAAGGCTGCTGGTTTTTGGTTTTTTTTTTTTTTTTTTTCTGGAAGCCACATCAAACTTGTGTTTAATTTGCTGTCCATAAAAGAGTAAGCTTTTGGAGGCTAAAGCCCTGATGATCTGTAGATGTGAATGTTTTGTTTGCCATAATTGTGGATGGACGCGTATACAAATTTTGTATCCGAGCTAGGTTCTAGTTTTTGCTTCTTAGGCTTTTTTCTCTCTTTGGATTATTTTTTCCTACATATATTTGCTTGTATTTTTCCCAAACATGTTCTTCACACAGTACTATATAATTAAGAGTAAGTATCAGAGCAAAATTTATAGCAGATGAGGTAGACTCCTTCTGTAAAAGCGGCAGGGCCTTGTGGAAGATCTAAAGTTTCTCCCAGGGCCCAAGAATTTCATGTCACTTTTCTCACAAGTTCCCCCTTATCCTCACAAATGGCTCTTTTTAACACTATTACTCCTTGTAAGATTTATCATTTGTATTATAAAGTAGGGTATGTAACTTTTCTGTGTTTTGTTTCAGGTATGAATGTTTCAAGCACAAGAATACAGTCAATTATGTTCTGCTTTTTCTATTAATAACTTTCAGTTTCGTAGTCAGCATAGTAAGTAACTTTTTCTTATGCAGAGCTTCCATGTAAACCTTAGTGATTTTCTGCCTCTTAGGGTATATTAAACTGGCAGCATTCCACCTCTTGAGCTTTATTACTTGCTGTTGTAAATAGGTGGAGGGAATAAATCTTTTCAAAGATGGGGAGACCTAGTTATCTATTTTATTGTACAAAATGTAGTTTTCCTATGGAAAGCTTTAATTCTCCATTTAAATAAAAGCTGATTCAAAACACTTTACATGGAAAAAAGAAAAGTCCAGTCATATAAAGAGGATATGAGAGGTAGTCCAGGTACTAATTCCTGGGAAAATGGTCTGCTGTTTTGACTTTCCCACTGTTTTGTTCTGCTACTTTTGGTAGTTTCTTTACATTTGAGTCTCAGCTTCCTCATCTGTAAAATAAGGATAACATCGCTTAGTCATTAGTCGTCTTGTAAAGTGCATTGAGGTCTATGGGTTGGAAGCAATACAAGTGCTAAATAGTAGTCGAAACCAGCCACAATTCAAAGTTAGTTGTTTAAATTACCAAAACAAACTTGATGTAGTTAAGAGTAATCTCGGTTCACTATTCTGTTTACTGATTTTGGGGGGGGGCTTCTTAGGGACCCAAAACAAACATTGATGGAATCTCTGTATTTGCTGATGGGCGATAAAGCCAAGTTATTCTACCATTTTTATTGATGAAACTTATCTTAAAACATTGCAGATTTTGCATCTTTATATGCCTTGACTGTTGTTCTTTGATGCCCTTTTGATGCGGCATGTTGTGGAGCCTATCCAATTAAAACTAAAATAAAAAAAATAATTCTTTTCATAGACACAATGCCCACTTTTTTTTTCAAAACAAGATTTGAACTCTTTGTTAGCAGTAGGAGGCTAATGTGACCTTTTGTTAGCATCCATCATAATTCAGAGGTATAGTATAACAGCCACAGATTGATAATTACAAGAAAAAAATAAATTGCCTAAAAAGACTATAGTTTAGGCTGTATCAGTTATCTGTCAAGGAGGTAACTGTTGAAGCTACTTTTTTTTTTTTAATAATGACATAAATTTGTAGGCACTCAAGAGTGTGTTCCTAATCAAGTTTAGCACTGTGTAGGTGTATAGTTGTTGTTTTCATTCTAGCATGGCTTAAGTCCTTATGACTTTCATTATGTAAAACAAAGAGATCAGAATGTAAAACAAACTATATGTAACACTTTTTTCTTTGACTCTTTGCAGATTTACCTAAATTTGAAAGCGCCTGTATTTCATCAGGTAAATCTTATTCCTTTGCAATTAATTCTTTAGCATAATGACAGTATTGTTAAATAATGTATGCAGAGTTGTTGTTTAGTATCATTTTTGAGACTCTTGTGTAGCACAGCATGGTTTGCAAAAAGAACATTTTTTCTGTTGTACTGCTGTCCTGTCATTTGATGAGTTGAAACAAGTTTTGTAAAACTGTCTCAAAACATAATGATTTTAGCTCATGAAGGAGCGATGCAATTAATTCAGTACTTGATGAATATTTTACCATGATCTTCGATGGCTACCTTATATGAAGTGGTGATGCTGTAGGGTAAGATGTATGAGAGGGCACCTCTATCCTTTCCTCTTTCTTGGTTGCTGGGAAGCCATGTGATACAATTCCTCAATCCTAGTTCCTCCTTAATGGCGGCACAGCCAGTTTGTTTTCTCTGTTGGCTCTTCACTCAGAGGAGACCAACTAGTTGCTATGTAAAGGCTGCTCTGTGCGTGAAACTGCCTTTGAGTCTTTTCTCTTCATTGGTAGCAAATAAATGGAAATACACCCAATATCCTAATTCTCGGGTGCTCTGTGGCTTCCCTGGTATTTATGCCTCTGGGTTCTCCTTGATTTGACTTTAGCATCACAGGTCATTCTGGAGCAAAAATACCAGGAAAGTTGCAAAGTTCAGATGAGGTTGGTGGGCATCAACAACAGGGCTCACAAGTCTGCTCTGCTGTGAGAGGGGTGGATTACTGAGCTACAATTGTCTGCTTCTGCCTCCTTTAGTGGATGTGTCCTCTTTCCTTTCTCTGTGCCCACCTGTTTTTGATCTGAAAATTCAGTTTCTTTGTGGTGAAAAAGTCAGGATGACATCTAGGAACAAGCCTGAATTTTCTAGAGAAATGTGACAGGCTGTGTTTTCACACACTTGTGGTAACATGCATGATTGTCTTAGTATCAATGGGGAGATTGTTAGCACTACCAAGATAGAGTAGTGCCTTTCTTTGTGCTGGAATTTACAAATGCAAAAGGTTATGGGAGTCAGTATTTCCCACCCAAATGATTGACTGACTCAGGATAAATCTGGAAAGACTCAGCCTTAAAAATCTCAATTTCTTTGGCTGTCATGGAATGGAGTACAGTGACCATCACTGGCACAGCAACCATAGTAAGAAATGTGTGTATTTCTGCTGATGTATTAATAAAAGGCCTGATAGTCATTATACTACTTCCATGCTTGTGTAAGAAGAATGTCTGCATCATTCATGGTGATTTGGATGAAGGTGAAGATTTAAAAGAAATTCTTCTTTTGGGCAGCTCACCGCTCTGACTTGGAATCAGTTAATTTTAAATAAGTCAAATGCCCACTGAGCGGCATCAGGCACTGCTGTGAAAGTATTACAGTTTCACTGCATTAATCTTGGTAAGTTTGTAATGTCTGAGTTGCTCAGTACAAAGCAAATAAAGAGGTCACTTTCCAGTAGCAATGGGTCAGGTGAGATGGGGAGAATTCAAGAAAACTTTAAACCCTCACCTCATGGCTTAAATTCTTACATCTGCTTCCCATTAAGTTCAGAGTAGAGCCTTAATCCCATCAATCAATCATCCATGAAGTTGTGAAGGGTAAGAGTGGGAAACCATTCTTCTTAAAAATAGTTTTTCCGATGTGACTTAATTATTAGGGCAACGAATAAATTCCAGTCATGTACTGCACTCATTTTTGCTTGAAATTTACTCAAATGAACTGCAAATCAAGAGGGAGTGTTTGTCTCAGGTTGTTTAATTTTAAACTAGGTATCTTTTCCACATTAGTATTTATTGATAGAGTACACAGGGATCTCTATGGTACTTCATTAAATATTCAATTAAATCAATGAATTCTGAAGAATTAATGTAAACTTGGTTACATGTGTGGGTGTGGGGGGACTGAGTGTGAGAGCATAGAGAAAGATTTAATGAATGGGGGGCAGTTTAATTTTAGGTCTAAGTCTATACTCTTTAAATATCCAAACAATATTTTTTCCTTATTGTACTTGATTAATGTATAGGGACTGAATTGTACACATAATACTAGGAGTCAGTTGTCCAGAGAAAGTGGTAAATATGTGTTCATGTAGAAAGTAAAGCTGGTGGTGCATTTTTGTATCATTGCAGTCTCCTAATCCACAAAGAAGCAGCAACAAAATAGTCCTGAACTATATCAGATGTATCTGACGAGGTGGGTTGGAGCCTACGAAAATTTATGCTCTAAGAAATTTGATAGTCTCTTTAAGGAGCCACAGGATTTTCGTTGTTTTTGTGTCTACAGACTGCTCAGTTGATCTGGATAAATCAATTGATGGCCAGGGGTGTCACTGGCGCCGGGCTTACAGGGCTGGCCGCGGCGAGAGCTGCAGCAGCGGTGCATGTGCCGAGCCCTAGGTCTTTTCTGGGGCAAGCAGTGCTGCTGCTGATGGCAGCAAATTTGTTGCTGTCAATTAATTCGTATCCTGAATAAAATGGAAGTGGCCTCATTGCTTATTTAAAAGTGTGACCTTGAGAAGCTAGACCTCCCAGTACATCATTTTCCATCTTGATCCACTCAGTAAATAGGCAACACGTGCTAGGGCTTAACAGCTTCAGTGAGCCACTCTTGATTCAAAGAGAGGGCCGGATTGTGGAATTTCACAGGCTACGCTTTGACTGTGCTGTAACAGGAACTGGGAATCCATTTTCAACTATAGTCACAGGATTGTATGCAGAAACTCTCGTGCCCTACTCTAAGGTTTAAAATGCTTTAAAAGAAAAAGTAGAAGAGTCCCTGTGGAATGATTGCTACCATTCTCTGATTAGAAAATAAGTCAATTAAAATGAAATATTCCTAGTCAGTCTGGCTTAAAATGCTACAGGTTCAAGTTTTCAATTTTGTTCATTCTCAGCAGTCTGAAAGTTTGAAAGGTCAGAAAGTCTTCTAAACAAAAAGTATTCATGAAATGGATTTTAAAACTGTTTAATTATATCTCAGACTTAACCATCTTGCTCCTTTAAAAAGAAATTAATCATTTTTCTGACACTCAGTGGAAAAGCTCTAGCCAGGAGGGAATCCAGAGAAGAGCAAAAATTAAATAACAAAAAATGTAAAGCTGGAAAGATTGTTAATGGAAAGATATAAGAGAAAATTATTAACTTGACCAAAGGACAGATGATGGGGATTGGTTAACTTGTTGCAAGGGTTGAGGGTATGTGAACATCAAGAAAGGAGTGGAATTGTGTAGGGTGACACAAAGAGCATAAATGGGAATAATGGATTGATGAAACTGAACAAAGAGCCTGAGGCTGCTGCTAGTGGTAGATCAGAATTCTGGTAGTAATTTAAAACACTTTAACGGAGATTTAACAATTTATGATGGAAAAAGTATCTTGCCTTCCAGATTTTCAGATTGCTATGCAAAATAAGTAGTTTTTATTTTTCCCTTCAGATTATTTTATACTAATGTAGATGCAGGGTGATCCAGTGAATAGAGTATTGGATTGAGATGTGAGACACGTAAGTTCTGTTCTCAGATCTGCCATTTCCCTTGAGCAAGTAACCTCCGTTTCCTCTGCTGGTTTCCCCTCCAGCTTTTTGTTTGTCTTGTTTGTTTAAACCATGAGTTCTTTGGGGCAGTAACATTGTCTGAGTATGTTTTCGCTGCAGAGTTAACTTCGACTCTTAAATAAGTGTTGCTTCTAACATCCCTTTTGTCCACATCTAATCTCTCGTGTGAGTTTGGGGGTGCTGTTAACATGACATAGTTGCATGATCAAAAACAATGATAAGGTTTGTACTTGGGCTGGTAATCTGCCCATTTTGCAATGAGGATGCAAGCTAAATCCCTCACGTGTTGTTAATCCTCTGTAGCAGAAAGTTAGACTATTAAGTAAAAGGACAAGTAGAAATGCCTAAGCGCTAACCCAAGGCCTAGTGAAATAATCCAAACCAGAAGGCCTGAGCTAGATGAGCAGTCGAGCTGACAGGAGTCAGGTTGTGAAACTTTGACTCAACAAAATTGGCAAGAAAAAAGCAGAAAGTGCAATAATAAGTACAAAGTGTGTGAAATTACTCTGAGGAAGGAGGTGGTAGGTCAGCCTAGGGCCAAAGCTGTAAGGAGAGATGGTCTTGCTCAAACTATCCCGTGATAGGGATGTTTCGGCCAAAGCATGACATTTTGATGTATGGAGATGTTTAGTGGTATGCATGCCAAAAAAGGAAATGGATGTGTGGATCAACTGAAGTAATTTTAGATATCAAAGAAAGTAGTTTCTGGTGCCAAGTGGGCCAAGCCACTGGCCCAAGCAGTGAATAAATGTAGGAATTTGAGAGCCCAGTTTTTATGCAGCCAAGGGGGGTGATGGAGGGTCCTGCTGTCAGTGCTGGAATAAGTCACTTGCCATTGTGCTATGTTGCAACAGAGCCTAGCCTGGCACCTTCGTTTCTACGAGGATCCATGGTTGTGTTGGTTTCTTCAATTGTGAGGGTTACCTCAGTCTACTTCTTGCAGATAGGATGGGCCTAGGCTCCAGACCACTGGGCTAACGGAGTTTCCGCTTAAGGCCTGAGACAAAGGCAACTCAAAGGTTAACCAAAAGTGCACCTTGGTTCGGGACCACTAAATCCTGGCCAGGCTTCAGACCCCTGAGCTAACAGAGTTCTCACTTGAAGATCTGAGCCAGTGGTAATTCTGAGGGAACATGCATACAGGGACATAAGCACACAGACACACACACACCCATCCCGGATTCAAAACAGCAATGGTAATATCAACACAGATAACATCATCTCCCACAGACTCACAGCTTGGGGTTTCCCAGTTTGCCTCGATGTGCACAGAAGGACAGACGAGTTCTCCCACAGTTCTATGGGAAAAAATCATAGAGCAGCTCAAGTGACTGCAGCACAAGGAGCCATGGGATACACCCTCCAGAAGTCCTAGTGACACATCTGAGTACAGCACCAATGAAGACACAGTACAGTTGCTCACAACTGGGCTAGGCTTGCTCAGGTGCTCAGACCTGGCTGCTAATCACCTGGGTTAATTCTGTAGAGAAGACATACTGTCATAGTATGTGTACAGTGCCTAATCCTAGACACTGCTGTAAAAAAAACAAAAACAAAAAAACAGTTGAGCATAAATAAATAAATAAAATTTGTTAGACTTTAAAAGTGCCACCAACCTCCTTGCTTGTTTTGCTGGACTAGACTAACATGGCTACCCCTTTGGAACTAGTTTAACATTTGAGTCCTTTCCCCTTCCCTTTCTTAAGCAGCTTTAGAAACTCAAGTGTACATTTTAATCCCATACAATAGAAGTTTGATCTTTCTTATACTGTAAACTGCAAATGAAACTTTCAGTTCCAAGATATATAATGCTTAAATATTTAATGTTTAACATTTTGTCTTGGAGAAAGACACATTAACTGGTAAATACTGGGTGATATCCAAAAACTGATACTCTCTTGGTACAGTTCCTAATACCTGCAATAATATTTGAAGCTGACCAACCGATCCTAGCCAATTCAATGGAGACTAGGGCAGAAAGCCAGAAGCAGTGTAAATAACTAGTGGGAAATAGCAGAGAACTGAAGCTGTCTTCCCTGGAAGTGCTGATGCATTCTCAACTCTGCCTTTGCCTTGGCGCAGGAAACAGTGCTGTCTCAGTCACATAACTGTCTGCATTTTGTGTGAGTTTGCAAAGTACTGGGCTTAGTTTTTATCAATTATGTTTAAGTGCCTTAGGTGAAAGGTGGGACAAAGTATTTACTGCTAATAAGCCTAAGATGTATTTTCCAAAGCAAAGGGGACAAATTATAGCAGCCTGAATAAAATAGTTTCATTTTTGCCACATACAGTGGAGATGGAAGTGTTTTGTGGTAACAAAAGCTGAAGAGACGCTTACATTGCTTCCTTTTATTTAAGCTACTATTCTAACTTGCTTCTTTGGTTTGCCATTTTCTTTAGTGCAATTTAAAAGCAGGTGCTGCTAGAGGCAAAAATTACACAACTATCTTTTGTGTTTTCAAAGTATTGTACTTTAAGCTATATTATTTAATGCTAAATTTTAGAAATGCAGAAAGCAGCCTAAAGAACTGAAGCAAACATAAGCAAAGCTTTTAAAATAAAAACACATTATTTTTCTTGTATCTTTTTGGGTGGAACAGAGAATAATCTTAGAATTTTTTGATTCAATTTAAAAGTTAGACTGGAAAATGTATAGAGGGGGTTTCAGCGTTACTTAAATCTTCCTGTATGGCTCCATTTATAACCCTCCAGCAAGAAGCTGCTGTCACGTGGCTTTACAGTTATAATGCTTTCATTGTGACAGCACCTCTTTACAATGTTAAAACGCTTTGTGTGAGAGGATGATGGTATTTGGAGTGTGCTGAGAAGAGCTATTTGAGAAAAAGTGAGAAACTGTGACAATAAACATGAATTCATCTGATTATTAACAAGCTACTTTTCATTCTTGTTCTTTTTTACAACGTGTCAACAATGGCTGTCTTTCTACTCACAGAAAGTCAGTTTTTAACTTTAGATTATTTTGACTACCTCCTATGTAAGCCAGTAATTTTGAGAGACCAAGTCAGTGACTTGAAGGAAAAAATGCTTTTCTTCTGTTTTTGCTCCATAATTCTGTTGGCAGGTGCTAAAAAGAGTAAAATTTTTAGCTGGTATTTTTACGTGGACTGAGTCAAAACCTTTCTTTCTTGTACAAAAAGTCAGTGTAAGTTGGTTACATGATAAAAGCTTGATGCTGGCTACTATTTTAACTAGTATGACAGTAATCTTCTGTCTGTATAGCAGAAATGTCTGGTGATGCAAAAATGGAGGAATGTTTAAAGATGGAAACTGTAGGCAAGAAGAATGCACTAAGGAAAAATGATTAAAACTACCAGCTGGATCTAAGAAAGTCTTTTGGTGGGCTGTATCTTTTAGTGAGTTCCCTAACTTTTGAAGAGGTCTCTTAATTTAGGTAGCCAAGAGGAATAGATCATTTGTCCTTTTATAGAAATCTGGGGCGAGTTAAGAGAGCAGTGTTCAGTAATGCTAAAAGGACCTTAAACTGAATCTATTGCATGATACTGAGAGGCACAAAGATGGAGGACTCAAACTCTGCTTGCAGCAAGGTGTGCACCCTATCCAGACAGTTAAACACAGGCAGTATGTTGCATGTCTATACAGCTTTCCTCTGTTGGCTCAGCAGTAACAAACTATATCAAGTCTAGCTGAGTTTTTTTTGGGTCACACATCTCCCTTAGGTAAAAGTAATAAGACCTTACTTAACAGTTCTGTTCCTGCATAAATTAGAGTGGAAGCATGCTAACAAATCCTTTTGTTTTGTTCTGAACTGCAATCATGAGTAAAAAGTAGTGATTAAAGCCATCAGCTCTTACTCTGAACACAGATGGGGAAGGTGTACTATGCACTTTTTACAGAATCTGCATTGGAGCTTCCCATTAATATCATAAAGACTCAGGAGAGAATGGATTCTTTTCTGTTACATATTGATAGTAAAATGTAAATGTTCTTGTGTGCTGCCAGTCACTGTAACCTCTCCTCTTTAATGCTGCCAGTTGACTTGAGGTTAATGCACGATCCTTCAATGACTGCTTTTAAATTTTTTGTAAAGGGAACTTTTCCTAGCTGGTGCAGTCACAGTATTGTGTTATGCCAATAACCAGACTAATTTGTTTATTCTACTGAAGCAGTCAGTTCCTGCCCTGGAATCTAAATAATGAAACAAAGGGTGGGTAAGAGGGTAGAACATACAAGCAGTGTTAGTAAAATATTGGTTTGCAAATACTATCCTGGCTCCATAATTTGTGTAGTGGCTTTGTTTTTTTAATATGAGCATTGGCAGGGGGTTCTGTTTATTAAATATTTATATTTAATATAGAACAATAGTGAGAGAGAAGGAAAGATCTAAAAGGAAAAATGAAGATTGGAGAATAGGGAAGGGAAGATTGGAGAGGGCATGAGGGTTTCACAATTTAGGGCAAGTACACTTCTACTCTCTCCTCTGTGATCTCTCCAGCCAGGGCACACCTTCCAGGCCCTTCCGCTACCTCTCCGTCATAGGAATCCATTTTTTCCTTCCTGACAAGAGACTTCCTAGGATGCACACTTCCCTATCTGCACTGTGGTATTCACAGCAAGTCAGGTTGCTTGAAAAGGCCAGCATCTCCACTTTGCTTTCTTTTCAAAGGCTTAGGAACAGCATAATTACCAGCAGTTACCTTACACACAGTCCTTCATAAGCAAGCATATTTTTTCTTAAGGTGAAAGCATTAGAGGAAAAAAAAATATTAAAAACAATGACAGAACCTACATATGTGCTAATAAATTTACCAGGTATCACCCTCCAACTCCAACAGGTGTTCTGGCAGGAGTCAATTCTTCAGGCACAACAAAGGTAGTTTTCTGTGGGTACAGGTTTAGCTCAGAGCAAGCACACCCTAAGTAGGGTAATCTTTCTTTTATTCATCTTGGGCCTTTGATCTTCAGATTCTGGGACCAAGTAATCACTAGGCATTAGTCCTCACTTCAGGGCAAAGCATCAGAAGTGTGGGTTTTCACATAAATGGAGAGGGGAATTTGCCTTTACTACCCCCCTCCTAGAGATTCCCAGGAAAACAGTTGATACTATGTGCCCTAAAAGTGTATCCCACCTGCGGAAGTAAGAAAACAAATTGACAGAGCTAGACGGGTTCCCCGAAGTCATCTACTACAGTAGAGACCCAAGAAAGAAAGCAACAGAACACCACTAGTTACCACATACAATCCTCAAGTCAGACCTCTGCAAAAGATCATTAAGGATCTACAGCCTATTCTAAAAGATGATCCCTCTCTCTCTCAAGCATTAGGAGACAGACCCCTCCTTGCTTATAGGCAGCCCCCTAATCTTAAACAGATATTCACCAGCAACTACAGATCTAACAACAAGAACCTTGAAGCAGGCACACACCCCTGCAAAAAACCACACTGCCAAGTCTGCCCACATATCTACACAACAGACACCATCATAGGTCCTAATCAAGCCTGCTACTCCATCAAAGGCTCATTTACCTGCTCATCTACTAATGTGGTCTATGCCATCATGTGCAAGAAATGCCCCAACACCTTATACATTGGACAAACAGGACGATCGCTCGGTAAGGGACTGAGTGAGCACAGAGCTGATATCAGAAATCAAAGAACAAAGAAACCAGTTGCTGAGCACTTCCATCTTCCTAATCACTCGATGATGGATTTGTTAACGACTGTCGTTAGAGATGTACCTGGGACATCAAGACTTCAAAGAGAAACAGCTGAACTCGAATTAATATGCAAGCTAAATTCTGTGAAAGCAGGACTCAATTGAGACTATGGGTTCTTTTCCCATTACAAAGGGTAATTTGACTTCAGGCTTCCCCATGGTTTGAGCCTGTAAACTGCTCTGATTTGCTGTTACTTTATGACCTGATCCTATGTTTTACACCCCCTTGCATTTAGTTTCATTCCTTTCTCTAAGTTCACCCATCTTCGAAGCATCTGAGGAAGTGGGATCTTCTCCCACGAAAGCTCATACAAAAAATAAATCTGTTAGTCTTAAAGTGCCACACAACTGCTTGTTGTGTTTTTACTGGACTAGACTAACACGGCTATCCCTTTTGAAATGGGACTTATTGTCCTTTAAAATGTCACAGTGTTCACATCCTGTCTTCTGGCTAGAGAAGTTTTATGCAGTCCCCACCCACAATAATAAATAACCTTTGCATTTAATACAGTGAACTCCAAAAAATACTGAAATTTAGCTGAGGAAGGTTTCTTCAAGAATTTTGCAAGCAATTGTGTTTGTCACAGAGGGCAGTTGGAAGAAGGCTAAAGAAACTGAGAGGGATGGGGTGGGAGGGTCATTGGAAGAAGCAGCCTATCAAGAGGATGGAGAGAACATCCAAACTAAAAACTGTAGGAAGCAGTCTGACATCAGGATTGGAAAAAAGCAAATGTAGTGCCTATTTTCAAGAAAGGGAAAAAAGAGGATCCAGGGAATTATAGACCAGTCAGCCTCACCTCAATCCCTGGCAAAATTATGGAGCAGATTCTTAAAGAATCCATCCTCAAACACTTAAAAGAAAATAAAGTGATCAGGAACAGTCAGCATGGATTTACCAGGGGTAAATCATGCGTCACCAATCTCATTTCCTTCTATGAGCAGATGACTGGTTTTCTGGATGCAGGAAGAACCGTTGATGTGATATACCTTGATTTTAGTAAGGCTTTTGATACAGTTTCCCACAGCATTCTCATTGGCAAATTAAGGAAGTATGGGTTGGATAGGTGGACTATAAAGTGGATAGAAAACTGGCTAGATCAACGGTTTCAGCGTGTAGGAATCAGTGGTTCCATGTCTAGCTGGCAACCAGTCACGAGTGGCGTGCCCCAGGGGTCGGTCCTGGGGCCAGTTCTGTTCAACATTTTCATCAATGATCTGGATGATGGAATAGACTGCACTCTCAGTAAGTTTGCGGATGACACCAAGCTGGGGGGAACAGTAGACACATTGGAGGGCAAGGACAGGATTCAGGGAGACCTAGATAAATTGGAACAGTGGGCCAATAAAAATCTTATGAAGTTCAATAAGGACAAGTGTAAAATCCTGCATGTGGGACGGAAAAACCCCATGCACCGCTACAGGCTGGGGAACATTCAGTTAAGTAGCAGCAGTTCATGGTGGATGGGAAGCTAGATATGAGTCAGCAGTGTGCTCTTGCGGCCAAAAAGGCCGATGGCGTAGTGGGCTGCATCAAAAGAAGTATTACCAGCAGATCAAGGGATGTGATCATTCTCCTCTATTCTGCACTGGTGAGGCCACATCTAGAATACTGTGTTCAGTTTTGGGCTCCCCACTACAAAAAGGACAGGGACATGCTAGAGAGAGTTCAGAGGAGGGCAACCAAAATGATTAAAGGGCTGGAGCACAAGCCCTATGAAGATAGACTGAAAGCATTAGGCTTATTTAGTCTGCAGAAGAGAAGATTGAGGGGGGATTTGATAGCAACCTTCAACTACTTGAAGGGATTCTCTAAGGAAGATGGAGCTCGACTGTTCTTGGTGGTAACAGAGGCCAGAACGAGGAGCAATGGTCTCAAGTTGCAGTTAGGGAGGTCGAGGCTGGATATTAGAAAAAACTTTTTTACTAGGAGAGTGGTGAAGCCTTGGAATGAGCTGCCAAGGGAGGTGGTGGAGTCTCCATCTTTGGAGGTGTTTAAGGCCCGGCTGGACAAAACCATGACTGGGATGGTTTAGTGGGAGTGGTCCTGCCTCTGGCAGGGGGTTGGACTAGATGACCTATGAGGTCCCTTCCAACCCTAGGATTCTATGATTCTATGATCACCATGTCTGAATGTCTTTGCTGCAGCTGATTCTGTGTCTGTTCCTGCAGGTTTAAATCTCTGAGTGGTTTCACCCTGGTGTTTTTCTATTTCCTCCAGCCCCCAAGATTGGGGAGTACTGCATGGGTTCTCATGCCTTTGGCGGGAGAGGGTCTGCGACCTATAGACTTCAGTCTAGAAAGGGACAATTGGTCTGCTCTCCTGCATAACACAAGCTATAGAATTAAACTTGGCTGTTCCTTCATCAAGCCCTTAACTTCCAGTAGAGCAAGACCTTACATTTTAGAAGAGATTGTCTTGATCTAAAAAGACTTGACATAAGAGAATTCATCACATCCCTAGCTGAGGTTTCCCAGTGGCTTTGTTTTAAAGGTTTATTAGGAGTTAAACAAGATTTGGTCAACTTTGGGAGAGACTATAAGACCAAAACCTGCCTTACAGTATTGAAGACATTGCATTAAGAGATCCTTATTTTAATCCTTTAAGGATAGTTAGTTTTTTCTCTCTCCTCTGAGGGCCCTCCCCCCCCCCCCAAGTAGTACTGTAATATGTGAAAGAAAGTTACTCTTATTAACTTTTAAGAAAACTCAGAATCGGTGACGGGCATTTTTCCAGCATCTAATGTCCATAAGTTCACTGACAATATGGAAGAGTTCCGAAGTTTGAAGGGCAATTTGTCGTCTTTGGCTACAAGCAATTCAACATGTAATGATGGTGGTGAACCACTGAAATGGGTTACTAAGTAGGTGATGTTATCTTTATCCTTAGAGGTTTATCACATGCAGCTTGACAAAGATCTGGCAGGACAATTTAGTTGGGGTTTGTCCTGCTTTGAGAAGGGGGTTGGATTAGATGATCTCCTGAGGTCCCTTCCAACCTAATCTTCTATGTTCTTATTTTTGGTCTCTGAAATTGTCCTATCAGAGCCTTTGCAAGAAGGACACACACACCCATCCCCTGTCTTGGATGGCAGAGTTGTCTTAAAATGGCTGAATGCCAACTGGGAATAAGAGGAGAAAGGAAGATTAGAAGTGTGCTGCAAAACAAAAAGGGGTTATGTATGGAAACTTTTTTAGTATCAGTACTAAGGTTATGGGTAATTTGAAATACTACTTTTCTGCTGCCTAGCATCATGCTACAACTTTTCAGCCAATGATTCCATGTCCATCTCCCTAATTTGTGATGGATCAGGATAATGCTGTGGTAAACAGAAGGTATGTTTGGAGTCGGGAAATCTGGGTCCTGTACCAGCTTTGTGACCTTAGAATCAATAACGTTAGTGGAGTCTGGTTGGAATTTATGCATATGGAAAAGGAGGTGGACAGCCATAAATTATTTCCTATTAGTTTCGTTAATGACTTGCTGCCTTACACACTGGGTTGGTGTCCTTGGGTACCAACCTTTCTTGAGCCATATTCTCAGCTGGCATAAATTATTGTAGCAGTCTTCTGAGATGTTATCCTGATATACACCAGCTAAAAACTTAGCCTTTTTTTTTTCTTGTCAAATTTTGCCATTTAATTCAGAGTTTCTCTTCACTGGGGCAGGAAACGTTAATGTTCCATCTCTCCCTTGTGAGACAGTTACCAAACACCACTGTAATCTGTCTTTCCATTCAGTTTTCTGGCTGCTCCCCTCTGTGTTATCAGCCCAGGTTTTTGCAGTACAGTTCCTTGGGAACAAATATATTTGCTATGTGCCCTATTGACATAGATTTAGATTGCCGTACCCTGGGGGGGAGGGAGTTTCAGTTCCAGTAACTCTCTATCCCACAGTACTTCTCATTTTGAGGTTGCCGGGGCTCGGTCTCCGATTAAGTAGGTGAGGCTTCCACACAACACCATCAGGTTTCTCAGTAAGGTAAGATGTATTAAAAGGAGAGCGCTCACATAAACAAACAAGATGCTTGATGTAGGTTACCCCGGGTAAAGCATTCTCAGCTCAAGTTGCAAAAAAATTGTCCCGAAGAGCAATCTGTGGTGCTGACGCCACTGTTGAGAATTCCATCCTCGTACTGGCCTGAGAGAGAGCAAGTGTTCCCATCCTCTGTTTATAAAATCCTGTCTGCGGATCCTCTGCTGTATGCGGAGAGGTTAACTTATTCCCAGTGCTGTGGTAACTGTAAGACCATCCTATCCATCATGGGATTCTGCCTCACTATCTGCCAAAGTGGGTTGCAGCCCATGAAAGCTTATGGCCAAAGAAATTTGTTAATCTTTAAAGTGCCACAGGACTCTTGTTTTCACTTCACCTAAGGTTATAGAGATGAACACTACCACACTGCTGTTTAGGCGAAACCTCATTGCTGAGTGGTATATCCAAATGAACTGAAAATGCTCCCCTGGGCTTTGGTGAATGGTAGACAAATGCAAGAGGTCTGTTCAGAGTTCTGCTTTTAGTAAGGCTGTGCAGTATTGTTAGTCTCAAGCACTGTCTGTGAAGGAGTTGCTAATTTAGACGTAGTCCAAGGCCACTGTCCTTTGTGCAGGTCTGGGTTAACTTACACAGAGAAGGGGTAACATGGTGATGGGCTCCCTAATCATAATTAAGTTGCAGGATGCTCTGACTACCCTTCGAGCAGTGAACTGCACTCCTCCTTGTCTGTACCACAGTGACTGGGATACAAAAAAACTGCCTAGTGCTTTCTTTCTATTTCAGTTCCTCACATGTCTCTGAAATCTGGATTGTCCTATCTCCAGAAAAAAGATACATTCACATGGGCATAACCCACTTAGCTTTTTGTACTGCAGTTTTGGTTTTGTTTGGAAACATGAAAGGGAAAAGCTATTCTCTGTACTGGGGAATAGATAAAATGAGGTTTTGAAAAAGTCAATAAAGATATTGTAAGTCAGGTGATAAACCAAGAGTGAGAAAACTTTTTAGAGGGAGGGCCACATGGAAGCTTACGATGGTTTAGAGGGCCAGACAGCAATATTCAGACAGTATTTGGAGACCTGGACAAACAATATGTAAATTGAAGCAAACACAACATGTAGGATCAGACTTCTGCCATTTCTCCATCTCTTTCCCAGCTCCAGCAGCTGGAAGACGGGTGGCAGCATTCTGGCACTGGTATGAGCTGCTACTCTCTCTTCCCCTCCCAGGTGCAGCAGCAGCTTGGGACTCGCTGCAGCTAGTGGGCTGAAAAACAGGCACCTGTGGGTCAGATCTGGGCTGTGAGCCATAGTTTGCCCACTTGTATGATAAACCAATGGAAGATGAGTTCTCCTTTGTGTTACTGTGATATAAAACACTGAAATACTTGCCAGTTGTACACTAACACAGAATATTATTTCCTCTTCCCTGCAGATTATGTATGGAGCAATGGTTTCTATTATAGTACTACGCTCTGTATATATTGTATTGTGGTAAGTGATTGATTGATTCACTTTGCATTACAAGTCCATATATTCTAGCTGTTTGCCTCTAACAGGTCTGCATTTTGAAACAACAGGAGACATTGACAATGCTGACCGCTTTTGTAAATGGGTGAGAGATGCAGGGTCATATGCCCTTTGTCTTGTGGTATCTTTCTATAAATATATTTAATTGAAGGTAGTGCATGTCTTTCATAGCAGCCTGGACCACTCACACATTTGTGACTAATGGCTTTTGCCAGCTTTTTGGTGTTAGTTTTGGACCATTAACTTCAGGAACTAGGACTACATCTTCCTTCAAAGTACTGCAAATACTGTCAGTGCTCAAATAATATCAGTAGCTGGGTGAAGCAGGGGACGAACACTTCTTCAATTAATATTTTCCCTGTAGCCCAGTACTTCAAAAACTTTACATTCTAATTTTAACATGGAAGGTTAAAGTTTTATTGAAGTTACTTGTTTTGAATTAGTGAAGTACAATATATGTGAAATTAGGAATTTAAATTATGTTTGTCAAAATAAAAGGAATGGTATCAACAGTATTGGAAGAACTGAGAGGTACCAGTGAAAAGAATCTCTTGACAATACTGAAGAAAGAGAGTACAGCCAATATGAAAAAATATAATACATTTAGTTTCTAGGTTTGCTTTCTTCTCTCTCCTCTCTTTTGTGTTTCTCCTACTTGAGTGATTTCTCTACTGTTCAGATACTGCCTCTAAACAGATAATTATCTTTAAGCAATATAGATCCATGTTAAGTTTTTCTACTATAAGAAAGTATGTGAGAATGAGTCAGTCAGTCAACTTAGGTTTACTGTCTTTCCAGCCCTATAAATCCCATAACTCTCCCTGCCTCTCCAACATCTTCTCTTGTATTTTCTGATGTCACCCCAGTTAAAATGTATAAAACCAGCCTCTCCTCCTCTTATCCCACCTTCCTTGGTTACATTGATGCCCTCTGTCCTCCTGTCGTATCCTGTGATTACTTCCTTCACATTCCCAGAATTTATCCCTTCCTGAGCTTTGCCACCATGAAATACAGTCTATTGCCTTAACTACAAAAACATCCTTCCTTTACCTTTTCCCCTCTTCGGCAAGTCCATCCAAACCTGGCCCCTAATATCTTTTTCTATTAATCTACAGATTTATGAATTGTGCACCTAATGCCAATCACCAGTCATTATAACGCTAAAATGTGCATTAACAAGTAATGCTGTGATAAACTGTATACAGGTTAAGAAACCTTATCCATTTGTTTTGATGCAGGGTATAGTCTTAGAGATATTTCTGTTTCTGTAGATGATAAAACAGTTACAAAAATAATACAAAAGACAATAAGCAACTCAGGAATGCATCTTAAACCAGGGCTTGACAAAAATGGCTCCCAACTAGGTGCCAGCAGTTTTTTTTTTGGGTCACCAGAGAGCACTGCTCTGGTGCATTTCTTCAGTAGAGCTAGGTGCCAGGCTACAAACCCAAGCTGCCATGGCACCTGGTGCCCAGGGTTTGTTGAGCCCTGTCTTAAACCAAAATCTGAACTGTATATTCAGGGTGATTTAAAAATAACATGAACTTCTTGGGGTTGGAACTGAACATTTTGAGAACTTGTCCTACTGTTGGCAGGGAGAAAAATTTTATCCACTTCTTCTAAGAAGTTGTTGATCATATGGCCTACATGAATGTCAGCATTAAAATTAGGTTTATTAATAATGTGCCCTCTTGTGTTTGTGGTTCTTCAGCACATTTGTCTTGTGCGATGAATGGGATTTTTTTCACTACTGGCTCTTGTTAGTAAAACACAGTCTAAAGTTTCTTTTCCTAAAACTGTCCACTGGGTGAATGATGGGCCTTGCTGTACTGTTAATTCAAAGGCTGCAATGATTTCTGCTTTGAATGTTAAAGGGATGTAGTCTGCTTAATAGAACAAAACAAAAAGCCACAATGTTTCTGTCTGAAACTCTTACTCTGGTACAAGTGATACCAAAGAATAAATAACTACAAGATATGCCCTGCAAATAGTGTAGTGGCTAACACCTTTGCTTAACATGCAGAAGGTCCTGGGTTCAATTCCCAGGGGGTTGGACTTGATGATCTCATGAGGTCCCTTCCAGCCCTATGATTTGATTTGATTTGATTTGAAGATTGGTGCAGGGGGAAAGGGGGAATTCTTTGTTTACCCCATGCGTTGGGATAGCTGGTTTGTTTCCCCTATTGTTTGTGTTGGATGTTTTTTTTGGGGGGGTAAGAGATATTTTGGAGGGAAAAATTAAGGAAACCATGTATGAAAACCCCCCAAAATGTCAGGGGACCTGGTTTAGGTTTTACCTGATAGTACTGAATCTTTAATTCAGTTTTAAAAATGTGATTGGATTTCAAGTTGATGGTGTTGCTTTAAAAGAATTTTAAACACTTTTCCCACCAGGCATTTAGTTTGCAAATAGTGTAATGTATACATGTTACTTTAAATGCAGTCTGTATCCTAAAAATGAAATTTCACTTTCCTTCTCTCCCCCTAGGGTATATCCATGGCTTAGAGGTCTGGGCTATACATCCTTAAGTGTATTTTTAGTGGGATTTTTTCTTTGGAATGTAGACAACATTTTCTGTGATAAATTGAGGTAAGCATTTTCAGTGTGAATGCATATCTTTTAATCTTTTCATTCCATGGCTCTGTTTGTTTTCTGCAGAATAATTCTGAGTCTGTCTCCTGATTCATGGAGTGTAGGTCTCTCAGAATATTTAGAAGTGTTTTGTTCAGCCTCCTGTTGACTAACTTTAGCACAATGACACACCTCTAAAGGCTGTTCAGATTCTAACCATTCTTAGTGTTAAAAATGGTTTCCTCATGTAGAAATTCTGGAATTGTAATTTCATTGGTGGGCCCTTTAGGGGGACTAGAAAATACCTTATTTATCTACAGCTGTCTTGAAAAGAGTTTTTTAAAATATTGGGAATATATATGCGTGCGTGCACGTGTGCGTAATGTATGTATATGTATAAGAATCTTTTTTCAAGGACTAAGTCTTGATGTTAAACTTTGATGCTTAGTCATTGGTAGTTTCTTTACTTAAATACAGGCACAAGTTTGACAGAACATGTTCCCCTAGCATGGAGAATTAGGAGTTCAGTTCTAGTAGGTAGATTTACGGCTATCTCAGGAATTATTCTCACCACTCTGGGTCAGGGATGCATGTTCTAACCAGGGGTGCTTCCATTAATGTAAGAGAGGCAGCACACAGAGCTGAGGGCCCAGTCTTTCAGCTCCCTGCTGGAAGCCCAGTTGCCTACCCACCCTTCATTCGATCCTCTCTCCTTTCCCTGCTGGGAGCAGAGGAAGCCACCTGGGGCTTCTTTCCTTCTTGTTCCCTGCAAGGACCAGGAGGAAGCTACCCAGGGCTTCTTGCCCCCAGGGAGCAGGTTCCAGCTACCCTGGCTTCTTGGCCCACGTGCTCCCCAGGGCAGCCATTTCAATTTCACAGCTCACCAACGAGGCTGCCCCACTCCTGGTGTGTAGCAGAGACTGAAGCCTCCCAGGCAGCTGGGCTCTAGTTGCTGAAATTTCTTATCAGTTTCACAACTGCTGCCCTGGAATTGACTAGACAGCCAACAGTCGATGGAAGGGACACAGTGTCTTCACAGACACTGCATCGTCCTAACTACACCAATATATGCATTTTGTCTCTTGTGGAGGTGGTGGGAGTTCTGTGGATGTAACTGAGCATTTGCCTCAGCAGGAGGAAGACTGTAGTGTAGACACTGACATAATCCGTCACTGTGCTACGGTTACTGTGTCCAGCCCTGTGTCCATGCTCCTAGCTGTAGATGGGCTAGAATTTGCATTGCTTAACATTTTAACAGATTTGGGTTGTCATGTGCTGCAGAGTCATAGGATAGGTCTACACTGCAATGAAACTCGTGACTCGTCTGTGTGAGCTTGGGCTGTGAATTTGGAATATAGCTGTTTGGACTTCGGAGTCCAAGTTCCAATACCATACAAATGGAAAGGGTCCTAGATCCTTCACTCCAACCCGAGTTCAAACTTCTGCACCTCAGTTTTACAGCCTTACAGTCCAAGCCAGCTGACGCAGACCAGCAGTTAGTATATAACTGAAGTATGGACATATCCATAGCAACTGCTAGTGCCTACAACATTTGGTCCTTTTCCTGCCATTGGTAGTAAAGAGGCTTCCTTAACTTTGTTGGCTATTCTAGAGTCAAAACTGTGAGCTGAGCATCATCACTCAACCATTTAGCTGTTTCTTTCTTTCTTTCTTTCTTTCTTGATTTGTATCATTCTAGACTTTAAAACAACTTATTGTGGTCACTAAAGGGGTTTTTAAGTGCCTTTGGCTTCCTGAGACCTGTTTCTCAATATCTATCTCTGTCTGAGTGAGATTTAATCCTCTGATGGTTTGAGTTTTGCTTTCTCTTCCTCCTCCTTTATTGCTTAAGAAAATGTCAAAAGTAGCAGCCTTGCAGGTTTGGGAAATGTCCAGTATTTGTATAGTCTGTCAATGAATAAACTATGGCTACTCTTTGAGGAGTTCAGAGTGAATCACAGCTGAGTAGCCTCACAGTCATTTTGGAAATTTGTGTTCTGGCTTGGCATTTGAAGCATCTGCTGGCCTTCCCGTAACACCTTGTGTCAGTACAGTATGAAGTCAGACAAAAAGGCCTCAAAGACAAAAGGTCTCAGGAAACCACTGTCAAGTATTATAGCTGGATGTCAAGCTATGCATGCTAGAGCACAGGTCTGGCAAATTAGATCCTGAGTGAGGTACCATTCTTGAAGTGAATAGCTGCCCACATTATTAACTCCCTCAATGTATCCTAATAGCAGTACTAAACACTAATTTGAAGGAGGTTTACTTCTCTCTCTCTAAAGACAAGTCAAGGCTTTCATCAAAAATATCCCACATGACTTGCGATCTTGCACCTCCTCTACCCATGTGCACTTTGGGCCTCTCCTGAGTCCCACTTTGAGAACATTGCACCAGTAGTTTCCTATGTTGGTCCCAGAACCTGGCAAGGCAAGCTGTATAACTTGACTTCCTCCATCCACCAGATTTTGTGGCCGTTAATGGTTTTTTTTTCCAGCCATGCTGACAAAACAAGGAGGTCAAAACTGCACCACCTGTTGCCCCCTGATGCCACCTGGGCAGCTGACAGGGAGTCCACAGCTGAGGGGCCCCATGGTGCTGAGCCAGTGGAGCCAGCACATGGGGTTGGTGACAGGTGGGCAGTGGGGAGCCCTGCAGTACCAAGCCACCAGAGGAACCATGGCACCCAAAGCTCCAATGTGGTGTAAGTGGTGGCCCCGCCACGATGAGCTGTGTTCAGCTGGGAGACAACAGAGCCTTAGTGTCCCTCAGCTGCCCACAGCGGCTCTGAGCTCCCCACCACCCATGACAGCTGATAGTAGGGGTCACTGGAGCTCCCTGTGACCATGGGGGGACCCTGCAGCCCCCAGTCACAGCAGGGGGAACCCACTACCCAAAGCCATAGTAGTGGACTCCAGTCTGGACCCCTCCATTTCCCAGCCACAGAGCACTCCCCCCCCCCCCCGAGTTCCCAGCTGCCACCCTATTATTTTTAGTAAAAGTCATAGATGGGCCACAGTTTCCGTGAATTTTTGAGTATTGCCTGCGACCTGTCTGTGGCTTTTACTTAAAATAACTGTGACCAAATCTTAACTTTGTATGAGTCACATTAACCCACCCACCTCCTCTTAAAATACAGGGTTTTGTAACCTATTTACACTTCACTTCTGTCACATGACTGAACTTCCAGAAAGATAGGAACTGATGGAAATAGTAAAGGTTGGAGTGGTTCCACAGCTGGGTTAACACAGAACTCCGGGGTGGAGCCACTGACTTTTGAACTGTGAGCAACAGGAGCTCTTGCCTCTCAAGGGCTGTGAGCATGAATCCAAAAATACTGATGTGTTTACATGTGCTATTGGGGAGCTTCCCCTTTTGTAATGTGGAAAGATGGTAACATGGCAATTTGTGAACTCCTCCTCTGCACAGACATATCCACCTCAACCCCGCTGTAGCACTGGCAGTTTGCAGTGGCCACAGAGCCACCAGAAACTTTTTTTTTGCATTTTCCCTAAATTGAATCGGTTACAGTATCAACTGTTTGTGACTGAGTGTGAAAATAGATTTTAAAAGGAACGAATGATATTTAAAATGAGTCTGTATACTTCTAGTTAAAACAAACAATCATAATAGGAACATAGTGTTTCCGATGCTCTATGGTGAGGAAGAGGAGCTGAAACCACTCGATTTCTCTCTCTGTTTTGTCCTTTCCCATACCTGTCCTCTTCCCTTAGAAGTGCTAAGCATCAACCAGCTGGGCAGGGCATTTCAAGCTCTTTACTCAATCCTCCTTCCCACCAGCAAAGCTTTTCAGCACAAAGGGTTTGTTACATTGCAGTAAATACCTACAGGTGGCCCACATCAGCTGACTTGAGCTCCCAAACGCATCTACGGGGCTGTAAAATTGCACTGGCCTGAGCTACACCATCAGTGAAATTCAGTGGCAGTCACGGAGCATGATGCAAACTACACAGAGTAGCTTGCATAACTCCTGTTGTCTTTGTGACTTCTGTTGAGTGCACCATCTCCACTGTGCTGCCTCAACAGAAAATGCGTACCCATTGACTCAGTGCTGCGCTTTTTGGGGAAGTGGTTTTATTAAATCAACTTTTGAATCGATTGAGCAGGTCTTCACGTTCGCTTAATCAGTCTGGATAAATCAATCTGGCGGTGGCTAATTTGCTCCATCAGCGTAGTCGGGGTAGATATTTCACCCTGGCCTATAGCCCAATCTCAGGGGCCCTGCATCCCAGAGTCTCTCTGAATTGTATACCAGGCAGGTGTCCCTGGTGCTCTGGTTCTCTGCTGTCCAACCAGGCTGCCCTGGCCTCAAAGTGGAAAAGAGAGAAAGGCAAAACAAACATTATATGAGGTTGGTGAGTGGGAGTGAAGTGGTGACCAGACCCAGAGTTGTAGCCATGTCAGTCCCAGGATATTAGCGGGACAAGGTGAGTGAGGTAATACGTTTATTGGAGTTGGGGAGAGAGACAAGCATTCAAGTTGACACAGAGCTCTTCAGTTGGGTTCCATTTCCTGTCTCAAACCCTCCAGTTTTTTGCACAGGCCATGAAGGGAAGTGAAATGCATTAGGACTTTGGTGTCTTCAGAATATTAATGACTGAAGTTCTGAGTCTAAACTGTTTACGTACTCTTCTAAGTAGAAATAAGTTGCTTGGGCTGGTTGTGGAATCTCCATCATTGGCAGTGTTTAAGAGCAGGTTAGACAAGCAATTGTCAGGGACTGTTTAAGAAGGTACTTGGTCCTGCCATGAGTGCAGGGGACTGCATTCAATGACCTCTCCTGGTCCTTTCCAGATTCTATGAAATCTCAGTGATTTTCCAAATTGTTGACTGTTCAGCACACATCTTTCCAAACTAGAGATAGGAAAAAAAGTGTCGTTGTTAGTATTGACTTCATAAAGATTGAACATGTGAAGTACATGACTGAGACGCAGATAAGTAACATGATGTGACAAGCAAATGCTGCTTCTTGGGATGGTCTAGTCTGGACAAAAATGCACTTTGTTGTTTTTCTTTAAACAGGGGATTACGAGAGAAGCTGCCTCCTGTTGTGGGAGCTGTGACACAGTTTCATGCTTGGTGGCACATTCTCACAGGCCTTGGCTCTTACCTTCATATCCTTCTAAGGTAGGAACAGCCTTTTCTCTGGTTAAGCAAAGGATGTGGGGTTTCTGTAGATAGATAGTCCTAGTCTAGATGGGAGTGCATCATTTTGGAGTAACAGACACACTAGATAGTAAAATAATGTCTGTTCAATAATTGTGCTGTGTTCTGTGAGGATTGAAGAATGTATTTTGATGTGGTTTTCTGTAATTGGTGAAGAAATGTGTCTAAGAAGAATATCTATTATGTTTGAGTATAGAACTGTGTTTTGGGTGCCCAAGTTTTAGGGTGGGTTGCAATTTATAGTGGGTACCCTGTGGTTTGTATCTGTCTAGCAGTAAAAGTGCCCATGCATTTGAGAGTGTTTAATGCTTCATTTTGAAACATAAGAGGTTAATATAAATTTTGGATTGCAAATCATAGAACCATAGGGTTGGAAGGGACCTCATGAGGTCATCTAGTCCAACCCTCTGTCAAAAAAAGCAGGACCACTCCCACTAAATTATCCCAGCCAGAATTTTATCCAGCCGGGCCTTAAACATCTCCAAAGACGGAGATTCCAGATCCTCCAAGTTGATGCTTAACCTTGTAGGAGCACTGTCACTGCTGCAGACTGGTGCAGCTATCTCATGGAGCAGGGAGATCTCAGTCTGCCTTTCTAGAAGACTATATTTCTATCTAGGCACCTGTGATTTCAATGGGATTACACATGGGCATAAAGTTAAGCATGAACAGAAGTATTTGTAGGAATGAAACTGAATTCACTCTTTGGAAAGCTGGTCTTCAAATTTTGCCATCACATTTGGCTCTTTCTTTACTGCTGTCTGTTGTAGGTAGGAATTAGAGCTGAGTTTAGGCTGGAATTTAAAATATTTTTGTTCATTTACAAGTGTCATCAAAATTGCTTTATCTCTTATCAGAGCCATAAAATATGGTATCTTTAAAAAGCTATTCTGCTAGTGTATGAATTTTAATCACTTCTCAAGCACTTTTTTTCCACACTGACAGCTGGGCTGAGGTGGGGGGCCATGTATAAAACTGGTCATATTCCTTTTTGGTTCTTTCACCGGGGACAGTCGCAGCAACCTCTTGTAATAATAACTGTTTTCTTGCTGTCCTCCTGTATACAGATGTTCACTGTAGAAGGCTCTGTTGCTCTGAAAAGCTTTATACACATATATCTAGAAAGTTCTTCACAGAAAGCAAATTAATGCAGACAGTTTAAATACTATAGGCTAGATTTGCAGTGCTGTTAATGGAAAATAATTTCAGTTTTGTGTGCATTACGCCCTGGAATGTTTTTCCAGATGAGTTAACTGCTGTAGTATAATTTTCCTCATGCTTTCTTCAGTCTAGTTGTACATTTGTGAAGTAAAAGAAACAGAGTCCTGTGGCACTTAAAAACTAACAACTTTATTTATTGTATGAGCTGCTGTGAGAGAAAATCCCACTTTGTCAGACACTTCGAAGATGAGGGAATTTATAGAATGGGAGGAAAATAAATGCAGGGAAGTGTAAGTCATAAGGTCAGGTCACACTAACAGCAAATCAAAACAGTTGTTAAGATTCAAACTCTGGGAACAGCACATAGAGAGAGAGAGATAAGGAGATTCCATAGTCTCAGTGTAAGTTGCCTTTTGCTTTTTTTAAATTCCTGATATTTAATCAACTTTGGTTAATTTTATCCTCTCCTTGTACAGTAGTTTATATGGTTTTGTGGCATGATCAATAATCTCCGTCACTCCTTGCTGTTGAGAGGCTTCAGATATTAGTCGATGTCTATCCTCGTTATAAAGCGTTCTAAATCAAACACAAGGGGGCGGCTAGGACTTCCTGAGCTCTTCCCCGGCTCTGTCAGTGAGTTGATGAGGAATTCAGGACATCAGCGTTCCTAAGGGACCGGCTCGCGCAATAAGGGAATGGTAGAGTCTCAGTGGCACCCAAGCCATTCCCCCCATGACCCTGCTCCAAGAACTAGACCATGGACCCTTCCATTTGCTGATGTTGTTATTTCAGTGTACAAATGCTGAGGGTGAATGTGACTGATGTCCATACCCAGCATGGCTTCTGAAAGAGCAAATCATGCCTCCTTTCCTGAAGTAAAGGCCTGTAAGATCAAACAAAAGCCACTGTTTTCACAAACACAGTTGGAGGAGGGGAGGATGAGCATGAACATAAAACTTGGGACCAAACTATACTGTATTTGATCAGTGCATGCAACTTTGTTCAGCATCCTAGCTACACAGAGGGACAAAGCTTTCCCACCCTCCAGGCTGGGGTGAGACAAGACTCTGGTTGCTGTTTCCAGTGGGGTAGAGGGAATGTTCCTGCAGAGTCCAGGGTCCTTTCTCCATTTCCCTGAAGGTGGAGATGGGGGGACACAGAAACTCTTCAACATGTTCCCTTGCTGCTGTGTGACAATAAGTAAAACAGTGCTCTGTGACTGGTGAAGCCATTCTCAAACTGGAGGCCGGGACCCCTCAGGGATCATGAGCTTCGTTAGCCAAGTGCCTGGCTAACAGCCACAGCCCTTCAGAGCTGGGTGGCCGGAGAGCAGCAGCAGCTGCTGGCTGGGTACTCTGAAAACACCAGCACCCCCCCAGCAGCAGCAGCACAGAAGTAAGGGCATCAGGGCGTGAGGGGAGTTGTCACTTTTGGAGGGGGAGGTCGTCACAGCCTTTCAAAGGGCATCCATGCCAAAAAAGTTTGAGAACCCCTGAACTAGTCCTTTGTGTTGAGTAAACCCATGCAGGACAAGCTGAGCTGAGATCACAGAAGTTCTGGGTGCTCCTGATACAGTCGGGAAATGATGAGGCTCACTCTGTCAGCAGTCCTTCACTTGGTGTGAACAGACCCTTAAGAACAGCTGTGTGCATGGATTGTATGACTCTCTGCTTGTTAAATGTTCATTACCCAGCAATGCATCTTACAAAAGGATTTCTCTCTCTAGCTTATACACAAGGACACTTTTCCTGAAGTACAGGCCAAGGGTGAAGGTAAGCTGATGGACACTTTGTACTTGTTGATCCAGTGTGAAAGTGGGCCATTCAGTTGGCTTACACTTAAGCGTGGCAGTGGGTTTACTGGATGTATTCTTGTTTCTAGCTTCATTTTTACATGGAATGCTATGCATTAATTCCAAGAAATGTAACTGAAATCAAGAGCATCTGTATTTCCTCCATTCTGAGAGGCGACATTACGAGAAAATCTTGTCTCCCCCTTTTCTTTCCAGTTTGTTTTTGGAATATGGCCTATTCTCCTTGTGGAATCCCCCAAGAAGCACTGACTGAGAGCTCCAACCAACTAAGTGTGACCACTGGCTGCCTAAAGAAATTCTGCAACTATTGAGGCTGAGGTGTCAAAATTATGCATCCGCTCAGGAGTTCTGTAGCAGTAAATGGACATCTCTGTGTGACTGGTATTGCCAGGCACAACACAGGGTGAAGAGTCGGTGCATTATGGGAATAATGTTTAGAACAGTTTTATTGTTAAGGTATTAAAATTAAGACACAATATTTTTGTGTATATATTGTATAGCTGAAGATATTGGGCTAATATTTCGTGCTGGTCACAGAAACCTCACCATTTTTGGAAATGGGTTGCATATGTTTTCATTCAGTTGTTCATCTGAATTATGAAAATGGTAGGCCAAGTGATGGCCAGTCTAAGGATCCATGGGGCCTGAAGTGAACTGAATCCTTCCTCTAAACTAATTCAAGCATGTACTTGTATGCAGTTTAGTGAGGCCTGGAATTATGTGGGGCTCTATTCTGCACAGAGGTTATGTTGCTATTTGCATTAAGTAAAGGGGGAGTGGGAAGAGTAAAGAAATTTTATTAAATTAGGGCAGCTTCAATGTTCTTTTCCATATGCAGGACCCATAGGATGTGTTTTCCAGCAGTGGTCGGGGACAGGGCATAACAATTAACTGGCTCAAGGACCCTTTAAAAAGTGGTGGAGAGTCATTTAGACATTCTTGCTACAAGTGTGATAGAACTTCAAATCTGTCTCAAGCCCATCTAACTTGTGTGAGAATTCAGAAGGCCATTTCTGGTTATTCCACATTGCTCTAGCAAGTTAACTCTGATCTCGTTTTTCTAATCTGGCCTCCATTTTGCAAATCCATTGACACAGATTTACAGCCACTTAATTTAATTTTAATTTGTATGTGTGTTGGTCTAGCTTTAAATTCCCTCCCATTTTACAATCTTACAAATATTTGCCTGATTTTCAGAGTTGTTAACTACCCTTTCCTCCACTAACTTAGTGGGATTGAATGGTGCTCAGTATTTGTGAAATTCAGGCGGGGATGGGGGCGGTGTCTCTTCAGCATAAGTAACACCACACTAAAATCATTCACATCTTTTAATCTTTATTTGGCTCACTTATCAGCTGGAAAGTTTCAGACCTCCTCCTAGCTTTCTTCCCTTGCACTGACTCAACCTCTGGGCCCTTGTCAGATTCCACATCCTTGCAACATCCCGTTTGTCTGAATTTTTGTCCACCCAGTTTATTAAAAATAATAAACATAAAGGAAATAATTCAGTTAGATTAACAGGATTTATCACACCAAATATTACACCCTGGTTTTAGCCCATTAGACTTGAGGGATATGGCTCTTCCAGTTTATATTGGAGAGCTCTCTGCAACCACACCAGACAACTAGTCTTCTCTGATGTCCCCCAAAGAATTTTATTTTTTCTGACATTCTCTTTTGCCCAGTATGGCACACAAAAAGGCAGTTGCTGGGACTGTTTTTAGAAATTCCTCTGCCTTTGTATATCATTCAGTGCAGGGCATGATGGTGCCACCTGTAAGGCTGCTTCAGAGAACTGCAAAGTCTTGGCCACATAATTTTATTTGTTTTTCAGTCCTCCAGAGATGCAACTGGAACCTGTAATGTACAATCAATACTAACCAAAATTCTCTTTTCCCTTTCATGTGTTTCTCTCGGTTTCTGCTATTTACTTACATGTTTCAGAAGGTTTCTACAGTACCACTATCAGTATATAAATCTTTAAATGGCAGTTTGACTAGCACTGCACGTTTAATTTGCAGCCTGTGTATATGTTATCCAATAGATCTGCAAATTAAACCAAGCTAAAGCCATGAGTCAGGAAAGCATCTCTGTGCAGAGAGTGCTTATGTCCCTTTGAAATCAATGAGAAATAAGCATGGATTTTCCCGAACTGGATGCCTTAATTGTCTAGGGGAAACTGAGAAGAGCTTTGCAGTCAATTCTGAAACTCCAAACATAAAGATGGTGTTTTGTTCTTCCCCATCAACTCCCCAAAGCAAGCCTATGTCCCACCCTCGAGTAATAGCGCTTTGGATCTTTTTTAGTCATCTCTACCATGAATTGGAGGTAGGCACAGGCTGAGCTAAGACCGGGAGGACCACCTTGCAGCTGCAGTTCTGCTTTGTATCTACAACGTACAGATCATATCTGCAGTCGCTGGTGGCCTCCTGGTTACTTAATTTTTTTTTTTAAAAATTATTCAGTGGCCTTATTTTTCTTGTTGCAGAGTTTGGGGGTTGTGTATTTTTCAGACTTACCCATGTATGTGCAGTACCTGCCATGTGCTAATTTCCTGACAAAGAGATCTCTGTGCTTGTCCAAGATGTGTTTAAACTACAGAACCTTGCTCAGTATCCCACGTGCTTGTGAGAAGCAAGATAGCATGTTCTTTTTCAGATTATGTAAAATTAGTTTGCTGGGATGTCAGATAAATTTTAACAGGTCTTGTCAGTTTGGTGCTGCTGTCTGATTTTTGCTCAAAAAAGTAAAAATAGTTTGGGGTTTCTGTATTAAGCTTAACATTTTGCAAATAGCCAAAATGCAGACCTTCCCCTAAAAGCATCTCTTCAAGACATTGCCACTACATAAAGAAAGTAATCAGGCTGTCTTACTAAGGTCTCTCTTGTAGCTGCTCCATGTTGCTGAAAGAGCATCTCCTGCTGACATAGCTCTGGCTACACCTGTGTATTTGTTGGTGAAACTTGTCAGTCAGGAGTGTGGTTTTTTTCACACCCTGACTGATGAAAGTTTTACTGACAAAAGTGCTAATGTAGACATAGCCTTAAATATGGAAGCCTCTAACTACAAATTATAGTCTAAAATTATGGATGCATTGGGAAGCACTGCCTTACAAATTGTAAGTGATATTGCAAATGTCAGGGCAGAATAAAATTTATATTCTTATTTCAAACATCATAAAATCTGGACGGCCTTTTTCAGTTGATTAAAAAGTAGAGAAATGACACTACAGTGTAAAGAACATGAATGTATCTGCCACATTGCTACTTGTTTGTATTCCTTGTATGACTAAGCAAATCGAAGAGGCATTTGTTTTCTGAGGTCTGGGGTGCATCAAAAACTTGGATCAACTTAGCTATGTTGTACAGGAGTTAAGATGAGCCAATCTAAGACTCAGAAGACACTGCTAAGGTTAATCTAGCTACCACCTCTAAAAGGATTTACTACAGTGATACAAAAACCTCGTCTCTGTGGCATCTGCACTAGGGCACTGCAGTGGCACACTGTGTCACTGTGGTGCCTGAAGTGTAGATAAATCTTCAGAGCAGTAGGTCTGCGTGTGTTGCACCTGACAAGACAGTATTACATGAACCATCTTTGCTTCCCGTTTGTGAGCTCCCAGTGTGACTGGGGCTCTTACTTATATGGAAAAGTAACACTGGGAAAGTAGCAAGTGTTTTTTCATGCAATTTAAAAGTTGAAAACTTGAACTCCTTGGCCTCTGTCAACCAAGAGGACAGGCTAGATGATTTTATCGGTCATTTTTGGCCTTAAAGGGGTCTCTGACAGATCAGAAGAGCCTTTACTATGTGACCACTCAACTCCGCAGTAGAGCACTAGCAAGTGTTTCATAGATGACAGTCTGAGAACCTTTGCCTTAGAAACATGAGTACATTTAACCTTTTCTGACCATAAAAATCAGCACACTTCCCCCCCCCCCATGCACCAGGAGTCGGCATCTTTCAAATGCAGCTCAGCAACGAAAAATACTTTTGCAACAAATATAGGATGTGGCAGATTCAGACCTGCCAGCGAGAAGGAATCTGATCTACGTCTTAGCGGAGGCCGAAATTCAAGTTAGCTCACAGTATTAATCTCCAGAACTCTTTCTTACGGGAGGGAAAATCTTGTTCTTCTTTCAGCTCTAGCACCAGAAGATGCACAACCAGCAAGTGTTTAGATGAAATAGGTCATTTTAAAGGAGTTAAAAATTTGAATATGCAATGGAGTTATCACATGCATTATCTACCTCTGCCATGTATGTTGCATACTATCTGTGCCCTTAATTGAACAATGCCGAAAAAATAAGAGAAATTGCCTAACTTAAACCTCACAACAATAGCGAGACTGAAACAGTATTAAGCTAATCTGTGGCTGAATATATTAGCTCTTGATAAGCAGACATGTTACATGTGTATCAGAGACTGTTTGGTTATAAAATTGATCAGATTCATCTGTGCTCAAATTCAACTGATCTTTTTTAAGTGGGTGTTATGAACAGAAGGACCTCAGGAAAATGGCCTTAATTCTATAGACATCTGAATTTAAATCTGTTTGCCAACATAGCTGTGCATTTCTGTTACCTATAGGTGGCTTAGTAAATATAAATCATTTGTGTTTGGTATATGACAGGTGGTAACTACATGATGGAAAAAATGCTATTTTATAAATACTTTTTTTCTTTTTGCCCCTCTGGCTTTAAAATTATGATTCATTCAATGCTTGGCATGGCACATTAAGCTAAAGGAAAAGTTTTGAATTACTTGATTTTATTTTGTTGTTTCGGTTTGAATTTGAGTGCTTGCAAGGTCTAGTTCCCAATAACTGATTACATTTATCAGATATAAAACTAAAAGTGGGAAGGCTATTGCTACCAGCCAAGGGTCTTAAAAATAGGAGCCTAAAGCTATACTTCCAAGTCCACATCCAGGCACATGAACAAGTGGCTTGACTTTCAAACATGGGAGGCACCCCAGCAGCTTCTATTGTCCTCAGTGTTTTTGAAACTTAGCCACCTGGTGTACTGTGTATTCATCAGTTGGGCATTAATTGCTAGTGTTTTTTAAATGTATTTTATCCATTAGTAATTTTAAATCAACTTATATAATATTTTTGGCATCCGATGACACAAGATGAATGGTCAGAAGGAGCAGTTCATACTGGAAGACATTCTTTCATAAATTCTGATTGCTGAGGAAACAATTAAGTAATGACACTCTTTTCTCAACAGCTCTGTCCTTCTGAGAGTCAGGCTTCCTTTATTGTGCAGTTGTTAAGGCCCAATCCTTCAACTGACAATATGTAAATGAAGCAGTCCCTTGATTTCCTCTGGGCTGCACCTGCATGATGTAAATTACAGGACTGGTGTTTAAATGAACAGTTCTGTTAAAGATGCAAAACCAGTATGGCTTTAGAAGATACATTTTATCTGCTGAAACACTTACTGAGAGACGTTAAAAGTCAGAAATACATAGGGCAGGTCTACAAATGCCTGCCCGTTTTGGCAGTAGTTGAAGGCAGATGCACATGTTACCTAAAATAATTTGTGTGTCTACATTTGGCTTCTTTACTCTCTGCACACACACTGCACTGGTTTGAAGGGAGGGACTTTCTTTTGAACCAGTGCTACCTGGTTGCTGGAGTGGTGCTGTAGGATCACACTCCTGATTGGCCGAGTGGGTCTTCACAGACCCACTCGGCCAATCAGGAAATTCAGACGGGCAGTGGCAAATTTGCTGCCGCCAATGAAGACCTGCCCATAGTAAATCTTAACTGGAGTCAGTGAGAGAATAAAGACTCCCATAGCATCAATTTTAATCACTTTTCCTGATAGCTGCACTTTAGACACCTGTGTGTAACAGGCTTGAATGTTTTGAAGCCGATAGATGTAACTTTTAATATTGATTCTGAATTATTTACCATGGAGATACTAGACAAGACAGAATATTTTATCCAGTATATTGTATATTACTCTACTGTACTTGTCTGTCATCGCAATTTAGAATGTGTTATTCTGCAGATGAACAAAAATGTATTTCACATGTCAGGGACACTCTCTACCTTCTTTCTTTTGAATGTCCTATAACAAAATGACACAGTTAAGTATGAAACTTTTTTATCATTGAGCAAAATTACCCACAATTAGCTGCTGCTAGGTGCCTGATTTTTCTCAGTCACTCTGTTCTCAAAAGTATGAAATTATGTTGTTTTTCTTGGCTACAGTGGGCAAGGTCCCAGGGGGTGGAGGTTTCTGTTATGTGATCATTTAGCTATTACAAAAGGTCCTATAATGCGCAGTTCATATTGTATTGAGGTTTTTTTTAGGGCACCTCCAATAATATGGTTATCCAGCATTATGCTGCTTTGTTACTCAAGTAGCCCAAGAATTACAATTCCTGTCCATCTCTTACTGTTGGAGTGGGATATAGTTGTAATTTTAAAAGCTGACTAAGGGACTTAACCACACAACTCCCCTTTCTTTCAATGAGTATTATGTGGCTAAATCATTACTGCCCCTGATTTTGCAATTTGATGGGCAGGCTCAACTGCTCCTCCCATGGAGAGTCCTAATGGATTCAAGGGAATCCCAGGCTGTCACGTATAGAAACGGGGATTAAATCCCTTGGGCTAGTTTGAAAACTCTCCATTTTCACTTGGTGGAGCCATTGAACGACTTTCAATTACAAATATGCAGTTATGGGTTTGCAGTGGAGCAGTTCGGTCACAAACTGAATTAAACACAGTTTGTAGAGGCCTCTAACCCAGTCCCTGCACATTTTGTGCTCGCACACTCCCACGACTGTTGCACATAAATCAGGTAGTTACCTATCTTGAGACTGTACCTGTAAGATTTTGTAAGTGAATGTTTAATAACCAATTTGATTATCTAGCATGTCATGAATCTGCCCATGGTTCAGTAAAGCACTTGAGTCATTTTAAGAATGGTTTTAAGTCCATCCCTTTTCTACAAACCTCTGAAGCACATGAAATCCCATTGAATGGGACTTGAGAATGTGCGTAAATACTCTGCTAAATAGGGATAAAATGTTGCATGTGCTTACCTGCTTTGCTTAATTGAAACTTCAGTCCCTGTCTTGCAATGGCATTTTGCTATAGTGTTTGATTGACCATGCACAGTATTGTTCCCATGGTTGAGTAAGGGGAGATTCTGGGAGTGTACGCAACAGTTACTGAGTGATTTGGTTACTGCTTTTCTGTCAAATTGACCTTGACTCTGTTTGAACCCAAGTTAATGCACTGATAATACATTGTTTACTATTTAGAAGATAGATGATCTATCTGAAAAGGACATGGAATAGGCAACGTGTTATGTGACCAAACTTTCTAACATCAACATTGCTTGTTTCTATGTATTATTTGTTTTCAAATTCAAGGCATTGTTGCAGGTCAATTCTCTGTGACAAAAAAATAAAAAACCAACATAAATAAGGGTTGTAATGTAACACTCCTAAGAATTGTTTAATAAATATTTTGATATACTTTATTCACTCTTCTTATGGAAACGACTGGCAACTAACTGGCTTATACGTATCAGCTCTTTCTGTTTGAAATCACAGCAGCGTTTGAGATATTTAAGTATAATGTGTTTAATCTATTATCCATGCTGCTTTCAAATATTAATGATCTTTATAGTTAAAATTATTAAAGACATAAATATTAATTATTAAAGACTTCTTATAGTGTCCTGTGTTTTCTCCTGCACTGAGCTAGATAAATACAGCTGGAAGGATGATTTTACCAATACTGTTCAATGTCTGAAAGGATATGGTCCTCTGTTTAAAAAGTGCACACACACTGAATTGAGTCCCAGCTCTGAGGAGTGTAGTTCTAATAAAAGATGGATTCCAGGTCAGTAGAAAGGAAGCAGGATGCGTAGGGGATAGCGGGTCTGGGAATGTCCCATGAAGGGAGGTGTGACAAAGGCCAGAAGAAACATTGGGATCCAGGGGGCATGATGAGCTCTTGTGATAAACCTTTTGTCCAGGCTTAGACAAGTACAGTTCGAGTCAGCATGCTGGGAGCCGAGGTTGGCAAGAGAATCTGGACAGTGGACAGATAAGGAATCAGACCTCCAGGATCAAAGCTCTGGGGGGTGTCACCCAATACAAGACTAGGGCTAAACATAAAAGCTGGGCCTGCCTCTCTTACAAGCTACTGAGGAAAGTGGTGTGAAAGTCACCTGACAGAAGAGATGTACTGGGCATTGAGCCCAGAGTCGGGGCAGTAAGCTAGCCTAAAGTCATACATCAGGAATCTCAAATATGTGGCCCGTGGGCCGCATGTGGCCCCTAAAGCTATTTCTGGCAGCCTGCAATGACACTATCATTACTGATATTTGCAATATCATATGAAAAGGTTTCACTGGTGTGGCCCTCAGGCTAACGTACTGGTCCTCATGTGGCCCTCATGTGATTTGAGTTTGAGATCCCTGTCATAGACTATTGTTTTGTGGGACTCTGTTTCCCTAAAAGGGATGGAACTGAATATGACATGGCTGGAGTGCTGAGTCTTAGCGTGTAGCAGATCATTGCTGGTTTGGAGCAGCTGTTAACAAGAGGCACCGGAAAGGAGGACCTTGATATACCACACCACAAGGGGGTGTGTTGCTGGAGAGTTTCTCTTCAATAGAGCACCTCACAATCACTGAACATTCGCTGGATCAGACTAGTGGTCCATCTGACCCAGTGTCCTGTCTTCCAACGGTGGTTAATGCAAAATGCTTCAGAGGGAAGGAACAGTACAGGACAATTTCAAGTGACCCATTGCCTGCAGTCCAGTCCCAGCTTCTGGCAGCTGGAGGTTTTAGGAATAGAGGGAGCTTGGGGTTGCATCCCTGATCATCTTGGCTAACATGGATTGATGGACCTACCCTCCATGAATTTCTTTTTTGAACTAGATTATACTTCTGGCTTTCATAACATACCATGGCAGTGAGTTCCACAGATTGATATTGTCATGTGAAGAAGTATTCCTTTTTTGTTTTTAAACAACACTATTAATTTCACTGGGTGAACCCTAATTTTATCTGCTTTGCTAAGGTCTAAAGAGCACTTCCCTATTTTTCTTGACGCCATTCATGTTTCTATAGACTCTTCTACGATACCCCCCCCACCGCCATCATCTCTCTTCTAAGCTGACCAGTCCCAGTCTTTATAACCTGTATATGGAAGCTGTTCGGTACCCCTAATCCTTTTTCAGACTGACTAATTTGTTTATCACTTGAGTTTTCATGGAAGAAAATCCCACTTTATCAGACACTTCAAAGCATCTGGCAAAGTGGGATTTTCTCCCATGAAAGCTCATGCAATAAATAAATTTGTTAGCCTTTAAAAGTGCCACAGAAGTCCTTTTTTTTGTTTTTGCTGAACTCAACTAATATGGCTACCCCTTTGGAACTAATTGTTGTGGCCCTTCTGTCTTTCTCAGTTCGTGAAGGGGTGTGCTGGCCTCCTAATTGTCAAATGTATTTATCTTTACTATGACCTGGAGAGGAAGTCCAATTACACTTCATCAAAAATTTCAACAGAAAATTTTCAGCCAACTTTAATATTTGATCTAATCTGGAAAGCTTCTGGACCAAATTTGCTGAAAGAAGACTCAGCAATGCCTGCTAATGAATGAATGGTGGTCGTTGATTTCCCAATTAAAGTGAAAAAAGAAGACAGCAAGGAGGTACCAAAAAGAGACGTGCTATCATCTCTGTTAATCCAACCAACCCTTTGTAATCTTTGCTATCGACATCTGCAGCATAAAATATTAGGGAGAGAGGTGGTGTTTGTGCAATGAAGATGGGTTAGAGCAGTGACCAGACTGAAGGAGTTGCTTGACTTTGCTTAGGTAACATTTCCTCTGAAAGTACTCTTATACAACAGTTGAAATTTGGCATACTTTAATCTCAGTTGCTGACAGGAAATAAACCTTATGATTGTATGTAGCAGTCAGTTATTCAATGAAATGACCGTGAACTTTTCAACCCTTTTATTGTTTGTTACAGCCTACCTTCCCTAGCTGCCAGAATTTAGCCCTCAGGTGTTCTCTCTTGGGCTAAGCAGGAATCAGTACTTGGATGAGAGACGTCCAGGAAAAGCTCAGGTATGCTTTCCATGGGAAGTTGTGAAGTGTGTTTTGGGGAGTGTGACATTCTCCTATTACAGTCTGGTCTGCTGTATTGCTGTGCCTCCCTGATCACCTGCTCCTGGGCCCCAGCTTACCCCATCTTGCTAGGTGAACTCCCACTCCTGGCTCAACCTACACCAGCCTCCTGTGTGTAGCTGGTCCCAGGAAGTGGAAGTGCTTCAACACCAGCCGCTCATGAGGTGGTTCCCCAGACCCAGATGCAACACTGGGAACTACTGTCCTGCAGGCAGGGCAGTCTTAATGATTCTGGAGCCCTGAGCAAAAGTCAAGGATGGGACCCCAGCATGGTGCATGGGAGGCCCCATCCTTGACTTTTGCCCCCACTCCCTCTTGCTGGGACTCCAGCCAGCCCCGTGGTCTTTCTGCCAGCTTCCACCTCCCAACATGGGGACCTGGGCAAATGCCCATCCTGCCCCACCACGCTAGGTCCGCCTCTGCTTGCAGGGATCAGGACCCTTCCTGATCCCTGCAAGCTCACTTACTCTGGTACATCAGTTTAAGAAAAAAAATCTTATATCCCTTTACTTTTGTTCTAAATCCAGGCGTCCACCAGTGTAATCACCTCAGTGAGGTGAGACTATTCCTCTGATTAGTAAGATGTGCTCTTTGAACTGTTTAGCTTAAAAAAACAAAAACCCCACACCTTTCAAAACTTAAATAAATGAAGGAATTCACTTAACTTTTCTCTTTTTTTCTGAAAGTTTACCAAAAATTGAATATTTAAAGTGAAGGACAAATAATGGCTTGAAGTACAAGTTTTGTGCCAAGTGTATCAGCACCACAAAGCCACCATGAATGTAAAATGACTCAGCCAGACCTAATGTAGGGGTTCACGTATGACCAGGCTGGGTCAAATCACTAGACTAGATCAGTGGTTTTCAAACTTTTTTTCCTAGGACCAAGTTGAAAAAAATGATTTATGCTCACGACCCAATAATTACATCTTTGAGCAGTGTATTCTGGTCTTTTGGTGGGGACAGCTGAGGGCACCGCAACCCAGTACCTGAGGATCCATGACCCTAAGTCTGCAAACCACTGCCCTAGATGGCAGAACCAGAGAAGTGCCAGGGTTTTAACAGGGGTGCTGGAACACCCAGCATGACCCGCAGGAGCAATCCCCAATCCAGTGTTGCAAATCACAGAAAAATCTCTCCAGTCCCACAGGCAGAAGACCTGTCTAGCACAAAATCTCTGCCTTGTCTCCAGAGCAACCACCAAATGGCAACTGGGCCTCGACCCTTTCATTCTCTTTCCAAAATCCACACAGTTTTAAATAAAACAATTTAATGATTGATACAATTTTAAATGAGTATATAGCAAATCAATCAGTCAAGGAGTTTACTACAATCATATAAAAGATTCAGTAATTCCCATTCTAAACTAAAGATCACTATTGCAGTTTGTTATTAACTTACCCACATGATTGTTTACTGATGGTTTTGCAAGGAAGGCCCTTCTCACAATGCGGGTAGGTACCAGTCTTTGTCAATTGATTTAAGATGGAGTTCTTGGCAGAAAAACCCCTGACCATTTTAAAAGTTACAGAGGAGTAGCCGTGTTAGCATAGTCCAGCAAAACAAACAAGGAGTCCTGTGGCACTTTTAAAGACTAATAAATTTATTTATCACATGAGCTTTCATGGGAGAAAATCCAAAGTGGGATTTTCTCTTATGAAAGCTCATGAGATAAATAAATTTGTCTTTAAAAGTGCCACAGGACTCCTTGTTTGTTTTGCTGAATTAGACTAACATGATTAACCCTTTGGAAGGAGTCTGGTGGCCCTTTTAAAGACTAACAAATTTATCAGATGAGATGAAATGGGGTTTTTTCCCATGAGAGCTCATCTGATAGATAACTGTTAGTCTTTAAAAGGGCCACCGGACTCCTTGTTTGTTTTGACCAGTTTAGAATGTGTCTTTTTCAAATTTATTTATTGCATGAGCTTTCATGGGAGAAATTCCCACTTCATCAAACACTTTGAAGATGGAGGAGCTTACAGAATGAGAAGAAAATAAATGCAGGGAAGTGTAAGTCATAGGATCAGGTCACACTGTAACAGCAAATCAAAGCAGTTGCAAAAATTCAAATACCCCTTCCTACCTCCTTGTGATTAGACGATTTACTCCCCTCCTGAGCCAAGATGCTATGAACATTTAGCTAATCCACTGCTATGCTTATTTCTTCTGGATGTGTTTGCAGCCCTGATTGCTTGATCCTATTTGAGCTATGTGAAATATCTTTGGGAACATGTTCCATATCTGCACACGGGTATGATGTTGCAGGAAACATGCTACCATAAGAATAATGTAGAGTATGCCATGAGCGTAAACAAATACCTTACCTGATGAATTTTGCATTAAAACACACCATTATATTGCAAGGGTGAACAGGAGTGATACAGGCAAGGAGTTCTGTGGCACTTTTGAAGACTAATACATTTATCCCATGAGCTTTCATGGGAGAAAATGCCAAAAATGCAGGGGGAGGGTTGCAGCACATCACAGGGAAGTCCTGGGATGTGACCGATTTATTTAGCTAATTGTGATATCTTCCTTAGTAGATAAAGTTTCATTTCATTCTTGTGCTGTCTCAGTTCTCTTCTCTCCTCCCAAGGAAAGGCATTTATTTGCATGCTGCCTCACTCCTCCACTTCCTTGAAAGCAATATCTAGTAGGTTTGTTTCCTCTGAGATAAATAGCATGGCAACAACAGAAGAGCACTGAATTCACCTTTGACTTTCAGTAGGGAAGTAGGAACCTTGATACATGGTAAAGAATTAAAATTTTATTCATAGATGCACCGTTGCTCAGTGCAATATCGATGCAACTCATGTTCCTAGTGTCCAAAGATGTAGACTAGCCAGTCAGAAAAGCCTGTGGGTTTAGGCCCCTTTGTTATTCCCACTCCGGGCACATGCTCTGTGCATGCCAGCCAATCTGTCATGTCTTCTAAACAAAGTCCTTTGCCATGGTAAAGAACTGCTTTTTCTCTCAGACTCCTAACCTACTGATGGATTTTAAACAGGTTTGTTGGCCAGCACCTGCAGAAACTCGTATTTCACTGCAAGGCTCTAAATCGAATCTGGCTTTAGTCCGGAGCCATTCCAGGGCTCTAGAACTGTTAAACTTGGCATGTGGTGTGCTATGGACAGTTTGTGTATTTGTTGCACATCCCAGCAAGGGCTCAGACTGAAGGAATATAAACTGGATTAACCCCATACAACGTGCTTGTGTCTGGTGTGTCTTCAGCACGTGGCTCAATTCCGCTCAAGTGCTTTTTCAGCCCCGCCTCAGGAAAGGTTGAGGTCGTCAGTGGTGCGGTAATGGTGGGAGAAGATAAGCTACTTGCTACATCACACTGGTGTGGAAGTTGCCAGTCAGCAGACTCCTCTGTGAGACATTTGAGGCTTCCTCATTTCAGTACCATTGGATGTACTGCCTGGATCACTTTCTCATGGGTGGTAGGGACTTCTGCTTGCACAGGGAAACTAAAAATTGCAGAGCTGTGTAAAACAAAATGGGAAGGGAAACAGCACAAACTACTACATTTCCCCCCACTAATCTCTAGTAAAAGCTCTGTTTGGCCCGAATTCGGGCTGATTGTCCCCGCTGGCCTGCCTGGGCAGTTTGCTCATTATTCTGAATATAAATAATACCAGCTGAGCACAGAGGACTGTGTGAGTCCAGTCCTCAAATGTAGGATAGTTCATGCTGAATTGTAGTGAATAATTCCTCTGAAGTCTGTCTATTGTACATGTCAAGTCAGATCTCAGTGTCCAAAGCAGTGGGGTGTTGAACCTTTCCCGTTCAGCTTGAATTCTGAGGGGATATTTGTAGTAAGAGAGAATTGGGTTTGCTGTCTTACACAAGAAGGAAATGGATTAAAGGACTCTGTGTCAAATTCCCCCTTGCTTAACATATTGCACATTGCTCTGCGTGGCTGTGCCAGAGAAACTCTCACCTATGTGAGTTGCACAAAGGGAACAGCTTATTAGTAAGAAAGGATGCACAGTCTTGTACGTTTGGCACTGGACTGAGACTCAGACGTACACATGTCAGTTCCTGTCTCTGCCGCAGACTTGCTCTGTGACCTTGGTCAAGTCACTTAGTCTCTGACTCCATTCCCCATATGTGAGGAAATTGGTTTGTTTGTGGGATGCTTAAGTACTCTCGTGATGGGCCATATAAATACCTGGAGAAGAAATCTAAAGGACTGGTTGCTCATTCCAAACAATACCACTTCTGGCTTATTCAGATCTGTCAGCAGAGATTATTCAGTGACAAAGCTGACCATTTAAGAACCGTGTATTCTAAGGATTTCTAGGCAAATGAATGTGTTGTGATGAATTCTGTTGCATTACCTGTTGGCACAAGTTGCCAGTCCATGAAAAGGGTTTGACCTCTTTGAAAAATGCCTCTTTCATTTACTAAATGTCTAGAGCTAAACATATGTAATGTTTTTAAAGTGAAGAAAGGAGAGCAAACCCTGAATAGGAAGTTAAGGCACTATACCAGACACAGGAGACCTGGATTCAATGTCATGCACCCCCAACATTCCCATCTGTACAGTATTCCCTTCCTGATGTGTTGAGGATAAATACAAGACCCTACAATCATGGGGGCTATATGACTACTTTAGAGGGAAGAATCCAATTTAGGTTACTTTCACTGTGTCCATAAAACTGAATCTTCTGTCAATAAGCTTTTTATTTAAGAAGTTGTATACTGTACTGTATTTATAGAGAAATTCAGGAGCATGTGTGATGGGGGCCAGCATTCTTTTGTCTTTACGTTCACTGCCCGAAAAAACAAAGTGAACTGCAGTACAAAGTGGGTAGACAAACACCATTACTGTATTCTGAACTTCCCGGTTTAGCAATGAACATGTCTTGGAGCAATGTTCTAGGATTTATGCAACTGGTCTCTGGACAAAGAAAGTGGGTGCGTGGGTGTCTGGGTGTGCCAGATCAGTGCTTTATTTGTGAATGAGGAATCAAGAGGAATTCTTCCCTTCTACCAGGGCTTGAGATATTCAGTAACCTGGACTTCTTGAGAAATTCATGTCTACCTTCATTTGTAATGTTTAATGTAATTAATGTTTGCTTTCATTTTTGATGAAATCCCAATTCTGCAATTAAAAAAAAAATTCTGACCACATTTTGCTTTTGATCTTAAATAGAAAAAAAAACTGAACTGACTGACTGGGCTGTTTTTTCAGCAAATGTGACATTTCATTCAGCCTGAGAATAGCTGTAATACTATTTGATATTTGTGTGTTTGTACTGCAGCATTGCCCAGTCAGGGACTGGGACCCATTGCACTAAGTGATGGGCACACAGTGAACAGAATATAAGAACAGCCATACGGGTCAGACCAGTGGTTGGTCTAGCCCAGTATGCTGGCTGCTGGCAGCAGCCAAAGCCAGGTGCTCCAAAGGGAATATACAGAACAGGTAGCTCATCAAATGATCCATCCCCAGTCATCCACCCCCAACCTCTGGTAAACAGATGGTAGGGACTCCCACATCATGGGGTTGCATCCCCAACCATCTTGGCTAGTTGCCGTTGATAGCACTATCCTCCAAAGAGAGAGTCCTTAAGAAGCAATCAGACTGTCAACCACGATGGCGACTGACTGAGGTAGGGACTGTAGATTTCCAGAACTAAAAGTATGGCCTTGAAATAAAGAGCCTGGGAGTAGTGACAATTCATATTCTACATGGATTGACAAAGGGGACCTATCAACAGCTCTGTACTTTCTGAGGCTGCCATCTTGTTCTCTTGGAAGACCAATGGAGCATCCACATCTGTAACCTGAACATCTGCCCAACCTCCTGTGAGTGAAATCTTCATTTTGAAGCTTCTGGTGGATGGGGCTTGAGGTATGGGTGGAGGTGTGGAGTGTAGAAGTGCCTTTGTTTCTCCAAATTAAGTTCTGAGTGAGGGACAATAGAGGGCTTCTGTTTTTGTTTTCCTCTGTGTGCACTCAGTGTGGTAAATTGGAGGATGATACGCTGCGTTTTTCTTAAACAGATTTAATCCTCACTGTATACAGAGCAAAATTGCAGACTTAATTTACATGGGTTTCTAAAATGATTTAGTTACATGTACAACCCCCTTCTCTGCCTCTTATATCAGTTAGATGGTAAACTCTCTGGGTCTGGGATAGGGGCTCTCTTAGTACAATAGAGTCTTTGTCCATGACTGGGCACCTGGATGCAGTACAAGTAAATCCATATTAGCCATTCTTGTATTACCATCTTAATTTGCTCTGGAACTGACCTAATGGCTTCCACCCAAGGGGAATGCACTGCTTTAACAAAATGACTTTAGAAACCAATCTATTAAACAGTGCTATTTCAGTGCAGACAAGATCCACATCTGGAAATCTCAATGTGCCCTTAAAGACGGAGTGGTTGAAGTTGCCTCCCTAAGTCTCATAGGCTGTAAGATCGGAAGGGACCGATCACCAGTCTGATTGTCTAGTCTGACCTCCAGCACAATGCAGGCCACAGAACCTCACCCACCCACTCCAGCAATAAGCCTCTAACCTGTGACTGAGTTATTTACCTCCTCAGATCATGATTTAAAAACTTTAAGATACAGAGAATTCACCAGCAGGTGAGCCATGCCCCATGCTACAGAAGGCGAAAACCCCTCAGAGTCCTAGCCGAGCAGTCTTGGGGGAAAATTCCTTCCTGACCCCCAAAATGGCAATCAGTTAAACCCTGAGCATGTGGGCAAGTCTCACCAGCCAGTTACCCAAGAAAGAGTTTTCTGTAATAACTCAGAACACACCCCACTTACCCTCTCTTCTGAGGCCACTGGCATATCCATCACTAGTAGCCAAAGATCTAAGTTCAGTCAATACTATTAATACTAACAAAAATAGTTACTAGTATTGATAGAGAACTGAGTCATTGCTGATAAGGTTTGAAGGTGACACATTCACATTTGGCGTGCAAAGTCAAAAGGCAATTTTTGTTTCATACCAAGCAAAGGTTCTGGCCCACTATTTTTTTTTAACTTTGGAAAGCATCCAACCTCAGGGATGTTTCCTAGTAATAGGTGTTTTGATTCTTCAGGGGGAAGAAGAGAGAATTTATTTAATCCCCAAAGCACTCTGTTAATTTAAGCGTAGTGCTGAAACCTTGGTACGTCTGCAAGAGACTCTATAGGGTAGCACATTCTACTTTAGCCTGGAACGGGAGGAAAAAACAGTCCATGAGCTTCTGTAGCTTCAAGGCCTGAAAGGTTTTTGTTAGTATGTTTTGGGGGGTTTTGGCTTTGCTAGGAGACTATTTGAGAACTAAGTGCAGTTATGGTGACAAGTTCCAAAGGGGTAGCTGTATCAGTCTAGTTCAGCAAAACAAAAAGTAGTCCTGTGGCATTTAAAGACTAACACGTTTATTTATCACATGAACTACACTACTTCTCCATCTTCAAGCATCAGATGAAGCGGGATTTCCTCCTATGAAAGTTCATATGGTGAATAAATTGGTTAGTCTTTAAATGCCTTGTTTTTAAGGGCACTTAAAGCATTGCAAGAGCTGAGGGAATGAAAGTTGAGCTATTCAGGGAAGGGATATTTAGACTTCTACAAATGAACCCTACTTTGTGTTATTGCTCGAGGTGATTTCACCTAAGAAGCTGATTAACATTTTGGGAAAAGGATGGCTTTGATGAACATTCATATTTCTGTCTCTTCAATGTAGGTCTGAGAGCCCTCAGAGGACAGATACTGAGCCCTAGTCTACACTTGCTGCCAGGAGCACCCCTGGCCTGGAAGAAGACCCAGGGCTTGGGTGCTTTGAGTGCGCTCCTGCGGCTGACCCAGGGCTCTGGCGTCGGTACTTGGGGCTCGAGCTCCGTAAGCCCAGTGCCAGCGGTGCCCCCGCTTGCCACACTTCTCAGTGACAGTCAACAGGAGAGGCGCAAGGTGTGTAAAATGCCTCGCATATCTTCTGACAACTTACTAACTCCCACTTACCTCCCCCTACACCTTGCACTAAGGCAAACAGCAATGCCCTCCGTTCTCCTTAGCACTGTGCTAGTCCTGGAGCTGGAGTTATTGCAAACTCCAGAGTGATTGAGCGTGTCTTGACAGACCACTCAATTGCACCTGGAAGAGTAAACACAGTGGCGATTTTGCCTCCGTCAGTATAGACATAGCCTGAGATTCCCTTCCGTTCCCACAGGTTCTCTAGCCAAAACCTTTAACATAGGTCCTTAGAGAGAACAGATGTTGACACAGCTCATATTCCTAAGGGTTCACTTCCACGTGCAATTTAACTAGTCTGGTATAGTTAATGCGATACAACCCTTCCTAATGTAAACACAGCTATAGTAGCATAAAGGCATCTGTCGTCAGGAAGGGAAATAAGTCTGCACATCTGACTTCAGGTCCATTTTTCTTCTTGGGTAACCGTAGGACCCCAAATCCAGACACCCCCAGAATCTGGATCTGCATCTGCTCCTGATGTTGCCATCTCTATTTAAAATCCACTATTTAACATCCTGGCTCAGTGAACGAGAAACGCAGGGATGACTTTAAACTGACCAAAAATACTTAAACACGCTATGATAGTCCCGATGTGACCAAAGATGCCCTCATCACAAGAAGTTGTTTCTTTGCTTTACCTGCCTAGCTGTGCAATCACAACTTGTCCGGCATTTGAGATCAGAACAGCTTACATATCCCAGTCCTCACTTCCACTGCTCAAGGGCCCCACCTCCAGCTGGAGAACCCAGGACCTTGAGCTCAGATAGCAAAGGTAAGTAACAACAGGTGATCTTCCAAATTTTTTGATTCAGAAAGTATTTGTGATTTTATGCATGCCCATAATAGGGTTATACACATCTATATCAGCTGAGTATGTGGCCCATACTTTGTATTCAAAATCATGTAAGAATGCTTTGCTCCCCACCAGGGAAACAGGGTTACCAGCAACGTTTTTTTCTAGGAGTCAATCCTGTGGGTTTGTGTTCCAGAAATAGTCTTTGCAATTCCCTTCTTAAATGTTCTCATGACTTCTTCCCACTGCCTTCACACTCCATGGAACCCACCAGACAACTTCTCCCAGCCGTCTCTGCTTTGACTGCAGCAATTTATGACTTGAACTACTGCATGACTTTTTAAACGACTCAAAGGCATGGCAGATTTCTCATGGCCCTTGGTTTGCTGTTCCAATGGTTAATGACCCACCCTGATAAATGGGTCAGCCTTGCTTCCCCTGTCACTTTTGTTGACTTCAATTCCCAGCCGCTCTCTATAACTTTGGAATGGTGCTGCCACCTACTGCTAAAAAGTCTGGACTGCGTCATTGAGTCAGAATATTAGGGCTGGAAGGGACTTCAGGAGGTCACCTAGTCCAAGCCCCTGCTAAAAGCAGGTCTACTCCCACTACAACATCCCAGCCTGGGTTTTGTCCAACTGGGTCTTCAAAGTTTCCAAAGATGGAGATTCTACCACCTCCCTAGGCAACCCCTTCCATCCCTTATAGCAATTCGGTGGAACATGTCTGCAATGAAAATATAAAGTACATAGCACTCAGGACTTTCACAAACACCAGCTCCCACTCAGGGTGCTGTTTTGTAGCAATAGGCAACTGTTAGCTGTTGATGCCTATTCAGAGGACTAAGTCAACATAGGGTATGGCAGCCCGGTTCTTAGTGGGCAAATTTCACAACCCCATCACTGCAATCAGTACTAATTGTTGGGGATGTTGGTAGAGGAGCTGAATCACTAGGGAGGTTCAAGTGCTCTCAGCCCCTCTTTTCAGGATTGAGGGATGGGGGCAAGGTGCTATGAGAGAGGTTTGTGTTTTGTGTCTGCCAATTTTGTTATTTTAAGACTTCAGCTGTAAGGCTGTCGGTCCAGGACCTTCCATCAGCAGCACAGTCACTTTAAAAACTCCCTGGTCTCCTGACTATGCTATATGTTGAAAAGTGTCCTAACTAGTAAGGGCAGTTCTATGTTCTTCTCGGTGCTATTTGCCTAAAGCAGCCAGGAGAGCCACAAAAACAATTCAAGAGCTGGAAAAAATATGCTTATCAGTGAAAGACTTCATAAGCCCAAACAATGAGAGTCCTGTGGCACCTTAAAGACTAACAAATTTCTTCAGGCATAAGCTTTCGTGGGCTCCAACCCGCTACATCACGTGCATGAAGTGGAAACTACAGTTAGGAGGTTTATACACACATGCAAAGGTGAGAAACATTACAATGAGGAGGGCAAGTGCTAACAAAGTCAATTCAGTTAGGGTAGATGAGGGCCATTCACTTCAGTTGATTGGAAGGTGAGAATGTGTGAACAGTGCCAATTACTTTTTGTAATAAGATAAACATTCAAGGTCCCTATTCAAGCCCAGTCTGATTGTGTCAAGTCTGCAGATGAGTTCCAGCTCTGCCGTTTCACGCTGAAGTCTGTTTTTGAAGTTCTGTTGTTGAAGTATGGCAACTTTCAAGTCTGCTCCAGAGTGTTAAGGGAGACGGAAGTGTTCTTCTATTGGTTTATGGATGTTACCACTTTTCATGGCCAATTTGTGTCCATTTAAACTTTTGCATAAGGACAGTTGGTTTGGACATTGTACGTAGCAGAGGGGCACTGCTGGCACATGATGGCATATACCACATTAGTGGACGTGTAGGTGAATGAGCTCCTGACGGTGTGGCTGACATGGTTAGCCCTTGTGATGGTGTCACTAGAGTCAATGTCGTCACCCTGCTCACTGAGGTAGAAAAGATACTCCAAAGGTGGGCAGAACACTTAAACAAAATTCTCTATCAGCCATCGACTGCCCCAGGCTGACATTCACGTGTCCCTTGCTGATCCCTCAACACTCACTGAAACTGCGAAAGTGACTGAGCTGCTGTCAAATGGTGAAGCAACTGGTGCAGATGCTATATCTGCAGAAATCTATAAGGTTGGAGGCTTGCACGTGGCTTTAGAATTGACTGATTTTTTTCAGTCAATGTGTTGTCAAGGGATTATAGCCCAGGAGCAAAAGGATGCATCCATCATTCACTTGTACAAGAAGACAGACAATAGACAATCCTGCAACAACTATTGACGTATCTTCTTGTTGTCAACAGCTGGCAAAACTTTTGACAGAATTCTGCTGACTAGCCTTGTGCTACACATTGAACAAGAGCTCCTGCCTGGGAGGCAGCGTGGCTACTGGGAAGGTTGTAGGACCATAGATATTGTTTTTGCAGCTCATCAACTTCAGGTGAAATGCTAATTTGCTGTTACTGTATGACCTGATCCTATGTTTTACACCCCCTTGCATTTATCTTCATTCCTTTCTGTAAGTTCACCCATCTTCGAAGCATTTGAGAAAGTGGGATTTTCTCCCACAAAAGCTCATGCGAAAAATAAATCTGTTAGTCTCAAAGTGCCACACGACTCCTTGTTTTTTTGCTGGACTAGACTAACATGGCTATCCCTTTGGAAACGGAACAGACTGTCATGTATGACTTGTATCTGACTTTCATTGACCTGACAAAAACCTTTGATAAAGTCAGTTAGCAGAGCTGTTGGAAAAGCATGGTAAAATTCATTTGCCCAAAGAAATTCATGGCTCTGCAATTCCAAGATGATATGCTCACTCATATTATTGATGACAGTCATCTGAACCATTCCCAGTCACCAGTAGAGCCAAGGATGGCAATGTGCTGGCCCCAATATTCATCAGTATGATGTTTTCTGCCATGCTTATAGATGCCTTTTATGACTGTGGCATGAGGATTGGCATCAGATTCCAGACTGATGGCAAACTTCTCAATCTGAGGAGGCAGCAGGCAAAGATGAAGGCACAGGGAAATGACTGTTTGTGATCTTCTGTTGGCTGATTGACTGTTCCCTGAATGCCAAATCTGAGTCTGACATGCACCAGAGTATGGACTATTTCTCTTCCGCTTGGGGCAATTTTGGTCTCACAGTCAACATCAAGAAGACAGAAGAGATGTACCAGAACCTGATATCACAGTGAATGGCCAGGCAGTGGACAAGTTCACCTACCTTGGCAGTACACTGTCATGTGCAGGTGATATTGATGATGAAACCAATGCCAGAATTGCCAAAGCGTGGCTGGCTATGGCCATTAGAAGACTATATGCAAATGTGTGGGAGCACAGAGGCAGTGGTCAACAAACAAAAGAGAAGGTCTACAAAGCCATCCTGTTGCCGGCTTTGATGGATACATGTGAAACCTGGATGACATATGGATGCAGGACCGTCCTTGGGGTCGGGGGCAAGCAGGGTGACCACCCCCAGCCCCATGGTTTGGCAGGCCCTGTTCTGTCTCCCCATGCTGCCTTCTGCAGGTGGGGGTGCCATGCTTCAGTGGCATTTTTGAGCTGGCTCCTGAAGTGAAGTGACCACATGCTGGCCCAGGGGTGGGGCAGGAACATGGAGCCCAGGCTCTGGACCAGCCACCCTCAGGCCTGGGCCAGCCTACCATACCGTGGGTGTGGACCACCTGTTCTACGGGCAGGTCAGGAAAGCAGAGCCCAGCCCCTGGGCCGGACTGCCTTGCCCTTGGGGCGACTCAGGGGTGGGGTGGGAGCACAAAGCCTGGCCTCTGGCCAAGGGCAGTCCCATCCCCCAACACCCTGGCTGACCAATTGGGCCTGGGCCCCATCCACCGCTAGGGACGGCCATATATGGACACCATGTTATGAAGCTGAATCATTTTCCCATGGGTTGTCCAAGAAAACCAATGAGGATAAGATGACAAGACAAGGTTCTAGGTACTGATGTTCTCATATGGGCAGGTATTCCAAGCAGCCATACTCTGTGGATGAAATCCCAGATAAGATGGGCAGGCCATATCGAAACATTTCAAAGACTCACTCAATTTATTCATGAAGCATTTCAACACCGACCCAGAGTTTTGGGAAGATCTCGCTCAGGATTGTTCTATCTGGTAAAGTCTCATCCACACTAGAGCCACAGTCTATGAGCAGAGAAGAATTACCCAGGTAGATCTGAAGCACCAGCAGTGTTACCAGCTTTGCCCACCAACTCAGGGTATGCTCATTTATTAGGGTTACTTTCTCTTTGGGGAAGATTATTAGTTTGCTGCTTGTGTCACTATCTGGAGCTCACTTCTCCCTTCTGCAAGCTCTCTCCCAGTGGAGGAACCCTTTGCAGGACCTTGATTTCCCAGGACTGGATTCTTCCAACCCCCAAATCCAAATAGCTACCCCAATACATACATTCATCGATTAACAAGGTGCGTCTGAGTGGACCAGGTTCTCAGCTGACCCCTTTTATGTTCCTGAACTCTCACAGCACTTCTCTGCTGCTACCCTTATGTGCCCCTGGACTCAATCAGGCTGGGTCAAAACAGGACTTTTCAGCTATCACCCTTATATGCCCCTGGAGTCAATTAGGCTAATATCCCCATCAATGAGCAAACCTTACAGGATTATGGGCATCACCGGGATCTTTGGCTAGGTAATAGAAGCGTTGCTGCAAAGTGATATAAAGAAACCAAGAACACAAAGGAGAGGGAATGACGTCTTAGAAGAGTCTGGAAACTGGCTTGATAACAAAAGGCATTTTATTGCTAAGTATCTAAAACTTGCACTAATAATAATAATTACAAAAGGAGAGACAAATACCCCAAAATTAGAATCAATACCCGGTTACAGCATAGATAAACCTACAAGGAAAGAAAAACGCCCAGCTACAATATTACCTAGATTCTACTGTATCAGGCCTAGAAAAAGAGAGTCTTAATTAAACAAGGAGAGATTGGGGGGGGTCTCACCACTCTGTGTAGCAGAAAGGTTTCCAGGTTGTGCAGATCAGGGTCAGAGGCTGGATGGAAACAAAGCTCCCACAGCAATCAGCAAAGAAGAAGAAAAGCCAAGTCCCAGTAGAAATGATACACCTTTAGAACCAAGCATCAGGACTCGGCTCAATCCAAACTCACACAGGATTCAGACAGGATCTAATCAGGACTTACACAAGACACGCAGTACTCAATCAGGACTTGCACAGGACACACAAAGTACTCAGTCAAGATTTTTTATAAGGACTTGTTTAAGTGGCCAATACACATTCCTGGCTGGGTGTGAAGGTTCAGGGAAGCTCACAATACAACCAGGCAGACTCAGTATTTTGGCAATTTCCAAAGGGATAGCCGTGTTAGTCTAATCCAGCAAAAAAAACAAGGAGTCGTGTGGCACTTAAAAACTAACAGATTCATTTTTCGCATGAGCTTTCGTGGGAGAAAATCCCACTTCCTCAGATGCTTCGAAGATGGGTGAACTTACAGAAAGGAATGAAAATAAATGCAAGGGGGTGTAAAACATAGGATCGGGTCATACGGTAACAGCAAATTAGAGCAGTTGTTAGGTTCAAACCCTGGGAAGCCTGAAGTCAAATTACTTTTTGTAATGGGAAAAGAACCCATAGTCTCGGTTAAGTACATAGTCTCAATTCAATCCTGCTTTCACAGAATTTAATTTGCATGTTAATTTGAGTTCAGCTGTTTGAAATCACAAAACAAAAAAACCAGTTGCTGAGCACTTCCATCTTTTTAATCACTCGATAAATGATTTGTTAATGACCGTCGTCAGAGATGTGACTGGGACATCAAGACTTCAAAGAGAAACAGTTGAACTTGAATTAATATGCAAATTAAATTCTGTGAAAGCGGGATTGACTCAAGACTATGGGTTCTTTTTCCATTACAAAAGGCAATTTGACTTCAGGCTTCCCAGGATTTAAACTTAACGGTGGGTTACTCAGTAACCCACCGTTCTTCTTCGAGCGCTGCTCGGATGCATTCAGTAATAGGTGACTACTAGCCATGCTGATGGATGGCAGGTGGAGTTGGGTCTTCCACCTTCAGCACAGCAACGTGCCCCATATGGGAGAAGCCCAGCAACAAGATTGTAGTTGGAGTCAAGAGGCGAACTGGCCTTGACATGGCCCAGAAGAATCAAGAACTGAGGGCCAACTCAGGACAGGGGCAGAACCAAACTCACCGAGACATATGAATGTAAGCAGGTTGGATCAGGGTCACCATAACTGGAATAAGGGCTGCAACGTGAACATAGAGGGTTGCATTAGATGCTCCACCTGGGTGAAAACATAAAATATGACAGGCACAATAGTCTCTAACCATCGGCCTTGCAGCGTGGCCTCGTGAGAGAACGCTGGATGCCAACAAGTGCGGATTTAGCCATAATAGCCATGTCCCACACGAGAACGAAGAAAGGGTGAAGATTACTTCCTGAACTGATCACCCCAAGGCCTTAGCTGGATCCACAGAGTCATGAACTGATCTGGTCGGCTACTGGGTACGCAGGTAGCCACAGGAGAATAAGCTTATCCCTTGGCCTGGCCGCAAACAGACATAGTGGGATCTGGTTGATGAGAGTGAGGGTGAAGATACAGGGTTGTAGGGTGGGACCCTGAGAACGACAGAAGGGGCTTGTGAGACGCTTCACAGCAGCATATATAGAAGGCCAAGCTGAGTAGTGCAGAGGGCCTACGGTATGCAAGCTATAGAACCGGGTAGCGCACGTTATCAGGTACCAAGGACTGAGTTCTCTCAGGAGAGAGACTCCGGGACATAAGCGCTACAGAGAGGCAAGGTGGCCTGCAGTAGTGCTATTGAGTTGGTCCTTGTAAGGACCACGGTGGCATGAGAGCCCATGGGACCTGCTTGGCCTATAATCTCGCAGGTTTTCGCCTCGCGAGGGCCCTCACAAGTGTGTGAGGAAGGGAGAAGAAGGATCAGGGATAGCGCCAGCTATCACTTGGTCACCCCAACGCAGACCAACAGGTTCATAGAGGTGCCGTGTAAGGTCACAGTCTCAAGAGCCTATAGTATTTACAGGAGGGATAGCGCTACCACTCTGCTGCGCCAGTGTGAGTGCCAGGGAAAACTTCTGAATACGTGGATATCCCGAAACATGGATGCCAAAAAAGGTTTATTTCCTACCAACTAGGAAGTGAATCCACCACAAAGTGGCAACTGCAGTATCCCAACGGTATCTTGGGGTTAGAGGACTGGACAAAGTATTGGACCGGACAAGGTATTGTCCCCAGCCGAGAGGCCGGAAGTTGATTTGAGGGAGCGCAAGCCTTGAATTCCTGGACATTGCAGGAAGTGGGCTCTAGATTTTTTTCTCTTTGCTCATTACAGAAAAGAGTGGGCAGTGTATGCCAATGGTTCCTCAAGGATTGAGGGGGAACAGCAGTATTATTGGGTGCCACCAATGCACGTGGCAGTGACCCTGCGGCAGGGTCACAGCAATGTTCCCTCTAAGGGGAGAGGGCAGCTGAGCAACTCTGGTTGCTCGCTGCGCAGCCCCTCCTCCCGCTCCTGACAGCCCCCCCC
>ML682063.1:7986182-8027795 GCA_007922195.1 Podocnemis expansa
GCCCCCCGCTCCCGCTCGGCCCCCCCCCAACTTACCTTGGGGCTGGACTGGAGCCAGAGGGCCCAGCCATAACTCCCGGGCCAGAGGAGCTCTACAGAGCATGCCCAGATTTTCTGGGCATGCTCCGTTGGAGCTTCTCTGGGTGGGAGTTTTCAAAACTCCCAGCCGCAGAAGAGTTCTGTGCAGGGACTCCGGCTGCCGGCAGTGCGCTGCCGGCAGCTTTTGCTGCGCTGGCGGCTGTGGTGGGCTGCGCTGCTGCGTGCCAGCGCAGCTTAGAGGGAACATTGGGTCACAGGTCTACAGCAGACGTAGCGAACAGACCCAGGGAAACAGAAGGGCGGGGGGGCCTGCCAAGGTACATGACCGAGAGGCAGAAAAGGCAGCTACAAGTCATTTGGGGAGGATCCCCTCTGCCTAAATGTGGTCTCCTGCCCAGTTATGACAGACTGGTGATGCAGAGGAGGGCGCTGATGAGAGAAGGCCCGATAGGGTATCCCATCGCTGTTCCCTTTACATGGAGAAGCGACTAGGTGTCCTCTCCTAGGTTCCCTATCTGGGGGTTCGAGAAGGGTACACTAGGCCCCTGCTTCATGAGCAAGGGACGTAAGGAGAATTGACCACTGCATTTGTGAGGTGGGCTTAGGACGAGGGTTCCTAGGGTAGATGCCCTGGTCACCACTGAGATCACCCACGAGGTAAGGGTGTGAGGAGCCTTAGTTCCCATGAGGGAGGGAAGTGTGGGTTGGGATGGGCCGTTCACCTTGGCCCTCCCTCGAAGGCTAAGATCCACCATGGCTAAGCGGATGTGTTCCCCTCGACAAGTAGGAGGTAGTGCTCGTCGAATTTGGGTGTCGGGGTCACAAAGGCCGGTACACGTTATGCCGACAGTATGCGACCGGAGGTATCCCCCTCCCCCTCCCCCTGACCCAGACTCGAGAAGGCCTACCTGATGGAGGCATCAGGGTCACAGGCACAGTCCTGTGTCTAAGTAAGCATCAAGCATACACATCTCGGACCCTCTGCAGCAGTCCTGGGGCTACTACAAGATGCGCTTCTCATCCCAGGCAAGAGTGTTGGTGTGGAAGACGCGGGGTTGAAGGGATGTCTGGGGAAGCGGGGGGGGGGGGGTTCTCTATGAGTGTTCGAAGTAGCCGCTGCTTAGGGAGTGTGGGGGTTGGACCACGGTACCCGGGTACTGTCGGTGCAGGCATGGGTGTCTTATGTTGTCTGGGCCATGACGCCCAAGGTCAGAGGGAGGAACAGCCGCTCGGGGTTGGACGCCTGTGGATGCAGTAGCAACTAGGAAGAAAAAAGCAGGGGGGAGAGGGTGGTTCCCACCGAACCCCATTCCTTTTCGAGGGGAGAAGGGTGCGTCGACCGTCTACTGAGATGACGCCCTGATGCCTCTATTCCCCGAGGTTTGAGAGTGAGATGGCAGTAAGTTGGGCGGGCCCTTCCCCCCTCCCCCCTCCCTGTGGGAAAAGGGGGAAGGTCTCAGCCTTTGCAGCAGATGATGGCAGTGGAAGGAAGTTCCCCTGTGGTCCCACTATGGGAGAAATGGGTGGGAATTCAGGGGGGTGGGACTAAGTCGGAGGGATGGGTCCGTGGGGAAGCAGGCCAAAGTATTTGGCCTGTCCCCAGGGATCTTGAGCAGTGCCTACCACCAGTAGGGTTTCTGGGGGAAACAAAGCATCCCCTTCAAAGGGCAGGTCAAGGACCGCCTGCTGCACATTAGGGGGCACTCTAGCCTCCCTAAGCCATGCCACCCACTGGATGGTTACCGGCAAGGCCACAGTGCGAGCAGCTGTTTCCACTGCATCATGTGCCGAAAGAAGGAGATCTTGGGAGATTATGTTGCCTTCCTCCAGAAAGGCATCATACTCATCTCTGGCCTCAGGTGGAAGCAAGTTTCTAAATTTTGCAAGTGACTCCCACACATCCAGCAAGTATCTGCTGGTTATGGCTTGGTTGTTTCCCACTCGCAGTTGGAAGCCCGATGAGGAGTAGACCTTACGGCCCAAAAGGTCTAGTTCCCTGGCTTCTCTGGAGGATGGGAGGGGGTTACTGGGGGGCTCCCCAGGGCCCATCACCATCTGGACCACATTGCTCGGGGGAACCAGATGACCAACGAGAGAGGAAAAATCCGACTCGGACACCCGATATTTGACGCTCGCCGTGTCCGAGACTGGGGGAATGGAACTTGGGCTCTGCCACCAGGAACATGCAAGGTCCCATATGCTCGGGTGGGGTGGAACTGATAAGGGTGCCACTGACGCAAAGGCTGGCCCAAAGAGGGTACCGGGGGGGGGGGGAGGCTCAAGGGCTGCACCTCCATGTCTAAATGGGCCATAACCTGGCGCAGCAAATCAAAATGCGCTGACAGGTTTCCTGTGTAAGACTCCAGTGCCGGAGAGAGGGAGGTACTGGGAGCTCGCCATGGTGGGGAGGGAGTTTCTTGAGGGGACCATTCCTGCGGCCTGAAGCGGAAGGGCGATGGGGCCGATATACGGGGCCGAGGCTGCTTGGAGCCCCTGGAAGGTCCTTCCTCTGGGCTGGAAGCAGGAGAAGGGGACCAAGACTCCTGGGGTGGTACCAGCAATGATGGGGTGGTGCCAGCTCCCACTGAGGTGGAAGATGGGGGGCTGTGTGGTGAGGGCAAATGCCCCGGGTGGATCCAGGCCTTTGATATGAAGGCCGTTTGCCCCTTCTGGTTGGGAGTGGTACAGGGGGTGTCGAGAGTAACAGGAGGGCTCGTGCAGCCTCCACTGCTTCTGGGGTGGATGGCATGAGGAGTGACTCCATGTGGCCCCCTGGCAAGTCCTTGCCCAGGGAGGGAGGACTGCCTGGGCGGGAGGACTCCTGCTTCTGCAGCACCGGGCTATGGTGAGTCCGCAGTGCCGAGGGTGAAATTGGCTGGTGCCTGGGTGAGCTCGGCACCGGCGAGGCCGTACTGTACCCAAGCCATCGGCGCTGGAGATGATGCGGAGCAGTGCAGGGGTGATCCTGGTACCAGCGGTACTGGACTACCCAAAGGCGACCTGGAACGGTGCAGGTTGGCACAGGGGTGCTGGAGTCGGCACTGAGGTTGTGCGGCGGTGGCAGCTACCAGTGGTGCAGTGCCACATAGGCTCCGGTGCCAAACTGGATCTCGGTGCCAGGCAAGAACCAGAAGCCTCGGGTGAAGGGTAGGACGCAGCGCCGCTGTTCCGTCTCGTTGATGGTTCGACATTTGAAGGAGAGACAGATGGAACATGCTGAGACCATGTGGTCTTTGCCCAGGCACCTAAGGCACTTCCCGTGGGGGTCATCCTGGAGGAAGGCCTTGCTGCACTCGGTGCAGACTTTGAACCCTGGCATGGTCGCAAGATGTTCTGGCCTGACGGTGAGGGACTCTTGTGGTGGAATTAAATCCATGAAGAGATGCTCCCAGCTGGGCAGCAAGCTTGTAGAAAAAGGACAGGCTGCTTGTGGTTCGCAAGGAGCAGACGTTCCAAATCCGACGTGCAGGGCAGAAGAAATGAAACTGAGGAGGGGTCGAGAGGTGGCTGTATATACAGCCACGAGGTGGTGCAAGGGGCAGAGGCCACCTGCCCTCTCCTGACAGGCTAGGACAAGTTTTTTCTGACCAATCCGACGCTCCGGCACGGAGACACCTATTACTGAATGCATCTGAGCAGCACTCGAAGAACAACTGCTCTGATTTGCTGTTACTGTATGACCTGATCCTATGTTTTACACCCCCTTGCATTTATTTTCATTCCATTCTGTACGTTCACCCATCTTCGAAGCATCTGAGGAAGTGGGATTTTCTCCCACGAAAGCTCATGAGAAAAATAAATCTGTTAGTCTTTAAGTGCCATATGACTCTCAGTATTTTGGGTATCAATTATCATGTCTATGACTAGAATGGTCTGATAATTGCTGAGGTTGTTCGTTTTGGTGTGAGATCCCCCATGATGCAATGCTTCCTTGCTTCTTCAATCCCAGAGTTCAGTGTGGATCCTGCTTCTTCAATCCCAGGGTTCAATGCAGTTCTTGCTTTGGAATTTCCAAAGGGATAGCCGTGTTAGTCTAGTCCGGCAAAAAAACCAAGGAGTCATGTGGCACTTTAAGACTAAGGTTCTCCATAGTCAATGCAAATGAAGCTCCATTTACTGTGCTGATGGCTTTTGGATATGGGCAGATAAGGATGTCTCCCACTTCCTACTGTTTTTGGTTTTCAGTTCAAGCAGAGGTTGGGGGATGTGTGCAGGGGGAAGGCACAGGCTGGATACTATGCTCTGATTCCTCAAGAACACAGAGCTAACACGTAACAGCAGGGCTGAACAAGACTGGGGGCAGAACTGCTCTTGGGGCAAAGTGGGGCTGCAAGCATGGCAGTCTCACCTCACCTTCTGTGAGGGTTGGCCCCATGCCTTGCTCACTACCTCCGAATGTTCCTCCATGCCCCACAGTTTGCACACCAGTGAAATATTGAACAGACCAAGTGCTTGCCTGGTATACATTGCCAGTTAAGTACCTAAACCAAAATGTTGACGTGTGAGTGAAGGTATTCATGACACAAACTAAATTAACTGAGAGACTGTTAACTGCGCTTCAGACTTTTCATAAACTGTATTTTAAAGCTGCTTATTTGAATAGCTCAAGGAAGAACTCTTAATGGTGTGTTATTTTTGAATGCTGTAGACTTGCCTTATTGTTAGACTAGGATGAAGATAAAAAATAGATGGGCATTTTTTCAAACCAACAGAGAGGTCCAATGAAGCTCATAAGTTCTAGTAAGATTTACTTTCTAAAAGCAGCCTTTCACAAATCTTTATTATGTCACTTTGATGACAGGATAGTATTTTAAACAAGGATCTGTAAATCGAAGCCAAGTAAAACAGAGAAAAGGCCAAATTCTGATCTCAGTTACACTGTCCAGCCATAGTAATTCCACTGACATCAGTGCTGATAAGAGATCAGAATTTGTCCCATTGTCCCAGATAAGTTTGTTCTCTGCAGCCAGACCTGTGTGAAAAAGGCTTTAATTTATAGCTTTGCCTTCATTCATCGTTGATAGATTCTGGGTTGGTAAATGACTGATGGAAATGGAACTTTAAAAACCTCTTTGCTGGAAACTGAAGTTTTTCAATGAATGTTTTTCTGGAATTCCAGGGCAGTGCCTGTAGGAAAACCATCTGGAAGGCACTTGGTGGATTTGCATTCAGCATTTCTTAGGTCTGATTCTGATCCTTCAGTGGTGTAAATCAAGAGCAACTGAAAAAAGGACATAATAAAGAAAACTGTTCTTTTTATAAAAACAAACAAGGAGTTCTGCAGCACTTAAAGACTAACAAATTTATTTATTGAATGAGCTTTCATGGGAGAAAATTGCACTTCCTCAGATGTTTTGCAGATGTTCTTTTTATCCTTCTCTTCCTTGACCCTGCCAGCAGGGTCAAAGATTTGAGGATCTTGGGGGGCAACCACTGCACCCATGGGGTACGGGGTGGATCTGGGGTACACTTTATTAAAATGAGTATAGGGTAAGGTGAGCAGTGGTCGGTGTATGTCGTGTTTGTCACAGTGGTTTCTGTAAAGTGTTGGGGGGTACCTAACTTTCGGGAGTGGGGACAGGTTGGGGAACAATAGGGTTCTTCAACTAACCTACTAACACTATAGCCCTACTCACTATAACCTAAAGGCTACGTTAACACGCTATAGGAAAAGGGGGGGGGTACAATGCAAATTAGTGTGCCGCAGTGGCAGAGAAGATAAGTAGCAGGGAAGCTGGGGCCTGAAGAGGAGTAAAGGCAAGTGGGGGGGGGTGTCAAAAGGCAGCAGGGTGAGGAGGTGCTTGGGGGTTGGGGTAAGGGGACAGAGGCAGGAGAGGAGCTGTAGGTGCGTGGGAGTGTGGGCGATGGGGAGAAGCAGGAGGGGCTGAAAGGGGATTCAGGGGTTTGTGAGGGAGGCAGAGGAGGGCAAAATGGTAGGGAAGGCAGAAGGGGTTCGGGGGAAGCGGCTGGCGGGGAAGGCAGAAGGGGTTCGGGGGAAGCGGCTGGCGGGGAAGGCAGAAGGGGTTCGGGGGAAGCGGCGGTGGCCGCAGGAGCGGCTCGGGAGCTGCAAAGAAAGCGGGAGCGCCGCTGGAGAGCCCGGCACGCCGCAGAAAAGCAGCTGGGACCCGGGGTGCCACGGAAAGCGGCAGAGGAGCCACAGTAAGGGCGGGGAGCCCGCGGGAAGCTGCAGGAAAGCAGCGGCTAGGGCGGGGAGCTGCAGGAAGGCGGCAGATACAGGAGCGGCGCAGGAGGTGGGGAAGAACGGCTGGCAGCCGGGGCAGGAAGGGCGGCCGTAGGAGCGGCTCGGGAGCCGGGAACCGCAGGAAGCAACGGAGGACGGGGAGGGCTGGCGGGCTGCCGCGGGAGCTGGGGAAAAAGCGGTGGGGCCGCTAGAGAGTCTGGCGGGGATCGGGGGAACCGATGGCGGCCGTGGGAGCGGCTCAGGAGCTGCAGAGAGCCACAAGGGTAGCGGGGTGGGGAGAGCGGCTCGGGAGCTGGGAGCCACAGGGACAGAAGGAAAGTTGAAGCGCACCGGGGATCCCAGAAATGAAGAGGGAGCAAGTAAAGTTAAAGAGAAAAAGGTTTATTTAAGTTGGGGAGGTTACAGAGGGGAGGGCAAAGGCAACTTAACCAAACAATTCTAAAGGCTAGGAACTAAAGGAAACAATCTTAACAGCTAACTTAAGACTTCTAAGGCTACCAATTAACTTTATACAACGTTGCAAAACACAATACTCTTAATGCAAGTTCAAACAACCCAGGAGGAAAAGAGATACACTGGGTGATACAAAGTAGCAAGAAGCAATTACAGACACGGGGAGCTCCTAACACAAACTGAAGCTGCAAGCAAACAGAAAGGTACACACGCAAGCCTGTAAAGCTGGGGAAAGCAGTTTTAAAGCAGCCCTAAAAAAATAGAATAACTTTTTTCTTAGAGAGAGGTTGCAGGGCAGACTCTTACCACTCCTAGCAGCAAGGGTAACAGCATTACAGGCTGGAGGAGACTCGTAATCGGCCGGCAGTAACTCATGGGGGTGACTCGTGGATACGCTCTAGGGGGAACTCGTGAGTGGAGGAGGCAGCTTCTGGTTGATCAGGCCAGGTGAGATGTTGGAAACCATCCTGCCTAAGCACCCCAGAACCTCAGCTTTTAAAGACTATTTCCCACCTTTCCCTGATTACAGGGAATGCAGGGAACAATGGGGGTATGAGTCATGCCCTGCAGGACCTTGCAGTTAGGCAGAGCCCACCTACACCAAGCCCTGCAAAACAATGGGCCCCCAGGGTGGTAATGGCCATCCAGTTGAGTTCAAGTGGGCCATCTAGTTAAGCTGAAGGAGCCATTGTTCACTTCACATGTTCTATGTACTTTAATGATGGCCTGGGAGGGGCGGCCATCAAAGTAACTGCTATGAGTCACAGACATTCCTAAGTTCTTGGAGTGGAGTTAGTGATTTCTTTCTGATCATCTTGGTAATTGTGGAAAACCCAGTGTTTTGTTCATACAAGAAACCTAATGGGAGAAAAAACTGTTGCTGAAGGAACTCTCTCCTCAAACCCTGTATGTGCCACAAACAAAGGTGGATTTAAGCCAACGCTGCCAGTGCAGATACCTAGTCTTTTGTGATGAGAGGCCAGCTCAGTGAAAGTAGGCCCACTTCCTGCACTAAATGTGACCTGTAGATGGAGCCAGTTACTTGATGCAGCAGTGAGATGAGTTTTAATGCTGTTGCCAGCCTTGTTATAAATCTTAGCAAATTTGACGTTTTTAGTGTTGGTTGCTCTTATCATGACCATGCTGAGCTCTTAGATGCCATGGCAACAGGCGGCTTAACAGCACCTTGGATAAACTTTACTCTCTGCTTTCTCGGAGGTTCCTGGGTTGCCTGTCATTCTTATCTCCAGATCCCTGGTGCTTCAAACACTGAAGGCTGAAACGAACATGTTGACTCTTGAAATTAGATGAAATTAAATGTGCCTCTTCCTAGCATGCAGCCCTCCTCAGTGTTTCAGGAAAGATTATTTCTCTCATCTGTATTGGCCTGAATTATTTAGTCAGGACACATGGCGCTCTGAAGTGTTCTCTCCTCGTACTCCATGGTGGCTGGGGGGGGGGGTGTCTAAAGATGGAGTAAGTTTAGTCAGGAAGTTCTGTGCCAGAGATTGTTGTGTTTGCTTAGACAAGTTTAGTTAGTCAAGGGAGCTAGGGGGTTTAGATTGATAGGAAGTTAGACTGTTTCTATAGATACAAGAGGTAATCCACAGAGGTTGATTATAAGACAATCCCTCCTGTCTGGACCCTGATGGGAAGCTATCAACCTTGTCTGGTAAACAGGTTGACGGGGGCCAGGTAGCCAAGGGGTCACAGGAATTTGGCCACTCTCATTGGTCAAGAGCAATAATTAGTACCCAAATGAGCAGTAAACAACAACAGAGGTGGGCTAACTATATGCTGCCTATTAAGTATAATCCAATTATGTAACCTGCATATTAAAAGTAGTAATACCATGTATGGATTTTAGGCATGATGTAACTTGTTGTATTATGCATGAGCTTGTTGCATTACGTATATCATATTTTGCATGTTAGAAAGTATGTATGACCTGTAGCCCCTATACTGGGGGTTCTTGCTCAGAGAGGCTAGCTTCTCTTTGCTTCCCTCTGCTGCAGTTCCTTTTATTATTCAGCTGAATAATAAACTTTGAACCACACCTCGTTCTCTGCCTATTGGAGTCTCAGCTGGGAACGGGTCTGCTTCATTGGGAAGGCTCTGGTGTGCCTCTTTCTGAAGCTGAGGGCCAGAGTTAGATTTTCCCCTACATGGCCTAGCATATAGCTTATGACATTCCCACAGCACACTCCTTCCTACAACTAACCTTCTATCGCTGGTTATTTGTATTTTAGTCATTGCACTTTATTTCCAGGGATCAAGTGTTAATGTTTTCAAACCTTGAAATGTTTGGGGCTTCTCTGACATGTTGGGAAGATTGTTTCAGGCCCCCAAAGCTTTAATGTCCACATAAAGATGTCACATTGAGACTTGGCTCTTAGCACACACAATGAATTGTAGCTGGGATCTTTGCTGGTAAGGACTGGAAAGAATTGAATTGTTTTTGCATCAGCTGGGTTGCATCCTTATTACAGAGAGGGGGCAGCAGAGGCAGAAGAATTTTTTTTTTTTTATGTTTCTTCCATATCACAGCTGCCCTATTTCCAGAGAGAGTGCAATAACTTTCATCATTTTATTGCTGTGGTTGTCCTTCTCTGCAGACATGGGAGTCTTCCTGCTAGTGACAGAATCCCGGGCTCCAAGGCCTATCATGAGCAGGGCCAAGAGCAACAAAAAAGCTCAATGAGTTTCATTTCTAACTACTGTACATACTCATGTATAAGCCTAGAACTTTCTTCCTTGAAATCACCTTTGAAAACAGCACTTGGCTTATGTGTGGATCAATTTCATACCCAAGAGTAGCAGTAAGCCAGAGCACTAGAAATAGAAAAAATCCAGCAGAAGGCAGCATCAGGGAGCAGTCCCAGCCCAGGTTGGGAGTTTTGAAATCTCCCCTCCTGAGCATGCTCAGAGTGGGAGCCCCAGCGTGTGGCGTGGCCACTGGAGCAGCCAGGTAAATGTGCCCTGGATGGAGGGGTTGATCCAGGGGAGCCAGCAGCAGGATGGTGGGGAGTAAAGAAGGAGGCAATTCAGCCCTGATTTTGAACCTCAGCTTATGTGAAGGTCATGAGGTTTTTTGGGTTTATGGGGTTAATAGCCAAGCAGAGCCTTAACTCTCTGTTTCAGCACCCAAGGTGCATTCCAATTAGAATGTGCCCCTTGCAATTAGCACGCTTGGGGCCGGCGCCGCAAAACACGCATTTTAATAGAGCAGGTCTATTGAGCTGCTCTGGTGCGCCCGTGGCAAAGCCCCATTTGCCCTGCCCTAGTTACAGCTCTGTAGACAAGAGTTGGCTTATACGCTGATCGGCTTATAGACAAATATATAGCTCTTCAATAAGCAGGCCCTGCTTCCTTTCATGTTTTTATCCTGTTGCTTGATTTCAGGGTGGGCAGGCAAGCAAGAGCTTCACTTGTTCCAAAATTACAGCTTATCCATCTGACCAGGTGCAGGGCCGTTACCTAGTTCCCAGTGAATAAAGAGATAACTCCAATTCAACCCCCACTTATGCAGGTGGAGGAAGACAGGTGAGCAGCTACTGGGGGCTGTGCTGCTGGGAAACTCAGGCAGTGCATCAAAGGGACATGAAACTGTCTGTGACTTCCCTCCATTGAATATTATCCTGCCTGGCTGCATGGACTTAAACCCAAGGAGACTGTTAAAAGGGAAAACAAAAAGGAAATGAAGCCATGACCCAGAGAAAACACCTGCCTGAGTAAACAGCTTCAAGGCAGGAGCATCACTACACTGCGGCCAACAGGGCACAGACCCTGGATCCCTGGCCAGCAGTGCAGCCGGAAGGGGCCCAGTCTGGCTCCAGGCTACTTCTGGCAAGTGGCAGCAGCTCTGGGACAACTCCTGCTGCTTGTGTGGAGCTGCAGGGACTGTCTCCCTCTTCAAGCCTCTTACACGAGGCTCGGAGCCAGAGATGGTCTGTGCCACTCTTTACAAGTGGCAGGACCAGTCTCAGAGCAGCTGCCACTCAAAGATGGCTTCTGACACTTTTTACAAGCAGCAACTCAAAGCTTCTTGCAGGAGGGCCCCTGCTGCTGGCAAGCAGCAGAGGCCAGACCGGGCCCTGGTGCAGGATCAGAGCCCTGGATCCCGACCCCCTCCCCCAATAATGTCCCTGCTTTAAGGGAGTTAAGATGTCAATGATTGGGGCCCTGGGTGTTGCTGGCATCAAGCATACAGGGTCTGGGCCCCGAATGTGCCAGCCAGTGCCCCGAATACCACTCCCACAGGTGCAGACAGGCTCCCCTGAGCTCCCACACCTGTCTGGGAGGAGCTGGCAGGGATTGCGCCATCCTGCACCACGTCACTGAGACATATGGCGTGGGGTGAGAGAAGAGGGAAATTTAAATCATGCCCTCTTTGGCCCACAGGTGTGGGGTTGCACAGCTCATATAAGGGCTATGGGGCCCACTGAGCAAGGGAGAGGGAAAGGGAAGCTAGATGAGGGAAGACAGGGAGGTGAGAACAGACCTGGGCTGGTGCAGTGGTGGCAGAGAGTTGGCCTGGGCCCATGGCTGGTGTGGTGGTTTGGACTACCTAAGGTCATTGGGGTTGTCATAGTGATAAATGGGAGGGTCGTTTAGGTGCTAGGGAAACCTGTCTGTCGGGTCCTCTCTCCCTCAGTTCTCTCTCAATAAAGACTCCTTACACAGCTCTGAATATGCTGCCTCTCCTTATTGGATTATAATTTCCCCTAAAACTCTGCATCTGGCAACAGAGGATGGGATTTGTGATGGAGTTGGCTATCCTCAACAATCCTGGCAACTTTGGAAAACCAGAATGCAATGTAAGAAGCAAAACTTTATTTTATTGCTTGCATGGGGGTTGGGTTGTAGCTGTGAAAGCTGATCTGTTGCCTAAGGGCTAGTTGGCTATTTTGAAAGCTGATCTGCCTGTTGTTAAGTATAAGGAAGAGATAAGGCTGGCTGGCTGTTCTGAAAGCTGATCTGCCTGCTGTTAAGTGAAGAAACAAACAATAACCACAAGAGGGCATCATGGCTTTACGTACTACAACCTTTGAAGCATATGATCATTTGGCAGATTCGTGGCAGACATATACAGCCCAATTTCAAAATTTTGTAATAGCAAATAACATAACTAATGAGAAGAAGGTACCAGTTTTTCTAACGGTCATTGGAGTTAAGACTTATAATTTGCTATGTGATTTGCTTTATTCAGAGAAGCCAGAGCAGAAACATTACGGGGACCTAGTGGAAGTTCTGGGAGCACATTTTTCCCCAAAGCCACTAGTAATTGCAGAGACGTATAGGTTCTACCAAAGGAACCAAGAGGAAGCTGTATCAGTTGTACAATTTGTAGCAGCTCTGCGGAAGCTGGCAGTACACTGTGACTTCAAAAACATGTTAGAGGAAATGCTGCGTGACAGGCTGGTGTGTGGCTTACACAGTGAATCAACATGAAAATGCCTATTGACTGAAGGTGAACTAACCTTGCAGAAGGCTGTGGAAATTGCAGTCTCCATGGAACGCGTCACCCAAGACATGCAACAGATCGGGGTCTGTGTCCATAAAGTATCTCTACAACCTGCCACCGAGCACCGAGGAGACAGGAATGTTACCAGTGTGGGAAGCAGGACCACCTTGCATCAGAGTGCCGGTTTAAAGAACTACTGTGTCAACAATGTGGTAAGGCAGGGCACATTGAATGTGCCTGCAAACAAAGGAAGGGTGAGCCAAACAGAAGAGGCAGACCTGAGAAAAATGGGCCATTGGTTTGGTGGACTAAGAGGGAAATTCTGCATGCAGTAGAGCAGAATACAGGTGATCATAGTGACACCCAATCAGAAGATGAAGATTCCCTCCATGTTTTGTCTATAACAGCTGGCCCACGTAAATTCTGGGTGACACCTGTGTTGGAAGGCAAACCTATACACATGGAACTGGACACTGGTGCAGCAGTTTCATTAGTTTCTAACATTGTGTATGAGAAGGACTTTAGACATCTGCCACTTAAGCTGACAGTAGTCGTTTTGAAGACATATACTGGACAGGCTGTTCCCCTGTTGGGTATTATTGATGTGGAAGTAGAACTCAATGGACAGACCACAAAGCTACCACTGTTTGTGGTGAAGGGGAATTACCCAGCCCTAATGGGAAGATCTTGGATCAGGAAAATCCAACTCGATTGGTCACAAGTGCATCAATTGACTAAAGAAGAAATGAATCTAGCAGCGGTACTAATGAAACACGCTGCTGTTTTCGGTGAAGAGTTAGGCAGCATGAAGGGAATCACTGTGAAATTAAATATAAAGCCTGATGGCAAATGGCACCATCCTGGCCTTCAAACATTTTGGTTGGCAATCAGACCCAAGGTGGAAGAAAACTTGGAGTGGTTAGCCAAGAAGGGAGTCTTAGTGCCAGTTACTCACAGCCAGTGTGCGACACCCATTGTCCCAATAGTGAAGAAGGATGGCTTCATTCAGATTTGTGGAGATTTCAAGGTCACTGTCAACCGCGTGTTATGTGCAGAACAATATCCTCTTCCCCGCATTGAGGACATCTTTGCAGGTTTGGCTGGAGCACAAAAATTTAGCAAGATTGATTTGAGTCAAGCATACTTACAGATGCATGTTGAAGAAGAATCTCAAGAATTGTTGACAATCGTAACACATAAGGGGTTGTACAGATACTGTCATTTACCTTTTGGCATTACTTCAGCCCCAGCTTTGTTCCAAAGGGCAATGGATCAGATTTTGAGTGGTTTATCAGGAGTACAGTGCTATCTGGATGACATCCTGGTCATGGGCAAAGATGAGGAGGAACACCTTACGAACTTGTAAGCTACTCTGCAAAGACTGGAAGAGTACGGTCTACGTGTTCACAGAGACAAATGTAAGTTTTTCCAGCCCTCAGCTGAATATTTAGGACATATAATTGATGCTGATGGTCTCCATAAGTCTCCGGCCAAGGTTAAGGCTATCATGGATGCTCCGCTACCTCAGAATATAAGCCAACTTCGCTCTTTTTTAGGCTTATTAAACTATTATGGCAAGTTTATTCCACAATTAGCGACACTCCTGAAACCCCTACATGAGCTTCTGGGGCTGAAAAAGGCCTGGAACTGGACTGAAGCCTGTGATGTTGCATTTAATGAAGCTAAACGCTCACTGGTGAACTCTAAGGTTCTGACACATTTTGACCCATCTTTGCCCCTACACTTGGCTTGTAATGCCTCCCCTTATGGAGTTGGGACTGTATTGTCACATATTACGCCTTCTGGTGAAGAGAGGCCTATTGCTTTTGCTTCACGCTCCTTGACCAAGGCAGAAACTAACTATGCCCAAATTGAACGCGAAGTACTGGGCATTGTTTTTGGCATTCAGAAATTTCACCAGTACCTATGGGGAAAGAAGTTCACATTTCTCACTGACCATCGACCCCTGACATCAATTTTGGGGCCACACACAGGCATCCCACATTTGGCTGCTAGTCGGATGCAACGATGGGCATTGATACTTTCTGGATACACATATGAAATTAAGTATAGGCAATCCTCTTTGCATTGCAATGCTGATGGTCTTTCAAGGCTACCCTTACTGGCACACCGTCAGGATCAGGGCCAGGAAGGAATCTTTTACTTTGAACAGGTGGAAAACACACCTGTCATGGCTACTCAAGTGAAGAAAGCAACACGGGTTGACCCAGTACTCTCACGAGTTATGGATTTTGTGATGCATGGAATGTTCTTACCTGACTCTCAGGTCTCTCCTGACCTCCGCCCCTATGTGTCTAGGAGGACAGAGTTATCGACCCAATCTGGGTGTTTGTTGTGGGTTATGCGTGTCATTATCCCACCTTCATTAAGACCACGTTTGTTGGAACAGCTCCATTCAAGTCCTGCGGCATAGTGCACATGAAAGAAACTGCACGGAGCTATTTCTGGTGGCCGGGCTTAGACAGGGCCATTGAAGAAATGTCTAGAGCCTGTACCTCATGCCAGAGCATCTGGAACACACCTCAGTTGGCACCTCTTCACCCATGGGATTGGCCCGAAAGGCCATGGCAACATATCCATGTTGATTTTGCTGGCCCATTTGAAGGATGTTTGTTTTTAATTGCTGTGGATGCCCATTCAAAATGTCCAGAAGTCTCTGTAATGCAGTCCACTACTACAGAAACCACTATTCAGATCCTGCGTGGCTTTTTTAGAAATTATGGTCTTCCAGAACAGCTGGTGAGTGACAATGGACCACAATTCATTTCTCAGGATTTTGAAACTTTCATGAAGGCCAATGGAATACATCACATCAGGTGAGCACCGTATCATCCTTCCACCAATGGACTTGCTGAAAGGTTTGTACAGACTATGAAGCAAGCTCTAAAATCTGCAAAGGGACGTTCACCTCTTCAAAAGCGTCTGGACAACTTCTTGTTGTCCTACAGAAACACTCCACAGGCTATAACTAAGGCATCTCCAGCTTTTCTTATGATGGGACAGCAGTTGCGCTCTTGCTTTGATTTGTTGAAACCACGAGACACATGGCAAGTGGTTCAACGCCAACAGCAGGCCCAGGTCAGCAGACATTCACCAAGAACAAAGGGCCGCACCTTCAGTATTGGACAGCCAGTTCTCGCTCGAAACTATGCTTCAGGAGCTAAATGGGTCCCAGCAACGGTCATTGCCCAGACAGGACCTGTTTCCTACCCTGTCCAGACAGCGAGTGGCCTAGTTTGGCAACGGCATGTAGATCAGTTGCTTCTCCGTCACATCCATCCAGAAGATGCATCTCCAGCAGACATATCTGACTTCATCCTTCCTGATGATACAACATCAGAGCACGAAACTACTATTTCTGTCTCTCCTGCTCCAGCCACCCCTTCGATGACTTCAGCCTCCCTGGACCAACCGGACACAACATCCTCTCCGGTTCCAGCTACTTCCCTAGTACCTGTGGTCACACCACCACCAATACCACCTTGTGGTGTGGGCACAACAGAAGCTCACCATAATCCACCTCAAGACAGAAGGCCTCCTAATCATCTGGATCTTTAGCTAGTGGTGACCCCCTCTTCATGGGGCAGAATAATTCCCTGGGGGTTCACCGGAGATGGGGCAGTCTACCCTCATCTCCTAGTTTAGTTCTTATTCTTTCGGGGGGGAGGGCTTTATACGGGGGGGGGGCTTTTTCATTAGAGGGGGAGGAATATGTGGTGTTTTGGACTACGTAGGGTCATTGAGGTTGTCATAGTGATAAATGGGAGGGTCGTTTAGGTGCTAGGGAAACCTGTCTGTCGGGTCCTCTCTGTCTCAGTTCACTTTCAATAAAGACTCCTTACACAGCGCTGCATATGCTGCCTCTCCTTATTGGATTATAATTTCCCCTAAAACTCTACAGTGGGAGCACAGCCTGGGGCCAGTGGTGGGAGCAGAGAGCTGAGCCAGACAGGGTCGGCATGGTGGAGCCGGGGTGGGAGTGCAGCCTAGACATGGTGATGGCAGTGGCAGTGGAGAGCTGGCGAGGCTCGGGCTTGGGGCTGGTAACAGAGAGATGGCCCAGGGCTGGTGTTGGGGGTGGAGGAGTTGGAGCACAGCAGGGACTGGTTTTGGGCAGGGAGGGAGTGCAGCAGGGGGTTAGGCCCAGGGCCTGTGCCTTGAATAAGTTTTTTTGGGGCAGCACTGACCGTGGACTGGGCTATGAAATGAGGAGACAGGCAGCAGCACGAATGACCAAGACTAAGTTGATGATGAGAGAGACTACAAACAATTCAAAAGATTCCCTCATACAAGGAGAGTGCAGGGAGCTTCTCAGTAGCTGTCTGTGGGGGAGACACTGAGAGGGCATCTCCATAGCAATTGGGATTTTGCTGCCCAGTGTGGGTAGACAGTCACGAGTTTGCAGACTTTAAGGTCAGAAGGGATCATAATGACCATCTAGTCTGACTTCCTGCACAACACAGGTCACAAAAACTTCACTCACCCACTCCTGTAATAGACTCTAATTTATGATTGAGTTACCAAAATCCTCAAATAACGATTCAAAGACAACAAGATACAGAGAATCCACCAACCAGTAACCAGTGTCTCATGCTGCAGAGCAAAGTGAAAAATGCCCAGGTCCTGTGCCAATTTGCCCTGGGAGAAAATTCCTTCCTGACTGTAAATATGGAGATCTGCTAAACCCTGAGCATGTGAGCAAGACTCATCAACCAAGAAAGAATTTTCTGTAGTAATTCAGAACCCATCCCATCCAACATCCCATCCAACGCCACCTGGCATACTTACCATCAAGAACTAAAGGTTAGTTAATCACCACATTAGGCTGTCCCATCATACCATCCTCTCCATAAATGTATTAAGCTCAGTTTTGAAGCCAGCCAGGTTTTTTACCCCCACAGCTCTCCTCAGAAGTCTAGTCCAGAACTTCACTCCTCTGACAAAAATATGCATCTAATTTTAAGACTACACCTGATGGCCAGTTTATGTTTGTTCTAATGGCCACTTTGTTGCTGAAGTTTAAATAACTAGCTAGCTGTGCTCAAGCTAATGTGCAAAAAATAGCAGCATATCTGGGGTAGCATGTGTAGAAACCAGTGCCCAGACCCTATGGGTACATTTTTTGGGCCAGTCTCACCTGGGTATGTTGTTACACTCAGCATGTGAACTCAACAGCTACTGCAGGCTCCCTGTAGCAGCAGAGGCTTCCAAAAAAAGGTCTATTAGAAATGGAATAAGTACAAAGAAGGGCAAGAAAAATTATTAGTGGCATGGAACAGTTTCCATAGGAAGAAGAAATTAAAGACTTGTTCAGCAAAACAACCAAGGAGTTTTGTGGCACTTAGTGCTATTTACTTTTCACATAGCACAAAGAACCGGGGGACTCCCAAAGAAACTAATAGGCAGCACCTTTAAAATAAACAAAAGGAAGAACTTCTTCCCACAGTGTACAGTCAGCCTCAGTAACTCATTTCTAGACTGCTGTGAAGGCCAGACATATAACTGGGCCTGAAAAGGAATGAGTTAAGTTCATGGAGAATAAGTCCATCTATTGCTCTTAGTCAAGAGGATCAGGGATGCAACCCCATACCCTGCGTGTCCCTGAGCCTCTGCCTGCCAGATGCTGGGAGTGGATGACAGGGGACAGATCGCACAAAAGCTGCCCTGTCTTGTTCATGTCTTATGAAGCATCTGGCATTGGCCACTGCTGAAAGTCAGGAGATTGCACTAAATGAACCACAGGACTGACCCACTATGGCCATGCTTGTGTACCTGACAGAGAGAGAAACAGGACAAAGCAGGCCATCTCTTCCAGCCAGTGATGGGGTAACGGGGCTGAGGTGACGTACAGAAGTTTGCAAGGGAAGACTATGTTGGCAGGTAAGCCTCATGATGAAAATAGGCCTTTTTTGATTCTATCCCTTTGCTCCATGTGAGATGTACCTTTGAGTGACCCAATAGTGGGTTTGAGTCACTCTAGTCAGCAGCTGTCACCGACTCCCCAAGGAAAGGGGCTTCCAGGTGCTGAACATCATTGGGCCTACAACGTTAACAAGGCCGGGAGGCAGGAGGGATATAGCGCAGAGCTCCAGGTAGGGAGCCTGGGTCATGTGGTTCCACCCATATAGGGACAAAGGAAACTAAACCTTTCCTTAAATGGGACAGAAAGGGGGCTAAACCACAGCTCCTTCTTCCTGAGGGTGTTTGCTTGTGTGGATGGAGGGCTGGACCCTCCTGACCATAAGGATGTTTGTCCTATTGAGTCATTCCACCCGCTGTGTTGGGCAGGGTTGGGATGCTACCAAGAGCCTGTCCTTTCTCAGGAAAACAAACAAAAACCTGCATGGTGTTTACAAGGAGTCTGCCTGATTTTCTGGTGCTCTCAAGCTGCTCTTTGCTCGTCACAGTGTTTGTATGCAGGCTTCCAAGGTTGAGGGCTTCTTAGGGGGTGCAGCGGTGTCCAACCGTGAAGTGCCGGCAGCAAAACAGATGTTATGTCCCTCCTGTCATTGGGAATTTGATCTTGTGTGCCTCTCCGTTGCCTTTGCTCCCCAAAGGGCTCATCTGAAGCCTTCTCTTTTCCCACAGCTGGGCTCGGGGGTAGTGTGTAGCAATAGGAACAATCTTGTGAGGAGTTTTCCCATGCCTGGGCGTGGGTATTGTCCATGGAGGGGAGCTAGTCTGTTCCCCTGGCAGAGTCGTCTCAGCTGCCTGGTGAATGGAGGAAATCCTGGCAAGTTTTAAAATCTGCATCTGAATTCCAGGGTCTTGGCTTCTGTGTTTAAAAACATCTGTGAGTTCAAGACATGAGAATCTCAGGGGCTGGTTTGGCTTAATGCAGAGCCAATTGGAAAATCCTTATTCGTTCAGAAAAACTACCCCTATTGTAAACATCTCTTTCCCACCCCCGCCCAAGGCCAAGAGTGCTTGCCTCGAAACATTTGATTTGGGTCCATTGCTATGTTAGGGATTTCTGTTTTGCACTCAGACTGATTTCACAAGTGTTGTTTCCTGCCAGTCTTTCTGGATTAAATAGCGGTTACCAGTGCTCATATCCCAGGATGCTAAATCTCACAACAAATGGATCCATGAGATATGTAGGAATTACCATTCTTGCTGCCAGGTACAGCTGCTTCTGGGATGGGAGGTGACTCCAGCCCCATCACAAAATGGATCCTAGCTCCTTCCACCTGGCAGAATTGATTCTGGGCTCATTTAGCAGGACCCAGCAGCACTTCAGTATAGGTAGTATAGACTCCTGGATCCTGAAACTGCCAAGAGATGTAAGGGAAATCTGATTACCCAGTAAGAATTTAGTCACAGCTCTGATTTGTGGGATGACTGCACTGTAACTGAAGGTGTGATTGTGGAGAGGGTAGGCAACCCTGTGTTACATTCAGTCTGGTTTCTAGTCTGTATTAGTGTAGGCTTGGCGGCACAGGTTTTAGCAACGGCTAACTGCCGAAACACAAGCCTGACAGCCACCCTATGTACATACTCTGGTTGCCATCCTCTACCAAAGTCCAGGCTCTGCCATTTACATGACTCTTCTTACCTGAGCTGGCTAGATTGCAGTTATATGTACCCACACTATGATCACACCCTCACTTAGCGTACATAGGGTGACCAGAAAGCAAGGGTGAAAAACTGGAACAGATAGGGAGTAATAGGTGCCTAATAAGAAAAAATCCCAAATATTGGGACTGTCCCTGTAAAATCAGGACATCTGGCCACTCTTATTGAAGACATCTGTCACAGCTAAGCATCCTTGTTTTTGGAATGAGATTTAGTGGCCGCCAAGGGGGTGGGGACATATTTTACATTTCAGTTGACACTGCACAGTGCCCCTAGCCCCAGACTGAAGCATTTCTTCAGCACTAACTCAGAGGAGAACGTAGTTTCACCACCTGCAGTACCTGGACCATTTCCCTGAAGATTTCCCATCCCATGACTGGCCAGATACACCCCTGCTCAACCTAGAGGTTGTGAGAAGTTACTAGCAGGAGGCCACATAGCTACGGGAGAGGAAAGCAGATGCAGGAGCCCTGGTTTCAATTTCTGGCTCTTTTGTGTCTAGGGACAGGTCACTTAGCCTCAGTGCCTGAGCTCCCCCTCTGTGAAATGAAGCTAACCTTTCCTTTGCCCTTCCCTTTGCTCCCCTTGTCTAATTAGATTGTAACTTCTCTGGGGGCAAGGACTGTCTCCTAATATGTTTGCACAATGCCTAGCCCAGCCAGGTCCTGAGCTGAGTCAGAACCTCTTGATGCTTCTGTCAAATATAAACATTATTTATTGCTGCAATTTACCCTTCAAGCAAATGCCTTCTTTATGGCATTAAAGCTTTGCACCTCACTCAAAAGCTGGTCCATTACGGGGCACCGGGACTTGGTACAGTGCACTAATGCAGGCAGTGAAGTGCAGAAATCAGTGGAATTTGGATTTCCTGGCAGTCATCAGTTAACATTTACTGCAGATGAATTAGAAAGTCTCTCTGAGTCCTGATGCCAGTGCAAAATCCATTGCAGGCCCCTGTACTGTCAGCTCAGAACATGGAAGAAATTGTTGGCTGCTCTTTCCCAATGCTGGGAGTTCACTTGGTGTGCAAAGTGCTAGTTTATCTGATTTTTGGCAGGACAGAAATAGGCCCCCTCCATTCAGGAATGTAGTTTGTATTAAAGCGTGATTCTCCTGTCTCCCTGATCCCAATCAGTGCCTCCTCCTGGCTTTCCACTAAAAGTGCTGTGAGGGGAATCCAAACCTCTGCAGTTCTGGATGGATTCCAGGGTGTTTCAAGTGTCCGGTTCCTCAGACCACTGGTGCTCAATGTTTTGTGGGTTGCAAAATGCTTGGTGACAAATCACAACCCTACAGGATGGACCAGCCCACCCTCCATGCCAAATTCAGCCATCCTCTCAGCTCTCTGCAGCACACTTTCCACTGCGTGGCAACACAGTGGTGTGTCCTAACACGGCGGTTGAGAGCCATGGCCTTAGACACATCCTGTCCCAGATCTCCCACCTAAGGATGACAATCTTCTGGTTACAGTTTAATGCTCTTAGGGGCTCACAGCAGTTGTGAGCAGCCTGCAAATTCTTGCACCTTAGCACAGAGTCGAACATTACGTAGTGAGTGGTTTCTCCTTCATAGAGCCCTGCTTCTCTACGTCTCTTTGTTCTCTCTTGTCTTGCCCTAACTCTTCCTGTCCTGCTCCCCCTGTTCTGGCGTAGCTCTCTTTTGAACCCCCCTAGCTTCCTTTGTTCTGGGGGGGGCTTTCCACTGTTCCTTCCTCCTCCCTTCACAGAAGTCATTTAAACTAATTTCCTGAGGCTGCCGCTCACTCATGCCAGGTGTTTGTACCTGAATAGGATAGTGGAGTCCTAAGCACCCCTCGCATTATCCATCTGGTGTGTACTTGCCATGGGATCCATTCACAACAGTGGATCCACATAGGTGTAGGCACTCATGGCATGGCAGTTTTCATAGATCAGTTTGACCGTATCAGCCAGAACGTATGAGTTGTACAGGCATAGTTCGAATTCCTCAAATCTGTAAAAAGTGACTACAAACAATAGGATTGCTTGGTTCCCTGAAAAACAACCAGTTTTTTCAATGACTCTAAGTCACATTTGCTCAGTTGAAAAGTTAAATATGGTTTTCATATCTCTGTTCCTCCTGAATGGCTGTAAAGTTCGGGAATTACATGTTTATTTGCAATATATTTTTCAGTTTCTAGATGTCTTCCCACTTTCTCAGACAGCTAATTACCATATTTGGGGTTGGGAGGGAATTTTTACTCTAGATCAGAACAAATTGGAATAGGTCCTGGGGGGCATTCACCTTCCTCTGCAGCAGGGGTCCTTGCTGATGGATTCTCTGTACCTTGAAGTCTTTAAACCATGATCTGAGGACTTCAGTAACTCAGTCACAGGTTAGGGGTCTATCACAGGAGTTGGCAGGAGGTTCTGTGGCCTGCGATGTGCAAGAGGTCAGACTAAACCAGGGGTCTCAAACACGCAGGCTGTGGGCTGGCCACATGCGGCCCCTAAAGCTATTTCCTGTGGCCTGCAATGACACTATTTTTACTGATATTTGCAATATCATTGTATGAAAAGGTTTCAGTGGTGTGGCCCTCAGGCCTCATGAGGCTCTTATGGTGATTTGAATTTGAGACCCCTGGACTAAACAATCACAATGGCCCCCTCCGAACTTGAAGTCTATGAGTCTAGCATCAAGTTACAAGCAGACATGGTCTCTGGTAAACAAATGAGACAAAGTTGGGATATGAGCTATGTGGAAGCCTGTTTATGTCTTAGGCTTTGTCTACACTTAAAATACTACAGTGGCATAGCTGTAATGCTTCAGCATAGACACTTCAATGAAAGGAGGGATTTCCTCTGAACTGTAAGTAATTCACCTCCCTGAGAGATGGTACAATTCTTCCATAAGCCTAGCTCTGTCTACACTAGGGGGTAGGTCGGCTTACTATGCAAGGCTGGGGTGGGGTGGGGTGAGTGGGGTGGGCCCCACACTGCCCTCCTACTGCTTTTGGTGGCAAGCCAGCACAGAAATGGGGCAGGAGCATGGAGCCTGGATTCTGGGCCAACCTGCTCTGCTCCGCAGAGGTGAACCAGCTGGCCCAGGGACAGGGAGGGAGCATGGAGCCCGGGCCCAGGATGGTCCCAGCCCCCTCTCCCCCAGCATTGGGGGGGCAGAGCCCCCCCCCCCAGGCCCTGCCCATCCCTTGTGATGGCCCTCTTGTTATGTCTCTTAGGGGAGTGAATTTTTCACATCCCAAGAAATGTAACTATGTCACTGTAGCTTTTCAGGGTAAACTGGTCTTCAGTTTCTTTTCTTTAATAATTTCTTTCTGTTTAAGATGGGCTGTGATTTCTTATCATGACAGGCATTGTGTAATTCCTATCTCTTGATGCAGTGAAAAGATTTCTGATATTAATCAGCTCTTAAGTCTACCCCAAAGAAAAAGGCATAGTAAGAGCCAAGAGCTGGAATCATAATGTGAAATAAGACACGCTTTTAACAATTATGGTAATTAACCACTGGCACAGCTTCCCAAGAGATGTGATAAATTTCTCATCATTTGGTGTCTTTAAATCAAGATTGAGTGTCTTCTTACGGGACAAGACAGGCTGCCGTTTGGTCATGAGTTCATGGGTTTGTTGCAGAAAGCACTAGATGGAGTTCCATGACCTGCATTCGGCAGGAGGTCAGACTGATGACTACAATGGTCTTGCCTGGCCTTGAAAATCCATGAAATTCTCTCTGTGCCAGCTAAGAGCAGAAACTTAATTGCTTATCCAAGAGATCCTTCTAACTAAAATGACACTTCCCTTGCTGCGGTTTTCTGGCCTTCCCATGGAGCTTTCTTGCTCTTTTGGTGCCAGTGGCTTCAGTGGATGACATAGTTATTCCTGCCACGAGTGAGGCAACATCACCTGGAATGTCCCTGCCTGGCACGTTCTTAAACATCTATTCTTGACAGCAAATCATTCAGAATCAGGCTGGGGATAGGCTTTGGAGGGGAGAGTGGTTTAAATTATCAGCTATAAATATATAAATCCCTCTGCCTAAATACATCACTCCCACCACTATAGCATCTGAGTGCCTGCTTAAATAAATCCAGCGACTAGAGAACATGCTCCTGCCCAACATCACTATGGTATGGAAAATCTTTAATGGATTTATTATCACCACACCCTAGGTGTGTGTGTGGGGGGGGTAGGACAGTTCAATTATCCCCATTGTAAAGATAGGGAACTGAGGCAAAGAGAGAGTAAGTGACTTGCCTGACGCCACTCTGGAAGCCTGTGACCAAACAGAAAATTGAACCTGGATTTCCCAACTCCTAGGCTAGTGCCTAGCCACTGAATATCCCACCTCTTATTGGTGTTTCACTGGGTTCTGTTAAGGAAAATTGCTCAGTGAGATTTGGAAGTATTTTTAACAATGTAGACAGTTGACTTTTGGAACAAAATACCAAGGGAAGTGGTGGATTCTCCGTCTTTTGAAGTCTTCAGATCAAAACTGGTTGGCCTTCTGGAAAATAAAACAAACAAACAAACAAGGAGTCCTGTGGCACCTAAAGACTAACAAATTTATTTTTTGTTTGAGCTTTCATGGGAGAAAATTGCACTTCTTTGGTCTGTGTGATGCAGACAGTCAGACTAGAAAATGGAACTGGCATCTTAAAATCTATGAACAAAAACCAAATACTCGCAGCTGAAATGCACCCCTGCTGTGCAAAGGGCCTTATTTGGCACAGATTTTATACTGGCCATCTGAAATTGTTACATAATTGTTAAGTGTTAGTATTATTTACTGCGGGTGGGGCTTCTGAGATGTGGACAAATGTCCACTGGGATGGGCTGGAAGACTCAGGCATGCTTAATCTTTTCCCTTGTGAGAGGCCAAAAAGGGCTGGAGATTTATATGGAACCCCAAAACATCAAGAATTGCAATAGTGATGATTTAAACAAATACAAAACCAAAACCGATAGGCCAGAATTTCGTCAAGTGACTGGTGATTTTTGGGTGTCCAATGTGAGACTCCTCAAAGGGGCTGGATTTACAGAAGAAGTTGGACTCTTGCTCTCAGAAAATCAAGCCCCTTTAAGGTTGGGCACCCCAGCATCAAGCTAACCAAGATCATTAGCTGCACTTTTTTTTGACCCAAGTGTTTCGGAAAGGGCGTAAACCCAGAAGGTACATAAGCCGACATCTTATTAATGCATCTTAAGAAGAGTCCTGTGTGTAGGCATGACAGAATGAACTGTCACTGAGTATTTAAAAACCTACAAACCAGAGTCCCAGAGATTTATGCTCCTAATTGTCATTGATTTCAATAGAAGTTAGGAGTTCCTGTACCTTTGAGGACCTGAGCTCAAGTTCTCTGAGAAGCAGCAGTACGCAGTGGACTGCCTCAGGAAACCATGAGTAGGGTATGGTCCAGTGGGTTGTAATTAAGCACCAAAAGTTGCTGGGAGTGGGCAGCCTGGAACCCATATGAGGCCAGGTTATTAGCCAGGTGCTATGTCAACAGGAGAATGTCTTCCATCAACAAAGTTACTGACTCTTGAGGAGGTGAATTAACTATGCCAACGGGAAATGCTCTCATTCAGCAGCATTGTGGCATCTTCACTGAAGTGCTGCAGTGGCACCACTGAAGCCAGTAAGTGTAGACCTGCCTAAGCATGTCCCAAATTACTCTAGTGGTCATCAGCCACACTTGGTGGGCCAGTGAGGATCCACAAGATTATTCCCTTGCTAAGTTTGTGAGGTTCTAGCATCTTCTTCTGTAGCCTCTGGGTGCTGCCCCCATCAGAGATGGGACACGGGATGAAGTGGTCCCTTGGCCTGATCCAGAATGCCAATTCCTATGACTGTGCAGAGCCTAATTCTTCCTCTCTGTCATATTCATGTCATTCAGAAGTAACTCAACTAAGCCAGTGGATTGGCACTGCTTTACAATAGCCGTGTGGAGGCTCTGACCCAAGGACTAGCAGGGACAACAAATATTTGCTCAGGGAAGGAAGAAGAAATGTGATTCCTCCATTCCTTTCACTCCCTGAAAAAACAGCGAAACCTCCCTTGTATTTGTTAAATGACTCACTTGCTGAATACCACCCTTCTGGTTTATCTCATGTTTGGACTCAAGTCTGGTCTTTCCCTGTTAGTACAATTAACTCTTTTTATGGTTTATTGTTTCAGCTCATGTCTCCTCTCCATTCCCTACTGAGCAATATTCCACCATTTGCAGGTGGGCTCCTCTAATGTGCCTACTGTTCTGCAAGGGACATGGCATTACTGTTGTTTTCATTTACATATTATTTGTATAGTCATAATCCCAAATGCCTCTGTCATGGACTGGGATTCCAGTGCTCCAGGTGCTGTCCAAACAAAAAACAAAAAAGAGATCTTCACTCCAATCAGCTTTATATCTAAGTAGAAGGAGAAATGACAAATGGATACAGACAGACTGGGGAATACAAAGAAGATAGAGAGAATATCGCTCAGTGTGGGTATGTCTACACTGGAGGCTCTGTTAAGTCGACTTAACAAGGTCAACTTTAAGTTGACTTAAAGTCGACCTCGTTAAGTCGACTTAGAGCGCCCACACTGAAAACTCCTGTCAACCGCCTGCATCCAAACTGGCAGGTGCGAGGTCGACCCTTCTCGGTGACCAGGAACTCTGGGAGGGGGCCCGGAGGTCAATAAAATCGACTTAAGTACTATTCCCCATCTACACTGGCTTTAGTCGACTTCAAAAGGTTGACTTAAGCGTTAAGGTGACCTTTGGAGGTAGTGTTATTAAGTCAACTTGAGGAAGCACATAGGTCGACTTAATAAAAGCCCAGTGTGGCCGTGGAGGTCTGTAGGTCAACTTAAGCTTCCTTAAGTTGACCTAAGGGTCCAGTGTAGACGTACCTATGACAGGCAGTGGTCTCAGCACCCCACATAATGTTCTGTTTCCCTCTGATGTTCAAATCAGAATAATTAATGACTTGGTCATTTATATTTCAGCCTTAAAAGAAGAGAGTGCTCACCCCCACTGGGAGGAAACACACTCCTGTGTAACCCTTACGCCCATGCTCTGCTGCAGAAGTCACCAGGGGAATGGTCTCTGCATCTCTCCAATAGCTAAGGTCTTCCTAAGGCTTTACAAACCATTCACAAAATAAATGGAGAACTCCTGTTAGCGAATTTACCTTTATGGTGCATTCTCTGGTTTCTTCTGCTCTTTCTTTCATACTCAACGCTGATCTGATTGTCCTCTCACAGAGCAAGCTTTCATTGCCTGGGTGAGCCTAGCCTGTACGTGAGCAGTGGCATTGCAAATGTGGTCCTGACTGGACTGGTTTTTCTGGGATGTCTTCAGCTTATTGGTCTCTGTAGGATTTGGCCATTGCATTTCTCACTTTTTTTTTTTTTATTTGGGACAGTGTATTCAGGCTTTATTCCTTTCTCCACACACACAGTCTCCTCCCAGTGAGGCTATCTGGATTAGGGGGTGGCCATTTTTATTCTAATAATATTGATGTTAAAAATTGCAGAATTACAACCAAGCAATCTTGGAAGATATGCGATGTCAGATATCACTGGGAAAGTTACCAAGTTCCAAAGAGGTTGCCATATTAGTCTAGTTCAGCAAAAACATACAAGGAGTCCTATGGCACTTAAAGACCCACAAAAGCTCATGCCATAAACAAATTGGAAAAGTTCTCATCTTTTGAATATAAGAAGCTCATCTATAGTGTGCATCACTTTTGTATTGCAAGCTATGAATATGTGTGATATTTCTATTTCTAAAACTTGTGCTGGGCTACTGGGTGATACTCCCAGAAGATTACCCTCTGCACTGTTCAACCCAAAGGAGGCCCAGCCAAAGGTCATCCGCTGTACTGAGCCCATGGAGAGAAGCCAAGGGCTCTGCCTAGAAGCCATCAGGACTTGTACGGACATGCCTGTGTGGACAGAACTTGAAGAGCTTTTCCCTGCCCATGTGCTAGAAGTTGTGTTTGAAACACAGGATGTGTGAACCACATGGCCGAAACCAGGGCTGTCCCTGGGGGGGTGTGGGGCCCTAGGTGAATTGCCCTCTGCAGGACCCCCACTCAGCCCCCACCCTGCACTGGCGGGGTGAGGCTAACCAGCCCAGAGAAGGGGCAGGCCCTTCACCCCTGCCCTGGCCGTTCCCCATCTTGGGGACTGGGCGAGCTGGCCAAAAGCGGTGGCCAGGTTCAGTGCTCCTGGTCCCCTTCCCCGCACCATGCATGCTGCCTGTGGCTCTGTGCCAGAGGCAGTGGGGAGGGGGCAGCGGTATGGGCCCTGCACTGCCTCCCATGGCCACCAGCGCGGAGCCAAGGGGCAGCGCACATGGCAAGCAGGTGTGCAGCAGGAGTGTTTAATCCCACCTCTGCTTTTGGCTGCCTCTCCCTGTCCCCCACATGGGGAACAGCTGGTGGGGGGGGGCAGCGGTATGGGTCCCAGGCTGCCTCCCGCCCCTCTCTGCTGCCTCTGGCATGGAGCCAAAGGTAGTGGCTCCATGGGGGAGTGTGGGGGGGCAGAGTGAGTGCGCTGAACCCAGCCACCACTTTTGGCTGGCTCACCCGGTCCCCTGGATGAGGAACAGCCGGCTGTGTGGGGGCAGCAGTTCAGGCTCCGTGCTGCCTTGCTTATGGCAGGACAGCACGGGGCCCACGAAACCATGGGGCCCGGGGTGATCACCCCTTTCGCCCACCCCTAAGGATGGCCCTGGCTGAAATTATAAACTGCAGCTTCACCATCTCCATTTTGTCTTTTATTCCTGCTTTCTACCACTGGATCAATTGCTCTACATCTGAATCATAGAAGATTAGAGGAGAGACAAAAGCTGACACAATGGTGGGACTCATTAGGAAAGGGATAGATAGGACAGAAAATATCATATTGCCTCTTTCTTAATGCATGATATGCCCATATCTTAAACAGTGAAATACTTGCCACGTCTCAAAAAAGATATGTTGGAGTTGGAAAAGGTACCGAAAAGGGCAACTAAAATGATTAGTTTGGACCTGGAACAGAAACATCCAAGTTCTCTTGTCACTGATGGTGCAAAGATTTCATTTTGGACACTTTGGTGAAGAAATAATCTGATTCCATCCAGCAGAGGGCAGGAGTAGCCAGTTTGTCACAGAAAGCCTTTGGGAACAATCCTGCTGTGGCTGAGATCCAATCCCATTTATTTCCTGTTTTCTTCCTGATGCTTTATTATAATTAATCTTTTCTAATCACAAACAGCTCTTATACAGTGCTATTCATCAACAGATCTCGAAGCACTAAGAGACAGCTGTATTATTATCCCCATTTTACAGGGAAACTGAGGCACAAAGCAACTTGCCCCAGGTTCCTTGCCCTAGGATTAGAATCCAGCCTTCACGAGTCACAGCCCAGCACTCAGTCCTCTAAGCTTCACTGTCTCCTGCTTAATGCCCTTCATTCAGTTACATCTTACAGAAGCCATAAAAGGATTTGTCAGGTTCTTATTTCTCTTATTCTTATGGCTGTAGCTGGGGTTCAGTTAGTCCATCTACATAAGCTAGAGGCTCCAGTCTAAGGCTCTGTCTCACAGCTAATGAAGTGGGAATCACAGTCTGGCATTGGGAGTCCTGTTGGTAAAGTCTCTGTCTGTTCCAGATTTTCTGGGATTGTTCCACCAGCACTTTCCATTACTGGAATCATTTTAGCTCGCTGCAATGGTTGTAATCTTACCAGTTTCTATTAGCTTCCCTCTGTTCCATGGTGAGTGATTTATTTTCGGATGGGTGTGGAGATCATCACTTGTTGCATTCACGATCCCCCCTCATTGGGGTACATTTGTGTTCTTGGGCTGTCCATTCTCGCAGTGCCAGGCTGATCTGGCTGTGCAAACATCCCAACATGATAGGCAGGTTTTAGCCCTGGTTCACTGGCAAACACTTTGAAGGAATTTGGTCTGGGGGCTAATGCACTGGGCTGGGATCAATTCCTGCTTGCTACCATTGACAGCGGGACTTTGGGCAAGTCATTTAGTCTCTTTGGCTATGTCTACACTGGGGGGCTATTTTAAGTCGACATAACAAGGTGACCGTGTCAAGTTGACTGAGGGGTACGTCTAAAGTAGTAGACATACTGTGGGCCTGGCTCAGGCCCCACCCGCTGCCCCACCCCAGGGCGTGATCCAATTCTGGGGCCCCAATCCGGCTCCTGTCACCTCTGGCAAGTGGCAAGGAGCTTGGAGCTAGCTCCTGCCACCTGCTGCAAGCAGCTGGGAGCCCATCCAACACCCAGCCCCTTGCTGGAGGTGGTGGGGGCTGGGAGCTGGCTCCTGCTGCTGGAGGCAAGCAGCGCGGAGCTGGATCCAGCCCCGAGTTACTTGCTGCAAGCGGCTCGGAGCCTGATCCAGCCCTGAGCCACTTGCCGCCACCGGCAGGCGGCTTGGCAGCCCGCTTAATTTCACAAGCTGGTCAGGGACTCCGGGCAGTGCACGGGGTTAGGCCTGGGCCCCTTCCTGCCCTCAAAAGTCAACTTAATGCTTAAGTCAACTTTCAGAACAGGAATTACTAAGTCAACTTAATAAATTCTGAATGGGGCCAGGAGGTAACTTAGATCGATTTCAGGCAGGTTAAGTCAACCTAAGGCTGCAGTGTAGACATACCCTCTGTGTCTCAGTCCCCCAGCTGTGAAACTGGGGTGATCAGCTTTCCTTCCTCCCAACCTGTGTGGGGCCGATCTGTTTAGACTGCAGACTCTTGGGGCAGGATGTGGCTCTTATGCTCTGTCAATAAAAGACACAGCCAACTGTGGCCTTCAGGTGCTTCCATGAGCCCAATGCAATAACAACTGTCTACCGCTGGTGAATCCTTGATGGGACTCTGAAGTCTTTGCCCACAAGATGGGTCTCCAGTTACTCCCCTTCTTTTATGATCCTGATTTTAAACAAGATTTTGGGCTTTCCTCTTCTAGGTATCCTGCAGAGATTATCCTGTGCTCCACGGCATGCTTTTCACAGAAATGAAGGTCTGCAGAGGACCTGAGAAATTAAGTCCAGCCCCCAGTGCAGGACCAAGTAAACCTAGACCATGAGAGACAGGTGTTTGTCCATCCCTTTGTTAAAACCCTCCAGTGATGGGGATTCTACAGCCTCCCTTGGAATCCTAGTCCAGCGTTTAACTACCCTTGGCAATCGAAAGTGGCTCCTATCATCTCAATCTCCCTTGCTGCAGACCAAGCCCATTACTTCTCATCTTGCCTTCAGCGAGCATGGAAAACAATGCATTATCACTGTCTTCTTTATAACAGCCCTTAACGACTTGAAAACTGTCCTGGAGTCCCCACCTACGTCTTTTCTCAAGACTAAAAATGCCCACTTTAACTATTCCTCATAGGTCAGCTTTTCTAAACTTTTATCGTTCCTCAGGATGCTCCCTAATTTGCCCACATCTGTCCTAACTCATGGTGCCCAGGACTCTACACAGTTCTCCAGCTGCAACCTCACCAATGCCCTGCAGAGTGAGACAACCAAATCCTGCATCTTACATACATCCCAGAATATGCTGCAAGTCAGTTCTTGTGATCTGGTGAGTCTGAGTCTAACCTCCAGCCCCATCCTCAGTCCTCTCCATCAGTACTCCCAGCTGGCCAGTTATTCCCCATTTTCTAATCATGCATTTGATTTTTTTTTTTCCCCTTCCTAAGTGCAGCAATTTTCACTTCTCTGCATTGAATTTCAACTTGGAAAATAGCACTGAAATCAACATTTTGTCGAGGTCATTTTGAATGTTGATATTCCCCAACTGGTTTGCAGCCCCACCCAGTTTGGCATGTTTTGAAAGCATACTCTCCATTTAATCATCCCAGCCATTCATGAAAATCCTGAATAGTGCTGGCTGGGTCAGACTTTGGTGGCCTCCCAGTCCTCATGCACTTTCCATTTTCCCCGTTCGGCAGCAAAATCATCGCTCACTGCTTTGTGAGCACGGCTCTCCATAGATGTTAAGGTCACGATGATCTATGTGGGCATCTAGCAGGGCCATAACTACGGCTGGGTGACTGTGGCTTTGCCCCGGAGCATCTCCATTTTGCTGCTCATTGAGGGGGCACACATTCACAGCTGCTTGCTATGGTACACCCCAGGTGCTAAAATTCTTAGCACTGGTGCTGTCATCTGGCCTGATCGCCTGCATGGCACAGGCCGCAGAACCGCACCCACCCACTCCTGCAATAAACCTCTAACCTGTGACTGAGTTAAAGTCCTCAAATCATGGTTTAAAGACTTTAAGGTACAGAGAATCCACCAGCAATTGAGCCATGCCCCATGCTACAGAGCAGGGGCTTTGCTGGGCATGGGCACACAGGGGTCAGGCCCCAAATGTGCCAGAAAGTGCACTGTGCCACACATGTGAACTGGGGCTGGCAGAATCTTTTTAAATCTCCCATCCTGCTGTGCTCCCAGGCACATGGCCTAGGGTGGAAAATGTAAATACTGCAGTTTGGTGTCTGGTCCGTCCCGCCCCCGCCCTCAGCAAAGGTAAGTACTCTAGTGGGCAAGGGGAGAGCTTCTGGGGCTGGGCATGAGTGGGGAGGCTGGGGGAGGGTTTGGGCTGGGGGCTGGGTGGGGGAGGAGAGGCATGGGTGCACAGGATCATGCGACAACGGTGGGGAGCCCTGCCAGGAACCAGCTGCACAGGGTGGGGGGCACTGCCCCGGGAGCCCAGAGCAGCGCCAGGCAAGGCACGGAGAGACTATGATTCCCAGATGTCAGGCAAAAGGCCATGTCCTCCTTTTTACCCTCACGTCCTATCTGGCAGGCACTTAAAAAATACATAATTTTGTCTAGCTTTTTACATATAGGGGTTAAAGTATGCAGGAACACCCTATTTTTAGGGGCAAGCATTTCAGGGCCCCCTAAAAACAGAAGACTATTACATTAATACTACATTTTCTCCATGTTTCCTCAAATGTCCTCCTTTTTGTACTCCCCTGTCCTCCTTGCCATGCTTTGGTAGCTCTAGGAGAGAGCCAGCACTGTGCCTGGGGGCAGGGGTGTTGCTGGCATGGGGCTTATGAGGTTTGAGCCCCGACTCCCAGGTCTGCTGCCCAGCCGTCCGTGGTGGTGGCGCGGGAGCCCTGGGTGTTTTCCTTGGCCAGCGAGGCTTTTGCCTGGCAGAAGGAACCGGGGGGCTGTTCCCCATTTTTTTTTCCAGGAGCAACCTTCCTGCTACAGAAAAGAGCAAAAAGCCCCAAGAAACTTTGCCCATCTGCCCTGGGGGGGGGAATTCCTCCCAAGAAGGAGATCATTGGTAAACCCTGAGCCTGTGGATCCATTTCCCCAGCCCGTGGGGCACAACGCCCCTGGCTGCAAGCCCTTTCTGCCCTTCCCCAGCCAGCCCCCCCAGTTCCCCCAGCAGAGCCAGGCGGGCGGGGCGAGCCGCGCAGGCGCAGTTTCCTCCCCGTGGCGGCGGGCGGGGCGAGGCGCAGCTGGAGAAGGCGCAGGCGGGCGGCGGAGGCAACATCTGGGCGCAGCTGGCTCGTGCGCGCCGCTGGCGACTGGAGCCGCAGGTGAGAGGCGAGGGGCTGGGCTGGGGGCACCGGGCACCGGCCTCGGAGGATGCACCGCAGCAGGGGCAGCTTCTCCCCAGGACTTGAAACTGGGGGTGTAGGGGCAGGTGGGGGCGTTTGGGGGTGCTCACTAAAGTGACAACTGGAGGGGGGCTTGGAAAATTCAGGGGGGTGTAGGGGTGCTCACTCAGTTGGGCCAACACTGTTACTAGCTGACAGCTGGGGCATGTTGGGAAATTCATGGGGGTGTTGGGGGTACAGTATTCTCCCCAGGACTTGACCCCAAGCCTGGAACCGGGGGGCGGTGGGGGGGCTCACTAAATTGGTATGACACTGTTACTAGCTGACAGCTGTTGGAGGTGGGAAACTCATCGGGGTGTTGGGGTGCTCACTCAGTTGGTCCAGCACTGTTACTAGCTGACAGCTGGGGGGGTGTTGGGGGGTGCAGTATTCTCCCCAAGACTTGAAACTGGGGGGTGTAGGGGGGCTCACTAAATTGGTATGACACTGTTACTAGCTGACAAGTGGGGGGGTGTTGGGAAATTCAGGGGAGTGTTGGGGTGCTCCTTCAATTGGTCCAACACTTACTAGCTGACAGCTGGGGAGTGTTGGGAAATTCATGGGGGTGTTGGGGGGTACAGTATTCTCCCCAGGACTTGAAACTGGGGGCTGTAGGGGTGCTCACTAAATTGGTATGATACTGTTACTAGCTGACAGCTGGGGAGTGTTGGGAAATTCAGGGGAGTGTTGGGGGGGTACAGTATTCTCCCCAGGACTTGAAACTGAGGGGTGTAGGAGTGCTCACTAAATTGGTATGACACTGTTACTAGCTGATGAGTGGGGGGGTGTTGGGAAATTCAGGGGAGTGTTGGGATGCTCACTCAGTTGGTCTAACACTGTTACTAGCTGACAACTGGGGATGTTGGGAAATTTGGGGGGTGTTAGGGAAATCCCTGGCAGGGAGGGGGCATGGAGCATCTGGGGTGTCCCTTCTCCAGCCTTGGGGAGGGGTGGATGGAAATGCTGGGTCTGCTGCCCACCAGTGGGGAGGGGAGGGGATAATGGCCTCAGCCTGGGGTCTGTTTTACTGTGGCTGTTTGGGGGCTTTTGGGGGCATGCAGAAGTTTGCAGGGTGCCTGGCACTGCATGAGGGTCCCCTCCCCTCTCTGGGCTCACAGGATGGAAGATGGGTGTTGGCTGGGGGGATCTATACATGATCCCGCTGGCTGGGAAGATGCAGCACCTGGCTCAGTATTCACCCCAGGACTTGAAATTAGGGAGAAGCATAGAGGGGTATTGGAGGTGCTCACTAAATTGGTATAACACTTACTAGCTGACAGCTGGGGGGGGGTGTTGGGAAATTTGAGGGGAGTATAAGCGGGGTTTAGGGGGTGGTGTTAGGGAAATCCCTGACATGATCCATAGCCATGGGACTGTAGAGAAAAGACAGGCACCAAAGCAAGAGTCCTTGGAGGAGGTGGCATCACAGCTGGCTGCACTCAGGGGTTTCAAAGGCACCCATCCCCACAGCCTGTGGGAGGGTTTCCCAGATTTTAACACAGCATCAGCACCTCACATCAGTGCGGGCACACCCGGCACTCAAAGCCACCCAGCCTGAATGCAGCACGTGGGGTTGAAAGGGCTCGGAGTGGCAATCTGGGATTCTGGGCAGTACAGGGAATGGGCCCGGAGCTGAGAGACATAGGCTGAGCAAGTTCGGCTCGGGAACTGTGAGCAACTAACAAAGCACCTGGTTGACTTTAAAGATGAGCATATTCTCACTCACCCAGCAGCGACTGTACACCTTGCTGAATCAGGGCCTTAGCCTTCTGGGTCCATCTACACAGCAGAAACACCCCTGCAGCAGGGCGCACACTAAAAATAGCAGTCTGGGTGGTTGTTCTGTGGCTGGAGCCCAGGTTCCAAGACTTTCCGCCCTTGCTGGGTTTCCAGGGTGGGGCTGGAGCGAACACCAATGTCTACACCATTGTTATGAGCCTGAGTCAGTTGACTATGGCTCTGAAACTTGCTGCCATGTAGGCACCCCTTTGTCACCATGGCACCAGCACTCCTGCCAAAGGGGGCACGACATGGTGGCTAGGAACAGGGATATTTTGGGCAAAAAAGCCTATTGCAGAGACCCAGCCAGTGACCACCATCTCCCCATGTGTGGTCCTTTGTTGCCTGCTTGCTCTGGCCAGAGCTAGGGCTCTGATGCACAGAGATGCTGAGCACTCAGGCCTGGCTGAAGTCAGTGGGAACGGCTGGTGCCCAACATCTCTGAAAGTCAGGCGCGTGGTAGTGAAAATGCTGCCTGGAGCCCTGGCCACACAACACTATTACTACTGGGGACCTGAGCCAGAAGGAGACTTTCGCAAAGAAGCCTCATACGCTCTTCCCCTTAGATAGCTAGGAGCCAGGTACACTGCGCACTCTGATTTCTGTAGGGGTCACACATACGGCACACAGCTAATTTACTGGGCTTACATCTCCTAAAGGCAGGGGTCTCAAACGTGTGGCTCATGGGCCAAATGTGGCCCCTAACGCTATTTTGTGCAGCCCACAGTGACACTATTGTTACCGATATTTGCGATATTGTTGTATGAAAAGGTTTCAGTGATGTGGCCTTCAGGCTAACATATTAGTTCTCATGTGGCCCCGTACTAGTCCTTGTGCGGCCCTCATGGTGATTTGAGTTTGAGACCCCTGCCTTAAAGGGGTAGGGTGGCCAACCCTGCAGGGTTGTCCTGGGCTGGGGCCTCCAGAAATCATGAGATGATGTTGTGTGATGAGAGCTCCAGGAACGTGGCCAACCAAAACTGCCGACCCTAGGTGCTCTGCGTGTAGCTTCCACCTTTGGTTCTCAGACTGTCTGAGGTGGTGCCGTGGGCCTCGCTCCTCAGTGTTCTGAGGCAGGTGTGAACCAAAGGAAGAGATTTGGGGATAGGATGGTGGTGAATAATCCAACCTGAGACAAAGAAAAGCAGGGCAGTGGGCAGGAAGAAGCCTGTTAAATTTTCTGGATGCATTTCTTGATGCATCCCTCCGGCTGTAGGAGGACCATTTGGAACCGATGGGTGTTCCCAAGAAGGGGCAGGTGTGTGTCTCCACATGGCTGACCTGCTATCTTATAGATGACGTGCTGGAAGCTGTTTTATTGTGCTATTGGTGTGTAACCAGTAGTCGGTTCAGAGAGCCCTGCTGCGTGTGCTGGTTCTTATGGGCATAGCAGTCTTCCATGCGGCTGACTTTGTGCTTGAGTCACCAGCACAAGCTGTTCTCTCTCTAGGTAACCGGTTACTTAGGCTGTCAGAGGTGATGCCACCGGTGGCAAAATCTTTTACATCAGAACGTCACTGGATTTGGCCTTGGTGACAGTCATGGTGGAAGGGCAAAGATGTGAACTGGCCGAGAGCACAGAACCAGGACCTGTCTGTGAAAGGATAGGGATCCCTGGGCTCCTACGGGCTTCTGTGGGTGGGTGGTGAGTGTAGTTTGCTGGCCAGGTGTGTGTGTGCAGATCCAGAGAGAAAGTCCTCCAGCTGCTGTTCACATCCACTGAAGTTCCTCCTGCTTAAGTTGTAGAATCTGTGCTTTGACGCTAAAGGTCCAGGGTTTAATCCATGCCGGTGGCCCCTCCAGGGGAGTTATTACACTCCACATCTTGCAGGAGTGCTCCATGGAGGAGGTGCAGCTCGTGTGCTTTGTAGCAGCCAGCTAAGTGAAAGGAAAAATCCCCACTAGCCATTGGCAGTACAGGGCCTGTGACACAAAGCTGAACAGTTATAGATGTATTCTGTAGGGGGCAGCAGTGTGTACATGTGTGCACGTGCACCCAAATGTAGTATATTCCATGTGTGCTCTCTAGCTATGCACACATTAGAGGTGTGTGTAACATTGGCACAACGAGTAGGGTGACAGTTCTTCCTACATTCACTGGACGTTTTTTGAAGTGTGCACCATTTGTCAGACTGCTTATCTCTAGCAGAATCGTGTGGAGGAGTAGAGAATCGCTTAGCCAAGAGCACACAAGTGAAAGTGAAAATAGCGGGCTGGTTTATTCGTGAAGTAGCAACTTAACAGGCCATTTTAGGAACCTGTGTGAGGAAGTGGAACTTCCCACAGACTGATCAGCTGACCTGCAAGGCTGCTGCGGTGGTCGTTGGTATTTGTTTCAGCCTCCTGTACTAGGTCCCCCTTGTGTTACTCATAGCCTTCTCGCCCCGTTGACTTTACCTGAATTTCTTCTGAAGTCCCTTTGCTAGGTAAATTCTGACCCTTCTGCTGCCCTTTCCCCCAAATTATTTAGTTCATGCCCGGCTTTTACAGCAGAAAGCACAATCAGAGGAGACCTTATACCAGAGTAAATATGAGAGCCTGTGAACTGTGCATCTAATGTGCTTGGCTCCCATTACTGAGGTATCTGAGCATCTCACGATCTTTTAATGCATTCACCCCTCCTAACGCCAGAGGTTATGGAAGTGCTGTCATCCCCATTTTATGGATGGGGAACTGCAGCAAAAAAGCATGGCTAAGTGACACACTCAAGGTCACACAAAGCGTCGGTGGCAGAGCAGACACTCAACCTTGATCTCCCAAGTTTCCAGTACTGGTTCTGTGTTCCTGCCTGAGCAGACATGAAATGAGTTAGGAAGAGACCCTGGATATCTGTGAAGGCAGCAAAATCCACACTTTGAGGATAAAAGTCAGCATGTCCCACGAAGAGAAGAGCACCATGAAAAGCTTTTCTTCATGTTACTTTTCTGCTGGTATCGTGCAAAAGTAACTTCGCTCCTGGCATCCTGGTGATCTCCAGCCACATTGCATAGCTATGGCACAGCTTTGATTTTTACCTACTGGTAAAACCCCAAAAAACACCAAGAAAATCATAAATCAAATTCTGCGCACGTCAGGAGCCTGATAGATTTCCACTGACTTCATCAGGCTTTCAATCGAGCTTAGGAGGATGTTCAAATAGATACTCCCTGACTTCTAAGTGCAGTTTTAATACTACATGTGAAACCTTAACTCTGGCCCCTCGTGTGTCTTAGTTACCACTCGGTCTCTAGTCACGTGCTAACAGGTGGTCATTTCTGTGAAATCCTCACCTTGTTCCCTGAACACTATCTGCTGTGCACTTCAAATGAGGATCTTCTGGTATGGAAATAATTGTACATGGCTGTAACTGTATGCCCAGGATCAGATCCTGCGACTCTAGCAGGGGAATAGCTGGCTGCTCCTTCCCCCAAATCTTGGGTGCTGTCAACTGTTCTTCCCCCTCCCCAGCGACTGTCTCAAAAATGAAACCTCCTCCAGCTGCGTCCTATAGGATATGACCCTGGGGGCAGGTCCTGAGCATCCTTAGCTCAGGCTCTGGTGTCACACACGGCAAGTTTGGCAGGCTCATCTCTTTCCTCAGCATCCCAAAGCCTGGTAGGAAGACTTGGGAGCATAGGAGGCAGCAGAAACCCTGCTCTTAGGGTACCACACAGGGATAAAAGACTTGCAGCAGGGCTGCAGTTGGCTCAGCTCAGCTGACTCCATCTTGTGAGGCTCAGGTGGTGGGGCTAAAAGTCCCTGAGGGTGCTTTTCGGGGCCTAGCATGGCCCCAAATCTCAGGCTCCAGTCTGAGTCTCTGCACAGTGTAGACATAGCGTGAGGGTCCTACAGAGTACCAGAGATGTAGCTAAACAAACAACGAATCCTGTGGCTCTTTTAAAGACAAACACATTTATTTACCAGGGATGCAGCTGTGGGTGCTGCTGCCTCTACGCTGACTGAAGTCCTTCAGGTGATTCGAGAGAATTGGCCAGGGTGCAACTCTGTTAGCTGAGGCTGTTAGCTGAGGTTGTATGTCTCTGTTCCCCCTCCCCTCCCCAGCAAAATTAGTCTTTTTCAGCCTTTTATTTTCTGAACCAACTCATTGCTATGTGTGTGGCCCTTTAATACTGACCTTGTGCTAAACCTAAAGCAAACCTTTGCTGAACAGGCCTGTTTCTCCAGCCTCCCGGGTATGGGTAGCTCCTATTGACTACAGTGGAAACCTGCCTGCTTCTGACATAAGTCTTCCCCGCCCATTTTCTTCCTGGATAGGTTTTCCCCCCACACCTGCTCTAAAAAGCAAGATTTTCTTTACTCAACCAGTGTGGCTTTTTTTTCCCCTGAGTCTTTGTCTTTAGAAAGCACCACGTGATATAAGTTTCCTAATGCTTTGCATGGTGTCTGATTACCTGGGCCAGGGGCCATCATTCAGAGAATTCGGGATAGCTCTTCTCACCCCTTAATAGTGTCAAGAGAGGAGATCCATGTCTTTGTGACCACCAGCTGAGGGTAAAAAAGAGGTTTTTTTCCTGTTGTGATGCAACAGGGCTTCAGAGAAGCATCCTGTAGACCATATAGATTTTGTGATTCTCTAGATTCCCAGAAGAAATGGAGGTAGGCTTGAGAGTCTATATCAGGACCTTATGGATGAACAAACATTACAAGGTTTTTGTAATTCTCCCCAAATCAAGCACTTTAAACCTGGGACATTTAGAATTAAAGTTACACTTAAAAGCCATCCAGCTATGTACAGGTAGAGATATCATGGTCAGGATCCACACCACTTTAAATGGGCCGTGCAGGAGGTGGAATGTGGCTTGTGGGGTCATGCGCTAAACTGAGACTCAGCAGGTGACCTGGGATCTGTTCCCAGCCCTGAGGAAGGCATGCTGGCTGATCTTAAGCAAGTTGCTTCACTGTCCTTTGTCATCCTGAGATGGCTGGATGGAAGGGCTCCGGAAGTAGGGTTACCAGACGTCAGGCAAAAGGAGGACATGTCCTCCTTTTTACCTTCACGTCCTCCGTCCAGAAGCCATTTTAAAAATACATGATTTTGTCTGGCTTTTTACTTAAAAGAGGTTAAAGTATGCCGGAACACTCTGTTTTTAGGGGGAAGCATTCCACGGCCCCCTAAAAACAGAAGAATATTACATTAATACTACATTTGCTCCATGTGTCCTCCAATGTCCTCCTTTTTGTACTTCCCTGTCCTCCTTTCCATGCTTTGGTATCTGGTAACCCTGTCCAGAAAAGCTAGGTGTTACATTAGTGGTGTCATGAATAGTCGTCAGGCATCTTAGTGCTAAGCTTTGTTTCTTCTGCTGAGCAAGGGGGTGACAGACACACCTGAGCAAGCGGGAAAGAAAAGCAGGATGGAGATCATGTGAATTAGTGTCTCTGCGGTGTTAGGTGAGGCCAGCCCCATGCGGGGCTATAGTTGCCCTGCATCAAGCTAAGCTGTGGCTGATGCAAATTAGCTACCCTCATGCAAAGTGCATCCCTTTCTGAACAGTGACAATGAGAGCTCAGATGAAACTGTTTCTTCAGGGTCTCATCTGAGACCTTGGCTGTAGGATACAGAGGCTCTGGTTTTTTTTGTTAAACCCATTTCCAAAAGGGCAGCCGTGGTAGTCTAGTTCAGTAAAACAAACAAGGAGTCCTGTGGCAGTTAAAGGCTAGCAAATTTATTTATTGCATGAGCTTTTGTGGGAAAAATCCCACTTTTCTCCAACAAAAGTTCATGCAGTAAATAAATTTGTTAGTCTTAAAGTACCGCAGAGGACTCCTTGTCGTTTTTTTACCCATGTGGCTTTGGTCTGCTTTGTCCGCTTCCTCATTCTCACTGTAAGGCAGAGAGAATCCCTCCCTTCCCACCTACCACAGTGGCAACCCCAATGACCTAAAGTAACCCAAAGCCCCCCTCCCCTTTTTTTTAAATTCACACCCTCCAGTCTTTCAGCTGTGGCTTCTTGCCCCATGAAACCCTCTGGCAGCCCCACCCTTCTTATCAAGGGCTTGTCAGGGAAGCCCGGCGTTTTCAGGCTGTGCTGAACTGGTCTGACCAGTTTTCTACAGCTGTGGGAACAGTGCTCAAGGGGGGTACCAGCTGGTTTCCCAGGCTGGATCCTTCAGTATTTATGCAAGTATAACTCTTTGAAGAGAGGGAAGCTTGCACAGGTGAAGGCTGCGAGATCAAGGCCTTATGGAAAGATGCAGCATCTTGCACCTGTTGCTTGGGTCTAGCTGTTGCCCTGCTCATCATTTCCTAGGCTCTTGGTAACTTCTCACGGCAGAGTGATGTTACTGCAGTTACATTTAGATGGGTGGTCACCGTGAGGGGAGGTTAACAGAATTATTGGCCATCAGAGAGATGGTTGTTGTCAAAAGTGTATGTCTCTTGGGCATGAGGAAGTGAAAGTCTCCCACTTGTCAGGAGTAAGTCTCGGGATCCTTGTGACTTCTCTAGGGATGCACGTGTGTGTGTGTGTGTGTGTGTGTGTGTGTGTGTGTGTGTGTGTGTG